>CM054062.1:278955465-279590965 GCA_028641055.1 Alopecurus myosuroides | reverse complement strand
ATGCGCCTTTTAGATTTGCGCAAGCTTCACAGCAAGCTTTTGTTCGGAGGAAAGGAAACCATCTATGAAATTTCAATACAAGCAAGATAAAACCTGTCAATATAGAGCTCTACAGTACTTGTGTGCAAACAAAACAGAAGAGACATATGAAGTTAGCTTACATGTGCCACTTATTTGTGGAACCAGAGGAATATCCTAGGATATTTCCTAGTGCCATCCAGGAGCAGAAGATTGAATTTGCAGCACTGGGTCCATGCTGGCCTATTGTATTGAACAAAAACAAGGGAGATCAGATCCCAAATCTCACTGTTATTCATAGCTAATAGTACTAGTTCAGATTGCCTGAACCAACTAGCGGCACTAAATGTCCTTGTCATAGAAATTTACCTGACAAATCAGCCATCAGAGCACGAGCTGGACCCTATAAATTCCATTCCAAAAGTAAAAGTCAGAATTTGTCGTAGCGTTTTCACCGGAATTCATAGACAGGATTACTACTCAAACAAAAGCACTTACTTGCACAGTATTGTTGGAGAAGTCAAGGAGCCAGAATCCAAGCACATACACAATTGCAGCGTGCCAACGAGGACCATGGTAGAGACTGTATCACACCAAATTTCAGTTGGTTAACTGTCAGTTTCTAGCCACGCTATATAAGTTCAAGATGTGGTAATGAGCAGATCACCTGCACTCTTCCTTGTTATCACCCAGAGCAGCTCCAATGTCAGCCGAGAAGCCGACGACCACAACCTAGATAAGGTATCACAAGTGCGATTTTTTGTTAAGAAACAGGCAAGTAAGGAACCGGAACAAAGGTAACTAAGGAAGAGTGGTTCTCACAGCGATGCAGATGAGCACACATCCTGTGAGAATAAACGGCCTCCGTCTTCCCCATCTGGCGGTGCACTTGTCACTGTACAGACCAACGCATGGTTGAACCTGCAGGGCAGAGATGTGGCTCAGTACTAATTAAGGATACTTCAGTTTTCAATGAACTATACTTTAGAAAGATTAAGTTGCCCTGTTACTCACCACTAAGCCAGCAATAGGGCCGCAGAGCCACATGAATGAGGTGAGGGCATGTGACAGTCCCAGAGTCTGCACAAAAAAGTGAAAGTTCAGAGAGTCAGTAGCAGCGTATGGAGCAGTATTGGCAACTCTAATTCCATCAGTTTCATGTCAGAGAAAGTAAAACAAGTCTCACTTGCAATTGCAAGCTGTAGCTGAATTTGACAGTAGTCCTATGTGAGCTAGCAATAGCAAATGTTGCCAAACCAATCTCGGAAGTTACACTTCACTATCTCCCAAGGCACAAGTGTCCACACAAGGACTGCCCATTTGGTCTGACATAATTTTTTTATCCATACTACTTCAGTTTCTCACATATGAAAAAACTGAATCTTGACCAGGTGCAGTTCCTCTGTTGCACCTTTGGCAGAGAGGATGATATATCTGGACCAGGAGAACCTCTTTAGGTTGACCACTCACATGCGTGCAGGAAAATTATTGGGGTATATATGCTCCATACGGCCAGGCCACTTGTCAAAGTGTGTTTATCTTGTGTACCACCAGCCATCTTAATGGCACTTGGCTCGAGAAGGCTAAGGTGAGGATAAACGTGTACTTATTCAGAAATAGCTCAGAGGTCAGACCTAGCTAGGAGTAATAGCATGGACCATCCTGATTGTTCCACAAGGACAAGCACGTACGGATAGACGTTGCCTCCAGTTCCAATGATAAAAGATCTACAGTACCATAACTAAAATTTAGGCCGTGATTTCTGGTCTTTGTTTATGGTGACTTTGCAGGTCTGACGAAGGGTCAATCACGGTTCGAGATTTCCTTATCCGACTCTGCAATTCCTCCCCGGAAACCGGGCGCACGACAGACCGACCATTCACCCAACTGACCACCGTCTGCATATGCACAGTTCGGTCGATCTCCCTCCAGCATGCGAGGAGTTTGCACAGCAGAAAAACATGTAGCATGATGTGCCAGGTAATTACTGGTGATGATTGTTGTCCATCAAACAAAGGTGATACTAGTACGTGTGTCATGCCGTTTTGTCCTCAAGTGCACCGAAATGTTTTGAGCGTTTGACTTTTGCGCATCTGCAGGGGTTGGTGTTCAGAAAAGGTTTGAGGCTTTTTTTTGCGAAGATCGAAGCGAAATAATCTGGTGGAAAGCGGGGACACTTAATACTAGAAGATGGGTCGAGAAGCTGCACACTCCTACTCCGTAGAAAATTTGATAAACACATCTAGCCACACCCACACGTATGCAGGGACAAAAGCCGTTCGAAAAAGAACAAGACCAGTGCAAAGAAAAGAACAAATCTGACATCTTGGTCAAATCCAACGTTTTCTGAATAGCTAGAAACTGCCGTTGAATTCGAATCTACTGTTTTATTAATTTATTTTCCTTTTCGAAAGTAATCGTACCAACTTAATTCAAAGGAAAAAAAGAAACTAGCCTAAAATCATGAGCTGGCACAGAAAATTATAATCCCATATTTTATTTATTTCACTGATTAAAAAGTGTATTAATTTTAGATATGAAAGCACCAAAAAGCGTCCCTATCGAACGGTTTTGTTCCAAGGTCGCATGCACGGTCAGACCGACGACGACGACGACGACACAGCACCGCGCGCACGCAGCGCATGCACAGGAACATAGATGGCCGGCCTCACGGCGCACGCGTGAACTACTCAGCTGTATCGATCTGTACGAGGTTGGATGCATGTATACCTGGACGTAGGGGGTGAGGAGGGAGAGCTGGAGCGCCCATCCGTACTGCACGCCGCCGGCGACCATGCCGGCGAGGATGAGCCTGCCGAGGCTGATCGGCACGGGTGGCTCCACCATGCCTCCCGCGCCGCCGCCGCCGCCGCCGCCTACACCCACCGAGAGCTCCACCTCGCCGTTGCCGCCGCCGCGCGCCATGGCCGGACGTCGATCACCTCGTTCGCCTATCAATTCTACGGTGTGTGTGTGTGCCTTGGCAAGGATCTTGAGAGTACGTTGATCGGATCAACGCATGCAAAGAAGAGCAAGGTAGCGCCAGGAACGGGGCTGACGGGAGGAAGAAGAGGAGGAGACGAGAGCGGAGAGGGGTGTGTGTGTGCGATGTGAGGGAGGAGGGGGGAGCGTGGAGTGAGGAGAGGTGGTGGTGTGGGTTTGTGTTGGGAGCGAGGAAGGGGGCTCTCCGGGTCCGGCATTTAAAGGCCCTGTGCGTGCGTGTGTGGCTTTCGCTCGGCTCAGTGGACCGCCCAGGATGCGGCCGCTCGTCCGTCCATGCTACTCACCCTGCCCTGCCCTGGTCTAATCGCTACTCTACGGTTAAATAATTGTTGTTTTATGATGAGACCCCCAACCTAGTCTTTATCTAGTAGTACTACTATGTAGACCTTTTTTTTCCTTCCTATGTACACTTGGTTGTAGTTGGGTTTTGGGATAAGGCTTTTTGGTATGTATTCCCCACTTTCCGTTTTCGTTGTACCAATGATCAGTGTTTTTACTGCCGGATCAGGTTCAGAACTTACGGTTTCCTGCGCTCTCACCGTTTTCTTGTACTCTCAACCGAATCCCGTGTTTCCCTCCCCGCGTGTCGCGGTCTCGCCAACACCAACCCCGCGACCATGTGGCATCGGTCCAATACCGTTACATGCCTCCCCCGGATAGCGGCACCAGTACATCACCTTGTTGCCTTATCCAAACAATTTGTCGCTTCCATCGGTTGGTCACCCTCTCCCTTACGACATGCATCGAAGCGGGCCGGTAGCACGGGGGTGCGGGGGGAAGGGGTTGGTCACTACTTCTTCTCTGCATAGGTAGCGGACCGATGTTCTCTTGCCCCTCTCGTCGGTTATCCCTCTAAGTCAGGTAGGGCTCCTTCTTCTCGACCACTACCAACAATCCTCACGCACTCCCTCCTCTCCTCAACTTGTCTACTGCTAACCATAACAGCTCCAAGGAGAGGTATCGGGCCCTACTTCGCCTCCATCGCCTGCCAAATTCTTCGAGCCCCTCACTAGTGCAGAGTGAAAAAAAAGAAGCGAGGGTGAAAGAAGTCCCTGAGAGAAATTTAACCGCCACATCCGCACCGACGCCTCCCACCCCCTCCCTCTCCACCACCCCTAATCCCAACTACTTCACCATGGGCTCCCTACTCTGCTTCGATAACTCTCTCCTTCGTGTCATGACAGGTCACTACTGACAATTTGGGAAAATAATCGAGGGGAGAAGATCTTGGCAAGAAAAATGAAGCAAGGACGTCCACACCCCTTGTATGGTCGACGATCGCGTCCAAGCGTGACAGTGAGCGTGGATTGAAGGCCTAGCAATTTTGCGCCTAGACAGGTAGTCCTAGCTAGTGCAATTCCGTTGTGTGCCGTCCCTGTGTGTTGCTACTCCGCTTGGTTATCATGCACCAACGGTACACAGAGGGTTTCAACGTGGTCCACCGAACACGACCGTGACAGCGCCCTAGTTCATCCGATCTCTTGTCCCCGTCTTTTCTTGACAATTTGGATTCCGCTATACATGATTTGGCAAAATTAGAAACTCGGTGAGTTCATCTCCACCGCCGATCGCGCCGTCCCGCGCATCCGGGCCGGCCGGCCGGGGCCTCTGTTTCCAGCCGCACGCAGGGGCAGCGGCGGGGGCTGCTCGGCCTCGTCCCGTCTCGAGTCTCGACGACGTCGACGCAGCGTCTCCAGTGACATAGGACAAGGCGCGCTTAGCTAAATCGTGGCGACCGCGGCGTCGGCGTTTAGCGCGAGGTCCGCGCGCAGGGGCTTTGCTTTGCATCCGCAGTGACGCGGTGGAGACAGAGTGACGCGCGGCGGACAGCTCACTACGTGGACACACGCGCCCGGGCGAGACGACCGTCGTCAAGGGACGTGGCGCGTACAGTAACTGAAGAGCGACACCGACCGCGCCCGGGAGCCATTATTAGTGCCCGCTAATATAGCACTGGGCCTAATTTCCGTTTCTGATCCTCGAGCGGCCGCTGTGGGATCGGGAGCGACTTTGGCCGTAACCGGGGAGTGACGCGCTCGGGGCCGTGGGCGGCGGACGGACGGACGTAAATGATGAGTGACGCCCGCGCCACCGGTCGGTTGGCAGCAAGCACACTAGCACATTCATGGAGTATGATCATCTCGGCGTCGATTCATTACACTGTGCGTATGAACTGTCATTAGCTAGGGATAAATACGAGAAGATTTCGGGTAGATTAATTTTAGGTGTGTGGCATCTGCCAGCTGGTCCCTGCATTTGCATGCAGAGCGACACCTGCCTAGCAGCTGTGACGGTACGTTTGGGTGACTGGCACTGTTGCGACGAGTAATTGAGGTTTGTTTTTCTCTCTTAGGCCCCGTTTGTTACGGGCGTATTAGTGGGGTTTAGCGGGGATAATCCCGGCGAAACCCCACGATCCCCCGAAAGGCCCAAAACTTGTTTGTTAGTAGTGTATTGGGCCTGGGCTTGCCCCCGGGTTCACCGCAATTCCCCGACCGTACGCTGTTTTCCCTTCGTGGATAATACGCGAGGCAGGGGTCGCGTTTTATCCCCAACCCCCACCGAGCGAGGAGAGCGAGGAAGCAGCGCGGCGGCCAGAGGAGGTCGAGAGGAGAAGCGACGAAACGGGCCGCCGCCGACCGTCTCCGCCTAGCGTCCGACGTCGCCGCCGCCTCCTAGTCCGGTGCATCAGCCTGGTGTGTCTCTTCCCTCTTTTCTCCCCTCCACGGCGCCTCCTCTCCCCTCTTCTTTTCCCGGTGCCAACTTCCCAAACCCTAGCGCCGCCTTAGCCACGCCTGTTTCTCTCTCGAGCTCTCGAGCCTCGCCTCCGCGTAGAACTTTGCCGTGCTTTGAACCCACCAAGGACAAGGACTGGATGGATCCAAGGAATGTTTTTTGTATCTGCCTGCTGGTGTTGGATCATTCCTCTCCTTTGTTTTTCTTTTTTCTTGGCATAGGTTGGTCCTTGGGCTCGCGTACTACCAGAGGTATATTTTGCTGGCAATGGAAATAGTTGGTGGACTCCTTTTTGTTTTCTTGTGTAGAACAATTCTTGGATGATGTGAGGTGGATCTCTTTGTTGCGAGGATTTCACCCTCAGTCCGCTCTTCCTAAAAATTAATACTATGTAAGTAAAAATTTGATAAAGCGGCAGTGGACTTTCTATGTGGTAGCTGACATGTGTAGGGGCTAACCTGAATTCTATACACATGTCACCGGTATTGGTTGATATCCATATGGTGCCTGTACAAATTACTTTTTGTTGCTTGCCCTGGTAGAAGCAGAAAACCACTTCTTTTTTATGCTTTGTGAAACTGGACAGTGGCACCAGATGCTTGTCAATGCATTAATCCTAACATCTCAGTAAATTATGGTTTTCATTAGGCCGTCCTACCATCTCTAACAACTTGTGTGAAGGTCTTTTCATGTCTCTGTCTCTGAAACCAAACTATGGGCAATTTTCATTGCTAGTTGTTTGGTATAAATGCTTAATAAATTGAAAAAGTGTATCTTCTGTTTTAGCCCAGCGTAGTATTCTTTTTGGTAACGCAGCGGGCAGTTTATTATGCTTTAAATCTTAATCCTCCTTCAAAGATGTCACCTGTATTTAGATATTGGATACGTGGTGTTGATAAATCTCTTTGCATTGTTTTTTTAGAACTGCAACTTTGTTTTGGTTTATATGGCTCTGTCAAGATTATTTGATTTTTGGTAAGAAGAGAATGGCATTATTTTCACCTGTATCGTGTTTTTTAATCAATTGACTATGGTCATGGGCTATCCTACAACTTATGGGGGAAGGCTAGCTTACGGTCACCCGGGGCAAAGGTTAATATTCCGACACACTTCTTCCGTTTATGGTAACTAAATTTTAGGCAATGTTAGTTTCCCTTGCTGACCGTATACGCATCCAGTGGAGAGAAATAGAGTAGGAGCGGCTGCGCATGGTCATTATTTGCATGTGGGTGGGCCCAAGGTGAAAACAAACAACACGGAAAGGAAACTGGGAAGGGAGCCACGGTCGCGGTCAGGTTGACCTTGCCCACGATCACCCGTACAAAAGCAAACCTGCAACTTATGCAGCACCAGGAGTTGATGAAAATTGTTGCCAAGAGGCACTAATGACTTAACGGGGAGTTTATATACATCTAGGTTTAGACAATGTGTAGCGTATAGGCTTTTCAATGCATGACTTATATTGGGGCCTATTCTATTTATTTAAGTAGGCTGAATAGTTATATTATTGGTTTATCTTGAAAAAGCACCACCACTGCTTTGACGCTCCTAGCGACAGCCAAACACATAGGTTCTTAGCTAGCTTCTATTGTGACAGATCGAGATTGATTTTTTTGGGGGTTGATGATCTAGGATATGAACCTCATTCTCTTATTAGGTGTGATTGGATTGTGTACTCTCGATGCTACTATCCTCTTCAAATTGGATGATGTCTTCAGGTGTCTCTCTCCCTGCACAATAGATCTGCTGGGTATAAAGTATAAATGTTGTCTGCTCCTCACTAAATCCCATCAGCCACCATATTTAGTGTTAGATTAGTGGTAAATTGGCATGTTGAGTTAAGTGCTCATTTTGGGATTTAAGTGGCAAATTGGCATGTTGAATTAAGTGATCATATTGTTTGCAGATGACCATTTTGTTTTGTTCTGGTCATCATTTTTTGTAGATGATTCATCAATTGCCGGTTCTGAGTAAATTTCACCTCTCTTTGGTATATAACATGGTTGATTTTTCTTGTATAGGCGTTGCAACGAAGAAGCATTTGTGTCGAAGAAGCATTATCGTAATTTAATGTTCCTGCTCTGGATGATTGTAATATTAAAAAAAAACATCTTTATCGAACATTTGGTTGCCTGGAGTAATAATATTGCTCGGATTATTGTAATACGGCGGCTTTAACTTATTTGCTTAGATTAGGCTATTGCCTAATATCTATATTTTTTTATTTAACTTGGTAGTGAAAATGACATTGGCACATGCTATTTATTTTGTCTGTCACATGAAAAATGACATCGGTATAAAAAATGTCATCGGCACAATACATGTACACATGAGACCGTATTTAAACTCATGTACTCGAGGCTCCAAAAACCAAAAACAGAAGCCAGCCCTATGTACGAGCGCTCAATCATCTAGTGGCATGTCGTACAGGCGTGGAAGCCAAACGCCTGGGCACGCGCTTCACGTGTCACATACATGTACCTGTGCGGGATTGGATTAGTGGGGATTGGGTGTTGGGAGGGGTTTCACCCAATCCCCTAGGGGATAAACCCCACTAATCCCCACCATCACACTTGTAACAAACGGGGCCTTAAGGATATCGTCTTCGGAAATATCGATATACTGTATATGTGGACGGATATAGGATAGCTCCAACATCGTCATTCATTCATGTTGCTCCTAAGCGCGGCGCGGCGCAATTAATCGTACCGTATATCATCAAGATACAGATACATGAGAGCAAAATACCAGGTCAACACAGCACATGCTAAATTCCAGTTCCATGCAGCCCAGGGGTGCCAACAAAAAAAACAAATATACTTTGTTTAAAAGAAACAAATAAACAAACATACGTGATGATGTGATGAGATCACGGTGCACGTAATTGCGGTGCAGGGCGGTGCTGAGTGCAAGGAGTAGTGGATCGTACGTTTTCCCTTCTCTTTTCCGAGATTCAGTTCGCGCGCGCGCGCGCGGGGTCGGTATCAGAGTTCAGCCTTTTGTTCGCTTGCCCGTAGAATTACATCCGGTTCATATATGCAGTGCCCATGTGTCGCCCACGCGTCGGCTCACCGGCGGCGGGGTCGTCTAGAACGAAAACGATGGAGGTGCACCGCACCGGCAGGCCGGCCGGTACATGTCACCGGCCACATCTAAGTGGATCACTACCTTGAGCCTTGTCATTAAGAGACGCATCAATGCTGAAATAACACATAATAGTGGTTTACAACAAAATTGTTTTTTCAGATTAATTAATGGTTTATAGCTCCGCATTTCGTAGACACGTGACATGAAATATGCCGTATGGCACAGGCATGTGGGGGTGTTGTCGAAAATGTTAATCAGGTTCTTGGGGACCCCTACACTCATAATTTTGGACTACCAGCCTAATTCCCTTTGGCCTTTCGGATCAATGCTAATAACATTAAACAAAAAATAGAGGCTCCAGTGCACACGCTTTCTAGACTCTAGAAAAAGCTACATGTAAGATTCGTAAAATCTTTGCAAAAGAAAATCATGAACAGTATGTATTTTTAATATACCAATATATACTTTTGTCAAGTAATATAACAAAAAGTTTTTCAAAAGTGGGAAATGAAAAGTATACAACCGAAGATGGAATATCAAGATGGCAATGTGCGTAGATATCTTCGGAGTTGGGGACACATGGTTGGGATTTAAAAAAAAAAACGCATGTGTTTCATTATTGATGAGCTAGACCAGATTGCAGAGGCACGACTGTTATCACCGCAAGAGATTGAGTTAAAAAGCCAGTCCAATGCGCAAATAGCCTCCATGGTGCGAGAGGAAGAGCTTAAGTGGTACCGGAGATCTAAGGCGAAATTCAATCTTGAAGGAGATTCGAATACAAGATATTTTCATAATGTTGCTAACGGGCGACGTGGGAGAAAACATATTCACTCTCTTCATCAAGATGAAGGCCTGATCGAGGGACAGGATCAGCTCAAGGCTTATATCACAAAGTATTATAAAGATCTGTTCGAGGCTCCGGTGGATAATAATATTACCATGGATGAGTCGCGAACTGATGATATTCACCAAGTCTCTAACGAGGAAAACACCGTCCTTACTGCCCCATTCTCTAAAGAGGAGGTTAGAAAGGCGGGTTTTTCGATGGAGCACAATAAGGCACCAGGTCCGGACGGTTGTCCTGCAGAGTTCTATCAACACTTCTGAGGTCATCAAATATGACTCGTTAGAAATGTTTGAGTGTTTGCATGCAGGATAGTTAGATCTGTTTCGCCTTAACTTTGGGGAAATCATTTTGTTACCTAAGATTTTGGAAGCAGAAAGAATTCAACAGTTCAGACCAATCTTCCTTCTTAATGTTAGTTCCAAAATCTTTACGAAGGTGGCAACTGTTAAGTTAAACTCGGTTGCAGATTATGTGGTCAAACCTACACAAACTGCTTTTATGCAAGGTATGAATATCCTTGATGGTGTTGTGGTTTTACACGAGACTATCCATGAGATGCATACCAAAAAACTTAATGGTGTGATCTTCAAATTTTACTTTGAAAAGGCCTATGATAAGGTGAATTGGGCATTCCTCCAACAGACTCTACGTATGAAAGGGTTCTCGGAGGAATGGTGTGCTATGATCCATAATTTTGTGTATGGAGGTAGTGTAGCTGTCAAAGTCAATGATGACATAGGCAGATGAAAGTGCATTTCATTTTCCCGCTGGTTTTGTGTGTTAGTTAACAATACTAAGTACATTCATATCGAGGTGTTGAGTGTGCAGGTGTTGTTTTGAACATCTGCATCAATCACCAAAAGATTGGTGAAGATAGATCACTGAGGTTTGGGACAGAGAGGAGCCGGATATTTCTAACCGGAAATTTCCAGGGCAACCGGAATTTACGGTTAGGAAGATCCCAACCCAGTTTGAGACAGAGATTAGCCGGAAATTTCTGGGCCAACCGGATATTTTGGTTGTGGAAGTTTGGGCTTAAAATGGCTAAGGACTGGAAGTTGAAGATGCAGAAGTCAACCGGAAATTTTCGTATCAACCGGAAATTCCGGTTCAGGAGTCTGTTCGGCACAGAAGCTAGCCGGATATTTTAAACCGGATTATTTGCTCCAACCGGAATTTTTGGTAGAAGTCAACGCAGTCGAAACTCATATCTGAAGGATTGAAGCCAACCGGAATTTCCGGTTCCATTTTCCTACAAAAATGGCTCTATTTGGGGAGGGGGGGTATAAATACCCCTCCTCTTCCTCCTTGAGCTCTAGTTCGTCCATTGCATTTGAGACCATTTATTGAGCTCACCAAATCCTCAATTACGCACAATCCCCCCACGCAAACTTGTTGATCTTCGGAGGATTGAAGGAGAAGGCCCCGATCTACATCTTCACCGAGCCGTTCTTCATTTCCCCCTTATTCACTTGAGGGATTTGAGTCTAGGGTTTCCATTTGTGGAGAACCTAGACCTCTTGCTATACTTGATGATTCTTGGAGTTGGGAGCCCCCAATTTGGTTGTGGGTGTTTTCCACAAGCTTGTTTGTAAAGGATTCGATTCCCACCTCAAAGGGGATCAATAGTGGAAGGTGGACTAGGCCTTTGTGGCGGGGTTCATCAGAGAATAGGGTGAGGCCTTTGTGGCGTTGAGTAGGCCTTCGTGGCGAAGCTCACACCCCTCCAATGAGACGTACTCCCTTAATAAGGAGGAACTCGGAATTTATATCGTATCTCCGTGTGCTTCATATCGGTTACCTCGTTCCCTTCCCATTTACTTGTGTTTGTTGTTGTTCTTGTCATATAGATAAATTCACCGTAGTTGCATTATCTAGAGAATTTACCTTTGTGTCAAGCCTTCGGATGAAATTCCGGAGGGTTCCAAGAATGGGGCTAATGGTGAAACACCTAAGATGCTTCCGCTAAGAACTCCACCGATAAGGGTATGGAAGGAAAGGGAGATTTCCACTCCGTCGAAGGACACTATTCTCCCGATCCTCCCGTCCCACATCCTCATATAATTCCTAGAGGAGAACCTCCTAAAATTGATGCACATTTGTTTGGTGAGTGGCAATATTACATGGAAACTCACTTGAAATCTTCTTGTATTGAACTTTAGAGGGTCACTCGAGATGGATACAAGCCTCATGACCCCAAGAACTTGACAAAAAGAGAAGGCATATATTGTCAACTCAACTACACCACCTTGTCCATCATTCAACAAGCCGTGGGTCCAACCCACATGCCTCATATTCAACAATATTCCATCGCCAAGGAAACATGGGATACTCTTGTCGTCATGTTTCTGGGCAATGCGAGCATGCAAAGGAATAGGTATGATGCTTTTAGCAATGAGGCCAAAGGATTCTATATGCATGATGGTGAAAATCATGAAGACATGTACCGAAGGCTCAAGACTCTTGCCACTACATTCAACAATGTTGGTGCCAAGTATATTGATGATGCGTGAATCAAGAGGAAGTACATGATTGCTCTTATGCCTTTTGAGCCCACGGACTTGAAGAGAATTCAAGGAAGACATGACTTTGCTTCTTTGACCTATCCCCAAGTGATGCAAAAAATGTGCTCCTATGAAGTGCAAACCAAAAAATGCTCTTGACAACCGTGCTAGAGCCATAGGAATGCACAAAAGAGCATCGGTTGCGTTGAAGGACAAGGTAGTGTCAAGGGAGGTTGATTATCAAGAAGCTTGCATTGAGTACTTGGACCCATTGAAGGATCAAGAATATGACCCCGTGCTCAAAGATGTCAGTGCTCTTACCGTGCAAAAGTTTTGGAAGAATCCATCCAAGGCCAAGACATATGATGAGGGGAAGACCAAGTCTCGCTATGTCAACGAAGAGACTCAAAGAGTGAGGACTTGCTACAATTATCAAGACAATCACCATTTTGTTGCGGAGTGCCCCTTTGAGAATAGGGAACATCATGGTGGCAAACTCATTTGCAAGGACAAGTCCAAGGTTGAGTACAAGAAGCCTCATTTCAAGAGGAAACCCTTCAACAAGAAGTCTCCCACCAAGTTTGTGCTAGTGACTCAAGAGGAGTATGGTTCCGAAAGTGATGAAGAAGAAGAAACCACAAGTGAAGTGGCCGCTCTTGCTATAGCTACAACTACATCATCTTAATCAGTCTTTGAATCCTCCAATGAGAATCTTCCTCAACCCAATTCCAAGTGCTTCATGGCTAAGGCCTCGGAGGTATCACCTTCTCCCAACTCTAAGACTCTAAATGAATGGGTTAACCATGCTAGTCTTAGAGTAGAAGATGAAATTGCCTCTTTGGAACGTTTTATGTCTAACATGCAAGGAGAGACCAAGAAGTACTTTGATCTCCTCATGAGAAATTGGGAGAGGACCATGGTGCGAATCGCTGGCAGGCGTCGCATCGTTCGACCAGGCTTTTTGCATCGTTGGCTGCTGTTAGCCAGTAAAATCCTGCTCGGAAAACTTTTCCCATTATTGTTTTCCAGCTAGCATGATGTCCGCAGTCTCCTTGGTGTATGTCCTGGAGCAATTCCTTGCCGTCTTCGGGTGCGATGCAACGCTGAAGTATTCCCGAGATACTTTGCTTGTATAATTCTCCATTGACTACTCGAAAGGACTTGCTACGCCTGATTATCTGTCGAGCCTCACGTGGGTCGGCCGGGAGCTGTCTGTTGAGCAGATAGTCGAGATATTTCTGCGTCCAGACTGCCTCGACCATGAAAACCTGTCGTGATATATTGTGAATAAGCTCGATAAGCGCGACCTGCGGGCTGACCTCTGTTTCTGGCGCTGCTGCAGCTTTCTTCACTTTGACCGATCGCTTGATCATCCGTTCGAAGTATATTCCTGGCGGTATAGGTGTATTGGTGGAACCCATTTTTGCCAGTCTATCTGCTTCTTCGTTGCTAGATCTTGCAATGTGTTTCAGCTCGCAGCCTTTAAAGCTTCCTTCGAGTAGGTTGTACATGTCACGATATGCGACCATGTTTTCAGCAATGGCGTCGCATTCTTTCATCGTCTGCTGCACTATGAGATTGGAATCACCGTAGATCATTAATCGGGTAGCTCCACAGGCGATTGCCATCTTCATCCCGTGCAACATGGCTTCATATTCTGCGTCGTTGTTCGAGGCTGGATCGTCTGGTGGAAAGTCCAGTCGCAGGACGTATTGCAGCTTGTCTCCCCGAGGTGAAATAAGAACGATTCCAGCTCCTGCTCCTTCGTTTCTCTTGGATCCATCGAAGTACATTATCCAATTGCTCGTGTACTCGGGTGGTACGGGCGTTTGTAGCTCTGTCCATTCGCTGAGGAATTCCACGAGTACTTGAGATTTGACTGCTTTTCGTTCTGTATAGGTGATGTCCTAGGCGCCCAACTCGATGCTCCATTTTGCTATTCTTCCGGATGCCATAGGGTTGTTCATGATTGTCCCGAGTGACGCATCATTAACCACTGTAATGGTATGTTCCTGGAAATAATGTTTGAGCTTTCGGGCTGTGAGAACAACTCCATACGCCAGCTTCTGATAATGAGGGTATCGTTGCTTGCATGGCGAGAGCACTTCGCTGATGTAATATATTGGTCGTTGGACTCCGTACGCTTTGCCGTCTTCAGGTCGTTCGACCATGATTGCTGTGCTGATGACCTGGTTTGTAGCGGCTAGGTATAGTAGGAGCGGCTCCCTTTCTTGCGGTGTTGCAAGGACGCGCCTGCTTTGCAACGATCGCTTCAGGTCTGCGAACGCTTGTTTAGCTTCGGGTGTCCACTCGAATTTGTCCGTCTTCTTTAGTAATTTGTAGAAGGGTAACGCTTGCTCTCCCAATCGTGCGATGAACCTGCTTAGGGCGGCTAGTCGTCCTGCGAGCTGCTGGACTCCGTGTAGATTGGTTGGCTCCTTCATAGTCAGGATGGCTTGTATTTTTTCCGGGTTGGCTTCAATGCCTCTGGCGGATACCAGGTACCCGAGGAGTTTTCCTGCAGGGACGCCGAAAACGCATTTGGTCGGATTGAGCTTGATCCGATATGCATTAAGGGCGTCGAACGTTTCTCTGATGTCCTCGAGGAGTGTGTCCTCTACTCGAGTTTTGATGACGATGTCGTCGACGTACACTTGTACGTTTTTGCCGATGAGATTGGCGAGGCATCTTTGCATGCAGCGCTGATATGTTGCGCCTGCGTTCTTCAGCCCGAAGGGCATTGTCGTGTAGCAGTAGACACCGTGGGGTGTGATGAATGCCGTCTTCTCTTCGTCTTCCTTTTTCATTCGGATCTGATTGTATCCCGAATAGGCGTCCAGGAAGGAGAGGCGTTGGCAGCCTGCCGTAGAGTCCACGATCTGGTCGATTCGTGGTAGAGGAAAGTTGTCCTTGGGACAGTGCTTATTCAGCGATGTGTAGTCGATGCACACCCGAAGGATGTCCGTGTTCTTCTTGGGGACCAGCACCGGGTTTGCCAACCAGGTGGATATCTTGATCTCCCTAATAAAGTTGGCGGCTAGCAGTCCGTTTATTTCTTCTCCAAGCGCCTTCTGCTTGGGTTCTGAGAATCGTCGAGTCGTCTGTTTGATGGGTTTGGCATTAGGAAAGACTTCGAGTGAGTGCTCGGCAAACTCCCTGGGTATTCCTGGCATATCTGAGGTCTGCCAGGCAAAAATTTCCCAGTACTCACGGAGGAGTTTGACGAGCGCGCCTTCCTATGCTGGCGAGAGGGTTGTGGAAACCATCGCGGTCTTGGCAGAATCCGTCGGGTGCACTTGGTGCTTGCGGGTGTCGCTGTTGGCGCTGAATTCCAGTTCAGGCGCGTTCTTCTTCGTGAGGGGCATGACGGAGTGGTCCGTGGTTTTTGCCAGCTCTTGAAGTTCTTCTTGCATCCCGAAAGATTTCGCGATCTCATTGAATTCTATGTCACACTTGTCTGACTTCTGGAAGTCTCCGTCGATGGTGATCACACCGTATTCGCCGGGTAGCTTGAGTTTCAGGTACGCGTAATGTGGTACTGCCATGAATCTGGCGAACGCTATTCGGCCAAGGATGGCGTGGTACTGTGAGGGCCAGTCGACGACTTCGAAGTCCAGGAATTCCCTTCTGTAATTGCTTGGAGAGCCCAGTACAACTTCTAAGTTGATTGTTCCGAGTGGACGGATTGCCTTGCCCGGAACTATCCCGTGGAAGGATGTTTCTGATTCCGTTAGGCCGTCCAGGTTCTTGTTCATTCGACGGAGTGTATCCGCGTAGATGATGTTGATTCCACTGCCGCCGTCCATGAACACGCGGGCCATGTCGTAATTTCCGATTTGAGCCTGGATGACGAGGGTGGCGTGTCCTGGTCGATAGACGTGTGGTGGATGGTCTTTTTTCGAGAACGTGGTGGGCTGATCTGCCATCTTCAGGTACTCGGTCTTTGTTGGCGGTGTCTGCACTGCCATGCATAGTTTCCTCGTGTTAGTCTTTTGAGCTCTGCGAGAGGGGCATACCTTCTGTATCATCGCGAGTTGTCCTGCCGGATTCGGGTATGCATTGGCTCCATTGTTTTGTGGTGGTGGCGCAGGTAGTGCGGCTAGCGCCATGTTTGGGTTTGCTGGTGGAGGTGGTGGTGGAGGCGGCTGGAATTGTTGTCCTCCTCCTGGCAGCGGCGGGTAGTTTTGAGTGGATGCGAATCTTTTCCTCGCGAGAGCATCCGAGATGTCAAGAAACTTTCGACAATCCTTGAGAAGGTGTGTTGCCTTAGTTTTGCCCGTGCGCTTATCTGTAAACAGGTGTAGCGAGCAGTATGCATCGAGATCCTCCTCGGGGGACTTTTCTTCTGCCTTTGGTTTCCACTCGCGACTTCCACGGCGGCCAGAGTCGCGGTTTCGCGTGAATTCTGCCGCCACTAATTCCTCCCTGTCCTCGTGGTCGTAGTATTTCCTTCTCTTTCTTCGTCCATGGCGGTCTTCCTCGTGTGCGGGTGACGATGCTCTTTCATTGCGCACCGCGTCTTCTACGTTAGCCCATTTTTCGGCTATGATCATTAGCTCCCCAATGGTTTTGGGCGCAGCTCTGCCTAGCTCTTCTCGAAACGCGGTTCTTCTCGCTCCTTTGGCGAAGGCCTCAATCGCCACCTCTTCCGAGATGGTTCCTGCGGTGTTCCTGAGTGTGGTCCACCGCTGGATATATTCTCGTGTGGATTCGCCACTCTTCTGTTTGCACGCTCGTAATTCTTCGATTGTGGCTGGCCTCTTGTACGTCGACTGGAAATTTTTGCAGAAATCGCGGTGCAGGTCGTCCCATGATGCGTAGCAAGATTTAGGTCTTCTCTCCAGCCAACTACGGGCCGCGCCTGTAAGATGCAAATTGAGGTATTGCATGGCTGTGTTCTTGTTCCCACGTTGGCATTTTACTGCCGTGAGGTAGTCGCTTAACCATTGGGAGGGCTCGAGTGAGCCGTCGTATTTTGTCACCTCCGTGCTGAGCTTGAACCTCTTGGGTGGAGGTGCTTCTCGGATGCTGCGAGCGAAACAGAGTGCTCCACAAGTTTCGTCGTCCGAGGACCTGGATGAGGAGCGCTCGCGATACCGTGAAGCTCTCGCCCTATCCACCTTCTTTTGGGCGAGATCTGATCGCGCGTCGTATTCGGACCGGTCGCGGTCGTTGTCTTTCCTTGGTTCTTTGCTTCGCTTTCTCGAGCGGCTGCTGTGGCGCCGCGAGCTTTTGTCTCTCGGGCTGTCGTCGCTGCTGCTTCGACTATCGCCGCGGCGGCGGGCTTCTTTTCCTCGACCACGTCGTGGCGATTTGTCTTTTCTCGGGGATGAACTTCTATGCATGCGGGGCGTTTCTTTATCCTTGTTCTTCTCCTGTTGCTCCTTTTCCAATTCTTCTTTGGTCTTCTTGCGATCATGGGAAGCGAGCCTTGCGGCCGCCAATCCTAGTCCTTTGCGAATTTGTTTGTACTGTTCCACCCGAGGGTCGCTTTCCGTCGGTTGGTTCATCTGCATGTAGGTTGCTGCGGCTAGGATCGCGGCAGCTGGGGTTTGCGGGTAGACGTTGCCGTCATCGTCGACCCTCATGAAGGAAGACGTGGTCGACCTGTCGGTCGCGGTCACGGATTCGTGGCCCCTTGATGATGTTGCGTGTCCCTTCCTCGCGGGTCGGGTACCGACTGAGGGTGCAAGGGACTGTTCGACTCGTCGCAGGCTTGATTCGTCCGCCGCTCTTCTGCGACGGGCTAGATCCGCCCGGGCTTCTTTGATGTTTGAGGCCGCTCTTACTAGGTGGTAGTGGTAGGCGGTTAGGTCTTCTTGTGAGGCTCCTGCCGCGGGTGGCTGACTCCGCCGCATGGCCTCCTTGGCCCTTTTCCAGGCCTCCCGCGAAACGCCGATTATATCGCGCTCGGTTGCGCTGAATTCGGTTTCCGAGGGTTGTTCCGATCCTGCCATGCAGACTTGGGCCAGTCGTGGCTCGTGCGTCCTAGGCGTAGATCTGAAAGCTTCCCGTACCCGAGATGGTTCCTCTGTCGAGAGGGCGTGGTAGTCGACTGTGTTGAAGCGGATGGACTCGCCACTTTTTTCCATAGGAAAGCGCGAGTTGACGGCTCCAGATTCAGGTTCAGATTCATCTGAGAAGTGGAGGATTCCGTCTCTGTTCGCCATGAAGTTGAAGCTCCCGAACGTCAGGGTGACGCTCTTCTCCAGATCCTCGAACACCGGGCGTGATTCCGGCGAGTGAGGCGTGACTATGACGGATCCGATCCGTACAGGATTGTTCGGAGCCGTAGTCGATGGTTTCCAACGGGAGTTGGATGTCGATGAAGCCGAAGATGCCGGTGATCCAGCACCCGCGCTTCCCACGGTCGGCGCCAATTGTCGAAGCTCTGACTCCACAAATCCCTCAGGTGACCCTATCGGGTTTCGACTAGGAGAAGTCGTGAGCGCTGGTGAAATCGTCGGCTTGACAGGGGGCGAGATTTACCCAGGTTCGGGGCCCTCGAAGAGGTAAAACCCTTACTCCTGCCTTCTGTTGATCTGTATTGGATGATTAGATCGGTTACAGGTTGCTCGAATCGAGAGTAGATCTCGAGTTCCGAGGCTTTTTGGTCGTGCGGTATTACTTGTCCTCTCCTTGGGGGCTCTCCTGGCCTTATATAGATGGCCAGGTCTCGAGTTCTACCCGGAGAGGACTCAAACCCTAGCTGGGTCTGTTACAAATTTCCTAACTTAACCCGCAAGCTGATGCGGGTGGGCTTCACATGGGCCTTCTAGAGTACTCCAAGGGCGCTTCCTTTTGGGCCTTGACCTTGGGCCTGAGAGGGGGTGTCCTTACCCGCAGGGTCCAGGATCCATACCTTCGTCAAAGCTCTTGAGAAGAAAGGTGAGATTGAAAGAAAAGATGCGGATGAAAAAGCATCTCTCTCTATGACACTTGAGGAAGAGCATGAGGGTCGAGTTTCTCTTGAGGAGGAACTTGAATTTATTGAAGAGTCACATAATGAACTTGTTGATAATATCACTAAAGAACGTGACCATGCAATTGCTAAATATAAAAAGGCTAAAAAGGATAAGGTTGAGTTTGGGGTTGGTCATGATAAACTAACCGAGGAGTTTGAAAATCTCACCAAGGCTCACAAGGCCTTGGAGAGTCAACACTCTACCCTCAAAGACTTAAATGAACAACTTCAAACTCAACTTAATAAATTCAACACCCCTAGCACATCTACTTCTTCTTGTGATCATGCAAATATTATTGAGGAAAATGCTAGCTTGAAGGATAAGCTAGCAAGACTCAAGGGCAAGAGCCCTCATGTTGAGAAGGTTGTGGCCTCAATCCCACAAGTGGTTGATTCTAGACCACAAGTGAGTTTTCCTAGGCCACAAGTTGGCAAGAAAGGTCTTGGATATGTTGCCAAGAAGAAGAAGAATAAGAAGAACAAGAACAAGAAGAACAAGAAGAAGGCCAACAATGTTGCTTCGAGTGGTATTGTCATTAGGGACAACACTACTCGCAGCATTCCTGCACAAGCCAACAATGTTGCTTCGAGTGGTACTGTCATGAGGGACAACACTACTCGTAGCATTCCCGCGGGAACTAAAAATCCACACCATTTCTTATATGCTGATTATTATGGTGTTGTACAAGCTAAATATGTTGGCCCTATTGAAGGTTTCGTTGACTATACCATTTGGGTTCCAAAGACCCTTGTTTCTAACATGAGGGGACCCTCCTCGGGTCCTAACTCTAGTCAATGATATCTTGCAGGACTATGCTTCCGGTGGGTCTAAATGGGTAATTAATAGTGGATGCACTAGTCATATTACCAGAAGCAAAGAACATGTGATGGAGTTGTGCCCAAATACAATTGATGCAATCGTCACTTATGGAGACAAGTCTAAGTCTAAGGTATTGGTGTTTGGCAAGATTGTGATCGCTCCTGATATCACTATTGTGGACGTCATGCTTATTGAATCCCTTGGTTACAATTTAGTTTCATTTCATTCATTAGGGAAGATGGGTTTCTCCGTCTTCTTTGATCCTGATAATTTGGTCCTTTTGAGGAGCAAGACTCTTGACGTCGCATACGTGGGACATGTCAAAAATGTTTTTTTGTAGTGGACTTTTCGAAGTCTACCAACTCTCAATCGATGTGTCTTTTCGGAAAGGTGAATGTGGGGTGGTTGTGGCATCACCGCTTATCCCATGTCAACATGAGGACTTTGCAAAGTCTTCACAAAGGTGGCCTTATCCTTGGACTAAAATAAAATGTTTCTTTTTCCAAAGATCGCGTTTGTAGGTCGTGTGTTGAAAGAAAGATGCATGATGCCCCTCACAAGAGCAAGAACATTATCTCATCAAAGAGGATCTTGTAGCTTCTCCATGTTGATCTCTTTGGTGCCGTGCCCGAGGCAAGTCTTGGGGGCAAGAAGTATTGCTTGGTAATTGTCGATGACTATTCAAGATACACTTGGGGTTTATTTCTTCAAGTGTAAGAGTGAGACCCAAAAAACTATCATCGACTTCTCCAACCAAGTGCAACGTCAACAAAATGTTCAAATCATGGCTATTAGGAGTGACAATGGCTCCGAGTTCAAGAACTACACTTTGAATGAATTCCTTAGTGAAGAGGGAATTCGTCATCAATATTCCGCTACCTATACCCCTCAACAAAATGGTGTAGCCGAAAGGAAGAATAGAAATATATTGGATATGGCAAGGACCATGTTGGCGGAGTATTCCTGATCTATTTCTAAACAAGTGGGATTGAGATTCTCTAACTGCTCAAATAGCAATGGTTTCTTGTTCCTCATTGACCCTAGGATTGGCGGCTTGGCTCTCGCCAATATCTATGGGCCGAGGCCATATCCTCCGCATGCCACTCCTCCAACCGCCTCTACATCCGCAAGGGCTTAGACAAGACTCCATATGAGATCCTCACCGTCAACAAACCCAACGTCTCCTACTTCTGTGTTTTCGGTTGTAAGTGCTTCTATTTGAGCAAGGGTGGTCGGTTGTCTAAATTCCAATCTAAAACTATTGAGGGTATATTTGTTGGTTACGGTGCCAAATCCCACACTTATAGAGTCTTTGACAAAGCCTCACAAATTGTCATAGAATCTTGTAGTGTGGTTTTCGAGGAAAATGATGGCTTCCAAGTGGCGCAATTTCATGTTTCTAATGTAGATGTTGAAATGCCTCAAGAAGCCATATGAAGGATGGGTGTGGGATTTTTCCGCCCCATTGAGGGACACATTATGGAAACTCAAGGAGAAATATGCTCTACTCAAGTGGATCCCTCCTCTACAATAGAAGAACAAGCCAAGGAGCCAAGTGATGCACCTATCTAAGAACATGTTCAAGACCTCCTCCTATTGACCAATTTACTATGCAAGATGCAACCACTCCTATCATTCAAGCTAGTCAAGGTCAAGGCCAAGCTCAACCTTCTTCATCCTCCTCTCCTCAAGTTGAAGCAAATGTTGAGGATGATGATGATGATGATCAAGGCCAACAATTCGGTCAAGACGGGGACCCAAATGATCAAGTGATTCCTCCTCGCAATAATGAGGAGATCGAAGCACGTCGTGCTAAAAGGATTAGAAGAGCTTTGAAGAGTATTGATGCAGACGACAACAAAGTGTTGGAAGATGTTCAAGCTAGAAGATACACAAGAAGGAAATTGGCAAACTTTAGTTATCATCAAGATCACATATCCATGGTGGAACCAAAGAAAGTGTTTGAAGCTATTGAGGACTCCGATTGGGTAGAAGCTATGCATGATGAGCTCAATAACTTTGAGCGCAATAAAGTTTGGAAAGTAGTTGAGAAGACCAATGATTACCACAATGTTATTGGCACTAAGTGGATATTTAAGAACAAGCAAGATGAGCATGGTATTGTCATAAGGAACAAGGCAAGATTGGTGGCTCAAGGCTACACTCAAGTGGAAGGCATTGACTTTGATGAAACATATGCTCCTTTGGCTCGCTTTGAGTCCATATGTATCCTTTCTTGCATATGCATCTTCGCATAATTTCAAATTGCAATAAATGGATGTCAAAAGTGCTTTTCTAAATGGTCCACTAAAAGAGGAGGTATATGTTAAGCAACCTCCGGGTTTCGAGAACCCCAACTTTCCTAACCATGTCTACAAGCTCGATAAGGCGCCCTATGGACTTAAACAAGCACCACGTGCGTGGTATGAGCACCTTAGAGATTTGTTGGAAGACCGTGGGTTTGAAGTTGGGAAGATCGACCCCACCCTTTTCACATAGAGGGTAAAGGGAGAGCTTTTCCTATGCCAACTCTACGTGGACGATATTATATTTGGTTCAACTAACCAAGCTTTTAATATTGAGTTCTCAAAGCTTATGACTGACAGGTTTGAGATGTCCATGATGGGAGAGCTTAAATTCTTCCTTGGCTTTGAGATCAAGCAATTGGCTTGTGGGACTTTCATTTCTCAAGCCAAGTACACCCAAGACATGCTCAAGAGGTTTAATTTCCAAGGTGCAAAAGAGAAGCCATCTTCTATGCAAGTCAAATGCCACCTCAAGCGCAATCCGGATGGTAAAGATGTGGACCAAAAGTAGTATCGTTCTATGATTAGTTCCTTGCTTTACCTTTGTGCATCTAGGCCCGATATCATTTTGAGTCTAGGTGTGTGCAAGGTATCAAGCGGCTCCTAAGGAAAGCCACTTGGTGTCGGTCCATAGGATCTTTCGGTATTTGGTTCATACCTCAAGGTTTGGTTTGTGGTACCCAAAGGGGGCACAATTTTCTCTCAAGGGCTATGATGACCCACAAGTATAGGGGATCGCAACAGTCTTCGAGGGAAGTAAAACCCAAATTTATTGATTCGACACAAGGGGGAGCCAAGGAATATTTGTGATCCTTAACAAGTGAGTTGTCAATTCACCTGCACCTGAAATTACTTTTGTTCGCAGTGGTTTATCAGTAGTAACAGTTTTATACTAGCAGCAGTAGTGAAATAATAGCAGCAGTGGAATGAAAAAAACAGCAACAGTAGTGTTTGAAGTAAACAGCGGGATTAAATTCTGTAGGCATAGGGATGTATGAACGGGCGTTGCATGGATAAGATAGTTCAAATAATGATCATGTCATGGGTATTGTAGATAAATATGATAAAGCATCCAAGCACTAAGTAACCATAGGCATGTGTTCCCTAAATAGTCGTACGTGCTCGTAATGAGAACTTAAACAACATCTTTTGTCCTACCAGCCCGTTTTCAGCGGGGCCTCAAGGGAACTACTGGTAATTAAGGTGCTCCTTTTAATAAAGCACCGGAGAAATGCATTAACACTCCGTGAACACATGTGATCCTCACATCGCAGCCATCTGAAAGTGCATACGCGCTTAAATCATCTTGTTTTGGTGTTTGTTAACAACACATGTACTACTAAAAGGTGTTGATGTATTTCAGGGGTTATTTAAACTTATTTACTATGGTGGTGTGTTAGTACAAAAAGGAGAAAGCCGTCAAAGTCACTGTTTGCTGGAGTTTTCTCCAGGCCGGAGTCTCCGGTCTCCCAGACCGGAGTCTCCGGTGTGGAGATTTCTCCCAGGTTTTCCCTCTGGAACAAATTGTCTCGCAAGACCCCAGGCAGTCTCTGTGCATACCCACACCGGAGACTTACCGGATACTTACCGGAGTCTCCGGTGTGAATGGATTTTATTGTCTCGCAAGACCACATACAGTCTCTGTGCTTTCCCGTGGCGCCAAGACCGGAGTCTCCGGTCCCCCAGACCGGAGTCTCCGGACTGATATTTTCCTGAAGAATCTCAAGTGTGCCAAGGTGGTGTCCAGTACTGCATCGAGTCCGGAGGGACACCGGAGAGTGTCCGGAGTCTCCGGACCAGACCGGAGTCTCCGGTGTGATTTCGCCAGATCTCCTCCAACGGCTCTTAGTCTTTATGAGGGGTATAAATACCCCCTCCCCTTCACCTACCTCCAGCTAGCTCGACCAGAATTAAAGACACCATTGTTGGAGCTCACCCACCTTGCTAGATCTCCCAATCCCTCCACCCAAAATCCTAGATCTTTGGAGGATTGAAGGAGAAGGCCCCGATCTACGTCTTCACCAACCGGATTTCATTTACCCCTCTCGTTTGCTTGAGGAATCTTTGCCTAGGGTTTCCTCTTGTGGAGAACCTAGGCTTCTTGCTACTCTTGGTGATTTGTGAGTGCTGGGAGCCCCCAATTAAGTTGTGGGTGTGTGCCCCAAACTTGTTTGTAAAGGACTCGATCCCCGCCTCAAAGGGGTTCAATAGTGGAAGGTGAACTAGGCCTTTGTGGCGGAGTTCATCGGAGAATAGGGTGAGGCCTTTGTGG
Source organism: Alopecurus myosuroides (assembly GCA_028641055.1). Classification (NCBI taxonomy): domain Eukaryota; kingdom Viridiplantae; phylum Streptophyta; class Magnoliopsida; order Poales; family Poaceae; genus Alopecurus; species Alopecurus myosuroides. The sequence continues at coordinate 279,566,405 of CM054062.1, read as the reverse complement.
CGTTGAGTAGTCCTTCGTGGCGAGCTCACACCCCTCCAACGAGACGTACTCCCTTAACAAGGAGGAACTCGGGAATACATCGTGTCTCCGTGTGCTTCCATCGGTTACCTCGTTCCCTTCTCCTTACTTACTCGTACTTGTTGCATTTATTGTTGTACAAGTTGTATTAAGTGTTGTACTAGTTGCATTAATTGCTTGCCTTTTCATATAGGTAAATTCACCACTAGTTGCACTATCTAGAGAATTTACCTTCTTGTCAAGCCCAAACCTTAAGAAAAATTAAAATTGGTCGTAGCACCTTTTCACCCCCCTCTAGGTGCCCATACTTTACTTTCAGTTGGTATCAGAGCCTCGGCTCTTCTATCGGGCTTAACCACCTAAGAGTTTAAGTATGGGAGATGATTTGGTTGACGCTCCGTCCGATGGCAATGTGACCATGGATGATCTCAATGCTTTGAGAAATTCATTGACCTCATCCATAGAAACCAAATTTGATGAGTTGCGCCAACTCATGGTACAACTCCTCAAAGCCAAAGGACCGGAGGTGGTCGAATCATCCCTTCCGGAAGAACCGGAGGGTGCCAAGAATGGGGTAGATGGTGATCCACTTAAATTGCTTCCGCCGAACAATCCGCTAAGAAAGGTGCGGGTGGAGAGGAAGGATATCATGCCGTTGAAGGCCGATACTCTCCCGATCCTCCCGTCCCTCATCCTCATATAATCCCTAGAGGAGATCCACCTAAAATTGACGCTTATTCTTTTCGTGAATGGCAATACTACATGGAGACTCACTTGAACTCTTCTTGTATAGATCTTTGGAGGATCACTCGTGACGGATACAAGCCATTTGATCCCAAGAATATCACAAGAAGAGAAGCCGTAGATTGCCAACTCAACTACACCGCTTTGTCCATCCTTCAACAAGCCGTGGGCCCCAACCACATGCCGCATCTTCAACACTTATCCACCGCCAAAGAAACATGGGATGCACTAGTCATCATGTTTGTTGGGAATGAGAGCATGCAAAGAAATCGATATGATGCCTTGACCAATGAGGCCGAAGGGTTCTTCATGCGTGATGGAGAAGATCATGTTGACATGTATCTAAGACTCAAAACTCTTGCCACCGCCTTCCCTAGTGCGGGTGCCACATATATTGACGATGCTTGGATCAAGAGAAAGTACATGATTGCCGTGATGCCATTTGAGGGCACGGACTTGAAGAGCATTCAAGGAAGACATGATTTCTCCTCAATGACATCAACTCAAGTAATGCAAGAGTTGTGCTCCTACAAAGTTCAAACCAAGAATGCGCTTGACAACCGTGCTAGCGCCATTGGAATGCATCAAGGAGCATCCGTTGCTTTGAAGGCCAAGGTTTTGTCAAGAGAGGTTGAGAATGACGAAGATGGAGATGAGGCATTGCCTCCTTTGAAGGAACAAGACTATTATCCCGTTCTAAAGGAGGCAAAAGTTTTGGAGCAATCCTCACAAGGGCAAGAAATTTGTTGAAGAAAAGACAAAGTCTCTCTATGGCAATGATGGATCTCAAAAAGTGAGGTCTTGCTTCAATTGTCAAGATAAGCATCACTTCATTGCGGAGTGCCCGTATGAAAATAGAGAGCTCCATAGTGGAAAGCTTATTCGCAAGGAAAAGTCCAAGGTTGAGTACAAGAAACCTCATTTCAAGAAGAAACCTTTCAACAAGAAGTCTCCCACCAAGTTTGTGCTCTTGACTCAAGAGGAGTATGACACCGGGAGTGATGAAGAAGAAGAAACCACAAGTGAAGTGGCCGCTCTAGCTATTGCTACTACTCCATCATCTTCATCCCTCTTCGAATCCCCCAATGACGATCTCCCTCAATGTAATGCCAAGTGCTTCATGGCTAAGGCCGTGGAGGTATCTCTTTCCCCCAACTCTATGACCCCTAGTGAACTAGAACATCTTGCTAGTTTTAGAGAAGAAGAAGAAAGGATCTCCTTGGACCACTTTATGTCTAACATGCAAGGGGAGACCAAGAAGTACGTTGAGTATCTCATGAGGCAATTGGGAGAGGCCCAAGATGCTCTTGATAAGAAAGGTGAGGTTGAGAGAAGGGATGCGGATGAAATCGCATCTCTCTCTATGACTCTTGAGGAAGAGCATGATGGTAGAGTTTCTCTAGAGGATGAACTTGAATCAATTGAATTGACTCATAATGAACTTGTCTCAAACATCACTAAGAAACGTGATCTTGCTATTGCTAAATATAAAAAGGCTAAAAAGGATAAGGTCGAGTTTGGGGTTGGTCATGGTAAACTAACCGAGGAGTTTGAAAAGCTAACCGAGGCTCACAAAGCTTTGGAAAGCCAACACTCATCCCTCAAAGAGTTGCATGAACAACTTCAAACTCAACTTAATCAACTTAACAATGCTAGCACCTCTACTTATTCTTGTGATCATGCAAATATTATTAAGGAAAATGCTAGGTTGAAGAATGAGCTAGCAAGACTCAAGGGTAAAGACCCACAAGTTGTGACATTTGTGACCCCTTCCCCACAAGTGGTTGCATCTAACTCTAATGCGGTCATTGCTAGACCACAATTGAGTGCACCGAGGCAACAAGTGGGCAAGCAAGTTCTAGGCTATGTAGCCAAGAAGAAGAATAAGAAGAAGAAGAGCAAGAAGAAGACCAACGATGGTGCTTCGAGCGGTGTTGTCATTAGGGATAACACTACTCCTAGCACACCCGCTCAAGCTAACAACATTGCCTTGAGTAGTAGTGTCATGAGGGACAGCACTACTCGTAGCACATCCGCGGGAACTAACAATCCACACCATTTCTTATATGTTGATTATTATGGTGATGTGCAAGCTAAATATGTTGGTCCTATTGAGGGTTTCGTTGACTATACCATTTGGGTTCCAAAGACCCTTGTTGCTAATATGAAGGGACCCATCTCGGGTCCTAACTCTAGTCAATGATCTCTTGCAGGGCTATGCTTCCGGTGAGACTAAATGGATTCTCGATAGTGGATGCACTAATCATATGACCGGAAGCAAAGAGCTTGTGACGGAGTTGCGACCAAATGACATCCAAGCAACCGTCACTTATGGAGACTCGTCCAAGTCTAAGGTATCCGGATTCGGCAAGGTTGTGGTGGCTCCCGATATAACTATCGTGAACGTCATGCTTGTCGAATCCCTTGGTTACAATTTACTTTCCGTCCTCTCTCTTAGAAAGATGGGGTTTTCCATCTTTTTCGATGGTGATATTGTGGTCCTTTTGAGGAGCAAGACTCTTGACGTCGCTCACGTGGGACATGTTGAAAATGAGTTGTTCGTGGTGGACTTTTCGAAGTCAACCAACTCTCAAGCAATGTGTCTTTTCGGGAAGGCGGACTTGGGATGGTTGTGGCATCGCTGCCTATCCCATGTCAACATGAGAACTTTGCAAAGTCTTCACAAAGGTGGCCTTATTGTTGGACTAAAAGAAAATGTTTCCTTTGCAAAGGATCGCGTTTGTAGGTCGTGTGTTGAAGGGAAGATGCATGACATCGTGCACAAGGCCAAGACTATTATCTCATCAAAGAGGATATTGGAGCTTCTCCATGTTGATCTCTTTGGTGCCGTGCCCGAGGCAAGTCTTGGCGGCAAGAAGTATTGCTTGGTTATTGTCGATGATTATTCAAGATACACTTGGGTTTATTTCTTCAAGTGCAAGAGTGAAACTCAACAAACCATCATCGACTTCTCCAACGAAGTGCAACGTCAACACAATGTGCAAATCATGGCTATTAGGAGTGATAATGGCTCGGAGTTCAAGAACTATACATTGAATGAATTTCTTAGTGAAGAGGGCATTCGTCATCAATACTCCGCCACTTACACTCCTCAACAAAATTGTGTTGACGAAAGGAAGAATCACACTCTCTTGGATATGGCAAGGACCATGTTCGGAGTACTCTTCTCCCCAATATTTATGGGCCGAGGCCATATCCACCACATGCCACTCCTCCAACCGCCTCTACATCCGCAAAGGCTTGGACAAGACCCCATATGAGATCCTCACCGGCAACAAGCCCAACGTCTCCTACTTCCGTGTATTCGGTTGTAAGTGCTTCTATTTGATCAAGGGTATTAGGTTGTCCAAATTTCAATACAAAACTATTGAGGGTATTTTTGTTGGTTACGGTGCCGAATCCCACACTTATAGAGTCTATGACAAGTCCTCACGGATTGTCATAGAATCTTGTAGTGTGGTTTTCGAGGAAAATGATGGCTCCCAAGTGGCGCAATTCCATGTTTCTAATGTAGACGTTGAAATGCCTCAAGAAGCCATAGGAAGGATGGGTGTGGGATTTTTCCGCCCCATCGAGGGACACCTTATGGCGACTCGAGAAGGACTATGCTCTACACAAGTGGAGCCCTCCTCTACAATAGAAGAACAAGCCAAGGAGCCAACTATTACACCTAACCAAGAACATGTTCAAGACCCTCCTCTCATTGATCAAGTGACTCCGCAAGTCGTACCCACTCCTCTCACTAATGCGAGTCAAGATCAAGGCCAAGATCAACCATCCTCTTCATCCACTCCTCAAGTTGAAGCTAGTGTTGAAGATATTGTTGATGATGATAATGATCAAGGCCAAATGATCAAGATGATCAAGTGATCCCTCCTTGCAATAATGAGGAGATCGAAGCCCGTCGTATCAAAAGGATAAGAAGAGCTTTGAAGCAAATTGATGCCCAAGACGACAAGGTCTTGGAGGATGTTCAAACTAGAAGATCTACAAGAAGGCAATTGGCTCATTTTTGTGAGCATCAAGCTCATATCTCTATGGTGGAGCCTAAGAAAGTGTATGAAGCTCTTGAGGACTCCGATTGGGTTGAAGCTATGCATGATGAGCTCAACAACTTTGAGCGCAACAAAGTTTGGAGATTGGTTGAGAAGCCCAAGGATTGCCACAATGTTATTGGCACTAAGTGGATTTTCAAGAACAAGCAAGATGAGCATGGCATTGTCGTTAGGAACAAGGCAAGATTGGTTGCTCAAGGTTACACCCAAGTTGAAGGCATCGACTTTGATGAAACCTACGCACCCGTGGCTCGCCTTGAGTCTTTCCGTATCCTCCTTGCTTATGCATCCTCTCATAATTTCAAATTACAACAAATGGATGTGAAAAGTGCTTTCTTGAATGGTCCACTAAAAGAGGAGGTATATGTTAAGCAACCTCCGGGGTTCGAGAATCTCAACTTTCCTAACCACATTTACAAACTTGACAAGGCTCTCTATGGTCTCAAACAAGCACCTCGTGCTTGGTATGAGCACCTTAGGGAGTTGTTAGATGATCGTGGTTTCGATGTTGGGAAGATTGACCCCACTCTCTTCACCAAGAGAGTAAAGGGAGAGCTTTTCATATGCCAACTATATGTGGTCGATATCATCTTTGGCTCAACTAACCAAGCTTTCAATAATGAGTTCTCTAAGCTTATGACTGACAGGTTCGAGATGTCTATGATGGGAGAGCTTAAATTCTTCCTTGGCTTTGAGATCAAGCAATTGGCCCGTGGGACTTTCATCTCTCAAGCCAAGTATACCCAAGACATGATCAAGAGGTTTAACTTCCAAGATGCAAAAATCAAAACCACTCCTATGCAAGTCAAGTGTCATCTATCTCGTAATCCAAAAGGGAGTAAGGATGTGGATCAAAAGCTTTATCGTTCTATGATTGGTTCTTTGCTCTATCTTTGTGCATCTAGGCCCGATATAGTCTTGAGTGTAGGTGTGTGTGCAAGGTATCAAGCGGCTCCTAAGGATTGCCATTAGATGGCGGTCCATAGGATCTTTCGTTATTTGGTTCATACCCCAAGATTTGGTTTGTGGTACCCAAAAGGGGGCACAATTTTCTCTCAATGGATATACGGATTCCGATTGGGCGGGTGATCAAGATGATAGGAAGTCTACCCCCGGGGCTTGCCAATTTCTTGGTAGGTCCCTAGTGAGTTGGTCTTCCAAGAAGAAAAATTGCATATCCCTCTCCACCGCCGAAGTCGAGTATGTTGCCGCCGCAAGTGCATGCACTCAATTGTTATGGATGAGGCAAACTCTCAAGGAGTATGGAGTTCATTTGGATAAGGTGCCTCTTTTGTGTGACAATGAAAGTGCCATCAAAATTGCATACAATCCGGTGAAACATAAAAGGACCAAACACATTGAGATCCGCCACCACTTCATCCGTGATCATGTGGCAAGAGGAGACATTGCACTATCTTATGTGCCCACCAAGGACAATCTCGCGGATATTTTCACGAAGCCACTTGATGATGAAAGATTCTTGTTCTTGAGGAATGAAGTAAATGTGATTGATTCTAGGAGTTTGACTTGAAGATATTGCACACACCCCTATAGTTGAAACGTGTTCGAGTTTACATGTAGGCATGGACATAGGGGGAGTGTTATCCTAACACATTGGGTTCTGCCTCCCCCCATTATGCCCAAAGCGAAAATTCATCGTGATCTCTCTTTTTCTAATGTTGAATTGTGAGCTTCAATGTTGAGTAATGGCAATGCCCCCAAGATATATCTTCGCGGTTGCATACCATGAACTCTTACATGGTGGCCTAGGCCACCAACCTCTTCCGGAAGAGTTGGTTCTTATTTGCGGGTTTTTTGGCATTTTTGTTGAGGGATGTACTCAATATTTGATTTTGTGTTTTTCTCGGTGCTCTTGAGTACAAGTTCCCTTCCTGGTGTTGCTCCTCTCTTCGTGCCAAAAACCCATTTCCTAAAACAATTTCTAAGTTTTGTGCATTTCATGTCCTTCTTGGGGAAGTTTTCTGGCGAAAGACTGGAGACTCCGGTCCACCATGCCGGAGACTCCGGCTAGTCCGGAGACTCCGGTGCTAAGACCGGAGACTCCGGTGTGCAGCAAACTATATAAAAGCTGGGGGCTGAGGGAAGTTAGGGTTCCATTCCCCACTTCCCCCACGCCCCCGATAGTCTTGCTGCGCCGCCGCCGCCGCCAAGAGCTCTCCCCGACCGTTTTCCACCGCCGGAAACCGTCCCCCCGCCTCCCCTTGCATCTCCCATCCGTGGGAGGCACAATGGCCGGTCAAGGAGACAAGGGTACAACTTCTCCCCTCGTTTTTGCTTATTTTCGATCTAGATCTTAAAATCTAGGTAGTTTTTGTTGGGAGAAGTTGCATTTGCTGTTGGTAGCATCTCCTTTGCTAGTTTATCTTGTGTAGGAACTGCTAGAAACTCCAGTAGACCATTTGTGTTAGATCCATGCTCGTTGCTGTCAACCAGTCCGGAGACTCCGGTGTACCACACCATAGACTCCGGTGTGTCGGTCCGGAGACTCCGGTGTGGATCTTCCAGAAATGCCTACTGTTGCTTCTGTCTTGTACATGCACCTATTTTGGACATGATTGCTCATTATGCTTTCTCTGGTTTTGTGTTCTCTGTTTTGTGTATGCTTTCAGGAAAAAGGGTGAAGTCCTTGTCCAAGCGTGGTCCCCGTCCTCAGTCCCGCAACTCCATGGACACTGATGAAGAAACCGGTCGATATGATCAGAGGAGTGCTGTTGAGGGTGAGAGGCGTCAGAAGAAGCAGCATGAGAGCAGGATGAACGCTGAAGCAACAAAGAAGGCCAGATTTGATGCTATCTCCTCTGTGGCCTCCATGACCAAGAAGGAGTACAGGATCATGCGTGCTCGTCCCTTCTGCACCATGGCTCGCACTGCTGATTCTACTTATTATTGGAGGAGGGAGTCTGAGCTGATCATGGAGGAGATATACACCCGTTTCAAGCAGCCGGTGTGTCCACAGAAAGTCCTTGACTTAGAGGCTCTTGACCGCTCTCAGTACTTTAAGGAGGCTGTCTGGATCACGAGGAAACTGGGCCTTGAGCATCTTGTGGGCATTCAGCAGAACTACAACCCCCCTATCATTCAGCAGTTCTTTTCCACTGTCACCTTTGATGATAATGACGATGTCACTATGAGATGGATGTCTGGTACTGTTGAGTGTGAGTCTTCCATGAGACAGTTTGCTGAGCTTCTTGACTACCCTTGGGGAGAAGGGAGTGGTGAGCGCATGCACGTTCACGGAGTGGCTTATGACAAGAAGCGCATGGATCCTATGTATGAGAATATCTCCAGCTGCGGCACTGCAAGGATCTGAGGAGGGTATACAACATCTGTCTTCGCCTCTTTCGCTGCAACATTGCTCCCAAGGTTGGGAATGTAGATGCTATTCGTGGTGGACTAGTGAACCTTCTCTACCAGGCCTTCCAGTGTCACCTTGCTGGCCCTGATGGAGAGGGTTTCGAGATTGATGTTATGCACTTCATCAAGGAGGAGATTTACTCAGCTATGATCGAGATCAAGAAAGTGCCCGTGTATGCTCCTTATGTGATGAAACTCATTCTTGATCAGCTTCCTGGCTTGGCTACCGAGACCGTGCACCCTGTGGGCTCTCTCCAGATTCTGTCCTCCCACCTTCCTGATGACACTCCCATGGGGGACGCTGAGGCGCCTACTCGCTCTAGGAGGAAGAATGCTGATCCTCCCTCTCGCCGCTCTAGCAGGGAGGAGACTCAGGATGAGATGAATAAGCTTACTTGGTTCCAACGCAACATTTTGTGCATGACTATTGCAGTGCACAAGGAGAACCAAGTGGCCTACAAGGAGAGACGCGAGCTGAAGAAGATGGTCGCCAAGCTGCATGACCATGCGGGTCTTGGAGCTACTCCTCCTATGGGTACTCCTCCCACTACTCCACCCACCCCTCCCACCGCTTCTGTCACTATGTCATATGAGGGGTGGAACACTGATCAGTTTCCGTGGGGCGACTTTGAGGATGTCACCTCGGCTCCTTCTTCCTCGACCCACCGTGCTAGGATTCCTGAGATTGAGGAAGAACATGTTGATGATCAGCCTGAGCATGGGGATGAGGATGAGGACCTTGAGTACTTCAACACTGGTTCTGGTGATGAGGATGATGATGAGGGAGCTGGAGATGATGATGAGGGAGCTGGTGATGATGATGATGAGAGTGACGCGGACACGGACCCGGTGGATGAGGACGACGATGATTACGAGGATGATGACTGAGCCCTTGGACCGTGTTGTGCTCTTTGCCCCTTTTTGGTGTCTCGATGCCAAAGGGGGAGAAGTGCTTTGTCTTCTCCACTTTGCATGGGTTGCTTTGCTTTATTTGCTTCGGAACACAAGTATTTGAACTTGATTTGCCTTTTATGGCTTGTGTCCCCACTATCTTAGTCGCTTTGCTTATTTAGTGAACAATGGTTGTGTTTTATGTGAGAGACCTCGTGGAGAAAATATCCTTTATTATTATTATTCTTTGTGCTTTATCTATTGTCTCTACATACTTGTACTATTGTTCACTAATGTTTGCTCTAGAAGGGCTTTGTTTGTAAAATATAGGGGGAGCTCACTTTGTGAGTGCTCTATCTTTTACAAACTTAGCTTAGATGTGATTTAATTGCAAAAATATGTGTGTTGTCATCAAACACCAAAAAGGGGGAGATTGAAAGTGCATACGCGCTTAAATCATCTTGTTTTGGTGTTTGTTAACAACACATGTACTACTAAAAGGTGTTGATGTATTTCAGGGGTTATTTAAACTTATTTACTATGGTGGTGTGTTAGTACAAAAAGGAGCAAGCCGTCAAAGTCACTGTTTGCTGGAGTTTTCTCCAGGCCGGAGTCTCCGGTCTCCCAGACCGGAGTCTCCGGTGTGGAGATTTCTCCCAGGTTTTCCCTCTGGAACAAATTGTCTCGCAAGACCCCAGACAGTCTCTATGCATACCCACACCGGAGACTTACCGGATACTTACCGGAGTCTCCGGTGTGAATGGATTTTATTGTCTCGCAAGACCACAGACAGTCTCTGTGCTTTCCCGTGGCGCCAAGACCGGAGTCTCCGGTCCCCCAGACCGGAGTCTCCGGACTGATATTTTCCTGAAGAATCTCAAGTGTGCCAAGGTGGTGTCCAGTACTGCATCGAGTCCGGAGGGACACCGGAGAGTGTCCGGAGTCTCCGGACCAGACCGGAGTCTCCGGTCTTTACACCGGAGTCTTCGGTGTGATTTCGCCAGATCTGCTCCAACGGCTCTTAGTCTTTATGAGGGGTATAAATACCCCCTCCCCTTCACCAACCTCCAGCTAGCTCGACCAGAATTAAAGACACCATTGTTGGAGCTCACCCACCTTGCTAGATCTCCCAATCCCTCCACCCAAAAGCCTAAATCATTGGAGGATTGAAGAAGAAGGCCCCGATCTACGTCTTCACCAACCGGATTTCATTTCCCCTCTCGTTTGCTTGAGGGATCTTTGCCTAGGGTTTCCTCTTGTGGAGAACCTAGGCTTCTTGCTACTTTTGGTGATTTGTGAGTGTTGGGAGCCCCCAATTAAGTTGTGGGTGTGTGCCCCAAACTTGTTTGTAAAGGACTTGATCCCCGCCTCAAAGGGGTTCAATAGTGGAAGGTGAACTAGGCCTTTGTGGCGGAGTTCATCGGAGAATAGGGTGAGGCCTTTGTGGCATTGAGTAGGCCTTCGTGGCGAGCTCACACCCTTCCAACGAGACGTACTCCCTTAACAAGGAGGAACTTGTAACACACGGGGGATTTTCCCCCCAACTAGAATTGTTTGCTTTTCTTTCTCATGGCATTGCATCACATGCATCATCTGCACCTTGTTTGCAAACCAATTAAAAAACAAAACAAAAATTCAAATCAATTTAAAATTTTCAAACAATGCACCTGTGCTTTCAAACCCAAATTGTTTTTCAATAAAAAATTGAATTGGAATTAATATTTGCTTGGTTAAACAAATCACCTTTTATTAAAACCCTAATTTGAGTTTCAAATTCGAATCAAATCATTTCATACTTGGCATGCTCCAATTGTGGTTTAAAATTAAAATCTTGCAAACATTCAAATTCAATAAGCCTTTCATAATTGGTTGAACTTATTGAATAAAAATCGATTATTTCAAAAATCAGATCCTCATGAAACCCTATTTGAAATTCAAATAGCAAATTCAAATCAAATTGAAATTTTAAATTTTTGAAAATAAAGTTAACATACCTTTGATCTTGCTGTTTTGTAATTCAATAAAAATTATTTCATAAAATAAAAACCCCTAAAACCTTATTCTTTTTCTCTCCCTTTCTTTCCTACAAAAAAAATGTGTAAACAGAAAAAAAGAACTCCCAGGGGGAGGCAGGCCAGCCCACCTACAACCCCTTTTTCCCACAGCCACCGCAGCCCAGCACCCTAGGCCCAAGCCCCCTAGCATCGTTGTCTTCCTCCTCTGTACGGAAGAGCATCCACCGTGCCCACGTCGACACTGCTACGATTCGACGGCCGCTGCAACCTCTTCCACCTCCATAAAACCTCCACTCCTCCCTCTGCTCGCCCTAGCCTCTACTCCTTCTCTTTGCCGCCGCCGCCCCCTTTCTTCCTCCTCCCTCTCTGCCTCCTTTTCTGAACCCAATTGCAGAGAAGGCTTCGTCAGGAACTCCACCGCCGTCGCCTCCCTGCTTGACGTCGAGGCACGCCGTCCACGGGAATGGACTCCCCGTGGTCGCCTCGTCCTTCACGCTGAAGAGCCAGGGCCGGAGACGCCCTGCGGAGGCCACGGGCCCCTCTTCCCCGCCGTCGGCCGCCACTTGCACGAGCGCCGTCGTCGCCTTCCTCGCCATCTCCCCGAGCCCTCCCTGCGTCGACGCCAACCCCCTCGGTGAGCCTCTCGCCTCCGATTGCCTTCCTCCTCCCTCCCCCGTGCTCTGAGACTCTGCCTTCGAGCAGTAGCGCCACGGTGGTCGTCTCCCGCCGTCCGTCCACGTAGAAGTTCAGAAACTGAACTTTGTTTCAGTTTCAGTTACGCGCCATAGATCACTACTACTTGCGCGAGATCCCGTTCCCATCACAAACGCACAGCTAGCACAGTGGTACTAAACCCGTGTAGTGCAGCACCAGGGCGTGGGTTCGAGTCCCCCCTCTGCACTTCTTTTTGAGGATTAAACCCGCGGGTGGCCCACTAGTCATACACCCTGGTTGCCACCCAGCACGCACACACACGCCACGCTGGTGCCAGCAGGGCACTGACCCCACGGGTCAGTGACCCAGTGCCAAGCTGCACTGCGTGACAGAAAACCCCAGGGGCCTGTCTAAAGTTCTGTTTTTCTTTTAAGTCCTGAGAAATAACAGATTGGCCCCTGTGATTAAAATGCTTGTAAATAATTCATACAAACCCCAAATTTAAATTGTAAAATATGTTTTCCATTCCAAATTTCCTGTACTTTTCAATTATGCAATTTGTTCACTGTTTTTCCTAATTAAAATTGGAGTAATAATTCAATACTTAAATTGCACCTTTTAAATTGCAAAATTCATAACTTGGGCAATTCAAATCCAATTCCAACATGTAAATTATGGTTTCCATGCAAAATTGAACAAGCTTTCCAAATATAAACTTTGCTTCCTGTTTTGAATAATTAAAATTGGTTAAAGAATTTAAATCTTGTTTAATTCATTTAAAATTGCTAAATTAATAACTTGGTCGAACTAAATTCTTTTTGAACATATAAAATATTTTTTCCATCCCATTTTTCATGATCTTTCCAAATATCAACTTTGTTTTCTATTTTGAATAAATTAAATTCCTTAAAACAACTATTTCTTAATTAATGCATTTAAAATTGTCAATTTAATAACTTGCTCATCTAAAATCCAAATTCAACAAATGAAATATGTATTCCATCTAAAATTTTGTGTTCTTTCCAAATATGAATTTTGTTATCTGTTTTGAACATTTAAAATTGGTGAATACAACACATGTTTGCTTAAATCATTTAAAATGCCAAAGTTCATAACTTAATAAATAAAATTCCAAACTTGGTAAACAACATATCAAACTGAAGCTATTGTTGTTTTCTTATTGTTTTCATCATCCATGCATCATTCTAATCAACTTTCACATGATGGTTATTTGTAGATCATTTAATTCAACATTAATTCATGGGCTTTTCCATAAGCAATCCAAATTGCATATGGGCCCATTTAAGTATGTTTACCATGTCAACTAATTTATCTTTGATGCATCCTTAAACTTGTCATGCATCCATATCTTGATCATGCTGGATCTTTTGCCGTAGAAGTAATTGCTGCATCCGGTGTTTGTTCTAGTTCGTTGCTTCTTCGCGGATAGGACGTTGAGATGATGTGAGCAACGACAAGTTCTTCGGATGTACCTCTACTTGCTGGATCTCAGGCAAGTATACTAACTTGCTACCTATGGCTGCCTTTCATCACTTGTTACCGATTCTTCCCGTTGCCTCTATTCTAGCCTTATGATTCGATGCTTGTGTCTTGATCCTATCAGATGTTTACCTTGCAACCATGATATAGCCTTCCTTCCACTTCCTATTACATGTTGTTTGTTTACCTTGTTGGCCCTCGTGTCGTAGTTGCATGCTTAGTGTTGTTTGCGCTCAAGTTTTGCTGTCCGTCTTATAGCATGTTTAGTTTGATAGTTGGGTTTCAATTCAATCAACTTCATGTTAATGTTTTGGGTAATAATTTGATGATAAGGCACTGGCAGGAGGCCCGGCGTGGTTTTGAGGCCTGCTAGTGTCGAACTTAATTAGGAAAAGGGTCTTGTCCTCCGATCCATGATGAGCGCACTAACCGCATGTGGGAAGCGAGTATGGGCGCCCCCCGCAACTTTGATTCAATTCGCATCTCGTCCAAATCGCCACACTTAGTTCGGGCTTTCCATTTGATGCATGCATATGCAGGTGCGAGCCCTTGGCGCCAGGGTGGAACTTTTGTAGTCGGCATTTAGGGCGGCGTGGTCTTCCAGTGCTATGAGGGTCCCCCTTTTCTTCGTGGGGGCTCGATTAGCCGCGCACGCACATCACGTGATTCTTTGGGCTTGATGCGAAGAAGAGTTGGGTTGTGTTGAGTTCCTCGCTTGGTGGAAGTGTATTTCCATCTGGCGGGTCATTCTTACGTGTACGGCCAAATTGGTGCGTCCCTGCAGGGTTAAATCTTCTCGAGAAGCCGTGTTGTCCGCGGTTATGGATGACTTGGTGAAAGTGCTGGCTAACAAGTACTCAGACAACTTACACTTAACGATGATAACTTGACTAGTAATATAGATTACCTCCACCATAAAAATGAATCTCACCTTAATCAACCGTGTGAGTTTCCTTGGGTTGCTTCCTTAGTAGGGGGTAACACTGGATGGGTATTGTTTGGTGAGTAGTTCTAGTTGGTTCTGATACGCTATCTCATCCCTTTCTTTTAGCCGGATGTTGTAGCGCGTCTCTGTAGTTAGTTAGTGCAGCAAGCTGCCGTTTCTTTGCAATAATCCCTTCCTTTCTGTTGTACCCAAGTATTTGTATCTTGTGATGATTGGTTACGCTGGTATCTTGTGAGTATGGTTTATCCACTTGCCAGTACTTAACCGTACTGACCCACGAATCCATTTCGTGGCTGCATATTCCATATTGCAGTCAACAGGTTTGAAGTCTGACGACGTTAGCTTGGGAATCCCTCCGACTTGGCCTGGGCAGGGATTGGACGCCATCGGTTATCTTCAGGACTCTTAGTCCAATTTGTATCTTGTCCGTAGTCGGACGCTATGTTGTTTCTTCCGCTGTTATTTGGGTCTTTGTATTGTATCAGTTGTATCTTTGACTCGTTTGAGTCGTCTTGTATATATCTTTTCTGTTGTTGTTGCAGAATATTCGTGAACTGTTGTAATGTTATCACAAGTGGCAACCTGGAATCGGTTATTATGTGGATTTTGGCGGGAATGCTGAAATCTGCATAGTGCCCGATCTCGGGGCGTCACAGAACTCGGGAATACATCGTGTCTCCGTGTGCTTCCATCGGTTACCTCGTTCCCTTCTCCTTACTTACTCGTACTTGTTGCATTTATTGTTGTACTAGTTGTATTAAGTGTTGTACTAGTTGCATTAATTGCTTGCCTTGTCATATAGGTAAATTCACCACTAGTTGCACTATCTAGAGAATTTACCTTCTTGTCAACCCTAAACCTTAAGAAAAATTAAAATTGGTCGTAGCACCTATTCACCCCCTCTAGGTGCCCATACTTTACTTTCACCATCCCCTCCGGTTGTCCCAATTTCTGTCACTTTGGGGCCTCGGGTTCCGGACAACGATATGTGTAAACAACTTGCAGGTATGATCAAGAAACAATAATTATCATCGTGATTCAATAACATGTTCAGATCTGAGATAATGGCACTCGGGCCCAAAGTGGCAAGCATTAAGCATAACAAGTTGCAACAATGTCAATAACACTAATAGAGGACACTAGGCACTATGCCCTAACAATCACGACATTATTACATGAACGATCTCATCCAATCCCTACCATCCCCTTTAGCCTACAGCAGGGAATTACTCACACATGGATGGGGGAAACATGGATGGTCGATGGAGAGTCGTTGGCGATGACGATGGCGATGATCTCCTCCACTTCCCCGTCCCGGCAAGGCGCCAGAACAGGAACTTTTGATCCCCAAATCGAGGTTCGGGACGGTGGCGGCACTCTGTTGTGTTCCTGTGGAATATGATGAACCCCCTCGATTTTTAAGGTTGAAGGCTACTTGTAGTCGAAAGGGGAGTCCAATGGGGCTCTGGGGGGCCCACACCCCTAGGTGGCGCGGCCTATGGGGGACCCGCGCCAGGGGGGAGTGGCCACCCTGTGGCTCCTCTCCCAGCCCCCTTTTGGCTCCCGGGGTCTTCCGGGGTGAAAACATCAATGGGGTCTTTTCTGGGCAATTTCCCGAAAGTTGATTTTCCTGCATAAAAACAAGATACCAAAGTAATTCTGCTGAAAACAACGTCAGTCTGTGTTAGTTGTATTCAAAACACACAATTTTAGAGGAAAACAATAAGAAAAGTGTTCGGAAAAGGAGATACGTTTTCGACGTATCAACTCCCCCCAAGCTTAGCTTATTGCTTGTCCTCTAGCAATTCAGCGACAACTGAGTATTACGAACACATTTCTTTCATATGATGTAAATATATTCACTATGTGATCAAATACTTAATTATTCTCATGATAAGATACATGCAAGATACTGTCACTTAATAGCTATGCAAACCATGAGAAGATAACAACATATTAATAATAAACAACATGAAGCGTAACTATTTGCAAGATTGTAATAATCATAAAAAGGATCTAATAAAGTGGTATCTCTCTTGCCCTTAAGTGTGGGGCAAAACATAAATGCCAGGGCACCTCTGAAGTTTAAGGGAAGACTAGAAGTAAAGATATCAAAGATACAAACATCAAAGTTAATTATACCACAATCAATCGTACTTTGGGACAAACACATCACACTAAGAATAGCCATTGTGCTCTCAAGAAAGTGCTCAAAGAATATGGCGGAGACTCAGCATAAAAGTAAAAGAAAGGACCTTCGCAAAGGGAAGCATGGATCACTCATGTGCTAGAGCTTTTTATTTTATTAAACAGAGGTATTGAAAACATTTCGAGAGAGGTGTATGCGTATGTCAACGAATGGTAAACATACAATACAGTACGTCACAAGTTAACTGGATTCACAAGAGCGGCTCCCATGTGAAGGACGCATCTGGGTAGAAGGTCATCCCTCTTTCTCTTTTGTTTACACAATTATGATTTGACTGATAAATCAGGGGCAACAACAGTGAAGAGAATTTGTGTGTATTAATTTGGGGCTGGGCACCCCGCTGCCAGCTCTTCTATCATTTGGATAAGTAGATGAAGCCACCAGTCCAGGGTGTGAAATCCAATCAACAAGTGAGATAAAGATTCTCTATTTACGTCCTCATGAGCTAAAACAGGGGCACATAACAAGAATAATTTTTAGCGGGTTTTAAAGGTAGCACATGAGCAATTTACTTGGAGTGGCCGTTAAATACCACATATAGGTAGGTATGGTGGACACATTTGGCAGAATTTTGGGAGTTGGATGCACGAGTAGAGCTCATACTCAGTACAGGTGAAGGCTAGCAAATAGACAGGGAGCGACAATCAAGAGAGTAACAACAATCATAATCATGTTTGCGGCAAAGTAAAATTAACAGAGGCATAAAATTAATCCTAGAACTCTGAGACAAAATAAATCATCAAGGCATATTGACCTTTTGTTTTTAGTCTTAGCATGCGTGAGTATGTGCCAAGTCGATTCAAATGAAACAGTAGAGGAGGCTACCACAAGATCATGTCCTTCTATGAATAGAACAATGCGAACAAATATTTATATGACATGTCATTTACTATTAATAAATTGGAACAAAACATGAGAGAGCATGAACTATTAAGCAGTCATTAAGTCACATATATCTTATACGAACAAACTAAGCATGCTCACATAGATGGATATATGTACAAAAATGAAAGCAAATAGAGTTCATACCAGCCTCTCACCACAGCTTGAATTGTCGTAGATCGTCATTATTGCTCTTCACTTGTGGCTCGAATAATATATTATGAAAACCAAGCTCCAATAGAGTCACGAACGACTGTTTAACTCTGCAAGAAACTTTACAAAACCAAAGAAGAACAACAAATATTTTTGGGTTTTTCAATTAAAGCACGAACAAAAGAGAACAAGAAAACAAAGCAAAATCTTTTAGGGTTTTTGAATATTAAACTGCAACTAAAGGATAAAGCAAACCAAATAAAGAAACTAAAGAAGCAAACAAAGAGAAACAACAGATATATTTTTGGTTTTTTTGTGTTTTGGAAAGCGAAAACAAAACAATAAAAACAAAGAGAAATAAGAGAAACGAAAACAAGCGGAAGAAACAAAAAGAAGCGAAAGAAACAAAAGGATGGATATACAAAGAGCCGACCGAACATGATATATAAATGAGTGTGATGTCGGTATACCTCTCCCCAAGCTTAGGATTTTGGCCTAAGTGGAGATAAATCAAAGTGCGGGAAATATCCCCACTGCGGCAGGTCATCCCTCGCGTGGTCGTACTCGGGCGCATAAGAAGAAGATTAAGCAGCCGACACATAGTCATAACCGGGGTGCTGGTGTGGAATCCCCGTAGCATCGTAGGGCTGGACGAAATCACCATCGTCCCCCTCGTCGGCATCCTCCCCTTGCTGGCGGTGATGCTCAAAGTATGTGTCCAGCTCACTCTCAGAAAGCTCCCATCCTTGCCTGTTATTAAGATCAAACAAAAGAGGTGCAGGCAAAAGTACTTCTCTGACAGTTCTAACAACTCTCCACCCGGATCGTTTGGAGAAAGTTAATTCAAAAGATAAATTATGTAAGTGAGCATGGGTAGAGAGAACTTATGTTGAACCATGGAAATAAGATTAAGCCTCTCTATAGGAAACTGAAAGTCTAGAGGGTGTGGCTCCAAACCATGCAAAGCTAACAAGCGCGAGGCAATAAGACCTCCACAAACTCCGCCCTTCTCATGATTATGTGAGAGAAGGTAAGAAATCAAAGCGCCAAAGTTATAAGACCTATCGTGTCTCAAAGCAGCAACAATAAACGCCAAATCATAAACATATATCTTGCTGGCAGTTTTCCTAGCTAATACACATTTAGAAATGAAGTAGGCAAAGTATCGAATGCTAGGGAGTTGAATTTCACGAATTTTACCACTCTCCCCTATGAAGCTTCTGCCTTGGAAAATCTCTCCATATAAATCCAGTAGTGGTTTGGGCTGCCCACTTATTTTCTCATAAGACCCCCACTCAGGTACCTTAATAGCTGCACAGAAAACACTAAAAGGCAGGTTCACAGCTCTATTATAAATCTTATAGTGGACCATTGGGTTAGTTGGAAACCATTTAAAATGAAAATCCTGCACCACATACATAGTCAGTTTCACATATTGGATGGGCTCATCCTCAATGGAACGCTCTAAACCTGCATTATGCACTAGAGTGTTAAAATCTTGTAGAATTCCTGTAACTTGCATAAATTTCCGACACGGATAGATTGATGGGAACACCCTTTATTCACGGTGCACGAGCATGACCTCATGCACCTCCAACTCATGCTGGTTTAGTTGATAAGCATTGTGCTCCATCTCTGAAATTTTTCAACAATCATCATAAAAATTAATTTCAAGCAACTATAAGGTGGAAACTACTATAGGGACTTATATGAGAGCTAAACATACATAAAAAATATATTATATCTACTCAAATCAAGCATTCAAACTCACATAAGCTGTCACCTACTGTGGCAAAATACTCAAGAAATACTTCACTAAACAAAATTCTACTTGGGTCATCAGAGGAGTCACATACCTGAGATCAAACACACCAAAAATCAACACAAATGATGGGCTAAAGAAGGAGATCAAAATCCAGAGGAAGAACACCAAGAACACGAGATCCAGGAGATGTTTTCAGTTTGGGAGGTGAGAGAAGAGACTTGGGAGTGGAGAGAGTAAATGGAGGGCCAGGGGCCCCACGCCATGTGCTGGCACCACCAGGGGCTGGCCGCGCCACCCTGGGGTGTGCCTGCCTGGTGGCTCCCCCTGGGGTCTCCCAGGTGGCTTTCTGCCTCATTTTTGACGTAAAAATTTATTATATTTTTTCTGGAATTTTTCGAGAAACTTTATTTTTGAGGTATTTCCAGAATTTTAATAATTAATAAAAACCGGGAAAACGAGAGTGAAAAGGTGAAAAACAAAACCAAAACCAGAACTACAAAGGTTCTATGACACTCCAATGAAAGAATAACCAAAGAAAACAAAAATGTGGTATTGGTGCAAACAAAAGTATGGGTGGTGAAAACATGCATAACTTCAGTAATCAGAGTGAAAACATCAGGAAAACATGCATAAGGATGGTGGAAAACATGATTGTACTCAAGTAATAATGTGATAACAGAAGTAAACATGGTGAAAACATAAATGGGAAGGTGAACACATAGTGCAAACATTGCCCATTTCATTCAAAATCATTTTGTTAACAAGGGTGATCAAGTCTTGCTACCAAAATAATTTTCTATGAAACAAAACTTTGTTTATCACTAAATACTCATGTTACCTCAACCTTGATAGACATAGTCCCAATCATAATAATTTCATATTCTTTGGGTGGCTTTGGAATAGGACAATAAATTTCTCCAATCTTGATGGTCTCAATATTTTCAATGGAATTTAGACCATATTTTCCATCAATCTTCTTGGGAAAATAAATAGTGTGCTCTTTATCATTAACATTAAAAGTAAAATTTCCTTGATTGCAATCAATAACATCCCCTGCAGTATTAAGAAAACTTCTTCCAAGAATAATATACATATTATCATCTTCAGGCATTTCCAAAACAACAAAGTCAGTTAATATCAGACAATTATTAGCAACTTGAATAGGAACATCCTCACATATACCCACAGGAATGGCAGTAGACTTATCAGCCATTTGCAAATATATATCAGTTGATATCAATTTTTCTAGGAGGAGTCTTTTATAGAGAGTAAAAGGCATGACACTACTCCAGCTCCCAAATCACAAAAAGCAGTTCTAACATAATTATTTTTAATAGAACAGGGAATAGTAGGTATACCAGGATCTCCAAGCTTCTCAGGAACCTTGCCATTAAAAGAGTAATTAGCAAGCATAGTGGAAGTTTCCTCATTAGGAATCTTACTTTTATTAGAGACAATATCTTTCATATATTTTGCATAAGAAGGCAATTTAATAGCATCATTTAAAGGAATCTGCAAGAAAAAAGGTTTCATCCATTCACAAAACTTGTTATAGTGTTCTTCTTCTTTAGATTTGTGTTTCTTATCAGGGAAAGGCATTGGTTTTTGTACCCAAGGTTCTCTCTCATTACCATGTTTATTAGAAATGAAATCTTCCTTAGTATACTTTGCAGTTTTAGTTTGCTTTTCAGGTTCATCTACAGATTCTTATTTATCAGAAGCATCATTCTTTTCATTACCACTTTCAGTTTCAGCATCAGAGATAGATATACTATTGGGATCTTTAGCAGGTTCAGAGGATTCTACAACAGTTTTATGTTTCTTCTTCTTTTTCTTCTTAGTATGAATAACATTATCATTAGTTTGCTGATAATCTTTTTCAATTCGTTTAGGATGTCCCTCAGGATATAAAGGATCTTGTGTAGCAATACCACCTCTAGTTCTTATTTCATAAGCATGTTTTTCTTTAGAAGCATTAACTAGCAAATCTTTTTGCACTTTAGCAAGGCGATCTATTTGAGTTTGAACCATTTGAAAATGTTTAACAAGCATATTAACATCATTAGAGGTTCTTTCTATAATACCATGCAAATTATCAATAGCTCTAGAGTTTTCCATAAGGTGATTCTGCACTCTCTTATTAAAATTATCTTTCTTGATAACATAATTATCAAATTCGTCTAGACATTGATCAGGAGGTTTGTTATAGGGAATATCTCCACTATCAAAATATTGGAGAGAGTGTACCTCAATAGTGGGTGAGTGAGGGATTGGCTTACATAATTCCTCTATAGGTGGAAAATTCTTCACATCTTCAGATTTAATACCCCTCTCTTTCAGAGATTTCTTGGCTTCTCTCATCACTTCATCATTTAATTCAATCATTCCCCTCTTCTTGGGTGTTGGTGTTGGTGTAGGTACTGGAGTGGGAGTCGGCTCAGGCTCAACCATAGTCCAATCATCATGATTTTGGCTTATTTTAGAAAGTAATTCCTCAGCTTCTTCTCGAGTTCTTTGCCTGAAAACACAACCAACACAACTATCCAGGTATGTCCTAGATTCAACAGTTAGTCAATTATAGAATATATCAAGAAGTTTATTATCTTCTAGCTTATGCCCAGGTGTAGCTCTAACTAAAGAACAGAACCTTGCCCAAGATACAGGCAATTTCTCTCCTTCCAATTGCTTGAAACTAAATATATTTTGTAAAGCAGCATGTTGAGCACTAGCAGGAAAATGTTTTTGAAAGAAAACATTAACCAAACCAATAGGACTCTCAATAGATCCAAGAGACAAATTGTTAAACCAAGTTTTAGCTTCATCTTTCAATGAGAAAGGGAATATTTTAGTAACAAAGTAGCTATGTTTCTTAATATCATCAGAGAACAAACTACTCAAAGAGGAGAGCTCATTCATATGTTTCATAGCAATTTCATTTTCAGTACCACAAAAAGGTTCTTTCTCAACAATAGATATATAAGATAAATCAGGAGAGAAATCATAATCCTTGTCCCTAATATTAATGGGAGAAGTGGCAAACTTAGCATCAGGAGATACTTTGTATTTAACAACACGACTTTCAATAAGTCTCATAACAACATCCTCATCCTTCATAGTATATATTTCATCAATAAGATCATCATTAAGATCAACATAGGCATCTTCTAAATCATCACTAGGATTCTCTATAAGCTCAGGTGAAACAGCATGAGTAACAGGATTTTTATCAGGAGTTTCAGTGTTTGCAGTATTTTTAGCTTTAGCAATAGTAGCATCTAAGAAAGGACCGAGAGAACCACTCTCATCAAGAACAATAGAAGCATCATCAAAAGTATCAGAAGTATTTTCAGATTCAACAGAAGTAGCATGTGTAGCATGTGGTGGTGTAAGCAGCTTACTCATAACAGATGGTGAATCAAGAGCAACAGAGATGTTCAGAGTTGTACCTCTTCTTGTAGTGGATGGCAATATAGGAAACTTTCCATCACGAGTCTTACCCATGATGAATGATGGCAGTAGATAATAATAATCTCCGGTGAGCTCGCAAATAAAGGTATGCTCCCCGGCAACGGCGCCAGAAAATAGTCTTGATGACCCACAAGTATAGGGGATCTCAACAGTCTTCGAGGGAAGTAAAACCCAAATTTATTGATTCGACACATGGGGATCCAAATAATATTTGTGAGCCTTAACAAGTGATTTGTCAATTCACCTGCACCTGAAAGTACTTTTGTTCGCAGTGGTTTATCAGTAGTAACAGTTTTATAGTAGCAGAAGTAGTGAAATAATTGCAGCAGTGGAATGAAAACAGCAGCAGTAGTGTTTGAAGTAAACATCAAGATTAAATATTGTAGGCATAGGGATGGATGAATGGGCGTTGCATGGATAAGATATTTCAAATAATGATCATGTCATGGGCATTGCAGATAAATATGATAAAGCATCCCAGCACTAAGTAACCATAGGCATGTGTTCCGTAAATAGTCGTACGTGCTCGCAATGAGAACTTGCACAACATCTTTTGTCCTACCAGCCCATTTTCAATGAGGCCTCAAGGAAACTACTGGTAATTAAGGTGCTCCTTCTAATAAAGCACCGGAGCAAAGCATTAACACTCCGTGAACACATGTGATCCTCACATCACAGCCATCCCCTCCGGTTGTCCCAATTTCTGTCACGTCGGAGCCTCGGGTTCCGGACAACGATATGTGTAAACAACTTGCAGGTATGATCAAGAAACAATAATTATCATCGTGATTCAATAACATGTTCAGATCTGAGATCATGGCACTCGGGCCCAAAGTGGAAAGCATTAAGCATAACAAGTTGCAACAATGTCAATAGCACTAATAGAGGACAGTAAGGCACTATGCCCTAACAATCACGACATTATTACATGAACGATCTCATACAATCCCTACCATCCCCTTAAGCCTACAGCGGGGAATTAATCACACATGGATGGGGGAAACATGGATGGTCGATGGAGAGGCGTTGGCGATGACGATGGCGATGACATCCTCCACTTCCCCGTCCCAGCAGGGTGCCAGAACAGGAACTTCTGATCCCCGAATCAAGGTTCGGGACGGCGGCGGCGCTCTGTTGTTTTTCTATGGAATATGACGAACCCCCTCGGGTTTTGGGGTTGGAGGCTACTTGTAGTCGAAAGGGGAGTCCGAGAGGGGCTCTGGGGGGCCCACACCCCTAGGTGGCGCGGCCTAGGGGGATCCACGCCAGGGGGTGTGGCCACCATGTGGCTCCTCTCCTGGCCCCCTTCTGGCTCCGAGGGTCTTCCAGGGTGAAAACATCAATGGAGTCTTTTCTGGGAAATTTCCTGAAAGTTGTTTTTTCTGCATAAAAACAAGACACCGAAGTAATTCTGTTGAAAACAGCGTTAGTCCGTGTTCGTTGTATTCAAAACACACAAGTTTAGAGGAAAACAATAAGAAAATTGTTTGAAAAAGGAGATACATTTTTGACATATCAGGCTACACGGAATCAGATTGGGCCGGTGATCAAGATGATAGGAAGTCTACTTTCGGGGCTTTCCAATTTCTTGGTAGGTCCTTGGTGAGTTGGTCTTTCAAGAAGGAAAATTGTATATCTCTCTCCACCGCCGAAACCTAGTATGTGGCGGCCGCTAGTGCTTGCACTCAATTCCTATGGATGAGGCAAACTCTCAAAGAGTATGATGTTCACTTGGACAAGGTGCCTCTCATGTGTGACAATGAAAGTGCTATCAAGATCGCCTACAACGCCGTGCAACACACAAGGAAGAAACATATTGAGATTCGTTATCATTTCATCTAGGATCATGTGGCAAGAGGTGATATTGAACTAGCATGTGTCCCCACCAAGGATTATCTCTCCGACATGTTCACGAAGCCACTTGATGATGCAAGATTCATGTTCTTGAGGAATGAGCTAAATATCATCGATTCTAGGAGTTTGACTTAAAGATCTTGCACACACCCCTATAGTTTATAGGTGTTTGGGTTTAGGTGTAGGCATGGACATAGGGGGAGTGTTATCCTAACACATTGGGTTCTCCCTCCCCCATTATGACGAAAGCAAAAATTCATTATTATCTCTCTTTTTCTAATGGTTAATTTTGAGCTTCAATGTCGAGAATTGGCAATGCACCCAAGATATATCTTTGCGGTTGCATACCATGATCTCTTACATGGTGGCTTAGGCCACTAACATCTTCTTAGTGAAGAGTTGGATCTTAGTTGGGGTTTATTTGATTTTCATTGCGTTTTTCTTGTTTTCCCTTGCTAAGTGTTTTCGTAGGAAAATCTCACTCACTTGGATGTTTTGTTTGATTCTTGCAAATAAGTGGGATAAGTACTACTTTAAGTTTGGTGTTTCTATCCTAAGCCTTTCTACCTAAAAAACCAACTCTATCTAGCACACAAGTCACTCCTTTAAAACTTGGAAGTTTCGGATCAGAAGGCAGCCAGAATTTCCAGTACAGTTTTGTACCAGAATTTCCGGGTGGACCCGGAATATCCGGTCCGGCGAATCTACCTCAAATCTGAGGAGCACGAGATGGATTGGCAGTTCTTGCCATTCATCCCCAACCTCCTCCTCCTCCTCCAAAAACACCGCCCCTCTAATTCTTGGCCTCCCGGGCCACTTCCTCCACGGGATTTGCAAGCTTTTGGCCGTATCTCGTGCTCCATCTCCTTGGGATCAATCTCATACAAGAATTTTCATCCATGGATGCGGGTAATCCTCATTTTCTTTGAATCTTGCTGCCCTAACCCTACCTCTCCTTGGATGTATGTTTTCTTGGTTAATGCTTGGTAGTGGATGTTCGCTAGGCCATCTATTGCATACTAGAGACAAAGGTTATCACCCCGTAACTCCGATCTAGTTTTGAACCTAGGTGAAAATCAATCTAGTGATGGATTCGTGGAACCGGGATATCCGGTTCAGTTCTGATTGGGTTCTGTCTGAAAAATTTCAGTATTATTTTGCTTTTCTCTAGGATTGTTACTTGATTATTTTGTGGATGCTCTCCTATTGTTTTGACTGTATGATTCCACTTTGTTGACTAGTATGCACTTACCCCCTTGCTTCCGTCTATATGCTTCATTCACAGGTAGTTCTCAGGTTGAGAAGTTGAGCACTTGTAACATCCCAGTGTTTGGGAGGTTATAAGGATCTAAATATAATATGTGCATTTGCAAAGCATGCATCTAAAAGTACGGGAAATTTTGGCGCGAAAGTTTAAACAAAGCAAAGTGACCAAAGTTTCACTTGACATGATGAAATAGGTCTAGTTCATCTAGTGAGGAGTACATTTGGAGTGATCTTTATAGCATAGCATATCTACAAAACCCAATTCATCTGGTCACACAAACCATAATGGGTTGTGACCAACACAAATCTCAACAACCTTAACCACAAGTCTTTAAGTGACTTGGGACAGTTCATTGGATATCCACAATCCAAAGAGGGGTGAGTACCCAAATCACACAACTGATAATCATACTTCCACCAATGAGTAATATACAATTGAATCATCTCATTAATAGAAGTGTTATGTCCTCTCAAACAATAACTCTTTAAGATATCAATCATTCACACCACATATTTCCAAATTATTTAGTAACTACTAAGTTAACCTTCACATGTAAATAACAATGGTTCAATAGAACATAAGTGATACAAACAAGTCATAACTTAAAATCCACAAGCGGGAAATGATATAATAATTGTATTAACATATTTATCGAATATGTACATATCTCATCAACCATAAAAGAGGTATTTTAAAGAAGAAATAAATCTTCTTAAACTACTGTTAAACCTTGATCATTACATATGATCTTTCCAAACCTCTATGCCTGCATTATGTTTACAAATGAAGAACATAAAATAACAACATGACACCCTGAGAAAACATCAACCAACTCTGACTTAAATCATTAAACCCCAATCATCTTCTCACGATCATTGTCTCATTCATCTTATACAAGTGAGTATCTGAAATCTCAACATATCAATGAACCCCAATCTCCACAAACACTTCACGTTTCTATTCAAATCATCATTCAACAATTTAAGTATCTCTGTATACAACTAAGGATAACAACAAGATATAACTTCTATTAGGGAAATTGAAGTGATAGCTACGTAAAACCAATCATGTATGAAACAAGTAAATATCCTATGTGAAATAAAATAAGAAGTATATGGAAGGATAATAAAAGCATAAACTAACTCTTAACCTAGATCTTGTTATGTTGTCTAGACCATTGTATGTGGTTTCCAAATCCTCTCTAAATCATTCTTCAAAAGAAGAAACCACAAGACAGGAGGAACTACCACATGAAGATCTTCAAGAAGATTATTTAGAGTGTGCTAGAAGTGCTACTCTAAGCTACTATAAGAGTACTTGGAAACTCTTATATATTGATCTGATCTTATTAACACTCTTGAAATAGTGTGATATTCCAATGTTAGTGTTATATAGAAGTAGTTTGATAACAAGACTAGCTACCTTGTTAACAGATCACTTTTGTATACTCAAACAATTGAGTGGCATACACAAACAAACAGAAGATTGAACAACCTGGTACATCTCAGCCTATTGTATATGAGTAGTAATTTGGAGGCAAGATTAGCTACCTTGTTTACAAATTCTTCTTATATGCATAGAGTAACTTGATGTCCTTAAATAAACTCACATTCTTTTATACTCATCTAAGTAAAATATTTGTTTGGAGAAAGTGGTTGTTTTCACCATAATGTTGAGACAGTTGAGGTTGGAAACCAAGAGAGGAACCTACCTGCAATGGACAAAGGCAATTTGAAGACAAGTGGCAACTAGAGAGAAGAACAACAAGAAACAGAAGTCAACAAAGAGCAACACTGTCTCAGGAAGAATTTACTCAGTAAAGCATAAGTTAATGTTAGAGAATCCATAATATCTACGCCTTGTCAAGCTCAACAGAAATAAGGAACAAATAGTAAATCTCTTAAATGGAAACAAGTATCCAGTAAGAAATAACAACAAGGGTTTTGCATCCACATGTCTTGATATGTGGAGGTAGATAAAAACAAGCTTAATACCTTGTTTTCCAGATCTTTCTCATCTATAATACAAATGGAAAACAACAAGAATTCATCCATACACCCACATGAAGTGATCACTTGTTTTAAAAACAAGCATGGATTATATTCATATTTGAACCTAGTGGAAAACAAACAACGAGATTTCAAAGGCAACCCATATTGCCACTTGATCCCAATACTGAAAAACAACAAACATGGTTTACACACACCTAAGTATAATGCCAACCAAAATTGCTAAGAGTTTTAGCTATGAAAATAATATATTATTATAAAAGTAAAACAAGTTCCTTCACCCATTAAAATCATTTGGTGTGACATGGAATGAAATGCTATGTTAAATGATTTCCATAACAGTGCATAGAACCAGTACCAAGTAATTTTACCAAACTATTTTCTATAAGGGATTATACCTAAAATTTTCCAATTATGATACACCACCTTGGTATCCACAAAATGGAGTGTGTACTTCTATTAAACATGCTTTAGCATAATTTTAAAGCCATTACATAAATTTAAAAGAAGAGAAAACAACAAAACCACTTAATCTAGCACCCTAAATAAAAAATACCAATAATCTTCAAATTCACCAAAAGAAAACATGGTGAGATTGGAAATTTGATAAGGAATTCAAAACTGATCTTTAATAATTTTTATGTTCATAAAAAGGCCCTGAAAACATTGATTTACTAACAGTTTAGAAACTAGAAGGACTTTGTTGTAAATTGTAAAAAACTCTCAGGGGGTTATTTGGAAAATGTTTTGTTCCTTTCTTTTTCGTCTCTGGCCAGAAGGCAGTGGCGTCCGACGTCGAGTCACCATGGCCGCTGTCACCCCCTGCTTGCGACCTCGCACGGATAAGAAGGAGGAGAGCTTCTCCTACTTGCCCTCTGCCTCCCCTCCTCTCCAATCTCGCAGTTCCTCTCTGCTAGAGCTCTCGAAACCGAAACCCTAGTCTCACGGCCGCCGCACGCCTCCGTCGACTTCGGCCACCCCGGGAGGAACGGAGACCACCATTAGAACCGCCATCCTCTCTTCTCTCGCCTCGTCTAACCTCGTTTGCAGGGAAGCCCGGAGGCGGATGAATCGAGCCTTCTTCTTCAAGTCCGGCCGCCGGCCAATCCTGGACGCCGCCGGCGATTGGGACCTCCCCGAGCCTCCTCGTTTGCTCCACTGCGATCAGGGTGAGCTTAGGGACCTCACAGTACCCTCTATTCATTTAATTACAGTAGAAATACCCCCATCGCCGGAGACCGTACGTCGCCGCCGCGCCATTGCTCACCGTGGTCTCTCCGGTGACCACCAGGCAGCGGCGCCGCCACTTATTGGCTCCCCGTGAGCTCCTCTATCGAATGGCTATGGAATGCACCGATTTCATCCGAGTAGGAGAAATCCTCTCCTCTGGTGTTGTCACCCTGGCGTCATGCTGACGTCAGGAGAATTTTCTTTTTTTCTTTTGTTTTATTAAATCGAATATGACAAGTGGGCTCCACCTGTCAATTCAAATAATAACACAAAAATAATTAAACTTAATAAATAAATAACTTTTAATCTAATAATCAGAAAAATATAAATAAAATACGGAATTGTTTAGAAAAATATAATCTAAATGATTACCAACTTTTTAAAAATATTTGATAAAGTTTGAAATTAATATTTTCTTTAATTAAATTAAATCATTTAAAATTGAGAAAAATAGGAAATAATTCATAAAATCAGAAAAATACAAGTTACATACCAAAATGCTCCAAATGGCATATACAAATCATCTAAGATGTCTACAAAGTCATTTGACCAAGTTTTCATGTGTGCAATATTTTGCCTTATCATTCAATTCATTTAAAATTAATAAATTAATATTTTAATCAAATATTTTCTAAAAGCATTAAATGTTATATCATATTAAAGAGAAAGGTATATCCAATTCAAATATGTCAAATATTAAAATTTTTGTTTAACTTATAAAATTGTTTCAAAGGGTATAATGGAATTCTATAATATTCCATTATAACCAGAAATAACTACCACCTCATAATTTTCCTTACTAATAAACCTCATGTTTTCACACCTACTAAAACCTATCATAACAAGTCATTAGCAAGTATTGTGATGATAGAGTTAGCTGTATTAGTCCCTCATTTTCAATTAAACTCTTTATTATTATCCTACACTTTTGAACATAAAATCAAACATCTTTATTATCTTTTTAATAACTGTTTCCATATGATATTGTTTTCTCGTTTAATTATGTGACAATCATTTATAACCAAACATAACAACAATTGTTTGATAAGTAAAAGTGAAACACATGTAAGTCTAAAACCAGTAAAAAGAACATCACCACAAGTAATGAAGCATTCCACCTAAAACCTGTGTGCCTAAGATATCGTATCAAACGTGGCTTACACTTGTAAGCTGGGGTGTTTTCCAGGGTAATTCGTGATGCATCTCATTAATATGCATGTATCATCTTGCCAATGTTTTCTGTAGTCCTTACCGGGACTACTTTGCTATCTTTCAGATGTCGGGATTTTCTACGAGACCCTTGACCCGAAGACATGGATTATTATTGTTATTTCAATCTCAGGCAAGTTCATCACTTGCTCATATCCTTTGCAGTACTTCATAACAAACTAATTGCAAAAAAACTCTATCGTATTACCACCTAGTCTCAAAAAAATGCATGATCCTATTTTTATAATAATATGACTAATTGAATGACTACCCGAGTGGTAGTGTTCTGTTTGGTTGGCGGATGGGACCATGGTAAGATGAATAGGTCAAAGGAAGGTTCCATCTGCACGGGAACGTATCACCTAGGAATTAATCACAAATGCCGTCAGAACTAGGGGCGCCGTAAATACCGCGTTAACCATGGGTCTTCTATGGGGGGAGTAAGTCAGTTGTGATCTTTTCTTGTTCGCATGTCAACGGGCTGCCAGAGACAGGTTCTGCGGGACTACATGCACATGGGCGGGAACCCTTAAGTCCCACGGACTCTAGGGTCTATGAGTGTCTGCCAGGGGCGTGTAGATCTCCATCGTGAGGGGTGAAATCCGGCGTTCAACCTGCTGGTAGAAATGGGTGGGCATGCGTTGTGCGGAAAAGCACGGTTTGGCTTGGACCAACAACCGGGCCCCACACCTGAGTGGGAGTGGACAGGATCTCGAGCCTGGTTGTGCAACATGGTCTTGGTCGTCCATGGGTAAAGTAACGCACCTCTGCAGAGTGTAAAAAGATGTGGCATGTTACCCCCTGTTCCGGGAAGGAGCTGCGAACGCTACAGGAAAGGAAACTCCATGAAGTTCTAGTCCTGTGATGGTCTGGCGGGCATAGTTTTCAGAAGTAAAAGCAACCTCTTGAAGAAAGTTTTACAAAACCTTGCATTAGCTTATGACTCTGTTGAGTATAAAGCTGTAGATAGTACATCAAACCATCCACTATATATCATGAACTTGCTGAGTAACGCTCGTTACTCATTCGTTCCCGTTTGACCCCTGCTTAGAGTTGAAGCCTGATGGAAGTCGTCATCGTGAAGCATCGGCATCAACAAAGCTGATGGAGGAGAAGCTATCAAGGTGTAGGTGGAGTCCATTCTTGGACTTAGTTGTATCAAGCCATAGATTATGGCTGACATCAGCCACAGTAGAGTAAGTTCTGAGCTAGAGTAATTCTCTAGCTTGGATCTTCGAATTGCTTCTTCTGATGTTTATTTGTATGAGATCTTCTTTGATTATTCAAAGAGATTCTCGAGATTTTGTAATGAAGTTTGTATCCTGTAGTTTTGCCTGGACCTGCTGTGTTTCTGTTGTACTACTTTGAGGGATATAATATTCACAGGTAAGTCCTTCTGTGAGTATTATGTCATCGAATTGCGCACTACACATGCAGTGGTGTGCTGGGTCACCACATCACTCACAAGCGTCTGTCCTACAAGGACACTAGTGATGAGGACCCCAGTGAATCTCGACCTCCAAGGAAAGCTGTTGCCAAGGGGAGAGAAAAGTACTTGCTTCGAAGCCATACTTAAGGAAGAAGAAAGGCAAGGAAGTCGGGAAGAATTACAAGCATGATGTGACCACTCAGGAATTTGCTCAGATTCGTCAGAAGGACTGGTACAACTCTCCAAGGGACTTGGAGATTGATGATGCTCGGTTCTGGTGTATGGAGCAGTCCTATATCTTTGCCGACATCTACTCTGACTACAAGTTTCATGTTCGCCCGCTGAATCCCACAAAGTTCTAGTTCATCAAGGACAAGGAGGTATTTGATGATGCTGCTAGTATTATTGAGAGGTTTGATCTTGTGAAGCTCATGGAGACTCTCTGCCCATACAACACCGATCTCGTGTTGCAGTTCATGTCCACATTGGTATTTGACTCAAGTGTTGTTTGCAGTTTGAAGTGGATGACCCATTCCACTCCATGTGAGGCCCAGTTCTTCAAGTTGGGTAATGCTCTTGGTTATAGGTACCGCTCTCATCCTCCACTTGGTCACCGTATGCATGATGTGGACAGACCTCCACAAGAGAAGAGTATGGCTGACATGTATGCACCTGGGTTTGCTATTGGTAAGGTGGAAGGGCTTCTCTCGTTCTATGATCAGCTGTTACGCCTCTTTCGGTCTTTCTTGGTTCCTAGTGGTGGCAATAATGATGCTCTCACCAGTCCGCTTTGCAACCTCCTGATTCTGGCAAAGCAATGTATTGAGGACGAGGACCCTACCGTGTCATACAAGGTGGATGTCATGGAAGCCATCTTTCACGAGCTTTGCAATGCTATGATTGGTGCGAACACTATCCCATATCGACCATACATCATGATGTTGATCAAGGACACCATAGGGAGAGACTTCCGTGAGCTGCCTATGCAAGAACATGCCTTCAAGAAGCTGTATGTGAAAAGGAAGTCTGTTGCTGCTGCTCTTGCCCCTCCTCCTGATGGTGGTTCCTCTATGGGAGATGCCCCTTCTAGTGCCCGCAAGGCCGACACCACCACTACCATGCGCAATGTCAGGAAGCTTTCCTAGTTCCAGCGCAATGTGCTTTGCATGAAGATGGATATCCACAGGGAGCAGTATAAGGCTTACCGCAGGGACACGGCTACGTCCAGCTCTCAGTGTCAGATACTTCATCATGTGAATGGTGCTACTGGTGATATCCCTGTTTCCTTGGTTCCTGACTCATACTCACGGTGGGCTTCTAGCGACTGTACCCCTTAGAAGCAGATTGAGGAGGCTCTTCGTGTCACTGCTGGTTCATCTAGTGCTCATGTTGATGATGACTATGACGAGGAAGATGAGGAAGTGGATGAAGATTATGAGAGAGACGCCGAGGGTTCTACCGAGACGTAAGCTGGAGAGTCCTCTGAGAACTCGGATGCTTAGCTTGTCTATGGGACGTTAGCACCACTACCTATCTCCTTTTTGGTGTCTCGATGCCAAAGGGAGAGAAGTAGTCTTAGGCCTACGGGATTCTCATGGGTTCGGGCACAAGCATATGCTTTTATCATTTATTGAGATCTTGTGTCCATTTAGTTTATTTCGTGAACTATTTGCTATTTCTCTCGTTTGAACTATGTGTTGTGAGACTATGGTTATCTGGTTATCTGTGCTCTATGTTGAGGATTATCTAGTATCGTGCTTCGATACAATTATGCTGTTATCTCTATGCACAAGGTATTTCATTCAACTTCCTCAACATATTGGTTGTGTTGTTTCCTTTGTCATGTTTGTATTACTTGTTGGAAATTACTCTCCTCGTGGATATGGCATTTTTGCATATGAGGCAAACAAAAGATATGCATATGTGTAGGGGGAGAATTTTCCATTTTGTTGCAAACATGACCTTGTCGAGTTTTTATTGTAAATCTTAGTATTGTCATCTAACACCAAAAAGGGGGAGAATGAAAGTGCATTTCATTTTTCCGTTGGTTTTGTGTGTTATTTAACAATACTAAGTACATTATTTATCAGGTGTTGAGTGTGCGAGTTGTTTTCAACATCCGCGTCGATCACCAAAAGATTGGTGAAGATAGATCACTGAGGTTTGGGACAGAGAGGAGCCGGATATTTCTAACCGGAAATTTCCAGGGCAACCGGAATTTCCGGTTAGGAAGATCCGAGCCAGTTTGAGACAGAGATTAGTCGGAAATTTCCAACCGGAAATTTATGGAACAACCGGATATTCCGGTTGTGGAAATTTGGGCTCAAAATGTCTAAGGACTGGAAGTTCAAGACGCGGAAGTCAACCCAAAATTTCGTACCAGAAATTTCTTATCAACCGGAATTTCCGGTTCAGGAGCCTGTTCGGGATAGAAGCTAGCCGGATATTTCAAACCTGATTATTCGCTCCAACCGGAGTTTCGGTAGAAGTCAATGTAGTCGAAACTCATATATGAAGGCTTGAAGCCAACCGGAATTTCCGGTTCCATTTTCCTGCTCAAACGACTCTATTTGGGAAGGGGGTATAAATACCCCTCCGCTTCCTCCTTGAGCTCTAGTTCCTCCATTGCATTTAAGACCATTTATTGAGCACACAAAATCCTCAATTACTCCCAATCCCTCCACCCAAACTTGTTGATCTTCGGAGGATTGAAGGAGAAGGCCCCGATCTACATCTTCACAGAGCCGTTCTTCATTTCCCCCTCATTCACTTGAGGGATTTGAGTCTAGGATTTCTATTTGTGGAGAAACTAGACCTTTTGCTACACTTGGTGATTTTTGGAGTTGGGAGCCCCCAATTTGGTTGTGGGTGTGTGCCCCAAACTTATTTGTAAAATATTTGATTCCCGCCTCAAAGGAAATCAATAGTGGAAGGTGAATTAGGCCTTTGTGGCGGGGTTCATCGGACAATAGGGTGAGGCATTTGTGGCGTTGAGTAGGCCTTCGTGGCGAAACTCACACCCCTCCAATGAGACGTACTCCCTTAACAAGGAGAAACTCAGAATTACATCATGTCTCCGCTTGCTTCATATCGGTTACCTCGTTCCCTTTCCCCTTTACTTGTGCTTGTATTGTGTTTGTTGTTATTCTTGTCATATAGGTAAATTTAACGTAGTTGTATTATCTAGAGAATTTACCTTTGTGTCAAGCCTAATCTTGAAGAAAAATTAAAATTGGTCGTAGCACCTATTCACCCTCCTCTAGATACCATACTATCCGTTCAACAGATACTTCCAAACCAAAAAGGGATTGAGGCAAGGTTATCCATTAGCTCCCATTTTATTTAATATAGTGGCTGATATGCTAGTGATCATGATTGAGCGGGCTAAAGAAAGTGGTCTAATTGAAGGGGTAGTCCCACACTTAGTGGATGGGGGTTTTATCCATACTTCAATATGCAGACGATACAATTATTTTTATAGACCATGATCTGGAAAAGGCGACGAATGTGAAATTAATATTATCAGCTTTCGAACAGCTCTCTGGATTAAAAATTAATTTCCATAAAAGTGAATTGTTTTGTTTCGGCACTCCCCAGGCTGCAAGTGCTCAGTATGCCGAACTATTTGGCTGTAAGCAATGTCAATTTTCTATTAAGTATTTGGGTATACCAATACATTATAGGAGACTGACGAACGTAGAATGGAAAGATGTCGAGGATAGACTTCATAAGAGGCTCGCCAGTTGGAAAGGAAAATTGCTATTCCTAGGTGGAAGATTGGTTCTCATAAACTTAGTCCTATCCAATATGGTACTGTATATCACATCGTTCCTCCAGTTACCCAAAGGAATCTTAAAGAATTGGATTACTTTCGCTCTAGATTTTTTGGCAAGGGGATAGTGAAAAAAAAGAAATATCGACTGGCTAGATGGGATGTGGTTTGTCGACCTAAGGATCAAGGAGGGCTGTGTATTCATGACCTTCAAGTTAAGAACTCAACCCTTCTCGGAAAGTGGCTTTTTAAGTTACTGGCCGACGATGGTGTTTGGCAAACTCTCCTTAGACGTAAATACATAGGTTCCAAAGCGTTATCACATGGTGATTCTCACTTTTGGGGCGGCCTAATGACGACTAAAAAACACTTCTTTCACTATGGGGTATTTAACATTAAGAATGGATCCGAGATACGGTTTAGGGAAGACATGTGGTTAGGAAATACCACCCTTCGGGCACAGTATCCGGCCCTATACAATATTGTGCGTCATAAAGGGGATACGCTAGCTACGGTTATGCAAACTTTTTCTTCTAATGTGACATT
The DNA here is from genome assembly GCA_028641055.1 of Alopecurus myosuroides. Lineage (NCBI taxonomy): Eukaryota > Viridiplantae > Streptophyta > Magnoliopsida > Poales > Poaceae > Alopecurus > Alopecurus myosuroides. The sequence continues at coordinate 279,530,393 of CM054062.1, read as the reverse complement.
CAGACGAGACGTTTCTGGACCGAGACTTCAGTCTTGGAATGTTCTGTTAGATAGATTGACTTTATTCGAGCTGTCACAGGGCGCATATGAGTTTTGTTGGAATTTAAATGGTAACGGTTTGTTTACAGTTGATTCAATGTATAGAGCTATGGTTCACTCTGATGTTCCGTTCGATAATAATAATAAGATATGGCATATGAAGATACCGTTAAAGTTGAAAATCTTCGCTTGATACCTTCGTAAAGGGGTCATATTGACTAAAGATAATCTTGTTCGGCGGAATTGACATGGAAGTACAAAGTATGTATGTTGCCCTCTTGATGTGACAATTACACACTTATTCTTCGAGTGCAAATTCGTCTGTTCTATCTGGTCAGCTATCCAAATGGCTTCGAACCTTTATCCGCCTACGTCAATTGCTAATATCTTTGGCAATTGGTTAAACGGGATTGATAAAAGGTTTAAAACTATTTTTAGGGTAGGAACGCTTGTCGTTATATAGTCGCTCTGGCTATGTAGGAATGACAAGATTTTTAATGATAATTTTTTTCTCGTTTGCAGGTTATGTTCCGTTCGTGGTGCATATTACAGTGGGTGGAGTATCGAGGTCTTTTTACGGAGCCTTGTACACGACTGGAAAAGGTGGCAAGGGATATTTTTATCCCACATGGATGGCCGCTTGATCTTCGGATAGCTTTTCCATATAATATAGATTGTTACGTCTTCAGGAGTGTTGGCAGTCTGCTGCTACACTTTTTTTTACCGCGTTTGGTGTTCGGCTGTGTGCATCTTTGTTATGCAGAGACCGGGTGTAACGCTTAAACTTTTTAAGTAATAAATGCCCTTTATAAAAAACAGTTTAAGTTTTTAGCTTACACTCCTATTCTGAATACAGCGTGACGCTAGTTTTTTGACGCGTGACTACCGAGTTTTGAAAACCCACTTCAAGGGTGTTATTTCATAATTACAATTTTGCATAGCTCTAAACGACATTTGTAATGGTAGATGACATGGCCGTATCTTACATGTTATCTGAAGAACAAAAAAAACAATGACACAAGATATTATTTGAATGCTATGTTTTGAGATTAATACTCATGTTTAAATAAAAATATGTGGTGATTAAAATTACTTATATAAAAAATGTATGATAAGAAGATACTTCTCGTAAAATAAACAGAATTGTGTTATCTTAAGAGGTCATACCTTATTTAAGAGAAGACAATTGTTTTCGCTTTATATTTTTCCTAACTCAACAATCATTCATGTGGTTTCGCTAAGAGAAGTCTAAGCGTCAGTTTGTTGTGTGTTCATACAATATGTATAGTGGTCGATAAGACGTGTCACCGACCACATGTAAGTGGATCACTACCTTGAGCCTTGCCATTATAAGAGGTGCATCAATGCTTAAATAACACATAATAGTGGTTTACAACAAAAAAATCAGTTTAATGGTTGATAGCTCTGCATATCATAGACACATGACATGCATATGCAGTAGATGTCATAGACATATAGAGGTCTTGTCGAAAATGTTAATCGGGTTCTAGTACCCTACCTACATTCATAATTTTAGACTACCGGCCTAATTCCCTTTGTCCTTTGGGATCAATACTAATAACATTAAAAAAACAAAGGCTCCACGGCACACTTTCTAGACTTGAAAAAAAAAACATGAACAATATTTATTTCTAATTTAACCATACATTTTCATCAAGTAATGTAAAAATTTGTTAAGTTTTTCAAAAATGGGAAATGAGAATGGTACGGTTTAATTTCCATCTTACACTCGTTTTTTTGAATAGTTTTGGAAGAGGGTCCGAGTGTGACACTATTTTTTTTGTCGTATAATAGAAGACTCTGCTCCCCACATGTGACTGGAATCTTAAGTGTACGCTTGACTACCGAGTTTTGAAAATCCACTCCAAGGGTGTCATTTCAAAAATACAAATTTCCATAGTCGTAAACGACATTTATAATGGTAGATGACATGGTTGTATCTTATATGTTATCTAGAGAAGAAAAAACAATGATGCAACATATTATTTTAGTGCTATATTTTGAGATTAATCACATGCAAATAAAAATATATGGTGATCAAAATTACTAATATAAAAATGTATGATAAGAAGATACTTCTAGTAAAATTAATAGGATTGTTTTATCTCGAGAGGTCATACCTTAGTTAAGAGAAGACAATTTTTTTTTTGCTTTCTCGCTTTCCTAACTCAACAATCATCCTATGTGGTTTCGCTAAGTCACCATGTTGTGTTTTCATACAATATGTATATTGGTCGATAGGACAATCTTCTAACATTATGTATTGCATGCCATCTAGAGAAGATAAACCAACGTCTTTTATAGTGGATTATCTGGTGTTAGTGTCATCTCTTGCAAGTAATGTTTATATGCGTATAGAGATATGTGGTTATTAAAATTAGAAACAAATGTGTCATAAGAATGTGAATACATATAGATAATTTCCTTTTCTATCACTTTCCAAGATTAGCCCTTAGAAAAGAGATCATACGTTTTGTTATTCTCTCTCATAATTAGCAATAGAAAATGTTGGGTCCGCTAAGAGAACCCTATTGTACGGTTGCCCTAAGGATTTAACCATACATTTTAATATGGCTATAACTTCCGCCTCCAATTGATCACTTTTTAGTATTACATCATGACGCTAAAGCATGATTAAGTACCACTACTACAGAAAGGTACAAGCGACACTATAACACCGACGGCAGATGTCATGTTAGGAAAACACGCTAACCCATTACCGCCAACGAGTCCTTAGACCACTCGTGAGCGCGGTGTGGAGCGACCATCTTTAGCACGCGCTATTGCTAAAAACATGTCAGCTATGATAGGTGGTTGCATCTGCGTGCCCATTAAAAGCGGGTGTAACAACACCGATAAGCAATGTCGCAACCCTTTAGTGGTTCATCCTGATAGTTGAGCATTTGGGTGTAGAGATATCATTGATAGTTGCCTATCAAAGACCCTCCGGTGGTGTCGATGTCGTCAGACATAGTAATTCCAGATTAGTCAATGCTGACAACATGTAATAGACGCCCGTTAGTGGTGACAAAAACACTATCGATAGAGAGTTTACTAACGGACGTCGAACTCGCTAGCTGGGTGGGCAATGGGACCTTCAACAATTGACAATTTTGTGGTAGTGTACGTGAACATCTACAATTTGTTTAAAATAACATGATGCTATATATTTTGCGATGATAACATGTTGATATCTAGTACACTTCAAAGAGACAAATGCCCCGAAAAGCTTTGTACAGATTTTTCCTAAAAATAAACACGGTTCTTACAAATTTTAGATGTACTCATATTTGGCACGTTCTACAGCCAAGAGTTTTTTTTTTTTTGACAGAGTTTATTCTAACTGTATATACGTACGTACCACGCTGAAGATTCTTAGGGATGGAGAATCTCAGTCTCCCAAGTGGAGTATGGGATATTACTTTTTCTTTCTTTCTCTTCAATCAGGTGAAGTAGGAATTTGTTCTGAAAGATACTTGCCTGCAATGCTTTGTGCCGAAACGTGCCATCTGCGCGTTTGGGTGGAAGATAGCAGAGAATTCGACACCCATTTCTTCAGTGGTAAGGCTTCAAGTTAGGACACACAGACGACATATGTATATAGATATGGATTCGAGACAAAGTAGAGCGTAGATGGAATAAGAAAAAGGAATTTGGATGCTGGAAAGCTTTTGGCCAAGAAAAAAGAAACACAATAACAGAAGTACCGAATCAAATTTGTCAGTTCCTCAATTAGTTATGCTGATCGAAATATCGCTACCATGCTACCAAAGCGTATACAAAAGGTTGCTGAGATCTGCCGCGGGAACATATGCTCTTCCACATATTAATGTTGCCTTTTTTTTTCAGTCGGGAAATGTTTGTTCCATTATTGAGAGGTAAGGGAACCGATTAGAAAAAAAGAAGGCTTCTTCACTGTCTTAAGAGGATCGGTTGCTACAAACAAAATAGCCTTTGAACCAAAAAAGAAAAAAAGAAAAAGAGAGGTCAAAGTGGTCTATTCAGTGGTGACTAGTTGCTCAGCTAAGCGCATCTCTAGCAGATCTCTTATCCCGCGAACCTGTATATGCGGGATAAGGGTCGTTTTTTCGCAATTTTTTCGAGCACAAACTCGTCGCGCAGAACCGAGCCCACACAAGTTTAAATCAAAAATAAAAACTTCGCGGGAGAATTGAACATAAATTTCATCGTCTACTACTACGAGTTCATCATCAATTTACACGGATCTGCATCGATTTACAAAAGTACTAGCTAAAATGGCGCCATCGGATCCCTATCTAGTCCAAAGGGGGAGGGGGGTTCTACGGTTATTTACCGGGGCCCAAGGGGATGCGACGGCGCCATTGACGACGGAACTTCTACTCGTCGGGGTCGAGGTCGACGAAGATCTCCTCCTGCTTCATCTTCTCGGTGGCCCACTCCGTCGCCTTCTATTGCGTCTGCAACGACTTGTGGATGCCCTGCTCGAGGAGGATTTCGTCGCAGACGGTGTCGATGCGGCGGCGCTTCCCCATGCCCTGCTCCTCCCGCTCGTTCCGTTGGCGGATGAAGCTCTCGACGTGGTGGAGGATGTCGTCGGAGACGAAGTCCTCCGGCCCGATGGCGCCCTCGGACGCCGCGGCATCGTACTCCTCGAACGGCTCTTCGAGCTCAAGCCGCCGCGGCTGCAGCGGTGAAGGTCGTGCGGAGCTGCCCTCGGCCGGCGGAGCTCCTGGCGCTGGAGGAACTCCCAGTGAGGAGGGGGCGCCTGTGGCGGAGGCCGTGGCGACGGTCGAACTCCTCCGTCGTACGCTGGCGGCACCGGCTGCCCCTGCAAGGTGTAGCGATGCGCCACACGTTTCCTCGCCCCGTCGGAGGCGACGCAGCGCTTGTGCTCGGCAGCTAGGTGCGGGGAGAGGCGATCCATGGTAGCGGAGGCGGAGGATGCAGCGAATTGGGTGTGGAGATTGCTCGCCGGCGGCGAGAAATCGAAGTAGAGTGCGGCGGCGGAGGGGGTCTAGGTCACGCGGTCTGCCCTGTATCCGCGAGGGCGACCCTCTATAAAAAGGGGACAACCGCGTCGAGTTGGCGGGCCCTGTAAACGCGATACGGGCCGGCCCGTCGACACGGTGTCTTATCGGGACATTTTTTTCACAGTGAACCCGTAAAAGTGTAGGAAAAATACGGGCCGGGTGTTGAAGATAACAAATCTGAAACTAAGTAAATTTCTTCGCAGTATTCGGAACAAGAAAGTTGTTAGTAGATCTTTTGCCATAATTATTTTTTTCCGAATGTGCGGTTCTTTCGCTCCATCAATTATGTTACTCCGTAGTAGATCTTTTGCCCCGTTTCGAAACAGAAAGGACAAAGTAGATCCGTCGGAAATATATGCACAGTTCTTCACATTTATACTGTCGTATAAGAGCAGCGGCGCCATCCTAGATACGATGCCGCGGTTTCGACTCTGATAATGGCGGTTTTCAAAGGTGTTATGTATTCGTTACACCTGCTCCCTGTAGGATACTAGTGGCTAGGATCAGTGCCTTGGTGTGAGGAGGCTGCACCTAGATGGTACCGTGGAGGTCGATCAGATCAAATTGGTGACGAAAAATATCCAAGGAAAAGCAGATATAATGCTATACTTCTCGATATCAGCATCTATATAACGTGGCCATCCATACATCACTCTTTTCTTTCAGATTAAAACCTATATTCCCTAAAATAATATTAAGACCCGTATATATCAGTCCATCATTATATTCTTGACAAGGAAGAGCAGCTGACACTTTGTGGAAAGAGTGCATTCATTTCCTAAAGAAGTCCCTGCAGAAGACAAAGCCCATCCTGGATAATGGATAAAGGACGCGGCGGCATATGTAGAGTAGAAGAACATGTTCTGTTCCATCTCATACACCCTGTATTTGTAATCCAGTAAGACGCTAAGGATAATCCTAACCAAGTGGATATTGTGCTTTATAATTGCCGAAGATTTTCACAAATATCAACCAAAGGAATCATATTCTATAATTACGACAAAACATCTGCTTGGAATCAGATATTCATTGCACCATTAGCTTGATAAAATATACTCCCTCATACCAATAATTGTTGCAAGTTGTACAAAGATTTGTACCTGTTCAGTTCATTTCTCACGGATTGGAGGGAGCAGCTTTTATTTACGACATAGTGAAGCGGATTTAAGCACAAGAGTTCTTGTTTAAAGCATATTATTTGGTCCTTTCCTGGACATACAGGACTCTTAAACATATTTTGGTTAAAGCACAAGAGCTTTTATATACGACATAGTGACCGAGCCCACGCATTAGCGCACACATAGTCTTTTTAGGACAACACATTTTAGTTCCTTTTTAAACGACGATCCATCTTGATTCATTAACGAAAGTACAATAGTTAAAAAATAATCCATACACAACAAAGATACAATAATACCAAAATGTCTATAAAGACTCTTAGATGTCAAAGTCTATGTACGTCCTTTGTATCTCGACATTCCTCTATCGGGACAAACTGCAATATATCAAACTAACACGAGATGGACTAACCTTATAGGTTTGAAGATCCGTACACTGTGAAGAAGCGAGGTTCTAAAACTAAAGAATAAGTGTTTGTTAAGGAAGTGGTTATTTGATGCCTAAAATATGTAGGATCCCTCTTGAGTCGCCTCCTCCAGGAAATTGACGGGGATAACCCTAAACACTCCCATTACCTCCACCACATTTATCCTTCTCACTTTGGCTCCTCGAAATTGCTGCCAAAACAGCCGTGCGTCTTTGATGATGGAAGTGGCGGTGATCTCGTCGTGTGGCTCCTCGTGTTGTGGTTTGGAGGTCGACGCTGCTCGGCTAGACTCTCCCCCCCCCCCCCACCCCCGCTCCTCCACACTAGACCGACAGTCGCCAACGCGGTAGGGGGGCGGCCTGGGCGGAGACCTTCGACGCCGGGGCGGTGGCCCTGGGTCTTCTCGATGGCAGGAGTGCCATTACGGCTACGGGCATAGAGCAGCGGACGGTATTGACATCAATAGTGACGCCAATGAAACAGCACACAATTTTTTTCTCTGATATATGGCAAGAGTGGATCTTATTGGTTCTGGCGACTGTGGCGCATCTTCCTAGTCCGTGGCCAGAGGCAGAGTCTCTATGCAGTGCAAGGTCGACTGGTTTTGGCATCATGTTTGAGTTATCTCGCGCGCGTGCGCTTGTGATTGGCCGTTCCAAGTTCAACGCATGATTTGGTGCTTGACATAGCTCACAGAGGCGTCTACAATGACAGATCTAGCGAATCTACTTTGATAATTGTGTGGGTTTGGATCTTGTCCAACGCGCCTCACGTGATTGGCCTATCGGCTCTACGTGGGCGGACCCTCGGCATTAGGGCATCAATGCTTATGTTGGGAATCCCTAGGCGCTCCTCGTTGCATGTTAAGCGTGCATGGTTGTATTTGCATGGCTGAGTACCGCCAGGCCCTTGTGTGCGCAGTGATTCAACCATGGGTTAGCAGGTGGTGGCGGCATCAGATGTTTTCAATTTAGTGGTAATCTCTGAGTGTTGGGTCTCAATTCCAGGGGTGAAATCTCTAGGTCCAACTTCAGTTGGTTGAACTTGGCAATTCCGTCATCACCCGAAATTCCCTTGTTGAAGCCTTGAAGGCATTGCATGGAGTTGGCTTAGAATTCTCTTCGAGTGGAAACTCGTGATCTGACCTCCTTGGTTGTATCCAACGACGTCAGTGTATTGTTCCCTTCTTGAAGGCTTCATTGTTGAATAACCTCTTATGTTACCCTAGAGTTTCTACCATTGGTTATCGATACTAAGGTTTTGTTGTTGTCGTTTTGTTAACCACTTTTTATTTTTATAATATTTTGGATGTGTGCATCCTCGACGTCTTGACTAGCTCTTGATATTGTGTTGATGCAGAGTCGAGTGTAATTGACATAGTCTTGATATTAATATAGTCCCTTTATTGAAGTTAGTGCATATTTAAACTGTTGAATGAGGAGGGTATTTTGCAATAATTTGCTAGGAAAAATACCTCCATTTTTTTATCACGGGTTCAAGTCGAACCTACATACTCCTTTATTTAGAAGGCCTTATACAAGTCAAGGAAGATTTGTTTTAGTGGAGACTATTTTTTGATTGGTGATGGGTTGAATACGCGCTTCTAGGAAGATACATGGCTGAGTGACTTGCCTCTCTCCGAAAAATATTGATCCGTCTATAATATTGTATGACTCTATAATATTGTATGACTGAAGGATATTTTTGTTGCTAATGCTCTATCGGAAGTTTATTGAATATAGGTTTCAGATAAACCCTGGTCAGAGATAAGTGGATTGCATGGTTGCGCTTAGTTCCACTGGTTGATTTATGTAGCCATCCTCTATGATCCATGAAATGTAAACTCCGATTGATGAAAATGATGCAAGTTGTGTGCAAACTGATTCAGAGACTAAGGTATATTCATCTATTTCAAAAAGAAAGGTGTTAAAGACACAGTGCGCGCGGGAACACGTCTCTCACAAGGTGGGCTGCCAAACCGCTCACCCGTAGCGCTATCGAAGAAGGATTCTAAAATCAAAAGAAGGTGAGCAACGAGAACCGTTGGTACCATGGAGTAGGCCAAGCTGGGCAATACTATGACAAGGTTGTAGACAAGAAAACATTATTCCGTACCATGACATATCATCTACAAAGACGTGATTTTTTTTAACCGAAAATCCAGCCTCTGCATCTAGGGGATGTACACAACTTATTATATTAATTGTAAGTTCACCACCAGCCAGTATTTAGTCTTATTACAACTCAACAGAACTGCAGCGTTGCTACAAAAATGAGCCAACAAAAATCACTCAAAGAGAGGAGCCTACACATGTTCTAATCTCCTGATGTGAAATCATCCACCTGAAGATAGCCCGCACGACCGCCATCAATCGTACACATCATATATCCAAACGTCCACGGAGACATTTGGAGGAGAGAAACGACCACATGTGGATTCAGTGTGTAGTCCTGTGGACGACCTTAAAAAAATGACCAGTTTCCAACTTGTTAAAAATAACATCATTCTGCAATTCTAAATTGGCCAAAGAAAAGCACACACATCAATACGTATACTAGCTTTAGTCTTTTTATCAACTCCATTTAACCAACCATCAAATAGGTTAGTAATCGATAAAGATCGAGTGATACTAAACGTAAAATGAATTAACCACCATTTTTGTATAGCAAAGTTACAGGAAATAAACAAGTGATCTACTGTCTCCTCATCACCACAGAAAACGCATTTCGTACAACACAACCAATGTCATTTAGCCAGAATATATTTTGTCAACGATTCCTTACAATAGAGGAACAACGACACATAATGCCAAAATATCGATCCATGGTTTCTATGACCTCTGAATATTAGATCGGCAATTCCAGGCGAGGGAAGATGCTAAGGAAGAAACTATAAGTGCTTGGCGTCTAGGTTTTATTTAGTTCCGGCAAACCCATCATGCTATCTCTTACCGTTAGTGTTTTATTAATTTGAAGGTCAGCACACATTGGGCTCTTCTTCTTCTTCTTCTTCTTCTTCTTCTTCTTCTTCTTATGATGCATCTAGTGATATTAAGTTGGTGTTGTAAATATTGATACACATAACTACGGATAGAGTTTGTTATATCTGGTCAAAGTTGCTTAAATACGACAAATATGTTATTTAAAGTAGCATACATCCTCGTTACAACAAAAACTTTACAAAGTGTATAAACCAGGAGTAGCTAGTACTGTAGTAGTACGATGATTTTATCCATCAAGCCACAGCAAATTGAATTGACAGACACCCTGCGGTCCTGCCTCGGTGCCCTAGACTCCTAGTCAACCTTGGATAAGGCTGAGTTGGAGTCATTTTTTTCTTTCGACAAAAGGCTGAATGCATGGTTGTAGTAATCACTGCTGCGAGAAGAGTGCCAGGGAAGGAATGTCGTCGTCAGCTCAAACGATCAACATGGACGCACGGACACGATCTACCTACCTAGCCAGGTCAACGAATTGAAACAGGAAAAAAGAAGGGAATTAAAGGAGGGCGTAGTGATCTTCTCGGAGAGGCATGGTGGACAAGTGGATTGGTCAACCACATCATCCGATCGATCCATCCGCGTCGGCATACACGGGGAGAGGTCGATTCGCATACCGAGGCTATCCGGTTTCCAGTACCGAGGAGTTAACCGATGGAGGGGACGGCCGTCGTCTCTCGTCCATGCGCCGGGCTGACCAGTGGCCTCCATGGTTTGCTAGCGGCATGGACGGATAAGGAAGAATATGTGATATGGCCAATGACACCCACCTCCTCCTCGGTACTCACGGGGACAGGGGCGCTACCTACTGCACTGCAACTAGCGCGCGTGGTCGCCGCGTTTCTTCTTCCTTTCCTGCCGCCGCAGACCGCAGTGCTGCTGGCTGCCATCGCTGACTGCTGCTTCCTGCATGCACCCGGCGCGCAAAGCTGAGACGACATGCTTGACGATTGGGTGCCGCATGGAGGTTTCAGTTATGATCAGTTATAGGACGCAGTAGGTGACATTTCGGCTGGATCGAGCCCGTGGCGATGGTAGTTTCATAGAACGGTTTTAGAGTCATTTTTGCTGGCGTGGCATATGGTTAATGAAGAAAGAGGGTCAGATTGTGGCATATTTGTACTCGTTAGGCTAGTCATAGCGCGGGAGTAACTAAGTAGTAACATCAACGTCACGTGGATAAAAAATCTGACGTAGCAAGTAATTAATATTGAGAGAGATGGTGGCGGTAAGGGCATCTCCAGCCGTCCCCCCAGGACGCGAATTAGCGCCGTTTTTCTCAAAAAGCGCCGTTTTTCTACCAACCCCCCCCCCCCCCCCAACCCCAAATAGCGTCGTTTCGGCGGAAATTAGCGCCGTCGCACCCAGGCGGAACCCAGCCCATTCGGTTCGGCTTGGGAGGGGGAGGGGGCGGAAGGAAAATCGCGCGTGGGCCAGCACTGTCGGCGAGGCAACACCATTTCTCCCACTTTCCCCACCCGACTTGCCTTTTCCTCTCGCTCGCCTCGCCGTCGCCACCCCGTCGGCCACCCCCCACGCCGCCGCCGTCGGCCACCAGCACACACGAGCAACGAGCCGAACCGCCGCCGCCTAGCTCCACCAAGCCGCCGGCGCCGTTTACTCGCCCCTCTGCCACGAGGGAGGTTGTGCCCGGCGAAACGCGTCCACCACCCCCCCCCCCCCCCCGCAAGGTGTTCGACGTTCTGCCCGGCCCATGGACTCTAACGCTGAGGAGATGCTCGCCAAGCTATTCGACGAGGAAGATCAGGCCGACATCGACGACGAGGAACACTTGCTGGTCCTGAGCTGCCTGGCCGGCTTGCTGGCCCAGGCCGCCCAGCCGCGGCGTGCTGGATCGAGGCCCGATCGCTGCAAGAGCAAGCCGAGGTAGCGGTACGAGGGTTACGGCATCCTCTACTCCGACTATTTCGCCGAGGATCCCACCAACGACGAGAAGGTGTTCCGGCGTCGTTTCAGGATGAAACGCAAGCTTCTTCTCAAGATCATGCATGCCATCCGGGAGTTCGACACCTACTTCAAATTGAAGAAGGACTGCACTGGCACGGTAGGCTTTACCTCTATTCAGAAGTGCACGATGGCCATGAGGTTGCTTGCATACGGTGCTCCCGCAGATGCACAAGATGACTACCTGCGCATGAGCGAGTCCACGACGCTTGAGTGCTTGAAAAAAATCTATCGGGCAGTGGTTGCAGATTTTGGCCCAACATACCTGCGATCACCCAATGCGCAAGACACTGCTCGTCTCCTCGCAGAGAATGAAGCAAGAGGCTTTCCTGAGATGCTTGGTAGTATCGAGTCTATGCATTGGGCATGGAAGAACTGTCCATTTGATTGGTAGGGGATGTACAAGGGAAAGGAAGGAGAGTGCTCGGTGGTTCTCGAGGCCGTGGCTTCGTACGATCTATGGATTTGGCATTCATTCTTTGGTATGCCTAGAAGTCACAACGACATCAATGTCTTGCAGTGCTCGAATGTCTTTTCCGAGCTTGTCGAAGGCCATGACCCCCTGTGAACTATGAGATCAATGGACACCAGTATATAAAGGGGTATAATTTTGCTGATGGCATCTACCCGAAGTGGGAAACATATGTGAAGAGCATCTCCAACCCTATCCCAGGAAGCGCAAAAGCTTGGTTTTCCAAGTGCCAGGAGGCTTGCGGGAAGGATGTTGAACGGGCATTTGGCGCGCTGCAATCTCGATTCGCTGTTGTCCGGTACCCAGCTATGACTTGGTCGAAGTCCAACATGTGGGAGGTGATGCAGTGTTGTGTGATCTTGCACAACATGATCATTGAGAGTGAGCGGGATGACCCAGTGCCTGACCGTGAGGCAAGCACACCATACTACCGGCAGGGTCCTCTTGCAAATTTTGATCACCAGGTGTCGGCATCATGGACAGCCTTCCTCGCCAAGCGGCAGGAGATCGACACGCTGGAACACACCATGCTCGACAGAATGACCTGGTGCAGCATTTGTGGGCGCGAAAGGCGAATGGCAATGTTGAGGACGATAACAATGCGTAGTGTAATTTATTTTATTTGTTTAAAGTGTTGAACTATTTATTTGTGTGGCAAAACTCTATTTATTTGTGTGCCAAAACTCTACATGCCCAAATATGGCCGAATTGCCAGCTGGGGGAGCGGCCTGGGTTTCACGGCTGGGAAACACACCCCCACCCCCCCCCCAGTTTCCTGTTTTGCGCCATTTCGCGTCGCGGCGGCCGAAAAAGCGGGATTTTCGCGTCCTGGGGCACCGAACGGCTGGAGATGCCCTAACATAGCTATACCATCACATCATATATTTTAATGCATTATGTGTGTAGAAGCTAATAAATGTATATTTGCATGACACCACTTATATGTTACTCCCCATTATGAAGATAGTAACATAGACTAGTAACAACATCATGTTAGTACTCTTAGTTACTCCCTACTATCACCAGCCTTAACCACGACAAGTGGCCATAAACAAAAAAAGATTCTAGTACAATCATATGCATACATATATGAGACCCAAATCATTAAATATAGATACAACCCATTAAAACAATGCATTGGACTAATTATGTCTTAAATATTTATTACAATATAATATCGTGCTAAGAAACAATGCATTGGCATGCCTTATATTTTAGCGTATCTGATTCTCTAGTACAATGTACTCAGTTTTACTAGCTACCGGTTAACTTTCCTTTTTTCTCTTTATCCTTACAAAACACCTTCATCCCCCCGAGAGGATAAGCCCAGCTACAGTAGTTTGAGAGTCCACCGCCCGCGGCGAGTTCGGCCTCCTCGGCTGCCGGCGCTTTGCTGGTGGTTGTGGCGATGGTTTAGGGTGCCGGCCCATCTCTAGTTTTAGCTTTAGCTTTATTTTCTTGCCTTTGTGCTGTTTCGGCTTGATGCCGCAGGGGTTTCTATCGCCGGAGTTCTCGAGCGGCTCTAGGCGTATGGCGGAGGTGGTGAGCTGGTTCATTGAGCTCTAGAGGAAGGAGACGACGGCTGACAGCGCTTCCTCGGCAACCCCCTCAATAAAGCTCGTTTGTGGGGTTTTGGAGTTGAGAGTGCGGTGGTTGCTCCTTCTCTCTGCTAGTGCTCGTGGTGATGCACGGGAGGGAGACGGAGCTTCGTTGGCTCTTTGCTGCGAAGCTCGACGGCGGAGGCGTGCGCGCGCTTCTGTGCACGCAACGGAAGCTACTGCGACTGGAGGAGTATATCAACGCAGCGCACAGGGCGCCATCGTTACGTGTGGCGATCGGAGCTGCTCCTCGCTGGGATCTTCTTCTCAGCCTTTCTTCCTCAAATGAGGATCTGGTTCGACTTTTGCTCGGGTTTCATCATCGGCTTTGCCCTAAGTGGCATGTTCCCCGGCGGCGGCGCGGATGCCTGGGCATGAAGGTATGTGAGTTGCAGCGGCGGCCGGACCTAGGGTCCTGATTGCTTTTCCCACAAGCTTTTTAGGGTTCGGTTTGCATATTGTGAGGTCCTCCTTGTAATTACCCCTTTGGGGGGTCTCTTTGTAAAAGCCCGCTGATGAATATAGCTTCCAGGTCCTTCGGGGCCGCTTTACTGTTCAAAAAACAAAACACCTTCATAACTAACCAAGCAGAGGGTTTCCATTGGTCCATTCCTTTTGACCATGTTCGAGGATTGAGTTTATGACACGGGTGCGATGATTAAAACTTGCAAATGGACTGACTATAATCATACACGTGTGTCACTCGCCCTTTTCAATTACTGCGCAGTTTCAACGGCTCGGCCGGTAAAAAAAACTACCTCGTCCCCTTGGTTGTCGGCTTGGCTGCTCATCTGCCTCGCTGACTTCCTGGAATCAATGTCCTACCTGCTGTGAGGTTGCTCCTTAGCCGCCATTATTGTCTATCCCGCCCGTCTAGAGATCGGCTCTTTTCCTCTCTTGTGCATTCACCTCACCTCCCCCCCGACCTCCCCTTTCTCTCCTTTCCACCATGTTCCAGGCAGTCTTCTCAACTTTCTATGGCTCCACCCTTGCTCGCAGCAACAGCTCCAACCGTCATAGTGTCAGAATGCTATGTTTCTAGCGGTGAGTAATGCGATGTCATCTCCAAGCTCAGCTCCTCCGGGATCGATCAGGATTCCTCCAAGCTCGAGCTCGAGAATGATCCTCAATTTCGTCCGCAAGTTCATGGTTGATGCCTATCTCATTCCCTTCATCGATCTTAGCTCCGATGAAAACGATCATATCGATGAGGAGAAGTATCAGATGTTTGCCACTCTTTCTTGATCCAAAGTCGATTTTGACGCTACATAGAAGGCCTAACACGGTGTAAAGCGGCATAATGCTTCATAATGCACCCTTTTAACCATTTAGAAAATGGAAATATTACAACGTATTTATACAAAAAGTGGGTAAAAAACCATATTTGTGCCAAAGATGAGTATGTTATCATGAAATATGATATGCAAATTGTAGGGTTCGTTGCATAGAAAACAAAAAAATTCCTACGCGAGAGACACCCGGAAGGCCAAGATCTAATCTAGGAGATGAAAGCAACGGGCATAGAGAGAGTCTTAAGAAGAACATACCCTCGAAGACACAAATCTTTACGAGATCGAATCTCGTTGTTGGTGTATTCATACTCACACCGATCCCTAGAGCGAGAAGATATGCACCGCAATCCGGCGGTGCCTCTGTGATCGGTCACACGTACGGCTTGATGACGACCTCCGTTCCCTCGATCTAGCGGGGCAGCGGAAGTAGAGGATCCCTCGGAATTCCAGCAGCACGGCGTGGTGTGGTGGACAAAACTTCATTTAGGGCTTCGCCAAGCGCATGAACATTAGGTGGATCAGCGAGAGGAGGGGGATGGAGATGACACCAAGTGTGTGGGGAGAGGGAGGTCCAACCCCTCTTTATATAGGAGGGGGAGGCAGCCACGAATTTTTGGTGCCTCCACCTCTCCCCTCATCATGTGGGTGGAGTCTCCACTCAACCCACTCATTCTCTCATCAATTCCCACTCAAAATTCCAAGGGTTTTCTTTAATAAATAAATAACACAATTTAATTTATTTATTTTAATATTTGTTAATCCTATTAACAAACATTAACACTTACCCCCTTGAACTATTTGTTAATAAAACATTAACATATACCACCTTAAACTATTTCATTATTCCCCGAAACAATTCCGGTGACTATTTCAATATTCCCCGAAACAATTTCGGTGTTGTCCAAACTTTTCTCCGATATTCCGTATCCTCTCAAATGCGTCATCGAACCTTAAGTGTGTCACCCTACGGTTCGCGAATAACATAGACATGATGGAGACACCTCTCCGATCAATAATCAATAGCGGGATCTGGAGATCCGTGATGACTCCTATATATTCAACGATTACTCTCGTGATTGTGTGAACCATCAACGTCGTAACTATTCCCTTTGTCTCGCGATATTTTACTTGTCCGAGATCCGATCATTGGTATCAACCATACCTAGTTCGATCTCGTTACCGCCAAGTACTCCTTTACTCGTTCCGTGATATGACATCCTTGTGACCTAGTCACGTGCTTGCAAGCGGTGTCGATGTGATATCACCGAGAGGACCCAGAGTATATCTCTCCGTCATTTGGATGGACAAATCCCACTCTTGATCCATGAGCCTCAACTAATACTTTCCTAATACCCAACGACACTTTTATAGTCACCTTGTTACGATGTGACGTTTGATGACATCAAAGCACCCTTCCGGTACTAGTGATTGACATGATCTCATGGTCTAAGGAATAAGTTACTTCGTATGTAAGATATAACAATATAAACTAAATGACTTGATCGTATTGTTATACTTAATTTGGGTCTATGTTCATCACATCATTCTTCTAATGACATGACCCCGTTATTAACAACATCCAATGTTCATGATCAGGAAACCTTGATCATCAGTTAATCAGCGAGCTAGTTAAACGAGAGGCGTTACTAGGATCTCTTTATTGTTTATTAGACACACATGTATCAACGTTTCCGGTTAATACAATTCTAGCATGCAAAATAAACATTTATCATAAACAAGAAATAAGATAATAACCACTTTATTATTTCCTCTCGGGCATATTCCCTTCACGAATGATCATGAACTTGCTCATCTAGGTTGAAACACATGAATCTTCATACATAATATGCCATTTTGTGAAGAAAGTTTTTACAGAAGTTTGAAATTCAAGTTTATTATTTTTCCTAGAAACTAGTACACGTAAGATATTATACGCGAAACAATTGCATTTTTTAACTTTCCTTCATTTTTTTCAAGATGGGTTGCAAATTTCTGGCATGCCATTCCATATAACTGTCTTGCATTTGTCAATACCTACTCGGTACATTCACATGTTACTACAAGGGTAAAAAAAAATGCTGATTTTTGTGAACATTCTAACACACACTTTTAGTTTAAATGTCAAAGAATTCGTTTAATTAATTTAATATAGAAAAATAGTTAGAATAGTCAAAATATTTGGACAATAGAGCTCCCAATATAGTGTACTTTGTGTGGAAACTGAAACCATATAACTTTGTGTCTTATTTGTGTTACTAGTTTTCATAATGCACCCCCTTTTAGCCATTTAGAAAATAGAAAAATGATTTGGCTTATGTGAGAGTAATTCCGAGTGGCTAATTCATGGGCCTTCCAACTGAAGGCCTCACAGATCACTGGCTCAAAACTACTCTCACTTTAGCCAAAGAATCTATGTTCACTTCCTTCTGAATAACATTGACTAGGAGCTACAAGTCCTAGAAACCCTAATCATAGTCAGGATAAGCCAAGCCTTGGCAGAGGCAGACCATGGTTCCCCAAAAGAAATCTCGGTGTGCAGTAAGAGCTCGTCAATGGTGAGGGGTGCGCGTGGTGTGCATGCACATGGTTTGTTCAAGGAATCGGTGATTGATCTCGTCGAGGATTTTCCATGGTGCCTAGTAGGACAGAGGAATCTGACAACATCCTTTCGTATTTTAGGTGGTAGTACATCCTGGGTTGTCAGGGTAGAGGCAGACACCGCCGAATAGCTAGGGAGACACCTTTGTAAGAGCCACTGATATATCCGTTATGGATCACTATTTATATCGTAACTTACTGTTATTCATCGATATATTTCATATTTAGAGATGATACTTATGTTATTTCATCTATTTTGCATGTTTAATAATTACTGGACAATAATTCACCGGGACCAGAAATCTGCTGGAAAAAGCACCGTCAAGATACCCTATTTCTGAAGACTAGAAGAAGGGGGACATCGGAGAAGTCTTAGTTCACCAGATGAGGGAGCCAGCCGGGAGGGGAGCCAGAGTGGGGCCACCAGGGGCTCACACCACCTGGTGGCGCCCCCCCCCCAGTCGCGCTGCCACGTGGTGTGGCCACCCTAGCCCACCACTGGCAGCCCCCCAGGGAACCCTAAGACCTGGGGAACCGTCGAGAAAATATTCCGCCACCTCCTCGGGGCGGAAAACAACAGAGAGAGAAAAGTTCTCCGACAGGGAGAAATTTGCCGGGGACATTCCTCTCCAGAGAGGGGAAATCATCGCCATCGTCACCGTCATCGCTCCGGGCATCATCAAGATCATCATCGTCATCGTCCTCACCACCAGCACCATCATCCTCACCATTCACCTTTGTCCCGCTGTAAAAATTAGGGTTATATATTGTTGTTTTCCACTAGATCTTTCTCCCGGTGTGGATAACTTGTTAGTAGTTGATGCTTACGAGATTTATCGGTGTTTGCACTTTATGACCAGATTGTTATTCATCATTATATCACCTTTGATTATGATCCATATGATGTATTCTGAGTAGTTTGTTTAGTTCTTGAGGACATGGGAGAAGTCAGGATGTTAGTAGTGGAATTATGTTGAAGTAATATCTAATGGTTTGATATTTAAATTGTGGTGCTATTCTTCTAGTGGTTTCATGTGAACGTCGACTACATGACACTTCACCTTTATGGGCCTAGAGGGATGCATTGTGTATATCTCTACTAATTGTGGGGTTGCTGGATTGACAGAAACCTAAAACCCCATTAGGAAGCCGATGCACGAGAGAGTGTAGGATCCTAGAGTTTAAGGTTGTGGTTAGATTTATCTTAATTATTTCTTGTAGTTGCAGATGCTTGCAAGGGATATAATCACAAGTATGTATTAGTCCTAGTTGGGCGGTGCATTAGCATAGGTTCACCCACACAACACCTATCAAAACAATACATATTAATCAACTGTATGAAACGAAAGCGCTTGACGAAGTTCCCATGTGTCATCGAGAACGTTTAGTCATGATCAGTAAACCAAACGGCTTGTTCTTTGTTGTAGAAAGTATTGGGACACTCTCTGCAATTATTATTAATGTCTTTTATTTACTTGCACTTTATTTATCTGCTATATCAAAAAACACCAAAAACCTTTTTGCTAGTGTTTAGAGTGGATCATCTATCCAACCTTCTTGTCAACACCTTCTGCTCCTCTGTAGGGATGTAAACGGGCCGATAAGTGGCACCACCAAAGTCGTTTAATAGGCTTCGGTCGTTTATTTTGCCGGAGCTAAGAATCCACTAATTGAACTATTAGAAAAAATAGGTGGGTTTAAATGGGATTAAACGGGTCCCAGTTTTCATCCCTAATCCTCTGTCACACACCCAGTTTTTGGAACCTTGTACTGTAGTTCAAGGAGACAAAAATTAGGGCCAACAATTTATTTTTCTAACAACATGATTTTTTGAACCTACATGTGTTTATGATCTAAATCATATTTGCAATGCAAGCTTTGTTTTTTTATAAAACCAATATCAACTTTTCCTTAAAACAATTCTATTATTTTTCTTGATGTTTTCCCTGATGGTACTTGAGTGAATTTTTATTCCAAGACTTGGATCATGCTTGCTTGCATATTTAAATAAAATTTTAGCTTTTTTGGATCCAAGAAAACAAAATTTTAAAATAATTTATGGAAGTTTTCTTTTAAGTTTTCTATAGAAACTATTCCCTGAAATATAGCCAAGTACCCGTTTTCCACCTTTGTTTTCACTGGGCTATAAAATGTTATTTTATGTTTTCTTGACTTTTATTTGTTCCTTGATATATAGACTACAAATACATAAGCTTGGTTTGATTTTTGGAATGAGAAAAATAATCTTTTGCTTGTTGTTTTTGTGGAAGAAAAATAAGGCAGAAAAAGGCATTTTTAGCAAATAGAGAAAAACAAAAAGTACACCTTTTCCCACTATGTTTTTATAGCCTTAAACTATTTCAAATTTGTTTTCAAAAGATGTTTATGAAAGTTTAAAACATTTTTAACAATTTCCAACATGGAAAACAAAAATTGGAATCCATCTGGTCTCTGAAAACATTCCAAACTTTTTGCTCATTTCTTCTGTTTTCCAACACTTGGAAAAATTGATAAGTGTTAACTGAATTTCCTGAATTTTTGAACAGTGACAGATACAGTTTTGAACAGATGTTCTCTTTGCCTTTAGTTGCAATATTTGAAGTGATACCTTGTCTAGTGTGTTTACCATAGTATGTACTCGACCTAAGATCCCTTGCTTGGCTTCTAGAAGCTTTATGGAGAGAGTTTGCAAGTGTGGAAGAGAGAGGGGACAAGGTGATGTGGAAAGGTATGGGCTCACATACCTTGACCCTTGTGGTCTTTCCCTTGCCCTCTTCTCCACTCCAAAGGCCATGTTTGACTTGCCCTTAGCTTACCTTGACCCTTGGCACAAGGCCATGCCTTGCACTATTGCATGCAACCCCTAGGGCACCCCCATGCAACTCCTTGGCATACCCAAGCCCCACCCTTGCCACTTGGCTCATACCGAAGGCTAAAAGCCCTCACCCTTGAGTCCCTCTCGCCACTAGTTCCCTCACAACCCCCACTCACTCCCCAAGACAAGGTAGTCGTGACCCTAGCCTCTGTGAGCTCGCCCCGAGCTCAAAACGGCCGCCGGCCACCGAGTCCAAGCCCGAGCTGGAGCACCTCATCCACGCCCTCCCACCCCCCGTGCTCACCTCCGTTGAACTCCCCATGATCCACTGACCCTGCCTGACCCCTCCTCGTGCTTGTTCTCGTGCAGAAATGCCATCGTCGTCCGAGTCGCCGCCGCGGCCGCACCACCGTTCCCCGCCTGAGACCGCGCCCGAGCCCAAGCCCTGCGCCCCTCGACTCCCCTACGTCCCTATGACCTCCCTGAGCCCACGCCACCACCCCCCGAACCTCCACGGTGAGCCCCCGGCCACCCGCTGTCCTTCCCGTCGCGCATATGAGAGAGATGAGAGGGAGAGGTAGAAGAAACGTGCGGACCATTGATCTTTCGATCAACGACCACGCTTGAACGAGCGTTTTTCCCGCGCCGCGCGCGCGCACCCAGCCTGTGTGGGCCGATTCGGCCGGTTGCTGGGCCGCGCCTGTGTAAAGCCAGCCCGTGTGCTGTTTTTATTTTTCTTTTTGGATGTTACAGAAAATTCTTGATTACTTTGAGCTTGTGAAAAATGGTTTTCGTGGAAAATAAAATCAACAAAAATTCCTGCAGGTAGATATGTGTTTTCTTAACCATACCCAATTGTTGGATCTAGGTTATCACTTTTATTTTTGTCCTGATAAATGTTTTGCCACAGAGCATCTATGAAAGTGTTTTTGGCATAACTTTTTGGATCTGTATTCGAATTGGTCAAACTAATTTGATTGATTAGCTAGCGAATATATCTATCTTTAGGACTTGGCCTCACATCAAGGTGAGTCACCAAATGGAAATACCATCCATTTTGGTAAATGAAAAGTAGGCTTTTCTAGGATTTTTAGAAGGAGTTTAAAAATGTGTTTTGAGGTGAATCTAATTGGATGAGTTTGTGTTTGTTTAGATCTATCAGATCCTAGCTTGGGTGAATTTTTAGAGCTCTAGATTATTTTTGGTGGGTCTTTTTAGATACAATAGCTTTTCTGTTTTCTTTGTTATGTGTGTATTTGTTTGAAAACAAATGTTTGATTGCTTGAGACTTTTTTCCTAGCATGTATAGATGTGTTACCACTTGTTATTAGGTTTTTTCCTTGTAGTACATCTACCTTAGGAAGTGTGTGCATATTTCGAAATCATTTGGATATAGAAATAGCTTTTGTTTGTTTTCTAGTATTTTTTATGACTAGGTCGTGTGAGCAAATCTTTGTGTGATTGTGCACCTAAGTTTTTGATGTGTTCGAGTTGAGTCTAGTACCATTTTGGTACTGATATTAGGATGGTAGTATGTTTGTTAGCTTCCTTTTATTTTATAGAAAAGCATGTGTTGCATTTGTTGGTTGTCTTCACTAGTATTGTTTTCACTAGTATAATAGTTGAGTGATGATTGCTTTGTTAGATTAAATTTTTAATGTGTGACCAGAGGCCTTGTTACCTATAAATTCCTTTTATTAGTGGGTCCATAACCCACTGGTCCCATTTCATTTTGGTTAGGGATGCAAATCCCCTACCATATACTTGTTTGCTTGTAGTTTATATTTCTATATGTGTGTTTAATATTTTCCACCAAGAAAAATGGTTGTTTGTTTCACTTATTTGATTGAAGTGCTTAGTATATCTTTGTGAATACTAGTATGTTTAGTTGTGGTGCATTTTTTAACATAATAATCCCTTAGGGGTATCATGTTAAGAATTGTTTCACTATTGTTTGGTTTAAATTGAATATTGTTTGCAAATAGAATATTTTGCTTGTGATTGATAAATTATGTGTGGATATATTTCATTGAGTTTTTGGATTTTTGATAGTGCTTAGTTGAGCTTGTATTGAGTGCATATCTACTGGTTGTATAGCACCTATCTTGGTTTCTTGTGGATGGATTGATTCGAAAAGCAGGAGTTATTAGAATTGAGTGATTCTTGCTTAGTAGTTGTTTTCATAGAATTATTTTAGTGTTTGTGCTTACTAGCATGTGTAAGGTGTTGTGTTCTTTTAGTATGTTGTTACCCTCATACCTTTCTTGTTTAGAGTTATGCATCCTCGTAGTGATTTTTGCTTCTCTAGTGATGCATTGGTGTCGCCACTAGATATTGTGAGTTGATCCAGTATTGTTGTCTTTTTATTTTATGAGTGCATGGTTATTCTAGCATGTTTAGGAGGTTATTACTTCTGTTAGTATGACATGACTTATGGATTTTCTTGTTTCTATTAGTTGTAGAATGCAATTATTTCTTATAGCATGTATGTGTAGAATTTTCACACTAGTATGTTTTTAGTGAACTCCAGTGGTTGTGTTATTTTCTAGCGTTGTTATATCTTGTAGTAATTGTGTTTTAGAGTATCTGATATGTCTTGATAAATTTGGTTGAGCTACTGATTTGTTTAGTTATTTTCATGATTTATGGATTCCTTAGCTTTGGAGGTAGACTTAAGCATAGACAGTAACTAGCTTATTCAGCTGTGATGTGTTGCTTGCTGTTTGGAATTTGTCTGAGTGTTTACCTTAGCATGAGTATTGTACTTATGTTATTGTTGTGCTAGTGTTGTTGTTTTCCTTAGTAGTATCTTGTTATATTTTCATTAGTTTAGTGATAAACTTGTTGGTGATGATTGTTTGTGTTGTTTGTTAATACCCACTGCCATGGGTATTGCCTTGATTGATTGTGGTATTTTAGTATTCTCACCTTTTGTGCCCACAAGCTATGTCTTTAGCTTATTGAACATCTTATTATGAGAGTGGTACACCCACTCCATATATGGTATTTAAGATGTGGGATATGGTTTCTCAACCATATGTTTGTTTGACGATAGTTTTGTACCATGAGAGTTTCTGAGATAGTTTTCGCGATAACTTTTTGAGTGTTTGCGCTAGTATAAGTTTTCTTGTTGTATGTATTGCATTGGGTTATTGTTTGTCTTTTAGTTCTAAGCGTGTGTGTTTTATTATTTTAGGACGTTAGAAAACGAAGAAGAAGAAGAAGCAGGAGTTGTAGAGCTGTGCGGCAAGTTCAAGCTACTTCAAGGCCAAGGACACTAAGAGATTTAAGTCAAGCCATCCTGATGCTTGTTGTTACTACACTTATTATTATCTATCATGCATGTTTTATCTCTGAAAGTTTTAAAAGAACTTTGATTACAAAAAACTATTTTTGAGTGACTACTACTACTATTAATATTATATATTACTATGCCAGTAGTTGATACTTGGTGTTACCAAGACCATAGCCACCATATGGTATTTAGTACCACCAAAAGTATGAGTCCCTAAGTGGACACCCTAAAAATATGTTTTTGCAAAACAAAGACTTTATGGAAACCCGATGGAAAGGCTAAGCCTTATCCACTGGAGGAATGTTGAAGTGGTCATATTTGAGAAAAAGGTGATTTTACAAAAAAGACACATAACCTAGTCTTCGCCGGACAACCTTTACCATACTGCCACCCTACCTCAACATGGGAACGGGGCTTATCTTGAAGTTTGTTTTTGTTAGCGTGTGTTCTATCTCAATTTGCTATAACGTTCGTCGTGCCCTCGAACCGATTGTCGCCAGGAGGGGAATACAGGACACAAAAAGTGTGGGATTAATTTCTCCTCCGGTTGTAACGGTTGAGTCTCTTGTCTTGGCGAGGTGGGACTTGTTGCGGGGGAGATTACACTCAACTGAAGAGATAGGAATATTCTAGCGTGAACATAGTGGATGGTTAGGAGCGGTTATCTGATGTTTACATACTATTGTTACAGTCCGTGGTTATTCACGGCGGATGTACCGAATCTGGTGGAATGTGTACACCTCTGCAGAGTAGAACTATTCGGAATAGCCGCGTCCTCGGATATGGACAGTTGAATGGCCATGTAGCCAGCATTGTGTCAATGTTTTCAAAAAGGAGTTTTCAAAACGAAGTTGGACTTGTGAAGTGTTGGAAAGGAGAAACTTTGTACCTTTGAGGTATTGATGAAGAAAAGCCAGAAGTTGTTTTACAAGAATTTTTGCAAAGAGAAAACTTTCTTTTGACAAAGTTTTACAAAATCTCTTGTACATGTGATATATGCAAGAGAAAGAAAACTATATTATTTTCTTTTGAAGTATCTTCTTCAGCAAAGATACAGAGATTTTCAAAATCAACTATGATATATCTTTCATATATCATGGATAGTGAACCCTATGTATATCCTACCTATTACACCATATAAGAATACTTGCATTTGGTAAGTTACATGATGGGGTGTCTTGATGAGTACATTCAAATGTACTCATATTGGTTTCGTCCGTCGTATTTAATTGCCACACAACAAGAAGGAATATTAGGAGGAGATCTACGAGGAGGAGTACTGCGCTGATGGACTTGCGAACTAGAATCTTCTCCTGGCCAGCAGCCTGTAGGTTAAGGCGTGACTTGGGCTCTACTATGTTTGTGTGTTTTAGTCTTCCGCTGTGTGTGTTGTGTGTTTGCCTTGCGTGGCAGTTGTGTGGACTTGGTCATGTGACCATGTCTCTTTTCTATGTGTTTTCTGTAATCGTGTAATGGATATTGTATCTGTATACCAACTTGATATGTTGTTCACGACTGGTGTGATATGGGATCGTGAATGTATGCATATCGGAGGTGTCCATGAACAGTGGTTCTGGGGGACCTTACAGAGTTGGTATCAGAGCTATACTGACCTTAGGAGACCTTAGTTAGCATGGACGTTAGCTAGTACGCTGGAAAGTTAGTATAGTACTAAGTACTAAGATGAATATTTACCAAAATATTCTACCTACTCCATCCCCTCTGTGTTTTTAAAAAACTCTACTTACGCTAAGTTACCTTTGAGCATCTTAAAATTTTGCACACTGTTACCTAACTTAAACTACACCTAACCATTGGTGTAGATGGCAGTAGTCTTCACCGAGTCCTTCCAGCTGGGTATGCATGCATCGTGCTACCGCCGCTTTGAGGAAGATTTGATCAAGATGACTCGCCTTATCGGTCGCCCACTACCTGAGTTGAAGGGAGCCCAGATTCACCATGATGGACGAGAATTGTCCTGGTTGGTGGTCTGTACCATTCGTTCACCTTCTCTACCACCGTCGACCCCAGAGATCACTTATGAAGTCAAGGACAGCAGTTGGGAAGATGGTACCCTTAGAGTGATGCAGTTGACCATTGCCAAGCTCGCGAACTTCTTTCTCCGCAAGTTTGAAGGCACCCCCTATAGATACTATGGGAGGCGCGACGAGGATGACAAGCCGTTAGAGGTCACTAGAGACTTTGTCTTTGCTCGTCATTTCCAGCACATGGAGGGACAGCTGTACAACACCCAGTTCTCCCTCGACAAGCTTAGAGGAGAGTTCTATGTCCGAGGAAGAGATATCTTTTAGCTGAAGAAAGACCTGAGAGTTTCCTCTGCTACAGAGCGCCGTCTCGTGGCACAAAGGAAGACCATGAAGTTTGTTGACTTCCATCTTAGTGCACAAGTGAGAGACCTTCAGCTTCAGCTTGCAACCTGCAAGACCAGGGTTGAAGAGCTGGAGGAACAGCTACGCGCTTCCTCGAGCACTTAGGATGGCCGCAGGATATTAGGAGTTGTGTTGCTCCCACCCCAGACGCTTGTTTTTGTTTATGTTGTGTGAACTCTGCTAAAGAGCTTTGTGTGTGCTAGAGGTGTTGTAAGCCTTATGCTATTGCCATGTGAAACTTAAGTTTGTGTTATGCTTGTTAAGACTTTGTTTCTTGTGTAATGTTAGACTTGTTTGTGATCGTGATTGCTTCTTAGATGCTTGTTTGTTGTTGTGTTACCTACCGTTCTCATCTCTGTTATGAGCCGGTTTGTTTCGCAAGTTTTCAAAACAAAAACTACCCTTTTGTCTACTCTTGTCTTACGCCACCCCTTTTTCTTCAACATGGCCAGCGATTTACCTCCACCACCGGAGCCGACAGTTGCCCAACTGTTTGCTCTGCTGATGGAAGAACGTGAAGCCGCTCGTGCTGAACACCTTGCCACCCACCCATGCTGCCCTGGAGCATTTGACTCAGCTTGTAGCCACCAACGCTGAGAAGAATTCTATACTTATGAGAGAATACCAACGCCTGCTTGCTGGAGAGAGTCGCAAAAGGAAGGTAGTGACGCCAGGAGAACCTAGTTCATGTGTTACTCGCAATACCTTGCCTGCGATGCCACAACCCCCAAGGAAGCGTGTGAATGTCAAGCCTAGAACCACAGGGTGCTATACTTGTGGAAAGGAAGGAAATTTCTCTCGTGAGTGTCTCTAGAAGAACCGTGTTCTAGTTCATCCTGAGGAACCCCAAGAGGCCCAGGGTCCAACCCAGAAGAAGCGCAAGAGTTTGATGAGTGGACCCCGAGACCAAGATGATGTTGCAGAAGCACCTGCGACTCATGTCATAGTTAATGGTACAGTTTCGAACCAAACTTGTGACCCCCATAGTTGTGTTTGACTTTGCACCCTGAGAAATCCGACATAAATGGAACACTAGAAGTGTCACGTCGGACTAGAAAAAATATATTTAAAATTAACAATACTGACGTAACTTTATCTAACTTCAGCTTAACACCTAACATCAGTTGTTAAAACCACTAACAAAATGTTTTCTAAACCAAGGAGAAAGGTGCCTTAGGATGTTTGATATAGGTGTTGACAGAAAGAGGAAGTTGAAGGGAATATTGGATTTGTGAGCTATGATTTTACTAGGCAATAAGATCCTTCTTGTGTATATTTTGGAGGAAACAGATTTTAGGATATAAGACTGTGAAGACTCATTTTAGGTTTAGCTTAGGAGTGAAAGATTGAGGATCATATGAGAATCATTGGATTTGAATTATAGTAGAAATTATCTGGGGCTAACCTGTTGTGGACCCCAAAACTTGGAAGTTATCTGTAACTAAAATTTGTAGCCTTGACGAATCATTTGAGGTTTAGAAAGATTGGTGTATACTATTGGATTTTTAGGAAGCACTTGATATATAGGGAGATTGGATTGATTAGGACTAATATGTGAGAATATATTGTGATATTGGAATGATGATGATGATGATGTTTTGCCTAAGTGATCCTTATACTGGATTTTAGAAGAAAGGTTGATTGTAGTAAAAAGATTATGTTGGATTGGGATAGATATTTTATTTTGATTAAAGATGGATTGGAGGAATGTTGGATTTGATATAGGAAGTAACTGGTGGATATAAAGGAATGATTTTGGATTTTAGGAAAAACAATGTGGCTTGGAGATAGAAGATGATTATTCTTGGTGATATATTCTTGGATCTTGTCACGCTCCATAGATATTTTTTTGGGGAAATGATTTAAATTTTGATCATGAAATAGGAGTTGAAGAGTTTGAAATGATTTATAGAAGTAGTACAGAGTTGGTATATGCTTGTGGGACTTGTTGGTTTAGCTTTGGCATCGTGATAGTTGAGAAAATAACTTTGATGGAGACAAATGATTTGATACTTTATTATATTATATTAAGAGGATATAGTGGATTTCCTGGATTTTAGTAAATGGGCAATGGAAAGCTCATGTTTAAGATATATTGGTGGATATCCGATTGATTGATCTATACTAGGATGAGAGAGTTTATGCCCAAAGGAGTTAGTAGTGGTATGATAATCTTATGAGGTTGGATACTAGTAGACCTATGTCTAAAGGATAACCTCCGGTTTGATATATTGGTTTTGAGGAACAATAGGTTTGAGGTTCAGAACATGGCACCCAGACCTTTGGAAAAACTAACATGTCGGTGGATTTTGGTAAGATTAATCAAAGGGGGGAAGCACCTGTGCTTAATGTTACCAACCACCAGCACATGTTTTTGTAAACAAATGATCTAACATTGTTGTTCTGACCACACCCTCTTTTCGCTTGCCTGCGAATCTCGGGACGAGATTCTTTTAAGGGGGGAAGGTCTGTCACACCCCAGTTTTTGGAACCTTGTACTGTAATTCAAGGAGACAAAAATTAGGGCTAACAATGTTTTTTTCTAACAACATGATTGTTTGAACCTACATGTCTTTATGATCTTAATCATATTTGCAATGCAAGCTTTGTTTCTTTATAAAACCAATATCAACTTTTCCTTAAACAATTCTATTATTTTTTCTGATGTTTTCCCTGATGGTACTTGAGTGAATTTTTATTCCAAGACTTGGATCATGCTTTCTTGTATCTTTAAATAAACTTTTAACTTTGTTGGATCCAATAAAATAAAATTTCAAAATGATTTACGGAAGTTTTTTTTAAAGTTTTCTATAGAAACTATTCCCTGAAAATATAGCCAAGTACATGTTTTCCACCTTTGTTTTCACTGGGCTATAAAATGTTATTTATATTTTCTTGACTTTTATTTGTTCCTTGATATATGGACTACAAATCCATAAGCTTGGTTTGATTTTTGGAATGAGAAAAATAATCTTTTGCTTGTTGTTTTTGTGGAAGAAAATTAAGGCAGAAAAAGGCATTTTTAGCAAACAGAAAGTACACCTTTTCCCACTATGTTTTCATAGACTTAAAATATTTCAAATTTGTTTTCAAAAATGTTTATGAAAGTTTAAAACATGTTTAACAAGTTCCAACTTGGAAAAAAAAAATTGGAATCCATTTGGTCTCTGAAAACATTCCAAATTTTTTGCTCATTTCTTCTGTTTTCCAACACTTCGAAAAATTGCTAAGTGTCAACTGAATTTTTGAACAGTGACGGATACAGTTTTGAACAGATGTTTTCTTTGCCTTTTCTTGCAATATTTGAAGTGGTACCTTATCTAGTGTGTTGACCATAGTATGTACTCGACCTAGGATCCCTTGCTTGGCTTCTAGAAGCTTTGTGGAGAGAGTTTGCAAGTGTGGAAGAGAGAGGGGATAAGGTGATGTGGCAAGGTATGGGCTCACATACCTTTACCCTTATGGTCTTTCCCTTTCCCTCTTATCCACTCCAAAGGACATGTTTGACTTTCCCTTAGCTTACCTTGCCCCTTGGCACAAGGCCATGCCTTACACTATTGCATGCAACCCCTAGGGAACCCCCATGCGGCCATGCTACTCCTTGGCATCCACCCGAGCCCCACCCTTGCCATTTGGCTCATACCTGAGGCTCAAATCCCTCACCCTCGAGTCTCTCTCGCCACTAGTTCCCTCACAACCCCCACTCACTCCCCAAGCCAAGTTAGCCGTGCCCCTAGCCTCTATGAGCTCGCCCCGAGCTCAAAACAGCCGCCGGCCACCGCGTCCAAGCCCGAGGTGGAGCACCTCATCCACGCCCTCCCACCCCCCGTGCTCACCTCCGTTGAACTCCCCATGATCCCCTGACCCTACCCGACCCCTCCCCGTGCTTGTTCTCGTGCAGAAACGTCGCCGCCGTCCGAGTCGCCGCCACGGTCGCACCACCGTTCCCCGCCGCCTGAGACCATGCCCGAGCCTGAGCTCCGCGCCCCTCGACTCCCCTACGTCCCTACGACCTCTCCGAGACCACGCCACCACCCCTCGAGCCTCCACGGTGAGCCCCCGGGCACCCGTTGTCCTTCCCAGCGCGCGTATGAGGGAGATGAGTTTGAGAGGTAGAAGAAACGTGCGGACCGTTGATCTTTGGATCAACGGCCATGCTTGAACGAGCGATTATCCCGCGCCGCGCGCGCGCCCAGCCTGCGTGGGCCGATTCGGCCGGTTGCTGGGTCGCGCCTGTGTAAAGACAGCCCGTGTGCTGTTTTTCCTTTTCTTTTTGGATGTTACAGAAAATGCTTGATTTCTTTGAGCTTGTGAAAAATGGTTTTCTTGGAAAATAAAATCAACAAAAACTCATGCAGGTATATATGTGTTTTGTTAACCATATCCATTTGTTGGATCTAGGTTATCACTTTTATTTTTGTCCTGATAAATGTTTTGCCACAGAGTATCTGTGAAAGTGTTTTTGGCATAACTTTGTGGATCTATATCCAAATTGGTCAGACCAAATTGTTTTGAGTAGCTAGTGAATAGATCTATCCTTAGGACTTGGCGTCACATCAAGGTGAGTTACCAAATGTAAATTCCATCCATTTTGGTAAATAACCAGTAGGCTTTTCTAGGATTTTTAGAAGGATTTTAAAAATGTTTTTTGAGGTGAATCCAATTGGATGAGTTTGTGTTTGTTTAGATCTATCAGATCCTAGCTTGGGTGAGTGTTTAGAACTCTAGATTATTTTTTGTGAGCCTTTTTAGATACAGTAGCTTTTCTGCTTTCTTTGTTATGTGTGTATTTATTTGAAAAAAATGTTTGATTACTTGAGACTTGTTTCCTAGCATGTATAGATGTGTTAACACTTGTTATTAGGTCGTTTCCTTGCAGTACATCTACCTTAGGAAGTGTGTGCATGTTTGGAAATCATTTGGATATAGAAATAGCTTTTGTTTGTTTTCTAGTTTTTTTTTTTGACTAGGTCGTGTGAGCAAATCTTTGTGTGATTGTGCACCTAAGTTTTTGATGTGTTTGAGTTGAGTCTAGTACCATTTTAGTACTGATATTAGGATGGTAGTATCTCTGTTAGCTTGCTTTTTATTTTATAGAAAAGCATGTGTTGCATTTGTTGGTTGTCTTCACTAGTATAATAGTTGAGTGATGATTGCTTTGTTAGATTAAAAATATCATGTGTGACCAGAGGCCTTATTACCTCTAAATTCCTGGTATTAGTAGGACCATAACCTAGTGGTCCCATTGAATTTTGGTTAGGGATGCAAATACCCTACCATACACTTGTTTGCTTGTAGCTTATATTTCTATATGTGTGTTTAATATTTTCCACCATGGAAAATGGTTGTTTGTTTCACTTATTTGATTGAAGTTCTGAGTATATCTTTGTGAATACTAGTATGTTTAGTTGTGGTGCATTTTTTAACATAATAATCCCTTAGGGGTATCATGTTAAGAAGTGTTTCATTATTGTTTGGTTTAAATTGAATATTGTTTGCAAATAGAATGTTTTCCTTGTGATTGATAAATTATGTGTGGATAGATTTCATTGAGTGTTTGGATTTTTGAAAGTTCTTAGTTGATCTTGTATTGAGTGCATAGCTACTGGTTGTATAGCATGTATCTTGTTTGCTTGTGGATTGATTGATTAGAAAAGCAGGAGTTATTAGAATTGAGTGATTCTTGCTTAGTAGTTGTTTTCATAGAATTATTTTAGTGTTTGTGCTTACTAGCATGTGTAAGGTGTTGTGTGCTGTTAGTAGGTTCTTACCCTCATACCTTTCTTGTTTAGAGTTATGCATCCTTGTAGTGATGTTTTCTTCTCTAGTGATGCATTGGTGTCGCCACTAGATATTGTGAGTTGCTCTAGAATTGTTGTCTTTTTATTTTATGAGTGCATGGTTATTCTAGCATGTTTAGGAGGTTATTAATTCTGTTAGTATGACATGACTTGTGGAGTTGCTTTTTGCTATTAGTTGTAGAATGCAATTATTTCTTATAGCATGCATGTGTAGAATTTTCACACTAGTATGTTTTTAGTGGACTCCAGTGGTTGTGTTATTTTCTAGCTTTGTTATATCTTGTAGTGATTGTGTTTTAGAGTGTGTGCTATGTCTTGATACCTTTGGTTGAGCTACTGATTTTTTTTAGTTATTTTCATTATTGATGGATTCCTTAGCTTTGGAGGTAGACTTAAGCATAGACAGTAACTAGCTTATTCAGCTGTGGTGTGTTGCTTGCGGATTGGAATTTGTCAGAGTGTTTACCTTAGCATGAGTATTGTACTTATTTTATTGTTGTGCTAATGTTGTTGTTGTACTTAGTAGTATGTTGTTATCTTTGCATTAGTTTAGTGATAAACTTGTTGGTGATGATTGTTTGTGTTTTGTTAATACCCACTGCCATGGGTATTGCCTTGATTGATTGTGGTATTTTAGTATTCTCACCTTTTGTGCCCACAAGCTATATTTTTAGCTTCTTGAATATCTTATTATGAGAGTGGTACACCCACTCCATATATGGTATGTAAGATGTGGGATATGGTTTCTCAACCATATGTTTGTTTGACGATAGTTTTGAACCATGATAGTTTGTGAGATAGTTTTCGCGATAACTTTTTCAGTGTTTGCGCTAGTATAAGTTTGCTTGCTATATGTATTGCTTTGTGTTATTGTCTGTCTTTTAGGTCTGAGTGTGTGTGTTTTAATATTTTACGGCGTTAGAAAACGAAGAAGAAGAAGCAGGAGTTGTAGAGCTGTGCGTCAAGTTCAATCTACTTCAAGGCCAGGGACACTAAGAGATTTAAGGAAACCATCCTGATGCTTTCTGTTACTCCACTTATCATTATCTATCATGCATTTTTTATCTCTGAAAGTCTTACAAAAACCGTGATTACAAAAAACTATTTTTTAGTGACTACTACTACTATTAATATTATATATTACTATGCCAGTAGTTGATACTTGGTGTTACCAAGCCCATAGCCACCATATGGTATTTATTACCACCAAAAGTATGAGTCCCTAAGTGGACACCCTAAAAATATGTCTTTGCAAAACAAAGGCTTTATGGAAAAACCGATGGAAAGGCTGAGCCTTATCCATTAGAGGAATGTTGAAGTGGTCATTTTTTTAGAAAAAGATGATTTTACAAAAATGACACATAACCTAGTCTTCGCCGGACAACCTTTACCATACTGCCACCCTACCTCAACATGGGCACGGGGCTTAACTTGAAGTTTGTTTTTGTTAGCGTGTGTTCTATCTCAATTTTCTATAAGGGTTGTCGTGCCCTCGAACCATTATCGCTAGGAGGGGAATACGGGACAGAAAAAGTGTGGGATTAATTTCTCCTCCGGTTGTAACGGTTGAGTCTCCTGTCTTGGCGAGGTGGGACCTGTTGCCGGGGAGATTAGATTCAACTGAAGAGATAGGCATATTCTAGCTTGAACATAGTGGATGGTTAGGAGCAGTTATCTGATGTTTACATATTGTTGTTACAGTCTGTGGTTGTTCATGGCGGATGTACCGAATCTGGTGGAATGTGTACACCTCTGCAGAGTAGAACTATTCGGAATAGCCGCATCCTCGGATATGGACAGTTGAATGGCCATGTAGCTAGCATTTTGTCAATGTTTTCAAAACGAAGTTGGACTTGGAAGTGTTGGAAAGGGGGAACTTTGTACCTTTGAGGTATTGATGAAGAAAAGCCAGAAGTTGTTTTACAAGAAGTTTTGCAAAGAGAAAACTTTCTTTTCACAAATTTTTACAAAACCTCTTGTACATGTGATATCTACAAGAGAAAGAAAACTATATTATTTTCTTTTGAAGTATCTTCTTCAACAAAGATACAGAGATTTTCAAAATCAACTATGATATATCTTTCATATATCATGGATAGTGAACCCTATGTATAGCCTACCTATTACACCATATAAGCATACTTGCATTTGGTAAGTTACATGATGGGGTGTCTTGCTGAGTACATTCAAATGTACTCATGTTGGTTTCGTCCCTGGTATTTACTTGCCAGACAACAAGAAGGAATCTTAGGAGGACCTGCGAACTAGGATCGTCTCCCGGTCAGCAGCCTGTAGGTTAAGGCGTGACTTGGGCTCTACTACGTTTGTATGTTTTAGTCTTCCGCTATGTGTGTTGTGTGTTTGCCCTGCGTGGCAGTTGTGTGGACTTGGTCATGTGACCATGTCTCTTTTGTAAGTGTTTTCTGTAATCGTGTAATGGATATTGTATTTGTGTACCAACTTGATATGTTGTTCACGACTGGTGTGATATGGGATCGTGAATGTATGCATATCGGAGGTGTCCATGAACAGTGGTTCTGGGGGACCTTACATCCTCGTTGGGTTCGATACTCTTATTTATCGGAAGTATTACGATACACCCCCTATACTTGTGGGTCATCGAGAATATTTTCTGGCGCCGTTGCCGGGGAGTGAAGCGCTATTGGTAAGTGGAATTGGTAAGAGAAACTTTTGCTGTGAGTGTTCTTTTTATTTATGTCTGCTGTTTTATATTATTATGGAGAGATCTCCATTTGGTTCCCTATTTAGGAGTACTGCTGCTTCTGCTAATGTAGTAGATGACCCGTTGTCTACTCAAATGGATCCTTTTAAAATACTTATGAAAATTGTTGAACGTTTTACGGATAACTGCTATTTTGGAGATGGAACTGTCCATCCCGGTGATCGTTTACTCTTTATACATGAATTATGCGACTTATTCAGGTGTGCGGGTATTACAATGGACCAAGTTAAGAGTAAATTATTCTCTTTATCGCTGAAGGGCAGAGCTGCGGAATGGTTTAAAATGCTGAAGAATGGCCGATCTATTGGATGGGAGAAAATTGTACCTCTCTTTTATTCTAAATTCTATCAT
The DNA here is from genome assembly GCA_028641055.1 of Alopecurus myosuroides. Taxonomy (NCBI): domain Eukaryota; kingdom Viridiplantae; phylum Streptophyta; class Magnoliopsida; order Poales; family Poaceae; genus Alopecurus; species Alopecurus myosuroides. The sequence continues at coordinate 279,495,456 of CM054062.1, read as the reverse complement.
CCCAGTGAGATTCATAGAGATCAGAATCAAATATATAATTTCTGGTCTCATGATGGAGAGGGTATTGCCCAAACTTGGGGGAGACTGAAGTTATTAATGCTCAAATGTCCCATTCATGAGCTTCCCAGTAATATTGTTATTAATAATTTCTATGCAAGACTTTCTCTTCATGATAAGGATTTATTGGATGCTTCTTGTTCTGGATCATTTACACGTATGAAAGGAGAAGCTAAATGGGATCTTCTTGACGGTATTCAAGAAAATACTCAAGGATGGGAGAATGACAAAGGTAGAAAGTCAGGTATAAATTATGATTATGAATGCATTAAATCTTTTATGGGACCGATGATTTTTATAATGTTAGTGTTGTTTGTGGTCTTGACTCTTAAATCTCTGGAAACTGTTTTAAGGCTTTTGCCTCCTATCTTGATATTCCCAAAAAGGAGTGGAACAAGTACCATGCACCTTATAAAGATACTGTTGATTGTGTTCCTACTAGAAACATAGAAGTGCATACTGTTAATCCTGCTGTAACTAAACTTTATATTGAGAAAATGCCTTTCCTTGCTAAGGTAAGGGAACATTCTATTATAGCTAGTGTGGTTAAAAAAGTACAAAGAAATCTATAGAACCTGATGAACAAATAACTATTGAACCTACAGTAGCAATAGTTAAATACCCTATCTCTGAAAATGTAGAAGATGGACACATTATCTTCTATGAGGATGCTTCTAATATTGTTTCACATCCTAGTAAATCTAAGAAAACTAGTGTTCATGTGCTTTTTGTTAGGATAGGTGATCATAGCTATTATGGTTTATGTGATATTGGTGCAAGTTCTAATGTTATTCCTTATGAGCTTTATAGAGAAATCATGCATGAAATTGGGTCTTGTGAACTTGAAGATGTTGATGTAGTTATTCAGCTTGCTAATAGACAAACTATCTCACCAATTGGTATTGTTAGAGATGTAGAAGTTTCATGTGGTAAGACTAAATATCCTTCTGATTTTCTAGTACTTGGTTCAGCTGCTAGTAAAACTTTTCCTATCATTTTTTGTAGACCTTTCTTGAACACTTGTGGTGCTATTATAGATTGTAAGAAGGATAAAATATTAACTAAATTTATGGAAAATCTTATGAGTTAAATTTTCTAAATTTGGTAGAGCTCCTTATGAATCTAAATTGCCTAATGAAGATTTTAGAGTTGAACAGCTTGCCTCTATTGCTCTTGTCCCTAACAATTCTTTGCAGCAATACAGGGAGGACCACAAAAGTGAGGTTTTTATGGAAGAAAGAAATGAGATTGACGATATTATTCTTCGTCAACCAGCGATGATGGAACACAATTTACCTGTGGAAGACTTGGGTACCACATTTCCACCCAACGAGGATCCTATTTTTGATTTAAAACCTTTACCTGATGATCTTAAATATGATTATATTGATGATAAGAAGACATATCCTGTTATTATTAGTTCTAAACTTTCAGGTAAAGAAGAGGAAAGGTTATTGGAAATATTGAAGAAACACCGTGGAATTATTGGATATACTCTTGATGATTTGAACGGGATTTCCCTTGCTATATGTCAGCATGCTATTAATATGAAACCTGATGCAAAGTCAGTTGTTGAACATCAACGCCGCTTAATTCCTAAGATGAAGGAAGTGGTAAGAAATAAGGTATTGAACCTCCTTGATGCTGGTATTATTTATCCTATTGCTGATAGTAGATGGGTAAGCCATGTGCACTGTGTCCTTAAGAAAGGAGAAATGAGTGTTATGCCAAATGAAAATGATGAGCTTATTCCTCAAAGAGTAGTAGTTGGTTATAGGATGTGCATTGATTTTAGGAAAGTTAACAAAGTTACTATGAAAGATCATTATCCTTTACCGTTTATTGATCAAATGTTAGAAAGGCTGTCTAAGAAAACACATTTTTTTACTTTCTTGATGGTTATTCTGGGTTTTCTCAAATTGCTGTTAGGAAACAAGATCAAGAGAAAACAACTTTTATTTGTCCTTATGGATCTTATGCTTATAGACGTATGCCTTTTGGTTTGTGTAATGCTCCTGCTATGTTTGAAAGATGCATGTCTGCTATTTTTCATGGTTTTTGTGAGGAAATTGTGGAAGTATTCATCGACGATTTCTCCGTCTATGGGACTTCTTTTGATAACTGCTTGCATAATCTTGATAAAGTTTTGCAGAGATGTGAGGAAACTAATCTTGTTCTTAATTGAAAGAAATGTCACTTTATGGTTAATGAAGGAATTGTTATTGGACATAAAATTTCTGAAAGAGATATTGAAGTTGACAGAGCTAAAGTGGAAGCAATTGAGAAAATTACATGTCCTAGGGATGTTAAAGGTATTTGTAGTGTTCTTGGTCATGCTGGTTTCTATAGGAGGTTTATTAAAGATTTCTCTAAAATATCAAAGTCTCTTACTATTCTTCTCCAAAAAGATGTACCTATTGTTTTTTATGATGATTGCAAAGAAGATTTCGAAACTCTAAAGAAGGCTTTAATTACTGCTCCTATTGTTCAACCACCTGATTGGAATTTTCCCTTTGAAATTATGTGTGATGCTAGTTATTTTGCTATAGGTGTTATTCTTGGACAGCGAATAGATAAGAAATTGAATATTATTCATTATGTTAGTAAGACTCTTGATGCTGCTCAAAAGAATTATGCTACCACTGAAAAAAAAAGTTCCTAACTATAGTTTTTGCCTCTGATAAGTTTAGACCTTATATTGTTGATTCAAAAGTTACTATTCATACTTATCAGGCTGCCATTAAATAACTTATGGAAAAGAAAGATGCTAAACCTAGGCTTATTAGATGGGTGCTGCTTTTACAAGAGTTTGGTTTCCATATTGTGGATAGGAAGGGTGCTGAAAATCCTGTTGCTGATAATTTGTCTAGATTGGAAAACATTGCTTATGACCCTATTCCTGTTAATGGTAGATTTCCAAATGAACAGCTGGCTGCAATAAAAGTAAACTCCCGAGATAGTCATTGGTATGCAGATCATGCTAACTTTATTGTTTCCAAGTATTTGCCTCCAGCCTTTACAGCTCAGCAAAGAAGGTAATTCTTTTATGATTTGAGGCATTATTTTTTGGATGACCCACACTTATATAAAGAAGGAGCAGATGGTATTATGCGGAGATGTGTTTCGGAACATGAACAACCAGAGATATTGAGAAAGTGCCATGGTAGTGCTTATGGAGGCCATCGCGTTGGAGATAGAACTGCACAAAAGGTTCTACAATTAGGTTTTTATTGGCCTACTCTCTTTAAAGATGCACGGAAGTTTATTTTACCTTGTGATGAATGTCAAAGAGTTGGTAATATTTCTAGACGTGATGAAATGCCTATGAATTATTCTCTTGTTATTGAAACCTTTTGATTTTGGGGTTTTGACTTTATGGGTCCATTTCCTCCTTCAAATGGTTATACTCGTATACTTGTTGTTGTTGATTATGTTACTAAATGGGTAGAAGTTATACCTACAAAGAGTGTTGATGGTGAAACCTCATTAAAAATGCTTAAAGATGTTATTTTCCCTAGGTTTGGTGTGCCTAGATATCTTGTGACTGATGGAGGTTCTCACTTTATTCATGGTGGTTTTAGAAAACCCCTTTCTAAATATGATGTTAATTGTAGAATTGTCTCAACTTATCATCCTCAAACAAGCAGGCAAGTAGAATTATCAAATAGACAACTTAAATCTATTTTGCAAAAAAAACTGTTAATAAATCTAGGGAAAATTGGGCTAGTAAGTTAAATGATGCTTTATGGGCTTATAGAACTGCTTATAAAAATCCTATGGGTATGTCTCCTGTTGCTGGTAGAGTTGACAAGGGAGTGGTTGCTTCTTGATGGCTTTGAATCCCCGGCAACGGCGCCAGAAATTCTTGTTGCTGGTAGAGTTGACGAGGGAGTGGTTTCTTCTTGATGGATTTGTATCCCCGAAAACAGGGCCAGAAATTCTTTGATGCAAACATTGATGGTGCGCTAGGAACCCCAAGAGGAGAGTGTGATGAGTGCAGCGGTAAGAATTTCCCTCAGTTAAGAACCAAGGTTATCAATCCAGTAGGAGAAAGAGGATCTTCGGAAGGTTGATGCCACTGACAGTGGTGATGGCGCCTCATCGGTGTCAGCAACAACGCGGAACCTGCACACAACACAGCCAAAATACTTTGTCCCAACAGTACAGTGAGGTTGTCAATCTCACCGGTCTTGCTGAAAACAAATATTAGACGTATAGTGTGGAAATAGTGTATGCTTGCAGTAAATAAAGAAAGCAGGAAATTATAGTGGTTTGTTTAACAGTGTAGGAAAATGGACCGGGGTTCATAGGTTCACTAGTGGTGTCTCTCCATAAAAGATAGCATGCTGGGTGAACAAACTACAGCTAGGCAATTGACAAATAGAGGTTGCACCATAGTGCACATTAATGACATGATGACTACTATGATATTTAGTGCGGGCATTACAAAAATATACATAGACCGTAATCCAACTGCATCTATGACTAATAATCCACCCTCAGGTTATCATCTGAACCCCCTTAAGTATTAAGTTGCAAGCAACAGATAATCGCATTAAGCAATGTGTGTAATGTAAGCAATGATTGTGCATGCGGGCACTCATAGCGTTGTTTTCTCACTAGTGGCAACAGCACATCCTCCCCCGTCACGTTTCTGTCGCTCGAGCACAGGCGAAAAGGAGGCATGAACCCAACTATCGAGCATAAATACTCCCGCTTGGAGTCACTAGCAACTACTTGGCCAGAGCAACCACTAGCAACGGAAAGCATGCAAGATCACAAATAACATATGCAATAAAGACTATAATCAACTTGGCATAAGTTCAATATTCATCGGATCCCAGCAAACACAGCACATAGAATTACATAAGAACAATCTCGATCATGTTAGGCAGCTCACTAGATCTAAACACTGAGGCATAGGAGGAGAAGACAACCATCTAGATACTGCTATGGACCCGTAGTCCAAGGATGAACTACTCACGCATCACTCCGGAGGTAGGCATGGTGATGAAGAGGCCTCCGGTGATGATCTCCTCTCCGGCAGGGTGCCATGAGACAGCTTCAGACCCCCCCTGATCTAGGGTTGACGACGACGGCGGCTGCGGAACTTTTCGGAGATTTTTTATCGGGTGCCTAAGGTTTTTCTTCGGAGGGGAATAAATAGGCGAAAGGGCAAAAGGAGGTGGAGCCCTGGGGGGCCCACACCACCCTCCAGCGCGGCCAAGGGGGCGCGCCACCCTATGGTGTGGGCCCCCTCAGGCCCCCCTCCGGGTCTCTTCGGGACTCCGTGGAACCTTCGGTAATTCTAAGACTTCCGGCCTTCGAATTTTACAATTCCGAGAATATTTCTAGAACAACTTTTCTGAAACTAAAAACAGTAGAAAACAGGGAGCTGGCTCTGTGGCATCTTGTCAATAGGTTAGTTCGGAAAATCGATAAAAATGACAAAAAGAAGTGAGAAAACATGTAGCAATTGGCAAAATATCATCATGGAACATCAGAAATTATAGATACGTTGGAGACGTATCAAGCATCCCCAAGCTTAGTTCCTACTCGTCCTCGAGTAGGTAAACGATAAACCAAAATAATTTCTGGGGTGACATGCTACCACACAATCGTGATCATAAAAATGTAAAAGCATATGTAAGTTGAGATCATAGAACTTTAACACAAACATGATAAGTAGAACTTTAATAATAAAGCATCGCAATCACTTTGCATCATGAGAAGTATCTCAAATAACAGGTCATGAATAACAATGCAAAGAAAGATATATGTTTGTTTCATGTATAGAGAAAGCATGGCAAAGTGGTATTTCGCTAGTCCTTAAGAGTGGGGAAAAACATAAATGCCAGGACACCTTCAAAGTTCATGAGGAAGACTAGAACAAATAATTTGAGAACAAGCAATAACACATCATGAATCAATTAATAATGTTTCTAGGACAAATGCACATAAAACTCAGAATGGCAAAAATTCTCTCTCAAGTGTGCATAAAGTTAGAAAATGGAGACTAGACATAAAAGTAAAAGAAAGGCCCTTCGTAGAGGGAAGCAGGGATTACTCATGTGCTAGAGATTTTATTTTATTAAACAAGGGTATTAAAAGTTTGACACTCCTCCCATCCATCTTTCACAAACCATGGCTAACCGAATCCTCGGGTGCCTGGCAACAATCACATACCATGGAGGAGTGTCTATATTTTTGGAGATGTATGTTAATGTCAACGAATGGTAAACAGAAAATAAAGTACGTCACAAGCGAACTAGATTTCACAAGAGCGGCTCCCATATGAAGGACGCAACTGGTGTAGAAGGTCTTCCATGTTTCTCTTTTGTTTACACAATTATGCTTTGACTGATAAATCAGGGGCAAAAACAGTGAAGAGATTTTGTGTGTATTAATTTGGGCCTGGGCACCCCGCTGCCAGCTCTTCTATCAATTGGATAAGCGGATGAAGCCACTAGTCCAGGGTGTGAAATCCAATCAACAAGTGAGATAAAGATTCTATATTTACGTCCTCATGAGCAAAAACAGGAACACAAAGCAGGAGTAATTTTGAAGGTTTTAAAGGTAACACATGAGCAATTTACTTGGAGTGGCAGTTAAATACCACATGTAGGTAGGTATGGTGGACACAATGGGAAAACTTGGTTTTAGGGAGTTAGATGCACGAGTAGAATTCCATACTCAGTACAGGTGGAGGCTAGCAAAAGACTGGGAGCGACAAATCAAGAGAGCATAAGAGCCATAATCATGCATAGCGACATAAACATCATTAATCAAAGCATAAGCGGTATCACAAGTTCAAAAACTAAATGATCATAGAGTCTATTAGTGACTGGTTCATAGTCATAAACATGGTGTGAGAATGCGCCAAGTCAACCAAATAAAACATTCAAAAGAAATACAATAAATTTATGCTTCAATATGACAAGAACAATTCATGAATCTTTCAATGGCACATTAAACACTCTCAGCTATTTGAGGCTAATCATTCTACTCAATAACCACAAGGCTTTAAAACTAAAATAACATCTAGTATGATATGAAAAAGTTCTAGCCACAGTCTATACAAGCGTCTACTTGCACCATTAAAAATTCTACTTCAAGCAGCAGTTTCTTTTCCCAACAAGCACCATACAAGATATGTTTAAACAAAAATACTCTTCATGATACAGAAAGAAAACATGAGAGCACTCACTTAACACTACTAAAACAAACAGCTCTTAGATAAGAGATGCATGCAAAACAGGAGCTAAATAAATGCAGCAGCCAGACAAAGATTAAGAATACAAAGTATTCCCATGAAAAAGCGGAGCGTGTCACTCTCCAATAAAATAATGCTGGGGTCCAACCAAGCTTATTGCAAAAATAAAAATGAGCTGAAAGCAAAAATAAAAGACGCTCCAAGTAAAGCACATAAGATGTGAACGAATAAAAATATAGTTTCACTAGAAGTGACCTGATAATTTGTCGATGAAGAAGGGGATGCCTTGGGCATCCCCAAGCTTAGATGCTTGATTCTTCTTGGAATTGGCTGGTATGTACCACCGGGGCATCCCCAAGCTTAGTTTTTTCACTCTTCTTGATCACGTCATATCATCCTCTTCTCTTGACCCTTGAAAACTTCCTTCACACCAAACTTCTCACAATCTTCATTAGCAACGTTAGTGCAATCGAAATAATAAATTCACATGGTTGTAGTTTCAACACAAGCCTAACAGTCATAAACACATTAGTTATTGTCACAACTTCTTTTAAAACTTTTTTTCTCAAAAGAACACCAAAAGAAAGAGATTAAGATGCAAATGCAATTGTTGGCAGAAATCTGTCAAAACAGGACAGCAGGTAAAGATGATTTTTTTTTCGAAAATCTTCTGTTGCTCAACTCAAAAGTGTTAAACTAATAAAATTTGCGTATATAGCCTAGGATTACGCAAAAAAGAAACTCAGGTCATTTTGAATTTTCTGTGATTTTATACAAATTTAACGGTGGACAACAGAAATCTATTTCCTACGCAGAAATCCGAAATATAGTCTCAGCTTTCCACTAGAGGCTTTACTTGGCTCAACAAAGACACAAAATAAAAGATACATCAGGGTTTCTAAGGAAATAGACAACACCCAGGTGCAAAGAAAACAAAAATAAACGACGAAAAACGGGTTGAAAACAAAGAAATAAAACGGGTAGTCTCCCGGTAGCGCTTTTCTTTCACAGAAAACAAGAAGATGCTCACATAAGAATTATGAATTAAGCAAAAGAGAGCATCAAGAAGAAAGTATAAAACCAATTTAAGTCTAACCCACTTCCTATGCATTGGAATCTAGTAAATAAATAAATCAAAGAAGCTCAAACTAGAAATCATGGGAAGGTAGAACAAGAGCAACTTCAAAACTTTCAACAAAAAGAGAGGTGTATTAGTAACATGAAAATTCCTACAACCATATTTTCCTCTCTCATAATAATTTTCAGTAGCATCATGAACAAACTCAACAACATAATTATCACATAAAGCATGTTTGTCATGGTCTAAAAGCACACAATTCATATCAAGCTCAAAAATAGTGGGATCAAAATTTAAAATCAGCTCTTCTTTTTTTCCACTTTTAGCAATAGAAAAACAAGATGATTGTCACTCTTAAAAGTAGCAATCCTATTTTCAGTAGCATTATAATTTATAACATCAAGTAACATATGGACATCATCAAAAGCATTATCATAAGATTTATCCAAGTAGCATGGATTATCACACATAATAGTAGCAATATCATTCTCACAAGTTTCATTCATAGTAGTATCAAGGCCACAATTATAGCAAGTATAAATTTCATAAAATAATGTATGAGTTAAAGAGTTACTATCATTGGGAGGTAGACATGGGTATCTCCATTCTTCCTCCTCTTGATAATCACTCTCCTCTTTTTTATCCAATGAGCTTCCATATTCAGCAATTTCTTCTTCCATAGGCTCCTGCAAGGCATCAGTTACTTCCTTAGGTTGAGAGAATTTATTAAGATATTCTATTATATAGTAATTACAATCCTTGTAATAATCAAAGAAATATTCAAGTATAGCATAAATCTCATATTTATAAGGTGCATCATCAATATTTTCAAGTAAATAGGCAATTTCGAATGTACCCTTCCAAGCAATAAATTCTTCAATTTGTTCCACATCATATAATTCATAATTTACCTTAACATAAGAAGATATGGTAACATTATCATTATACTCACATTGAAAAGGGAGGTGTTTGTACCTCCTACAGCAACAAGATTTATCAAAGCAATAAGTAACATTATAAGTAGAGCACAAGTTTTTAGCATAGTCATGCAATTTATTAATTTTCTCCCATAAGTGTATCCCTTTTTGTGACAAGCGGTGTTCCTTACAATGTTTTTGTTGTTCATCCGTGAACCCACCTTGCCTAAAAGATCTAGTTTCAAAGACATCAAACATTGATAGCACGCATGATAAAGCAAAAATAACAACTAGAATAAGAACTAATTTTTTTTGTGTTTTTTATAAAGAGAAGCAAAACAACACAAAAAAATAAAAACAAGACAATAAACAAAATAAAGAGGTTGAGAGATGCACTATGGTCTACCGTAGTGCACATTCATGACATGATGACTACTATGATATTTACTGCGGGCGTTACAACAATATACATAGACCGTAATCCAACTGCATCTATGACTAATAATCCATCCTCAGGTTATCATCCGAACCCCCTTAGGTATTAAGTTGCAAGCAACAGATAATCGCATTAAGCAATGTGTGTAATGTCAGCAATGATTGTGCACGCGGGCACTCACACCGCTGTTTTCTCCCTAGTGGCAACAACACATCCTCCCCCGTCACGTTTCTGTCACTCGAGCACAGGTGAAAAGGAGGCATGAACCCAACTATCGAGCATAAATACTCCCTCTTGGAGTCACTAGCAACTACTTGGCCAGAGCAACCACTAGCAACGGAAAGCATGCAAGATCATATATAACATATGCAATAAAGACTATAATCAACTTGGCATAAGTTCAATATTCATCGGATCCCAGCAAACACAGCACATAGAATTACATAAGAACAATCTCGATCATGTTAGGAAGCTCACGGGATCTAAACATTGAGGCATAGGAGGAGAAGACAACCATCTAGCTACTGCTATGGACCCGTAGTCCAAGGATGAACTACTCACGCATCACTCCGGAAGCAGGCATGGTGATGAAGAAGCCTCCGGTGATGATCTCCTCTCCGGCAGGGTGCCAGGAGACAGCTTCAGAACCCCCCTGATCTAGGGTTGACGACGACGGCGGCTGCAGAAATTTTTGGGGGATTTTTTATCAGGTGCCTAGGGTTTTCCTTCGGAGGGGAATAAATAGGCGAAAGGGCAAAGGCGGTGGAGCCATGGGGGTCCCACACCACCCCCCGGCGCGGCCAAGGGGGCGCGCCACCCTATGGTGTGTGCCCCCTGAGTCCCCCCTCCGGGTTTTTTCGGGACTCCATGGAACCTTCAGAAATTCTAAGACTTCCGGCCTTCGAATTTTCCAATTCTGAGAATATTTCCAGAACAACTTTTCTGAAACTAAAAACAGAAGAAAACAAGAAACTGGCTCTGTGGCATCTTGTCAATAGGTTAGTCCGTAAAATCGATAAAAATGACAAAAAGAAGGGATTAAACATGTAGCAATTGGCAAAATATCATCGTGGAACATCAGAAATTATAGATACGTTGGAGACGTATCATCTCCTTGTAAAATGGTTTATGGAAAATCTTTTCACTTGCCTTTAGAATTAGAACACAAAGCTTATTGGGCAGTGAGAGAACTAAATAGAGATTTTAAACTTGCCGGTAAGAAAAGGATGCTTGACTTAAGTTCTTAAAATGAATGGAGAAGTGAAGCTTCTGAAAATGCTAAACTCTTTAAAGAGAAAGTAAAAAAATGGCATGATAGAAGAATTCTTAAGAGAGAGGTTCATGTTGGTGAGAAAGTTCTATTGTATAGGTATCGTCTCAGATTTTTCGTAGGAAAATTCCTCTCGAGATGGGAAGGACCTTTTGTTATTGAAGAGGTGTATCATTCAGGTGAAATCAAAATTGTTTCCCTTAAAGATAATACTACAAAAGTGGTGAATGGGAAAAGAATCAAACATTATATTTCCAGATATTCTGATGATGAAGATGTTGATACTGTTCAAGTGGTGACTCCGGAGGAGTTTATTAAAGAGAGGATTCCAGAAACATCAGAACCTGTTTTCAAATAGGTAACAGTTTAGCAAGAAAAAGTTCGCGTTTTATCTTCCAACTTATATTTTTGTTGTTTATGGAAAATATGAAAAATAATGAGCCGAAAAAGGATAGGAGGCGGTGTCCGAGGGCACCACACCACCTGGTGGCGCGAGCCCATCCCTGGCCGCGCCACCACATGGCGTGGGCGCCTCAAAGCTCGTCTCCTGGCCGTTTTCGCCATGCAGCTTCCTTTTGTTACGTAATTTTTTTCTATATAATCCCCCTATATCCCCCAAGGTTCGTATATCATTTTCTCGTCATGTTTTCGTTCCGATCTGTTTCTGTCAGGATCTGTTTCTAGTTTTAGAAGCACCATGGTCTCCGCCAACAACAACAAGGGGAAGGAGCTTATGGAAGATGATCTCCAAGGTCCCAAGCACAAGAACATGGATCAGAGCGTAAAGAGGGAAGTAAAGAGGATATCATCAAGTAACATTGGGTGTGCTTTTTCTCATAATATGCAGGGACCAATACCATCAGTTCCATGCCTCGGCCCCTTCCCTGGAGTAGAGGAAACTCTTTGAGTCGCAGATGAGTTCTATGATCGATATCGAGCTCTAAGGAGGGAGGTAGAGATACTTCAAGAGGAGAACGACAGACTTTGCGAGATGCTGGAGAGTTTTCGTACTTTAATCAAAGATTCACCACCACCGAAGAAGTAATTCATCATTGGTATTGCCATCCCCTTGGCTTGTTCCAAGCTTGGGGGAGTGCTACGGTATCACACCTTTATATTTCACCTTTTTACTTTTTAGTGGAGTCATATCATGAGTAGAGAAGTTATTATATAGGATGGTTTGCAGTTTGGAAGTATCTCTCCTTTAGTTGGTTATCTATGTATCCCTTGGTGTGAGTTGTCGTTATGAAATATTAATGAGAAGTTTTATCATTTACTTTATGCACACCTTATTTTAGTTTGCAATTTCTGTTATATGATTAATCTTGTTGTTAGTATTGGTATCAATATGAGAGCATAAAGTTAATCTGCTTGGTTTTGGCAAACTTAGAATTGGTCAGTAGCAACAATAATTTGAGGCTTAAGTAGAAAAGAGGGAGATGCATGTAGATATATGATGATGCATGAGTGCACTCGGTGGGAAACCCCAAGTGTAGGGTGTGAAGAGTGCAGCGACAAGTTTTCCCTCAGAAAGAAACCAAGGTTGAATCGACCAGTAGGAGAAAGAAATCACTTCTGAAGGTTGATGAAGCTAATGTTGGCAGGGCGCACTACCGGTTCAGCAGCAACGTAGAATCTACACAATACAATTGAATTACTTTGCCGCAACAAAGCAGTGAAGTTGTCAATCTCACCGGTTTTGCTGAAACAAAGGATCAGACGTATAGTGTGGAAAGTAGTACTTGTTTGCAGTAAATGAAAATAGAACAATGATGGCGGTGAAGAAAATAGTAATTGCAGTAGGAAAATAATGGTTGCATAATCAGTGTAAAGAAATGGACCAGGGTCCACAATTCACTAGAGGTGTCTCTCCGAAACAGATAGATAATTGCAGTAGGAAAAAAATTACAGTCGGGCAATTGACGGATATAAAAGTTGCGGCGTAGTGCATATGCATGACATGATGATTACTATGTGATTCATGTGGTAATTACAACAAGACACATAGACCGTTATCCAACTGCATCTATGACTAATAATCCACCCTCGGAGTGTCATCCGAGCAAACCTTGGGTATTAAGTTGCAAGCAACAGATAATTTCATTAAGCAAAGTGTGTAATATAAACAATAAAATTATCCTTAGACAAAGCATTGTTGTTTTCTCCCTAATTGCAACAACACATCCCCCACCCGTTACGTTTCCGTCACTCGAGTGTGAGTGAAAGGGAGGCATGAACCCACTATCGAGCATAAATACTCCCTCTTGGAGTTACAAGCATCAACTTGGCTAGAGCATCTAGTAGTAACAGAGAGCATGCAAGATCATAAATAGCATACACATGAAAGAACATGATAGGTTGATAATCATTGGATATAGCATTCAATATTCATCGGATCCCAGCAAACACAACATGTAGCATTATAATAAGATGATCTTGATCATGTTAGGAAGCTCACAAGATCTAAACATGAGGCATAAAGAGGAGAGAACAAGCATCTAGCTACTTCTATGGACCCGTTGTCCAGGGATGAACTACTCACACATCACTCCGGAGGCAGGCATGGTGATGAAGAGCCCTCCGGTGATGATTCCCCCTCCTGGTAGGGTGCCGGGGAGAGATCCATAACCCTCCCGGACTAGGGTTAACGATGACGGTGGTTATGGATCTTTTTGGTGGAAAAGGCTCGGGTATTTAGGTTTCCCCGATGAAGAAGTATAGATAGGCGAAAGGGCAACATCGGTGGGTGGCCCGGGGGCCCACACCACCAGGACTCCGTGTACGTGACGACTTTCTAAGACTCTAGGATTTTGTTTCGTCCAATTTCGAGAATATTTCCAGAACAACTTTTCGGAAACAAAAAACAACAGAAAACAAGAACTAGCTCCGTGGCATCTTGTCAATAGGTTAGTTGCAGAAAATCCGTAAAAATGATGTATAAGAAACATGTAGCATATGGCATGAAAATAACATGGAACATCAGAAATTATAGATACGTTTGAGACGTATCAATATATTATTCCATTATCTTTCTTTCTTGTTGGCTCATAAGCTTAGTATTCCCAAGTTAAGATCGTTTGTGCTTCCAAGGAAGACTGCATGATTGTTTCTATCACATGTATATTTGCTTGTTTTCCCTCAACTCTTATGCTTGCTACCCAGCCTTGCTAGCCAAAAACCTGTACTGAGAGGGAATGCTTCTCGTGCATCCAAACCTTGAGCCAAAAACCATGCCATTTGTGTCGACCATACCTACCTATATGTGGTATTTAACCGCCACTCCAATTAAATTTCTCATGTGCTACCTTTAAAACCTTCAAAATTATACCTGTTATGTGTCCCTGTTTTAGCTCATGGGACGTAGGTAGACGGTCTTTATTTCACTCGTTGATTGGACTTTACACACCTGGACCAGTGACACATCCGCTTATCCAACTTCTAGAAGAGCTGGCAATGGGGTGCCCAGCCCCAAACGTAATTACTATAAATTCTCTTCACTCTTTTGCCCCTGATTTATTAGTCAAAGCATGATTATGTAAACAAAAGAGAAGAGGGATGATCTATTACCCCAGTAGCGTTCTTCAAAGGGAGCCGCTCTTGTAGAGTCTAGTTGACTTGTGACTTAATGTATTGTCTACTTGCTGATTTGTTGACATAGACATACACCTCTCTCAAAATTGTTTTCATCACCTCTGTTTATCAAATAAAAAGCTCTAGCACATGAGTTAACCCTTGCTTCCCTCTGCAAAGGGCCTATCTTTTACTTTTATATTGAGTTAGTAAACATGTTACTTTCTGTCTTAAGCAAGCATTTGAGTTGTTGTGATCCAACCATCTATATGTTAATTTATTCAATCATGTCTTTTATCCTTCCTTGTTTAGTACAATGTTTTTATCTGAATGAATATCACTTTGAAAGTTATCAATGACTTAAAAGAGACTGTTATGATTGATCATGTTAAACTCTGATATAAGCTCTAATATAAAGACTCTGATTGCAAGATAAGTACAATCTGTTAATTGTTCTCTAACCAAGAGCAAAAGTTTGTCATCACCAATTATGATTTCCTTTTTGCACCTTTATTGTGACTCCCTCTTATAGTTTCAAGTTGTTGTCTATAATGACTTGTGTATTGATAAATGTGATGCTTCTTGTCCGTATTTTATTTATCGACACTTCAGCCCATAAACTTGTGGTCATGTTTACTGAGTCCAGTTTCGCTTGGGGACAAGCGAGGTCTAACCTTGGGGGGAGTTGATACATCCATTTTAGATCACTATTTTATATCGTAATTTAAAGTTATTCCTCGATATATTTCATATTTAGAGATGATACTTATGTTATTTCATCTATTTTGTATGTTTTATAATTATTGGAGAATAATTCACTGGGACCAGAAATCTGCTGGAAAAAGCACCGTCAAGATACCCTATTACTGAAGACCAGAAGAAGAAGGGGGACATCGGAGAAGTCTTAGATCACCAGATGAGGGAGCCAGCCAGGAGGGGATCCAGAGGGGGGCCACCAGGGGCCAACTCCACCTGGTGGCGTGCCCCCCCTTGGCTGCGCGGCCACGTGGTGTGGCCACCCTGGCCCACCACTGGCAGCCCCCTCTCGCGTACTCGTCCCCAGGGAACCCTAAGACCTGGGGAACCATTGAGGAAATATTCCGCCGCCTCCTCGGGACGGAAAACAACAGAGAGAGAAATCTGCCGGGGAAATCATCGTCACCGTCATCGCTCTGGGCATCATCAAGATCATCATCGTCATCGTCCTCACCACTAGCAACATCATCCTCACCATCCACCTCCGGCGCGCTGTAACAATTAGGGTTCTATATTGTTGTTTTCCACTAGATCTCTCTCCCGGTGTGGATTACTTGTTGGTAGTTGATGCTAACGAGATTTATCGGTGTTTGCACTTTATGACCAGATTGTTATTCATTATTATATCACCTCTGATTATGATCCATATGATGTCTTGTGAGTTGTTCGTTTAGTTCTTGAGGACATGGGAGAAATCAAGATGTTAGTAGTGGAATTATGTTGAAGTAATATCTAATGGTTTGATATTTAAGTTGTGGTGCTATTCTTCTCGTGGTGTCATGTGAACGTCGACTACATGACACTTCACCTTTATGGGCCTAGAGGGATGCATTGTGTATTTGTCTAATAATTGTGGGGTTGCCGGAGTGACAGAAAGCTAAACCCCCGTTAGAAAACCGATGCACGAGGGAGTGTAGGATCCCAGAGTTTAAGATTGTGGTTAGATTTATCTTAATTATTTCTTGTAGTTGCGGATGCTTTCAAGGGGTATAATCACAAATATGTATTAGTCCTAGTTGAGCGGGCATTAGCATAGGTTCACCCACACAACACCTATCAATACAATAAATATTAATCAACTGTATGAAGCGAAATCGCTTGACGAAGTTCACATGTGTCCTCGAGAACGTTTAGTCATCATAATTAAATCAATCGGCTTGTCCTTTGTTGTAGGAAGGATTGGGCCACTAGCTGCAATTATTATTATTGTCTTTTATTTTCTCGCAGTTTATTTATCTGCTATATCAAAAACCACCAAAAACTTGTTTGCTAGTGTTTACAGTGAATCCTCTATCCAATCTGCTTGTCAACACCTTCTGCTCCTCGTTGGGTTCGACACTCTTATTTATCGAAAGTACTACGATACACCCCCTATACTTGTGAGTCATCAGCCACCACCGAGGCTGCAAGGTGCACTAAGTCCCCCCTCTGTGGGTTGCAGATTCCTCAAGGAGCTCAACGGCTCAAGATGCAGCCTTATAGGTGGAGCAATGGTAGCGACGTGTGGGGATGGCGGCAAGGCCAAATAACACCTTGCAAAAGCGAGCCATGCTATTCAGCCTGGGAGTCGTCAACCATTTGGTTAAGAAGCAGGATTTGGGAACCCCATATATGGAGTCGAGCACATTCGGTGGTGAATTTGTAGTTGAAGTTCCGAATACTACCGGACTTAGACCCCGAACAACGACTTCCGTTGGTGTCATACTCCATCGAGCAGCCAAAGCTTGAAGGTTGAAGTTTTGTGTAGACTGAGGCTATGTAAAATTAAACTAAGATTTTGTACATTTGCTTAATGGTTTTCATGCTTTTTTTCCTCACATGTTAGTGTATCCAAATAAATGTCACTCAAGTCAGATAATTCTTCCCCACTTCCTTCCCTGATTAACTAGGAAGACACGGTGTGCTAAAAAAAAATCTCTTGAGGGTTTTACCTACGGCAATAGCTACCCCAATCAACGCCGGGCTATGCACAAAAGCTCGAGAATGGATGGTCCAAATGGTGTGCATGTGCAGGGTGTGTGTTTAAGGTGTCCATGGTTTGTCTCATCTGGGCATTTTCCATGGTACCCCTTCTGGTAGAGGAATGGGGATCCATCCATTTGGCTTTGCGGGGGCAGTACAAAGTTTTGAGGGAAGAGGATCTCGTCCTAGATCCGTTGTCGAGGCAGAGGAGTAGCCTACAACCACCGCCGAGGGGTTGCGGATTCAGAGCTCGGCGGCTCAATCCACGACGTTGGAGGTAGGGAAGTGGTGAGGAGTTGGGTCCACGAATCGGCAGCGACTGGAGGAGGTACCGCTAGACCGAGTCTTGATGATCATGGGGAGATCGCGCAACTTAGTTAAGAAAAAAAAACTGGATACTTCGAACAAATTCAAGCACCCTTGTCTTAGAGTTGTCACTAAACGCTATCTCGACAGCAGTGATGATGATCAATATCGGCCGGAGTGAGGCGGCACTGCCCGTCTCTTGAGCTTTGTAAAATCAAAGTTAAGCTTAGTGTTAAATTTATGCCGTGCATTTAACCTGAAAACTTCAACATAAGTGCTTTGGTTTGTACAAAAAAAAACATAAGTGCTTTGGTCATGCCGCCGTAGGTTACTGTATGACGAGCTCAGATAGAGATTGAGCTACTAGGTGACTTGATCCAACCTAGTGAGCACCGAGGAAAAGCAACATGAGAGAGTATAGATTGGGCGGGTTCTTGAGAAGTTTGGCAAGGCGCAAGCACACTGCATGTGGTGTTGATCACTAACCATGCATGCAGTTATCATGTGCAGCACACCAGTAGTGGGAGGGAGGAGCCGTCTTGGACAGGATATCCACATGCGAAAATGTGCGCCGAAATCGGTACAAAAGAGAATATGAAGGAGGGGTGACATGCACGCACGGAAAAATAACACATAAAACCTCACAACTATACATACCGCGCTCCAGCCTGAGCTACCGACACGTTCGAAATATTCGGGCCCAGCGACGGAGACACCGTAAACTTCCCGTACCACGGGGAGGCGGTCAACTTGAAGAATTTCCAAGGCACGGGAAAATGATTGGTGGCGCCAAAATTCCCCCAGCGACCTCCACAGCGCGCCTGATTCCCGCCGGCTTTTTCTTCCCGCGTAGATTCCCGCCGGGGCTGATTACGATCAACGTACCAATCAGGGCTCCCGTGGAGTGGAGGATATAGCGGCGGGCGGGCGGGCGTTCATGCGCGTCGGGAACCAGATGCTCGGGCTATCTACCTACCTGTCAGCCTCAGCTGTCGCTGTGACGAGTAGAGACAGAGACCGCACGGGGGCGGACAATTCCGTGGTGCTCAACTTGGTGCGGTGCTGTCCCCGGCTCTCCGCGTGGGGCAAAGGAGCACTGCGGGGGGACGCTCGGCACCGAGATGGGCCAAACATACATTCGGCAGCCGTCCGAGCACCCCAGCGCACGGCCGAACAGTACAAAGAGCGCACCACGATCGCGGCCCCGGCCCCGGCCCAGCCAGCTTCTTCCCACCAGCGCTCTCCGCGGCCGCGTGTCGTGGTCTGGTTTGTGTGGCTCAGCCGGTGGAGTGAACCAACCCACTACCACCCGACCTGGGTACGGCATCGGCCCACCTACCCTGCGCACCGGACCAGATTTTAGGCTGGTGCGAATGAGCGTACTGTGGCCCAGCCTAGCACCAGCTTCTCCCAACGAAACGCAGAGGCCCCGAGCTGGCCGCTTCTCCCGCTCCGACGGCCCGGTCCGCCCCCCCCCGCCTCTCTCCACGCGTGTGCGACACGCGTGCCACGAGCTCCAGCACCGACCGAAGCGCTCGTGCGGTGCTCGTGCGCACCACCTGACCATGTGGCTTTCTATATTCCTTCTCCTGCAATCGACGCTAGCAGTACCCCAGGTGTGTGTGTGGTTGCTTCTCCGAGATCAGTTGGTAGTTGCCGAGAAGTGGCCGGCACAGGCCGGTGGAACTGGGACTGGAACCGGGAGTTGTTTCATTCATTCATAGGATACTACTCCTAGCCCGAGCCCCTAGCTACTGTCCTTACTAGCTAGGATTGACTCGCGCGAACGAACCGGTCGAGCAGTTGTGCATGGGGCGACGCCGGAAGCGCGGAGGGACAGCAGGATCCTGTAGGCTTCCATTGAAAATGATATCGAGATATCATGGGATCCCCCCCTCTCTCTCGTCGACTCGCGCTCGTCCCACCTACGGCCAATTGAAAAGGTTATCGTGTCTGCAGCCGATTCACGGGCTCCTCCTTCCCCACGCCCGGCGGTGTAATTTTCAATCCGCCGGTCGTTTTCCGTTGGCTGCCCATTTGTAACCGACTGTCAACTGTCACTACTCACGTAAACTGTATACACAGCTACCTTTTTACATCTTCTTGTTATTTTATGGTGATCCAAATTCATATGAAAATAAAGAAAAATTCGGCCTCCGCTACGCAAGACCCGTCGCCGGAAAACGACCGCTGCGGGGTGCGGGGGGCTGCCGCCCCCCGCGGTACGGTACGAGTTGTTACCGAGTTGGATTCACCGTTACCGATCTAGTTAGATTAGGACCGCCTTTATATATCTCGTGTAAGCCGTCGCTCGGGATAAGCCACATTGTAAATCCCGGCGCGTTTGTAACCTCACCCGAAATAGTGAAGTATTGCTGGTTGGCGTCCGTGGTTTTTTCTCTTTTTTGTTGGAACGGTTTTCCACGTTAAAATCTCGTGTCCCCGTTGATTCGATCTTTCTTAATTTCATCGTTGTTTTACTATTGCGTGTAACACTTCTTTGTAGGGAACATCACATCTCTTTCGCTGAGCAGGCTCTGTGATCAGTCATCAGACTGGCCAAATGACACGTATGTGTAATTGTGTATGTGTGTTATCGTTTTCGTACGTCGAACTGTGATTGCTAAAGGTGTCATGATAGTAGGTAGTAAGTGAGAGTCTTTTGTGTAGGACCTGGCAACTGCGAGATCTGGAAAGTAAGAGAGAGCGAAAGGAATCTGCCTGCCATCAGCAGCGACCATGTTGCCCAAAAGAAGACAACTCCGATGAATCTTCTTGTGCCAAAACAGGCAGCAACCTTTGACTTGGTGCTCAAACTCAAAGAGCTGGCGCCTCCCCCCGCGGCTAGCCAAGCCTCAGTGGCACCGGAAAATTAGTATACATTCACAAGGTACAGGTTTATTATTTGCACGAACAGTGCCGGCCGGGTTTGAATTAACAAGTAGTACACGAAAAAGATGGGCACGAACAACAGGAACGAACAACAACAGCAGCAACAACACACGTATGCACGTACACGCAGCACCACAGCGAATTAGGTAAACCTGCAGCTCCAGTACTACTAATTAAGTGATCACGCTCTAAGCTACAAACGTTCAAACTCAGGGTTGTACGCTCAGCAAGAATAGTGCGACGGCGATCGACCACGGCAGCCGTATGTCTCTCTCGATCACATGCAGGCACTACATCAGCAAGCTGCGGATGATCGCCGCCTGCGCGGTGCTGATGTCAGACGTCGCCAGCAGCTCTGACAGCCGCTCGCTCAGGTCGTCCACCTCCCTGTGCAAGCTCCTGATGTAGCTGCAAGTCTCCTGCAGCACCTTTGAAGATGGCACCTGAATTGGGAACAAACAGAAAAAGGAAATCTTCCGTCAGGTCAAGATCATCATAATGTTAGCTCATGCCAGTTGAAGCAATTGTAGGATTGTAGCTGACAACTCTCGGGAGAGAAATAAAAGAGCATGCAATTGTAAAATCATCTATTAGGCCTTACTGATTTGACTGAAAGGTGAACACTAGATTGTAACTACAACACAGCAGCAGCCATTCTCATGTGAAGAAGCACAAGAATATAATTTCTAGGACCAACATTTTGCTGCATAAAGTGGTAATGCCAACGTATTACTACATACTCTGTCATTGCCACGGAGGCGCGCCTCGGGGAGGAGGTCCTGCAACTTGGAGACAAGGTCGCTGATTTGCTCATCAGTGATCCTTGACGAGCCCGACTGCCTCGACCGTGACCTACGGCTCGACATCTTGGTGAGTGTGAGTGGTAGCAGTAGGTATAAGTGCGCACTGGGGAATCCAACACTTGGAAGAGATGGGAGGTCTGCTTTTACAAGACAGTGAGGGTTTATGGGTGGGGATGAGACAAGTTTGAGAGATAGAAGTGGTGGAAGACAGGGACGGGGAGGAACTAACTTGAAAGGGTGTTCGAAGAGAGGGAAGACAAGCGCATGGGAGAAAGAAATGAGTGGCTACTGGGGTGTTAAATAGTGGTAGCTGCAAGAGGGAAGTGAGCTTCTCATCTACACAGTGCAGAACCCAGTCCAAGACCCTGACCTATAGGGACAAAACTAAACTCTGGCCCAGAAGACAATCACATGCAGGGAGTAGAGAGACCATACTGAGGAGCTTGTGCTGAGCGTTATGCTACTCGTGCATCTCGCCGCTGCAAGTGGGAGGGAACTTTGAACAACAGGAGATGAAATGCTGGCGCGAGAGACGACTTGGAGGCCAGTACTGTCAGAAGAAACCACACATGCCATGTTACTTGAACTACCAAAAGTATATGTGGGCTTATTATTTTTGCCCCACATTCTGTATTTTATGAAGAAGAACAGTGACTGTACAGTGACTAGTAGATGGCTTTGTGTGCGGCTCTCTTTGGGCATGTCCAGGATTCAGTATACACCCATGCATGCAGCATAAATCTCTTGTCTTCATAAACAGTAGGAAAAATCAAGGCCCTGAGGAACAGCAATACTGTGTGAGTTCCGATCACTACCAAATACTCACTATTTCATTAATGCAATTGCCCCCTAGAAAATGCACATACTTAGAGTTTCTTAATCCATATCTATATATCTATCCTACAGCTGGAAAAATAAGCAATTTCAACTTTGTTCCCTATGAAAATTTGCTCTTGAGTTATAAATTTAAGAGAGAACTAATGCCAAGATTTTCTAGAAAAAGATAATTAAATCAGGCACGCAGCTGAACCATCAGTGTGTAATTAATATATTTTAGAGTGCTGAATACCTCACAGTCTGTATCAGATTCAGCAGTGACATATGACGCTGACTGGTCTCTTCGATCATTTGGCACCCACAGCCCATGTCTTGTGGCGCCTGATAATCCATAAATGTATGGGTCACATTGACAAGTGTTATTGCTTCCGCACATTATCAGGAAGAATTAAGACCCATACTGAGGGTTCATGCATCAGATCGCTGCACTGTTTAGACTTTCGAGTACAAAAATGAGTGAAACAAAGGACTGATCTGATTGCAGATAAACTCGTACCTGCAATCTCATGAAATACTTACTTCATGAAACCCTTTGGTTCCCGTACTTCGATTATTCTCATTCTTGTTCTGTTGCTCAAGTTGACCCGATACAGAATACCGTAACCAAGCTTCCTAAGAACATGAAAGTATGGAAGAGCCAATTTTTTGTTATATGAAACAGGTTAGGCACGTACCGAGGTTGAGGCTTTGAAAGAAAACAATAATACCTTTCTGCAAATCTGGGATTTGCAATGTATTAGGCTTGACCAATTAGTATAGCATTATCATGCATGGCCTTTCAGCTCTCAACAAACTATGGAGTATGTATAAATAATGTAAGGCTATACAGGTTGCAATAAGTTATACTTAATGACTGCATATTCTTGAAAAAAACACTTCCATGCTTTAGCCAGAACATTTAGTTCCGCAAGAAACAAGAGCTAGACGCATAGGACTATGGAACCAAATACGTTCACAAAATGGATTACTATATGTACAGATCATAGTAGAATGAATCTGGAAACAGTTGCTGGACAACTAAGAAGAATCATTGCAGAATTTGACCAGTCAATGCAACCATCCAATGAGTACAGCAGCTACCAGCTTTATTTGTTCAGTGACCCAGACACCTGAGCTAGTACGACACAGATTAGCCCTTCGAACCCTTTAGAAGCTTAAGAGATGGTACTATAATGTGAACATGACAGTAAAAGTTCAACTTGTCTGCATGTGGGTACTTGCATTTTGATCCCAATCTCTACACACCTAAAAGCAAATCCTAGTTGCAAAGTCTCGGCTTTCACGGTTTAGTGATTAGTTCACCAATCAGCATAGTAATACATCATCACAGAACACATATAGTTTCCAGGCAGCTCAATGTAATTGATCATTTCAATCCTTAGATCATAAGCAGGTAGTCATTCGAACGAAATGATGCCATAATGTTCCAAACCAGTGATGATAATGCACATCAAATTAAGAGCTTAAGAGATCTAATAAACTGCTGCGGAACTCAATAACGTAGCACAGACACATTTTATTGTACATAAATTGGTGATGACAAACTAATGACATCGGACATGCACGAGAGTTGTTAATAAAGATCCTATTAGCCTGATAACGATCCGATTAGCCAGCGATTCACAGCATATACATGCACTAAAAGTTCTCTTTGTCTCTGAATATTCAATTCGCAAGATCCACTGCCAATAGTACAATAATGGTGGATCATTAGGTATTGCTGCTTTCTTGTAAAGCTACCCCATTAACCATTCCATGTAGTTAACTGGCGCAAGCTATGCTCTGAGCGTCACTACCATCATAGAACTTGCATAGAATAGCAATTGAAGGGCAAGATACTCTGCTAATCACCATCCTATTACTCTTAAGTACGATGAGAAAACAATTTAAATATCAGGTCTCCAATCAGAACCAGCTAGTCGGTGATGGTCTAAGCGTATCTTGATGGCAGCATGTCTCACGGGGCACATGTAGCTCGATTCAATCAGTGGAAAAACGCCTTACAGGTAGGTTGTCACGTGGACGCGGTTTTATTTATGCAGAAACCACTTGCCCCCAGCCCCACACCCAAGGTCACACAAGCCAGTGAGATCCATCTATTGTTTAAGTCTAAATTTAACCAGTTAAGAGAACCAAGAGTACTGCTTATCTAAACAATAGGCCAAGTAGGCCTGCCTGCTAACAGATGCTAGGAACCACATGCATTATCTTATCGTATTGCGCTATGTTGACAGGGCCCTCACATGCCCTAGGTATTTTAATCTGTCACCCTGTTCGTGTGTAAATTTTGAAAAGAAATATGTGAATCATGAGGTCCAAGTAAAATTTGTAAAGCAGATCAAGCAGGGAAAATGATGAAGCCTCATGGTCTGATATTGAAAAAAACAACATCAAAAGGCAGGTTCTGTTCAATTATGATAAGAATATGCAAGGTGCAAATATTGGCAAAAAAAATTTGGTCTGACCTACCTCCATTTGCATGATCTGAGCATCAGCTGAATAATCTTTTGACCACAGGCCTCCACACGACACGACGGAGTCATACTGGTCAGGGAAACTTTACATTTATCTCACTGGGTTTACATTATCATCATGCCTTGTTGCCATAACAAGCAAATGGACTCTTTAACAGACAAAAGAACAGAGTGACAATGTGGTGACATCATGAATGAAGGTAAGTGATACCAAGGAATGTGTCTAGAGGTATAGACAGGCAAAAAGAACAATAACTTACCAAGGTTGATTTTGTAATGCAAGAAACTTCCACTCACTATATGACTGACAGTGTTCTTATTCAAAGCTAGAAATGACAGGTATTACTGACAGAGAGGGGGAATCATCTGATCTGGAGATACTGAAGGTCAGCTGTCTTCAATTCAACACTGTTGCGAGATGAATACCTACTTCTAGAAAATCTAAGACCTACTTGCCAATGAATATACAAACTAAGGTTCTGTCAGCGTCCTTACTTCTTAGTACCCAACAGCCGAAAGAATACAATACAACTATTTCAGTGTTAACAAGGAAAAGAATCCAGATCTTGATGCAGAACTGCAACATGCTCATCATTGAAAGCTAGAGTAAACTAGGGTGGACGGTTGGTAAACAGGAAATTAAAACAAATATTCTAAGGCTAAAGCTACTACCAATGCACATCTATTGGTTCAGGTACCATTGGCTCAATTCATACACTACTCTTGAATTTCAAGTGAAAGCCACTGAAAATAGAGTAAGATTGGAATGGTACTCCAAAAGGCACATAAAAAGAACACACTTAGGTGATTGCAGATATACTTGTGTACTACAGAGTTTAAAATCACGGCTTAATGACTGCTGGACAGAAAGAGAATGCATAGGTTGCCCAGCAAAGCTGAATACGCTGGGTAGGGACTGGGGAGACATTTTCGGGAAAAGTGTTCAAGAAAAGGAAATGTGGAAGTGCACATGTTGACGCCGAAAGCTTCAACTCCCATAGTTTCATGCATATCACGGACACCACATTCATGCCTCAAGTTTGGACGATGGCTCCAGGAGTACCTGCTACATCCAAAGAAATTACTGCAAAAGGAACACTACAGATATAAGGCTGTGCTTCATCTAGGGAGTGTCAATTTTAGTTAGGTAAAAAGGAGAATCAGCATTGCCTGATGTTGGAAATAATTTTTCCAAGATAGTGATAGCCTCATAGGTACAAGTTGATTGACCACATAAGCTCCTAATGCTAATGGATATTCTATATGGTTTTTCCCATCAAACCCACTGAAAAATATCTTTTGGCTTTTCCAATGTAAAACTCCGTGTAGTTGCTCCAACAACATAAGCATAAATTCAGATATCCAGACTATGATGGAAGAGGCAAAATTAAGTATGCAGAAATACATGTTCTCAGAAAGAAAAAGTGTACACAAATGTCAGCTCTTTCCAACCACATTATTTTTAGAGGAAAACTGAATGGATAAAAATGAACTATCCAGAAAAGGCCAGTTCTTTCTCCTGTTCCAAGATATGGTTATACTTTGCTTACCGTGCTGACACCACAGATGCCCAAGAATGAGGAATTTTATGACAATAGGTGAATCGACATTCACAACTCATCCTCAACAAGTAAGTCAAGCATTTCAGTTTGCTAATGCATTCATAGTTATGGACCACAGATGCAAAAATTGGTGGTTCAAGAAAAGGATAGGAAGTTACAACAGACCGATTTATCAAGTATTCCCTCTGTCTCATATTAAGTGTCGCTAAAACGGATGTATCTAGATGGGACGGAGGGAGTAAATGAAATAGTTGTATTGTATTCTTTCGACTGTTAGACACTATGAAATAAAAAAGACGATAATTCAGATTATAAATCAGAAAGGCTTGATTCCCTGGGATACCTAGTAAATGAACCATTGATTAGTTTACAAGAAAGAAGTTCCCTGAACCCAAGATCTACACTCCAGCAAGGCAGAATTGCTGAATGGTAACCAAGAACAAGAAGTGTCGTTTTCAGTTCACTTTCAAGTTTGGAAATGTACGGTAGTGTAAGGGTAAGTAGAGACCCAGTAGCTAAATCTACGTACCTCATAGCTTCTTTTCTTTTGCAGGGAATAGCTTCTTAACTAACATAGAGCTAAGTCTACAACCCAGCATGTACAGCAACACAGTTTAGACACCTTGCTACCCGGCAGTTTGAGTATATTATCTAGTCTTTGATTCATACTCTGTTATTCAACCCCGAATCTCAATGTGGCCTTGTTTACTAGGGGTGTATTTTTTTTCCCCAAGAGAATTGCTGACTGGAGGGGATTTTGGTGAAACCCTTCCTTTCACCCAATCCTCTCAAATCCTCTTCCATCATAATCCACTAGTATAGTGAATTGTTTTTAATCTACATAAAATTGAGGGTGTTTGTGGGGATATCTTGGGATTATCCCATCCAAAACTAGCCTAGTAAACAAATTATTGGGGATATTTCATGATCCGAGGTAATCTCCTTCAAGAACATTAAATACAGTTAAAAAACAGTTATTACTAAACAAGGCCAAAAGGTGTATGAAAAGTGAGTAAGAGCACAATATAAATGATTCCCTAACGAACTAAAAGGCGGATCGTACATAAATGTACTAATGTGACATGATAGCCTCTTTAGAGCAAAGGGTCAAGCAATCATTCCCGGACACCAATTGAGATCAAACTGGCCTGCATATGAAGGTTCTTGATTGGATTGTTCGAGTGGAAATACCTATGGTTTGAAAAGGCGCTTAATCCGTTCAGTTACTAAGAAAGCCCGTTCCTACCTGGGAGCATTCAGTCTTTGTACTGAATGTGTATGGGTTCAGTCACTTTCTCTAGAAATTAAGACATGTGAATCTGACTTGAAGCCTATACTTTGATCAGCATCCTGGTCACTAGGGTCTCTCTAAGAAAATATCACACTAGCGCAAGCGCCTAGGCACGGGATTACCCAAGCGCAGCAGCAGTATTTGGAGAAAAATTGAGCAAAGGGAAAGGGGAAACTTACAGCGGAACCCTAGCGAAACCGCGGCATGGAAGCGAAGCAGGGTGCCGCTAGCGAGGCGGAAACGAGCACAGGAATCGGAGCGGGAATGCAGGACCAAGGAGGTCAAGATTTTCGCGGGGAATCGCGCTCGAGAGAGAGAAGGGAAGAGATGGAGCGGAAGCGATCTGGGCGCGGAGGCAGCGAGGGAGCGAGCGAGCGCTGTTCCGCGGAGACGAAGCGGGTCGGGTTCAGCTGGGCCAGAATAGGCCGAATATGGTGAGCATGCTGGGCCAGAAGGGGATTTGGCCTGGCCCGCCTTGGCGTTTGGTTTGGATCAGACATGCTGTATATGGTAGGCTGGGTCGCAGTGAAGCAGCGCAAAGCAGCGTAGTGGTGTTCCGCTCAAAAAAAAAAACTTAGCGTAGTGATTTTTTTTTGTGGAGAAAAGAAGCGTAGTGGTGTTTGCGAAGCCGAGTTTTCGTGCGGAGTGATATGTTCCGCTGACGCATTCAACGCAACTCGGGGAGGACAGCAGAGAGGAGGAGGTTGTTGGCGGCGCGGCAGTGTGCGCGTGCGACGCGGATGCGACCAGGCAAGAGGCACACCCACCCCCACCCAGCCGTCTCCATCCCTCCAGCCAGCCAGGCCCAGGACCAGGACGGACGCAGCAGACTGTGTACGGTGGGACTGGGCGTGCAGACACACACGCGCCGTGCGCGCGGACGTATCCTATGTACGCACGCAGGGCGGCCAGAAAGCGGCAGAGGAATCGGTATCCGGCGCGTCGCGAGCTGGGCGGGCGGGCGCCAGGCCAGGCAGGCCACATGACGAGACGCCAACACCAACGACCTCATCATGCTCGTGTCTGTCTGCACGCACGCACGCACGTACGTCCGTCCCCCGATGATCGATGCAGCGTCGCTTCGCGCAACCGTCTCTTCCTCCCTGCCAAAAAACACTACCGAGGTACCGTCCAAAACGCCGTCGGTGTGGTGCTGCCAGTACTAGTACTAGTATCATCAGCTGCTGCCCTGGTAGTGCCAGGTGAGGCGAGGCTGAAACAAAGAACGAAAGAGGCAGAAGAATACTGGCGCCTTTATTGCCGGTCCACGCGCTGGCCAGGCCTTCACATCTCCGTCCCTGGACCACTCCACCTCCATCCATCCATCGGCCTGCTGCGCTGCATGTTACTGCTACCCCATCATCAAGATTCAGGAACCAACCTGCACACACACAACCGTCCCCCATCGAACCCACCCATCAGGCCGTTGCATTTCCTCCCATCTGCTCTGCTGCCACCAGGTCCACGCACGCACGCACGCACCTGAAATCCACTCCAGTTTCAGAGCCGCGCACACACATGCACCGGCAGTTCAGCGTCCCGGCCAGCACGTACGGGTTCCGGGCCTGAGAAAAACAAAACGTCTTGCCATCGAAGCTTACACGTATGTACGGCCCGTTTAGCGTGGGTGAGCAGAGCAGAGCAGATGGATCTGGCTGGAGTGGTTGGGTGCCACGTCGCCATCCATGAGAGGTGACCAGCCGAGCGATTGGATTGACCAGCTCCAGCAGCGCAGCCATCGCTGCATCTGGAGCAGGCGAAGGCGTCACACGGCAGCCATCGCTGCGCGTGCGGCGGCGGCACATGCTGCGGGCGACGCGAAGCGGGGTGGACCACATCAACGCGCGCCTCAACGGACTGGATTGGATTGGATGGGATGGACCCCCGTTCCGACGAGGGCTGGGTGGACACCTGGACCAACCGTATCCGTCGGCGCGGCACATCGGATCGGACTCACCGCGTGGGCACGAGTCGCGTGCGCGTATACGGCGACAGATTGGAGGAGGAAAGTGAGAAAGGCATGCGGCGGCGGCCGTACGACCGAAATTCTCTAGGCCGGGAAGGGAAGCGGTGGCTCAGAACCCTGGACTGGACCATAACCATTTGTTCAAACTCGAGCCGCTTCTGTCCGTCTCCATCGACGTCGAGACGCTGACACCCAGCCGGAGCGTTTGCATCGGTTAATAAGCCGACGTACGAGATGTTCATCGACAAGCTGCCTATATCTGTACGTGACACTATCACAGAAGATTACTGTGTACACACACTCCACATACTGCTAGCACTGTACACTGCGGTATTAGTGCTAGATGTGCACGTAATAATAAATCTTTTCAGGCCGAGAGAAGAGGGCGGCTCGAAAAAGCAAAGCAAGGCCGATGGGTCGTACTTGAGCATGCAGTGCAGCTAGGTTGCGTTCACCACTCTCGCACGGATCGCTCAATAAAAAGGCAGGCAAGCAAGGCAAGTAGGAACCGCTAGCCTTCCCTTGAAGTGACATTAAATTCCGCGTCGACGATGCAGCAGCAACACACGGCATAATGAAATCGCTGGACCCTGCAGTGTCATGCATGATAGATAGATAGATGAGGTGGGCCTTAAACATGCTTGCGTAGAAAGAAAATATCACATCGCACACCGCACCGCACAGGTTAGTTAGCCATGCACATGTGACCTCCAAATCGCTTTATTTTTTCTCTCTGTGTGTGCGCGTGAGATGGAGAGAGTTGGGTGGTGTGGTCACAGGCTTACAGCTCACGACACACCATGGAGATGGATCTATCGTACCTACGTGCACGTGTCGCCACCGTCCATGGGTTTTCATTGTACCCACCCCCGGCCTAGATTTCTGTTAGCGCATCTCTACGGGCTGCTCAAATCTGGACCCAATTAGTCCGGATTTTGTCTATTTGAGCAGCCGTCCAGGCCACTGTCCGCGCGATTTTGGTCCCCGCATCCTATAGGGCTGCTCATTTAGTGACCCGGGCCCTATTTTTTTCTAACTTTCTTTTTGTTCCAATGGATACTTTGAGATTAAAAACAAACACGATACTTTAAATAAAATACGGCCGTCTGCCAAACACCGGAGAGCGCTGAAGCACGTTGATATCATTGTGTGAATCTGCCATGCCGAAGAACGAGTGCCAAATCCACATATCATGCGAAGCAACTGCCTCGAGAATAACCGTGCACTCACCAACATGGCACTTGTACTGCCCCTGTCAACCAAATGGGCAGTTCTTCCACTCCCAGTGCATACAAAGCATCCCAGGCCACCCTCTGCTCTCGTTGATCGACAACAGCCGCTGAGTATCGGCAACAGTTGGTTCCCTCAATTACTCCGGGCCAAAGACATGAACCACGGCTTCACAAAACTTGTACATAGATTTGAGGCATATGGATTCACTCATACGCAAGTATTCATCAACCAGATCACCAGCTACTCCATATGCGAGCATCCGAACTGCCGCGGTGCATTTTTATAAGAAGAGAAGCCAAGATTACCGGTGGCATCTGGCTTGTACTTGAACCAATCATCATAATCGAGCACACCGAGTCTAATGCGGTTGAACAGGTCCCTTTTCATCCGAAAACGGCGTCGAAATAGGTTCGCCGTGTACACCGGATTGGTTGGGTGGAAGTAGTCCTTGTACAGCTGGGCATGGCCGGTTGCTTTGTCTCTGTCCAAGGCCGACGCATGGCCGGGAATGGACCCTCTGAACACCGGCCGCATCCTTGAGATGTGGTCATTGACCACGAGAGTGGCAATGAGGATGTCGCTCTCGTTCTCGGAATCGGACTCCGACGAGGACGAGTACATGATCACGTTATTGAAGAAGAACTCGTCGCCGTTTTCCGTCATTTTTGGGCCGAGGTCGGGCAGGCACACGGTCGAACACCTTGTGTGCGTCCCGTGGGGGTGGGGAGGTGGACCGGGCGGTAGACAGGCCGGCGAAACGCATGCGGGACCGGCGGCGGCGTGGGTGAGAGGTGGGGGGCGGAGGGGGTGGTCGCCGTGGCCGGTGGGGGTTGAACGGCGGCGGGGTCGCCAAATCGGCGAACCAGCGGCGGTGAGGTGGGTCGGGGGCGGCGCAAGGTGGGAGGAGGAGTCGTTGTGCGCGTGCCAGGGGAGGGAGTCCTCTTGACACTTTGTTGTCCGCGGGGCTGCTCAAATCTGGACCAAATTTGGTCTGGATTTGAGCATTCGGGGACAGAAAAACGGACCGTGGTCCGTTTGGGCAGCGTCGCAGAGGCCTGATTTTGACGCAATCTGCTCAAAACGGACCGGTCCGGGCAAATGAACACCCCCTAGGAGATGTCCTTAGGGCGTCTCCAATGGCTATTTTTCTACCCGGCTATAAGGTGGGCTCCACCAGATGTGTTATAGCAAGTCGAATCTCTCACAATGTTTAAGTACTGGTTGGTTCAACGGATGGAGCCCACCTTCTAGTTTTCTATTCTTTGTTCCACCAAACCGGAAGCTATGCTTGCATGCAAATAGTGGGAATCTTGTCAGTAAACAGTGAATAAATATTGTTAAAAATTTCTTGTGGCCGGGTAGTACCGGTATGGCCGGTTCTTAAGGTTTTGAAGCTAAGGTCGAGGACCACAATGTTTATGGCCAGGTCTTAAGTCTACTTTATTCCTTATGGCCTAGCCTTATTCTCACATTGGAGACGTCCTTAGTATATTGACTTGTACGATCGCCTTAATTTCTTTTGCCTAGCTGCCTAGCTAACTTGGCGCCACTCGCGAAACGCACAAACCTACGGTATGTAGCTAGCTACAGTCTTTTTCTTTTCCTCTGAAACCAGCCTACCTACGCTACGCTACGTGCTCCTCCTAGCTTAGAAAACTACGGTTTGTAGCCAGCCACAAGTGTGGCGCCCGGCCGCCGGTCGTGTCAAGCCCGCGCACGCACGTTGGAATCGTTCGCACGCACGCAGGCAGGCGGATGCATTATTGATCCGATTAGGGTCAAATAGAAAACAAGCCGGAGTCCGGTCGACACACGGCACACACACCACACTACTGTTGGTTTATTCCCGATCGAGCCGCAATTTTGTACGCATTGACACGGGATAGAAATGAGACCGTATTCCTCGCCGGACGGATCGATTCTTCCGCCATGAACTGAGCGATGGATGGATGGAAAATAATTATATGGGACCTGGTCTACATATTTAGCCCGTGGACCAACTTCAGCAATTGACACGTGGCTAGAAAGCAGTTTAGATCTGAAAATAGATAACCGGATTTTGTTTTTCCTCTATTTTCTAGCCATGTGTCAATTGCTGGAGTTGGTCCACGGGTCTAAATTTATAGACCAGGTCCCATATAAATATTTTCCGATGCTGCGTGCATTTATGCCGCCTCCTTTTCCTTTCTCACCTCCGGGCTTTCTTTTCTTTCCCCCGATTCCACCAGGGCCGGCATCGCGAAAGTTTAGGCTTTGCGGGATTATTCCCCCATCGGTGGTGGGTTAAGTTGTCATCATCCTCCATCACCGATCCAATTTGCTAAAGTTTGGGGAGGCGAATTTTTAGGCCAGCCCTGAAAGGAAGAGCTAGCGGAAAGTTAATAGAAAATGGATGGAAAATTAGCAAGTGTTGCTGCACTTGGTGTGTGTCGTAGACCATGCGGAAGGGAGGGCACGCGATGTGCACTGCTTTTTAGGACAGATCCCACGCATCAACAGGGGTCGATGCATGATCCCACGCATCGCACCAGTGACCAAGCGAGGGCCGGGGTCTCGGTCACATTAATTAACCATTTCGTCAGCTCAGCTTAGATTAGGGCTTTATGGTCGCCCTTGTATACGTCTCCTTCAGATTGCAACATCTGTCGCTCACCCAATGAACGAAGCGCAAACGTGCTTGAATCATTGGAACCCCGTGTAAACTGACCAACGTGTTCTAACTAGGTGGCGCAACTGCTAACTATAGACGCTGACGGGGCTGAGTGCACCGCGCATCGCTTTGACCTATGAGATCGAGGTATGGCAAATGTATAACCTTGACGGCAGGGTGCATCGCGGCTCCAGCGATCTCCCAAACTTCGCAAGGCGTAGTATCAGCGCAAGCTCCATCGTCCTCGATCGGAACAGCTCCAACGGCGGCCGCTCTGAGCCAAGCGACTCCCGCTGTGAAAAGTGCGTTCACAAGTGCTACGCCAAGCGTCCTTCCTCCAGCTCGTGCGACCAAACCATCTGCTCCCGCTCCTGCAAGCTCAAGTCGGAACCGACCAAGAGGAAGTCAGCAAACAAGAACAGGTTACCTGCAGCCCGTGGGGCTTGTAATGTTTAAAACTTGGAAAACGCTTAGCATCAGGCGGAGGATCGCTCGCACCCCGTCCTCCGCCTTAAGCGCGCGCCACGCGTCCTCCCCCGTGGCAGAGGGAAACCACCGGTCCACTCCCTTATCCCCTCGTTGCACCGCGTCCCCTCTCTCTCATTTTTCCTTATCCTCCCCCGCACAACACACGACAGCTTCTGTGCTCAAGCGAAGGGCTGGCCGGCGTCCGGGGAGGGCTCGCGGTCGAAGGGCTGGCCGGCGTCGGCGCGGTGGTGCTCGAGCTCGCGCCACATCTGGAGGAGCGAGGACGGCGCGGCGGGGGAGGGCGCCTGCTGCCGGGGCGGGGGCGCGGTGGGGAGGAGAGGAGGAAGGCGGAGGGGTCGACGGTGGAGACCGGGTGGAGGCGCGTGAGCGCGAGGAGCTCGGCCTCGCGGTTCCGCCGCTCGACCTCCTGCTCCATGGAGGAGAGCACCTCCTCGGCCTGGCGGGGCGACCCGGCGGCTGAGCAGGCGCGACTCCCGCCGCCGCCGCGACGATTCTGCCTCCTCGTCGTCCGCCCCGTGACCGGTCCCGAGCCCCCCGCCTCCTTCCCCGCCGTCGCCGCCGCATGCCTGCGAATGCTAACCCTAACCCTACAGCAAGCGAAACTAGCTCCGATTGATTGATTCCGGCAACAAAATTGGAACGCGAGGAAGATGACCGGAGAGGTGCTCCAATGGAGCTCAAGCGATGCTCCTGAAGACCAGCTTCTGTGCTTCCGAAGTTTTTTTGCTAAATTTTCTGTACAAATGGTTGCTACAATAGGGTTTTTCTTTTGCTTTTTTTGTACAAATTTTTTGCTACTGTAACTCCGGCGAGGTCCGTTTTTTGCTCTAATAGCATATATTTTTGCTACAATAAGGTTATTTTTTTGCTTTTTTAGTATAAATTTTTTGCTCCGGCAAGCAAAAGTCTCCGGTGACGGCTCCGGCGAAATCGACTTTTTGCTACTGTAGCAAATTTTTTTTTTTGCTACAGTGACTCCGGCGAGGTCTCCGGCGAGGTCTGACCTTTTCCTGTTCTTTTTTTGGGGTGAAACGTTTTTTGCTACGGGAGCAAAAGCGGGACTTTTTTTTTGCTATGGGAGCAAAAGCGGGATTTTAGCAAAAAATGGGACACGTGTCAAGCAGGGGACCCGGGGGATGAAAATTTTCTATCCCCCGGGGGACGCCCAGCGTTGTCCTTAAAACTTTATTCTGCTTTTGTGGTGTGTGAAACGCTTAGAGCATCTCCAACAGACGCCTGAAATTCGGCGCGCGGGAAATACTGGCCCTTTCCCGCACGCGGGGCCGTTTCCACCGCTCCAGCACAAGCGCGTAATTTTCCCGCGCTGGAAAAACGGCAGTGCGCGCTGGACGAAGCGGCGCTCTCGGCGTTTTATATACCGCCGCGCGTCCAGCGTGCGCTTCGGCATACGCTCTCCGAAGCCAGTCCGACTACCGTGGCGTCCGAGCGCGCCTAAATGGGACCTTCTTCGCCGAGATTCGGTCCGGCGACAGCCGCGTCTCGCTTGGGACGTTCAACATGGCGGAGGACGCCGTCCGCGCCTATGACGCGGCCTCCTGGAGGTTGCGCCACTCCCGGCGTAGCATGAATTTCCCGGAGATCGCCACCGCGGAGCTAACGGCTGCCAGGGCGCCACCGCCGCGCCTGGTGACCGCCGACGACCGCCACGAGCACCGCATCCGCGCGATGCACCAACTGGTCGCGGAGCGGGACGAGCGCGCCGTCGCCGGCTGGTATCGCGACCACCCGGCGGATCTAGCGGCGGAGGGCCAGTTCTAGGACACTCGCGCGAACGAGCGCGCCGAGCGCCGGGAGGAGAGGGAGCGGCGGCGTGTCGCCAAGGCGCGGGCGAAGGCGGAGCTGGCGGCTGGCCGCGCCAACTGGCCGGACGACGACGAGCGCTGGAGGCTGCTGGAGGTGGATATCTCCGACGACAGCGCCGACACCGACGGCAGCGGCGACTCCGAGTTCTACTCCGACTCGGAGTAAAAATAAGTTTAAATTTAAGTTTAAGTTTAAGCTTAGAGTCGCAATCGAGTCGCACTGTTGGATGAAATCGAGTTTAAGTTTATTTTGTCGATTTTTTCTTTATTTGTTGATCATATTTTCGTGTTTCTCGCGCTGGATTTTCACGCGTCTGCTGAAGCGACGGTATCGCGCGCCATATTTAGCGCGACTGCTAAACCAAAATCACTGTCCCGCGAGCAAAACGCACTTTTCGGCGCTGGAAATAGAATTTAGCACGCGGCGCCGTAGCGCGTTTGTTGGAGATGCTCTTAAGTAGTTTGCTTGTGTAAAACACTGAAGAGTTGCATACGTGTGGAATACTGGAAACACTTATTATTATGCATGATATGGTGCGTGTTACCGTGAGGACCTCGGACTAGCGGTCTTAGACCTTCAGTATGCATACACTCACGATTCTGAATCAAACAGTCCATAGCAACATATTTAGAGCTGGTACATCAGATTACGACATCCATTACACGAATAAACAGTCTTACACAGACGGGTCACATGACCAAGTTTGAGACAGCCGCCACGCAGGGCAGACAACACACGCACAGAGGGGAGCCACGACAAACTAGCCGGGTGCACACGACACCGGCTACAAACTATTTTCTTTGTAAAATCATAATTTTTCACCACGTATGCACCCCCTAAAAATAGGTTTTATGAGTTGTGACACCCTTTGTGACCCCTGGTTCTAGATGTTGTAGCTCCGCCACTTCACACACACACACTTATTAGCGGAAGCATAGCATAACATAGTGAAACCCAAGTCACGACTTCACCACAGGCTGCTGACCGGGAGACGTGCCTAGTTCGTTGGTTAGTCGAAATAATCCTCCTCGTAGATGTCCTCCTGAGGCTACTCCTCGAAGTCTGGCCAAGTAAATAGCTAGCAACGAAACAAATTTTAGTACAATGTACTCGCAAGACACCCTAAATAAAAGCTTAAGAATGCAAGTATGATTGAGTAGTGGTAATAGGAAGGCTGTAGATAGGGTTTATCTAGCCATGATGGATGGAAGACACGTCATGGTTGCTCAAATTTTAGACTTTTGTTGAATAAGATACTTCAAAAGATAGTTTAGTTTCTCTTGTCGATGCAGCATATCCACAAGGTTTTATCAAAGCATTCTAAGAAAGAAGAAAAAAATTCTTTGCAAAACTTCTAAGAAGAAAACACCTTCAAGTTTCTCATCTCCGGTACCTCAAAGGTACAACAGTTCCCTTTCCGAGTACCTCCGAGGTACAACATCAAAAACAATTTCAAGTTTTGAAAACCTCGACACAATACTAGCTACATGGCCATTCAGCTGTCCATATCCGAGGACTCGGCTATTCTGAATAGATTTACTATGTCTGCAGAGGTGTACACATTCCACAAGATCCAGTATATCCGCCGTGAACAACCACAGACTGTTCGCGACAGTATGCGAGCATCAGATAACTAGTCCTAACTATATACTATGTAAGTGCTAGTACATGACTACCTCTTTGATACGTCGTAAACGTATATCCTTTTCCGAACACTTTTCTTATTTATTTTTCCGCTAAACTTGTGAGTTTTGGATACCACTAACATGGACTAACGTTGTTTTCAGCATAATTACCTTGGTGTCTCGTTTTTGTGCAGAAAAATCAACTTTCGGAAAATTGCCCAGAAAAGACCCCATTGGTCTTTAAATACCGGAAGACCCCGAGAGCCATAAGGGGGGCAGGAGAGGGGCCAAAGGGGGGCCACACCACCCCCAGGCGCCCCCTAGGTTGCGCCACCTGGTGGTGTGGGCCACCCAGGCACCCCCTCGGACTCCCCTTTCGACTACATATTGCCTTCAACCATAAAACGCGGGGGTGTTCCTCATATTCCACAGAAACACAACAGAGCGCCGCCGCCACCCCGAACCTCAATTCGGGGATCAGAAGTTCCTGTTATGGCGCCCTGCCGGGATGGGGATTCGAAGGAGATCATCGCCATTGACACCGCCACCTCTTCTCCATCAACCATCTATGTTTCCCCCGTCCATGTGTGAGTAAACACCGCTGTAGGCTGAGAGGGGTAGAAGGTATTGGATGAGATTGATCATGTAATAATGCCAGATTGTTAGGGCATAGTGCCTAGTATCCATTGTTAGTGTTTTTTACCGCTGTTGCAACTTGTTATGCTTAATGCTTGTCACTAGGGCCCGAGTGCCATGATTTCAGATCTGAACATGTTATTATTTCATGAGTATAATATTGTTTCTTGATCATACCTGCAAGTTGTTTTACACACATTGTTGTCTGGAACCCGAGGCCCCAAAGTGATAGAAATTGGGAAAACCGGAGGGGATGATTGTGATATGAGGATCACATGTGTTCATGGAGTGTTAATGCTTTGCTCCGGTGCTTTATTAAAAGGAGCACCTTAATTACGAGTAGTTTCCCTAGAGACCCCGCTACCACGGGCTGGTAGGACAAAAGATGTGCTGAAATTCAAATGGGCTAGCAGGCCCATTAGGCAATTTTCATTTAATCCCTAAGGCCCATGCTGCCATAGCAAATGGTGGGAGTTTAGTCCCACATTGCTAGTTGGGAGAGTTTTGCACCAGTTTATAAGGTGAGCTCTCTCCCCACTAGTGTGAGTTGGTATGAAGAGAGAGGAGTAGTGGAGGTGTTCCACACGCGCGCTACTCCTCCTCCGCCGCCCGCCTCGCCACGCCTCGCCTCGTCACGACGCGCCGCGGGTTGCGGGAATGAGCCGAGCCGATGCCTTTATTTTGGCAGTTGGAAACGGAGTCAACAGACACGCCAATAATATGAGATGTCATATTGATTGCTGTCTATTGCGTCACATTTATTTTGGTAACAGCCGCGCGCAGTAAAACGCCGCATTGATCACGTGTTAACCGCGCGCAGTAAAACGGCGCATTGATTACGTGGTAACGGCTGTAGTAAACGCCAAATTGATTTATGAGCTGACCGTTCTGCTACCGTGTCTATATATTGAGGTCGCAGGGGCGGACACAAACACACAACTCATACGCTCTGCACCCACTGTCGTTCCTCTCTCTGTTGCTGCCTCCGGTGATTCCATCCCGTCTACCGCGTACACGACCGACGGGAGAGCAGGCCTCCGAAACCCCGCCTCTCCAGATCCTGTACGGGAGAGGGGCGATTAGGTTTTTGGGTAGCGTCTCCTACGCGACTGCTCGCTGCCGTACGTCTACTTCGACTACTACCTCATCATCAACATGGCCTCCGGAGCCGAACGAGCTGCTGCTGCCGCCGCTGCTGCCATCGAGGCCGCTGCTGCTGCTGAGGCCGCCAACGCTGCTGAGGCCGCCGCCTCTGCTACGGCTACTGCCAATTGGCCAACTGCAGGGCATACCACGTTTATCCCTGTCATTATTATTTCCATGTGTGCAACACTAGTAGTTCGCTTAGATTTATCTACTATAAATCTACTATGCACGAACATGGTTAAATATCAGTATGTTTACGTCATGTTCATGATTTATACTTGAATTAATTTAATCTGTAAATTGCCTAAATTCTTAACAAGATGTTGTGCAAATTTCTCATTGCGAGCACGCACGACTATATTGGAACACATGCCTATGGTTTGGCTACATGTTTGATGCTTTATATTATTATCTGCAATGCCCATGTTATTAATATTACATGACCTATGTTATCCATGAAATGCTCGTCCATCCATGCCCTCTGTGCCTATGGTACTTCCCATCCTGCTGTTTTCCGCGATTGCTACTCATGTTACTATTTTACTACTGCTGTTGTTTTATTTCTACTGCTGCTATAAAACTGGTACCACTGTTAAATTGTTGTGAGCAAGTCTAATTTTAGGTGCAGCTGAATTGACAACTCGGTTGTTAAGGCTAATAAATATTCTTTGGCTCCCCTTTTGTCGAATCAATAAATTTGTGTTTTACTTTCCTCGAAGACTGTTGCGATCCCCTATACTTGTGGGTCATCACTCTCAACTGGGTTTGTTTTCCCCGGCACCGAGTGTGTCAGCCGTATCGATCTAGTTTCCCCTGACATCACACTGCCATGACAGAAGGCCCAACCGTTGCAACCGGTGGGAAATTAATCCCACGCTTCGAATGTCCCGTTACTCTCTCCTGGCGACAATTCGGTTTAGAGGACTCGAACCCCTATAGCTCATTGAGGTAGACACGGACTAACACCGACAAGGTTTTAGTTAGACCCCGTGCCCATACTGAGGTAATGTGGCAGTACGAATTGGTTGTACGGCGAAGACTAGGTTATGTGTTGTTTTTAGAAAACAAATCGAAAACACTTCCTCTTCGCAATCCTCTCATGGACAAGATCCTACCTTTCCTCGGGGTTTTTCCAACAGAACTTTGTTTCCCAAAAACATCACTTTTAATGTCCACTTGGGGACTTAAAGTTTAATTAGATTAGGTGATAGATATAATATGGTATCTAATGGGCTTGGTAACACCAAGATTATATAGTGGCTATAGCAT
The DNA here is from genome assembly GCA_028641055.1 of Alopecurus myosuroides. Classification (NCBI taxonomy): domain Eukaryota; kingdom Viridiplantae; phylum Streptophyta; class Magnoliopsida; order Poales; family Poaceae; genus Alopecurus; species Alopecurus myosuroides. The sequence continues at coordinate 279,455,194 of CM054062.1, read as the reverse complement.
ATTGGATACATAACAAAAATAGAAACATGTTCCACTTCAAAATTAGTTTTTGATACAAGTTTTTGTAAAACTTCAGAAGTAAAACATGCATGATAGATAATGATAAATAAACAACAAGCAACGAATTAGAGTGGCTTGCCTTGGCACTGGTCTTGTCCTTGCTGTTGAAATATACAAGAGTTGCAATATACCTCTTCGAGAATAATTCCTTCTTCCTTATCTAACGTCGTAAAAGAAAAAGGAAAACACACAATCAGAACCAAACAAAGGCCTTTCCACTAAAAATAAACATACAACAAGCAAATCACCAAATAGCTACACTCTAAAAGTATTACTAGGGTACACAACATCAAACAAAACATGCATTGCAAAACATTGAAAATAACACTAGAAATGAGACTATTAATTCCTAGCCAAATTGTCATGAGTTCAGTGGGTGTGTCACTCTCATATCATGACAATATAAGGTTTGATGACTCTGTGGTCATTCATGAGGATGGATATTAAAGCAAGAAAACAACTCATGATTATGTTATGTAACACATGCTTTTCTAAACTTGGGGAAATAATCTAACCAGAGGCAATATGATACAATAATAGATACACAACTTTACTAAGCATGCCATGACATCACTCAAGGCATGAAAATAACAAGAATCAATTAAAGTACTAAAAGACTAGAAATAGCAAATGACTACCTACACATGCAAACATACATAGCCAGGATAATCCTTTAAACAAGTTTTGTTCTAAAATGCTAGATATATATGATAACAACAATATAACCGAGAATGAAACTCCTATGCATGCTAGTAATGTCAAAAACAACGAATTAAACAATAAGCAATAGTAAACAGACAATTAATAAATATGGCAAAAAATACCTTAAACTAGTAATGCATGTCAAAAATAATATAAGGCTCCTAAAATCATGAAAATTTAGGATTAGGTAGCCTTCATAATAAAGAAGCTCGTCCAAAAAGATTCATCACATAAAGCAATTTAGAATTATTTTAAAAAAATCAATTAGTGGCTCTCTCGTCATTTATGAATGTGCATGCCATTTCAGATAGGAACCTCAAGTGCATGTGAGGCCAAGTGATCTATCTAGGTATCAATCAGATCTATCCATAGAAATTGACCTCACCTCATTTGGATTCTTAGAATAAAAGTTATGACAAGTTGATGTTTTCAGATAGGTTCTATTTGGGAATTTTCTAGGATTAACCAGAGGTGAAAATATAGTTTTGAAACTTGCACATGTTAGGGAACACATGCATGTAACACTAGAATTATTGGCTTGTCCATATTCGAAGATTTACAAATTTATTTTTAATAAAAGCAAAGAGCTAGTTTTCTTTTAAACCAGAAAAGAAAAATAACGGAGAAAAATGACTCACATGCCAGATTTGTCCTGCGGCTAGGCCGCGTTGTGTCGGGCCGGCCCAGTGAGCGAGGGCGCGTTGATACGTTTCAAACGTATCTATAATTTATTATGGTCCATGATGTTATTATATCAATTTCCACATGTTTTGTTTACAGTTCATAGCATTTTTATGCATTTTTTGGGACTAACCTGTTAACAAGATGGCACAGTGTCAGTTCTTGTTTTCTGCTGTTTTTCTCTTTCAGAAAAGCTAGTCGCAAATATTCTCTGAATTGGACGAAAATTGGCATACACAAATATTACAGCAGAAGACTCCAGAAGCCCGAAGGGGAGGAGTAGCGGACCCAGGAGGCGGCCACGGCACGCGAAGGCGCGGCCTACCCCTGGCCTGCGCCATCCTGTGGCGTGGGCCCCTCGGGTGGCCACCGACGCCGCTCTTTCGCCTATATATTTCTTTTTTCCCGAAAAACCTAAAGACCAGATCGATATTCCACGAAACATCCAGCCGCCGCCGCTGTCGTTAACCCTAGTTCGCCGCCCCCTCCTATTTATGCCGAGCCGAAGAGACGACACCACGCACGTTCAGTCTCCCCACTGGCTCGAGCACCGAGGTAGAAGGGGGTCATACCCCAAGGGGAGACGTGACCGGACGCCAAGGCACTTGCTGCTCTGCACCGCCAGCCAGAGCAGTGATTGCAACAAGACGTTTCCGCCACACGGAAAGATTGTGGGTTTCCCCATGAACCGTCGCGCCATGTGGTGAGGCTGGTCCCGTAGCTTTAGGGCCCAAGCCGCTTCGCCTTCCTGATACGTCCATTTTGCATCACTATTTTATATCATAATTTTCTATTATTCATCGATATATTTCATGTTATGATGCATCTCTTATGTTATTTTATCTTATTTTTTATGTTTTATAATTTTTGGAGAATAAACACCGGGACCAGAAATCTGATGGAAAAACCCACCTCGAGATACCATATTTCAGAAGATCAGAAGAAGAAGAAGGGGGACATCCGGGGGTTCCTAAAAGTCTCGGGGAGGAACACAACCATAAGGAGAGCCGGAGGGGGTCCACCAGGGGCCCACACTTAGGGGTGGAGCCCCCTGGTCGCGCCACCTAGGGGTGTGGCCACCCTGGCCCACCTCCGGGGGTCATCTTTGGCCCTCCTGACCCTGAGGGAACCCTAAGCCTCATTCCATTCTCGAAGAATTCCGCTACTGCGGGGCGGAAAACACCCGAGAGAGAAAAGCTCTCTGGCAAGGAGAAATCTGCCTGGGAAATTTCTCTCCGGAGAGGGGAAATCACTGCCATCATCACGGTCATCGCTACGGGCATCATCAAGATCGTTATCATCGTCGTCATAACAACCAGAACCATCACCCTCATCATCCACCTTCATCCCATTGTAACAATTAGGGGCCTTTATCTTTGTTTTGCATTAGATCTCTCTCCCGGTGTGGATTACTTGTTAGTAGTTGATGCTTGTGAGATTTATCGGTGTTTGCACTTTATGACCAGATTTTTATCATCCATTATATCACCTCTGATTATGATCCATATGATGTGTTGTGAATAGTTCGTGTTGTTCTTGAGAACATGGGAGAAGTCAAATTGTTAGTAGTGAAGTAATGTTGAATACTATTTAATGTTTGATATTTAAGTTGTGGTGTTATTCTTCTAGTGGTGTCATGTGAACGTCGACTACATGATACTTCACCATTTATGGGCCTAGGGCAATGCATCGTGTATTTGGCTACTAACTGTGGGGTTGCCGGAGTGACAGAAACCTACACCCCCGTTAGGAAACCATTACACGAGGGAGCGTAGGATCCCGGAGTTTAAAGCTGTGTTTAGATTTATTTCTTAATTACTTTTCTTGTAGTTGCGGATGCTTGCAAGGGGTATAATCACAAGTATATATTAGTCTGGGATGGAACGGTACATTAGCATAGGTTCAGCCACACAACACTTATCAAAACAGCGAACATTATTCAGCTGCATGGAACAAAAGCACTTGACAGAAACCTCCCGTGTGTCCTCGAGAACGTTTGTTAATCATAAGTACACTCACCGGCTTGTCCTTTGCTGAAGAAAGGATTGGGCCACTCGCTGCAATTATTACTTCTGCATTTTATTTACTCGCATTTTATTTCTCTGCAATATCAAAAACCCCTACAAATCTGTTTTCCAGTATTTACAGTTATTCCTTCATCGAAACTGGTTGTCAACACCTTCTGCTCCTCGTTGGGTTCGACACTCTTATTTATCGGAAGTACTACGATACACCCCCTACACTTGTGGGTCGTCAAGACTATTTTCTGGCGCCGTTGCTGGGGAGTGAAGCGCTATTGGGAAGTGGAATTGATAAAGGAAGCTTCTGATGTAAGTGTTGTTTTTATTTCTGTTTTTATTTCTGTCTACTGCTTTATTACACTATGTTTGGAACTCCTTTTGAGTCCCTATTTGTGGGCACTACTTCCACTACTAGGCATAGTTTAAAAAACCCGGACCGGTGATTGAACCGGCGAGGCCGTCGGTTTAGGTTTTTACTGGTCAAACCCCTGGTTCAACTGGTTCAATGTTGGTTTTTTAAGGTATAAAATAACATTTTTTATATATATAAATGCTTCAAAAAATAGATTCATGTGTAAAAAAAATTACAGACTTGCAATTTAGTGTAATAATTTGGATGAAAAATATACATATTACATATTTGGTTCAGTCATAGTAGTACAATAATAATTTGGACTCCACCGATTCCATTCCCTTGTCCAAACTCCCAACCTTACCGATGCTAGCATGTTCCAACTTACAAAATACGAGAAGGCAAGCAAAGTAGATAACTATATAGTATATACTTGTAGTAGATAGTAGATACTACGTACCAGGTACCACTTTTTAGTTGTGGTAACCATAATGGTAAGCAAGATAGCCAACTAGCCAAGAATGCAACATATAGGTGTACTCATTTATATTCAGATCTGGCCATGTAGAAGCAACCAGAATGCAGCCATTTTCTTATGTAGGCATGCATCCTCAGCAACAGGCGGAAAATAAGTACAGAGGGGCAACAATCAGGACATAAAATTCCAGGTCTTAAACATAGTCTCAAATTCGCGATGACATGACTTGATTCGTAGTGCAAGGAAACGAAAATACAATCTCATCAATATGAGATGGAAAGATGTTGCATGAAACTGAAAGAATTAGTCTCTCAAAGATGATGGAAAGTCCAATCTGTCACATTCCCAGTCCCACAATGCTCTTCATCTCCATAGCCATCGTCATATCTTTGGTCAGCTCCATCAACTCGGTCTTCATCGCCATCTGGGATTTGTGCTTCATCATTCTCATCCATTTCATATTCATCATCAATCCACTAATTTTCATCTACACATTTATACGTGCTAAAAAATAGAAATGATGGACAATAATCAGAAATGGAAAGTACAAAAAAGACATATTACCATTCATGGCAATGGCATTGCATATCTCTGCATCATTTGGCATCAAACCTTTCCGGTATCTATCAATTTCCTCCACATCTAGCTCCTGGGGATCATCTTCAAAAATCCAATCTTCATCAAACTTGCCTATGTCCTCCAAACAAATTGGATCATAGTTTCTTTTGAAAATTTGAGACCTACACGTGGCATCAAAGTATTCAACCATATAAAAACAGCAAAACCAAGAATAAATAAGAAAGTTGGAAATAGAGCAACAAAAATTACTTTTGTTCCAGCCTTGAGTTGCATTGAACATAAGCCATATCATTCATCCTTTGATGCTCAAGTCTATTTCTCTTTTTGGAATGTATGTGCTCAAACAAGCTCCAATTTCTTTCACAACCGGAAGCACTACAAGTTTGGCTCAAGACACGAATAGCAAGCTTTTGCATGTTTGGAGCACTACAACCATAAGTAAACCACCATTCATCTATTGGAAAGAAAGGAAACATATTAGTAAAACCAAGATGCCGAAAATACAAAGAACAATATAAAGGAACAAATGAGATGAAGTGACATACCAGGAAGCATTGAATCTCTATCATTAATGGCTGTAACCCGACCAAAATCTCCTTCTGCACCTCTAAAAATCCGCATCTCTGCCGTCAAAGCCTTGCGCAAAGCCGGATCTTTTGCCGCATATATCTCAATAGCATCTATGACCCCAGAGGGAGTTGTATGATATTTTGCCATAAGCTCTTCATCATATTGGTTGATTGGGTTGAACCAAAAGCCAGCTGTATGCAGATTTTTATTTAAGTGCTTATCCCACCTCGCCTCTATAGCATCAAGAACGGGTTTACGGATTGCTCTCTTCTTTCTCTCAAACCTCTTCTCAATCTCTTCCATTGCACAATGTAATGCTCCAAACAAATATCCCATGGTTGGCCTTTCATCACTATCAACAATTCTTAGCACACGAACTAAAGGTTCCGAGAAGTTACAAATAGAAGCACAGTCTTTCCAAAATTGTTGATCCAATACAAGGTCAACAAACTTTCTTGCTTTTACTTTTTTTGCACATGGGGCTGATGTCCATTCTTTTGAAATTACCATGGTACGAAGGGCATCTTTTTGCTTGCAATGCAAAAAAATTGGTAGCAAAGCGAGTTGGTGCGGGACGGAGTATCTCATGTCCATTAGTAAACTTCCGCATAAGAAAGAGTGGGTTGCAATGGTTATACAAGTATCTAGTGATTTTAGATGCATGTGCTATAGCTGATTGCACTAATTCAAGCTTTCCCAAATTAGACAAGATTAAGTTCAAACAATGAGCAGCACAAGGAGACCAATATATTGAAGGAAACTCTTCCTCTAATTTCTTTCCAGCAAGAACCATATTTGAGGCATTATCAGTCACAAAATGCACAACATTTTCTACTCCAACAAAGCGCACAACATCGCAGAATAATTTGAACAAGAAATCACCGGTTTTGGATCTAGCGGTGGCATCCACAGACTTGAGAAAAATAGTACCTTTCGGACAATACACCAAAAAATTGATGAGGGTTCTTCTCTTTCTATCGGTCCAACCATCAGCCATAATAGTGCAGCCACTGTCCTTTCATGCTTTCCGGTATCCCTCCGCAAACTTCTTAGTAGTTTCAACATTCTTGGCAAGCAAAGGGCCACGCATTCGGTACATACTTGGCCCTTTATAACCACCACCAATACTAGCAATTACATCAATCATAGGTTGATAGAATCTAGAAGTAGTTGCATTGAAAGGAATTGATGCATCAAGAAACCATTTATTAATGATCAAATCAACTCTTTCAACAGCTTCTTGAGATTGCAGCACACTCTTTATTGTTTTTTGGTCACCTGGTTGCCCTCTAGATAAGAAAAATATGTCTGCTTGACGGTTTGCTGTTGAGTTGCTTGATGTAGTAGCAGTTTTGCCTTTTTTCGCTCGAGTTGCTCGAGTGGCAGCAGCAACCTCTTGAGGTGATACCTCCATGCAATCATCACCACCACCGCCTCTAACACGAGCCGAATCTTCATCGTCCCTCCTCTTCTTCCCTGCAAAATTCTCCATACTTTGTTGCATCTGATATTGCACCTTGACACTAGCTTTGTTGCATGGCTTCACATAACCCTTCTCTCCAGCCAAGTGAAGCTTGAGTCGATGAATACCACCACCTTTGAACACCTCACTACAGTACAAGCATTGGATCCATTTCTTCTTCTTTCCGTCAACATGAGCTTCTATTTCCACAGCGTGTGCCCACGCTGGATTAGTTTTATGTCTTGTTCTTGACTGATGCGCCTGCACTTGCGATGATTGGGTCTCTTGGGATGCCGAGATGCTTCACCAAAATCTTATCAAATGTTTTTCCAACCTTGCAAGCTTAAAAACAAAAGTATTGGAGAGCATTGACTTGCTATCCCTAGTCACATAAATATTTTGGCAAAGCATTGTTAAAGAAAAGCCAAGTGCCTTATTAAATTGAATTTCCAATATTTCCAGAAACAGAAAACTCAAACAAGTTACTATAGGAAACTTTCTTCAAATGATCTGAAATTGATATCAGTGCTTCCTTATATCAAATAAGGAAAACACACAAAAGGAGAACAAAAATTGAATCCATTAAAGTCCTGAAAACATGATTTTTCTCCACAGCAACATTTGGAATTTTGAACAAGTTTGTTCTACAAACTTTTTCAAAATGCCATAGAATAAATACTACATTCTATATATATTAAATAAGAATGAAAACCAAAAGGTCACAAGTTTTTGAACATTTTAAGTTGCCAAAAACCTCTGTTTTCTAGACAGCACCTTTTTGAAATTTGAACAAGTTTGTTCTATGAAGTAACTCAAAATGACTTGAATTTTTTACCACACAAGGACCACACAAAATAATGAATGTGTGCCAAAAATTATCATTTTTGGAAGCTCCTAAGTAGTCTAATAAATTCAATGTCCATTTATGTCAGAATTGAAATTTGAACAACTTTCAACTATCAAGTTTATCTAATTGAGCCCATTTTCACATATGTTGTGCATCTCAACTAATAAAAATTTTGGGCAAAAGGATTTTAAATTTAGACTTTGTTTTCCTAGTGAAAACAACTTTTTTCAGAGAGGAAAAGGATGTTTTTGTAAATAGCTAGGGACCTATTTGTAATCCGAGTCACTCCTTCTTCTTCCTAGCTTCTCTGTAGATGCAGTGCCCCTACTCCATTGCTTCGAGTGGAAGATTTCTAGGTGGATAAGAACCCCCCCCCCATGTGCATATGTCTGCTATCTGCCCTCTCTCTCTCCCTCCCTCGAGCTCTCTCTCTCTCTGTCTTAAATTCCCCAATCGGAACCCTAGCCCGAGAGCTCGCCGTCGATTCGGTCGTTTCCGAGCTCACCGGCAGCCGCCGTGTGGCTCAACCTCTCCGCCTCGTCGTGATGGTCCTCGGTGCAAAAGGAATCGCGGCGGGATGCCTCGAGGAGCCCGCGCCATCCAGTTTCTTCTTCGGGTCCGGCGAACTCCGGCGAGGTATCGCCGTCGCCTCGCTCCTCCTCCGTCCTCGCCGAGTGTACCCGCGCGTCTAGGGTGAGAATGCGTCCCTCACCAACACTTTTCCCCTCTCCCTAGCCCTCTAGAACGTTGCCGCGCCGTGCTCGCTTTCCGGCCGCCGCGCGCCATCGTCGCCGCCGTTCTCCGGTGGCTTCCCTGGAAACGAGACCACCCTCGTTGGGTTGCCCGCATCGAGTACAACGTGTGGGTGCAGTTTAATCGCGAAATAACGGTCGTTTGCGCCGGATTTTGGCCTCGCCGGAGCCCTCCCGCCGGCGAGTGACGTCGGGATGGCGTCATGCGTGCCTTGACCCCGCGCTGGGAGGGGGTCAAACCTGCCCGTGGGGCCGCGCTTGCCTGCGTGGCAGCCCCCGTGGCCACGTGGCCCGCTGGTCAGCGGCAGGGGCTGGATCCCCTCGCGGTGCAAAATGTTCTGGCCGGCCCAGTTACTGGATCTGGCCCATCCATGTTTAATTTCTATTTTAATTTTTCCAGAAAACGTGCACGTTTACTTTTGGCCCTAAAAGCTAACCTATAAGATGAATTTGACCAAGATAAAATTCACAGTGGTAAAGCAACAAAATCTAAACCATCTCCAATTTGTAGATCTACATTTGGATGGATATTTTAGACATGAAAAATGTTTTGGCAACAGGTACCAGAAACAGCAAAATGAGCACCACTTTAAATCCACAACTCAGAATGAGGTGTAACCAATTGCATTGGAAAGCCCTTGAAATTTCCTAACAGGAGAAATTAACCTTGCTTCCAAATTCCTAATATTGTTTAAATGGCATGCAATTTGGTAAAACACCGGAGAGCACTTTGGTGATTTTTATAAAATCATTAAAAATGATTTTTGATGCAAACTCAATTGGAAGGTCTTGTATATGTTTAGTTATATCCAAAACTAGCTGGGTTTAATTTTTAGAGCATCATAGAAAATTTGGTGGACAGATCTTTAATTTGCATGTTTCTGCCGTTTTGGCATTTTAGGTAATTAATTTGTGTGAATATATTTTTGTGTTGCAATATTGTTTTCTAGCATGTACAAGTTGTGTGAACTTGTTTTCTAAGGTCTACTTAGCCATTTTAGCATGTTAGATTGTGTGGACTTGAGTTGAGAAGAAATAGGATTTATGTTAGTAGCATATGTTTATTCTCTAGTTTATACTTGCATAGAATTTTTGAGTGATAAATTTATGTGCAAGCACTTGGATTGTGGTGTTGGTAGATTGGATCCAGTACCATGTTGGTACTGGTATTGTGATGGTATCACCTCTTCTAGCTTGCACTTGAGTTGGTAGAAAGGCATGAGTAGCTTTGTCATGACTATGAAAATGTTATGGAAAAATTCTCTCATGTGTAGAATTTTTGGCATAAACATTTGTGGTTGTGTAGCCACATATTTTTGTGTTGTGTTCGTAGGACCAGTAGAATTTTGATGATGTTTTATGAGTAATTGACCCCTGAAGTTTTCACTTGTGTGGAAATAATAGCATGAGTAGCATTACCTTGCTTATGTTAACATCCTATTATTTTCTACTAGTATGGTTATTGCACTAGAAGCTAGTTTAGTCTTTTGTTAATTTTTAGCAAGTATGACCAGAGGCCTTGTGACCTCTTAATGCTTTGTTATGCTAGTGGAACACCCACTGGTGTCATTGCATTTTTGGTGGAAAACATTATTCCCCCCCACACTAGATGTGTTTTATATAGTTCTCTAACTAATGAGTACCTAGTATTTTTGCCTTGAGCTTTTGAGTGCTAAATGAAAATGTGTATGCTTATGTTTGTAAGTAGTTGTAATCGTGTGTGGCTTTCTAGGAAAAATCCATCTTTGGGGTGTTGTTTGATTCCTCTAGTAATGCCCTTTTTTATTACCACTAGTATGTAGGAGTTGCCCTGCAAATGGATGCCTTGTTTTATTAAATGGGATATTTTTGTTATAGCAAGTATAGATGTTTTTCACTCCTGTTTTTATGACATGGACCCTCTGGTTGTATTTCAATTACTTTATTGAAATCCTCCATTGATTCCTCATGTTTGAGTAGTACTAGTTCCCTAGCATTTTTGTATTGAATTATTTTTCCTGCCAACTTGTGTTTGGTAGATACTTGTGTATCCTAGCATGAGGACATGTTTTCATTTCCCATTATGATAACATGGTTCCTTGTTTGCATTTTAGTACTTTACTTATTATGTTTGCTTGCATAGCAAACCCTTAGTAGAAGCATGTCTATAGGATTCCTCCTTTTTATTCATTGCTTCTATTGTTCTCACTATGAGAATTGTGTGTTTTGTGATGAGTCTATTGCCTTGTTGCACTTGTGTAGGCTCACTGATTTGTAAAAGTCACTTTTGCAAATCATGTGTTTTATTTATTCTTGATGTGAATTTAGGCTTAGTAGAATAGCTACCTTGTTCTTTTTGTGGTTTGGTTGATATACCCATTGCCATGATTATTGTTGTGCAAGTTTTGTATACTTTTAGTAGTCTCACCCATGTGAAACTAAGTGTATTTTGGGTTTCTAAATATCTTGGTATGAGAGTGGCACACCCACTGAATCCATGATATTGAGGTTGTGAGATATGTTCCTCCAACCTTGAGCTGTCTTATTAAATGGCATTTCTGCCAAGTGTGTTTGTTTGATTGTTTGCCTCAATTAATAATTGGGTGATTGGTTATTATTAGTTTCCTTGATGTATGTATTGTTATGTGTTGTTGATTGCCTTGATTGGTTCTGAATGTGTGTCCTTTATTCTTTTTACGACGTTAGAAAAAGAAGAGGAAGGGAGTGTCGTGAAGCTCTGTTCCAAGTTCCAGTCACTCCAAAACCAGGGACACAAGGAGTTGCCAGGCAAGCCATCCTGATGCTTGCTGATACAATACTTATCATTATCTGTCATGCATGTTTTACCTCTGAAGTTTTACCAAAACTTGATTATCAAAACTATTTTTGATGTGGCTATTACTACTATACTAGTATATAGGTTACTATTATGCCAGTAGTTAAACTTGGTAATACCAAGCCCATAAGCCACCATATGGTATTTATTACCATCAAATATACTAGTCCCTAAGTGGACACCCTAAAATTGTGATTTTACAAAACAAAGGCTTTACGGAAAAACCCGGAGAAAAGGCGGATCCTTATTCTCCGGAGGAATGTGGAAGTGGTCATTTTTGGGAAATTGGTGTTTTCAAAAATGACACATAACCTAGTCTTCGCCGGACAACCTTTACTGTACTGCCACTCTACCCCTATATGGGTATGGGGCCTATCTAGATGCTTGAACTTGTTAGTGTATGCTTTATTCCAAAGTGCTATAGAGAAGCAGATTCTCTGAACCGAAGTGTCGCCAGGAGAGGGAAACGGGACATACACAGTGTGGGATTAATTTTCCCTCCGGATGCGACAGCTGGGCCTCCCAGCTAGGCAGGGCGGGACCTGATGCCGGGGAGAACAACCCATCTGAAGGAATGAGTATATACTAGCTTGTGTCAGAGTGGACAGTTATGATCAAATTCTCTGGTGCTTGCATATCGCTGTGACGATCCATGGGTGGTCCATGGCAGAGTTTTGGATCTAGTGGATGTGTACACCTCTGCAGAGTACAACTTTTTCGAAGAAGCCGCGTCCTCGGATATGGACAGTTGAATGGCCATGTAGCTAGCATTGTGTCAATGTTTTCAAAAGAGGAAGTTTTTGAAAAGGAATTTTTGAAAGGAAGTGTTGAACTTGTGAAGTTCGGAAAGGAATGAAAACTTATACCGTGGAGGTATCGTCGATGATGAAAATCCAGATGTTGCTATACAAAACAAAATGTTTTGCAAAGAAAACCTTTTCTACTCTGAGCAAGAATTCTGGAAGCTGATTCCAAGAAGTTTTGCAAAGAGAAAATATTCTTTAATAAAGCTTTACAAAACCTCTTGTACATGTGATATCTACAAGAGAAATAAAAATATATTATTTTTCTTCTGAAGTATCTTCTTCAACGAAGATACAGATTAACCTGACTGCAACTGTGGTGTCATTATATATGAACACCATTGATAGTGAACCCTATTTATAGCCTACCTATTCCACCATATAAGCATATTTGCATGTTGGGTAAGTGACATGATGGATGTCTTGCTGAGTACATTCAAATGTACTCATTATGGTTTCGCCCCTGGTATCTACTTGCCAGAATTTGAGAAGGAGCCTCCAAAGGAGATCTATGAAGAGAAGTACGGAGCTGACGGCTTTGCGAACTAGGATCGTCTCCGGGTCAGCAGCCTGTAGGTTAAGGCGTGACTTGGGCTCATCTACGTTGTGTTTTAATTGTCTTCCGCTGTGTTTGATAAGTTGCCTGCCCTATGTGGCAGTTGTGTTAAACTTGATCGTGTGATCATTTATGTAATACCTTTATGTATTCGTGTAATGGATGATGTATTTCTGTATGCTAACTCTGTATGTTGTTCACGACTGATCTTTCTGGGATCGTGAATGTATGCATACGGAGGGTTTCAGACTGTCGGTCTGGTTTGAGACTTTCTGGCACCAACCACTACTGACCAAAACCTCTATGTTTGTCTGTTGGCAAAAGACTCTTTTTACCCTGTTGGCTAAATGTCGCACCTTTTTATGTTCCCTTTTAAAAGACAAAACTAGAGAGACCCCCTTTTAAAAGTTATATACCTCCCTCCTCTAGAGAAAGGTGCAAAAAGAAGTCTTCATAGGCCATGATGCGCAACCCCCCCCCTCAAAAGCCAATCCGAAGAGCACAATCCAATTTTGACGTACGATGACGCTAGTCGTATCTTGTCGGACAAACATGATTAAATAGAAATCTAACAAGACTAACATGCTTTGCCTAATCTTAGGTTGACACCTAACCAAAGCATGCGAACTACTGACAACTCTTTCTAAACCAAGGAATTAAGTGACTTAGGACACGTTTTAATCTAGTTGGTAAAAAGGAGAAGTCACGAGAAAATAAGATGATGACCTATTCGTTTACTAGTCAATAGGATATCGGGTGTATCTACTTTGGAAACCAAATCTTAGTAGACATTGTAGGTACTATGAAATTCGGGGTTTAGAAATTAAGTGAACGATGGAATGGTTATGATAGATCTAGGAAACAACAGTTTTCCTATTTTTGTTTTTTTGTGTGCTCTTGATTGAAATAAATTTGTGTTTTATTCAATCTTGCTTCCTAACTTATATGGAGTTGTTAGGACTTGTTATTATGTTGTGTTATTACAATAAATATACCCTAGAAAGTTTGTGCATGATTGGAAACTCGAATAAAAATGAAATAGCATTTGTTACCTTCTAGTTTATTATTTGGAAGTATTGTGAGAGCTAGATCTGTGTATACTTTCTTAGTAGATTTTGTGCTATGTTTTCTTCGAGTCCAGTACCATTTAGGTACTGTTATTTTTATGCTTGTACCTATGTTAGCTTGCATGTCTCTTAATAGTAAAGCATGTGTAAGCATTGCTATCATTATGCACTAGTATTGTTTCACTAGATTAAATAGCCTTATATTTTTATCTTGTATGCCAAGTTTTTCATGAGTAACCAGAGGCTTAGTACCTATTTTTCCTTGGTATTAGTAGGCCATATCCCACTGGTCCCATTGCATTTTGGCTTGAGGATGAAAATCCCCAACCATACCCCTGAGTGAAAATATCATGTTTCACCATGTGATTGATTTCTATTTTCCACCATGGAAAATATAATTGTTTATTTTCACCTATGCAAGTGAGAAGTTTATTTATTATTAGTAAACACTAATATGTTTAGGTGTGATCCTTTTTTTAGCATAATATTCCTTAGGGGTATCATGTTAAGAAATGTTTCACTATCGTGTGCTAAAATTAAATTGTTCGCAAATAAAATAAATTCCTCTTGATTGGTAGATTGTTTGTGAATAATTTTAAATTGAGTGTATGATTTTTTGAAAAGGTTTAGATAAATTTTCATTAATTGCATAGCTACTGGTTGTGTGAGTTATACCTTGCTTGTTTGCTAGTAATTGGTTAAAGGAAAACAGAAATTGCTAGAAGAAATTTCTGCATGCTTAATGGTTGATTCATAAAATTAATCTGGTGCTTGTGCTTACTAACATGAGTAGGATTGGTGCACTGTTATTAGGTACACTTATATTAATGACTTGCTTGTTTAGTTTTCAACATCATGATAGCATTGTTGCTTCTCTAGGGTGAAACTAGTTTCACCACTAGAAAATGGTGATTTTTGCTCTAGTATTACCCTCTTTTTATTTTATGAGTATATGTGTTGATATAGCATGTTTAGGAAGTTATTACTTCTGTTATCATGACATGAATTATTTAGTTGCATGTTCTATGGTTATAGGATATGATTATCTCTTATAGCATGCTGGTGTAGATTTTTCATACTAGTGTGTTATTTGTGCCGTCCTGTTTTTTTTATGCCTGTGTAATAGGAGTTTTATCTTGTGTGAAGATGGTGTTTTAGAGTATCTTTATGATTGGATTCATTGGTTTTTAGCTACTGGTTGTTTTCTAATTGTTCATGATTGGTGGATTCCAAAACCTCTAGTAAACAATAACCTAGTGAATAAATAATCTATTCATCTGTGGTGTGGTTTGCTTGCTTATTGGATTGTGTTTAAATGTTTTACTTTAGCATGAGTTTATACTTGTGTTATGATTGTGCTTAAGAGTATCTTATGAAACTAAAGCATCCAACTAAAATCATGAACATATTTAGGTGATAGTTGCTTGTGGGGAGTAACACCCACAGCCGTGGCTATTGTTCTGTTTGTTTGTTTTACCTTAGCAACCTAACCTTTGCACCCACAAGCTATATTTTTAGCTTATTATATACCTAATTATGAGAGGGGTACACCACTCCATATGTGGTATGTAAGATGTGGGATATTGCTAGGAACCCACGTAAAAATTGACGGTACGTTTCCAGGTAGTTCTGCACTAACCTTAATTTTGTAGTGACGTTATCAGAATTTTTAAAAATTGGCGGTTGAGTAAATTGATAGCTAGAGATTTTTTTTGAAAAGAATTTGCTAAATTAGGGGAGTACCCCGCCTCCCAAGAAAAATCAAACGGGGGAAGCACCTGCACTCCAACACTAACATTGTGTTTGTTGGCCCTCCCTTAGTCCTCGCTTGCGAATCTCGGGGACGAGATTCTTTTTAAGGGGGGAAGACCTGTCACATCCCAATTTTGGAATACCTGAAGACACAGTTGTTTTGCTAATTGCTTGATAAATAAACTTTGGTTGTGTTTGTTTGAGTGCAACTAAACAAACTAATTATATTAACTTGCTGAGGATAAATTCTTTCTAAGCTCAACCCACTCAAACCTTGGAAGCATATATCATGTTTCCAAAAACCTCAAGTTTATTAATACATGGCTAAGCAGTAAACTAAAAATATTCAACATATTGTTCCAAAGACCTTGGCAATATTTTCTAAAGTAAATATTGATCAAAGAGTTTTTCCAAAACTATCTTATGAATCCCATACTTGTTGAATATTATTCCAAGGCCTAAATTAAGAAAGAGAAAACACTAAATAAATTTCCCTAAAAGATTATCAGGAAAAAGAGGCATTCTTAGATGCTTCACCAAAATCTTATCAAATGTTTTTCCAACCTTGCAAGCTTAAAAACAAAAGTATTGGAGAGCATTGACTTGCTATCCCTAGTCACATAAATATTTTGGCAAAGCATTGTTAAAGAAAAGCCAAGTGCCTTATTAAATTGAATTTCCAACATTTCCAGAAACAGAAAACTCAAACAAGTTACTATAGGAAACTTTCTTCAAATGATCTGAAATTGTTATCAGTGCTTCCTTATATCAAATAAGGAACACACACAAAAGGAGAACAAAAATTGAATCCATTAAAGTCTTGAAAACATGATTTTTCTCCACAGCAACATTTGGAATTTTGAACAAGTTTGTTCTAAAAACTTTTTCAAAATGCCATGAAATAAATACCACATTCTATATATCTTAAATAAGAATGAAAACCAAAAGGGCACAAGTTTTTGAACATTTTAAGTTGCCAAAAACCTCTGTTTTCTAGACAGCACCTTTTTAAAATTTGAACAAGTTTGTTCTATTAAGTAACTCAAAATGACTTGAATTTTTTACCACACAAGGAACACACCAAATAAGGAATGTGTGCCAACAATTATTATTTTTGGAAGCTCCTAAGTAGTCTAATAAATTCAATGTCCATTTATGTCAGAATTCAAATTTGAACAACTTTCAACTATCAAGTTTATCCAATTGAGCCAATTTTCACATATGTTGTTCATCTCAACTAATAAAAAATTTGGGCAAAAGGATTTTAAATTTAGACTTTGTTTTCCTAGTGAAAACAACTTTTTTCAGAGAGGAAAAGGATGTTTTTGTAAATAGCTAGGGACCTATTTGTAATCCGAGTCACTCCTTCTTCTTCCTAGCTTCTCTGTAGATGCAGTGCCCCTACTCCATTGCTTCGAGTGGAAGTTTTCTAGGTGGATAAGAACCCCCCCATGTGCACATGTCTGCTATCTGCCCTCTCTCTCTCCCCCCCTCGAGCTCTCTCTCTCTGTCTTAAATTCCCCAATCGAAACCCTAGCCCGAGAGCTCGCCGTAGATTCGGTCGTTTCCGAGCTCACCGGCAGCCGCCGTGTGGCTCAACCTCTCCGCCTCGTCGTGATGGTCCTCGGTGCAAAAGGAATCGCGGCGGGATGCCTCGAGGAGCCCGCGCCATCCAGTTTCTTCTTCGGGTCCGGCGAACTCCGGCGAGGTATCGCCGTTGCCTCGCTCCTCCTCCGTCCTCGCCGAGTGTCCCCGCGCGTCTAGGGTGAGCATGCGTCCCTCACCGACACTTTTCCCCTCTCCCTAGCCCTCTAGAACGTTGTCGCGCCGTGCTCGCTTTCCGGCCGTCGTCGCCGTCGTTCTCCGGTGGCTTCCCTGGAAACGAGACCACCCTCGTTGGGTTGCCCGCATCGAGTACAACGTGTGGGTGCAGTTTAATCGCGAAATAACGGTCGTTTGCGCCGGAATTTGGCCTCGCCGGAGCCCTCCCGCCGGCGAGTGACGTCGGGATGGCGTCATGCGTGCCTTGACCCTGCGCTGGGAGGGGGTCAAACCTGCCCGTGGGGCCGCGCTTGCCTGCGTGGCAGCCCCCGTGGCCGCCTGGCCCGCTGGTCAGCGGCAGGGGCTGGATCCCCTCGCGGTGCAAAATGTTCTGGCCGGCCCAGTTACTGGATCTGGCCCATCCATGTTTAATTTCTATTTTAATTTTTCCAGAAAACGTGCATGTTTACTTTTGGCCCTAAAAGCTAACCTATAAGATGAATTTGACCAAGATACAATTCACAGTGGTAAAGAAACAAAATCTAAACCATCTCCAATTTGTAGATCTACATTTGGATGGATATTTTAGACATGAAAAATGTTTTGGCAACAGGTACCAGAAACAGCAAAATGAGCACAATTTTAAATCCACAACTCATAATGAGGTGTAACAAATTGCATTGGAAAGCCCTTGAAATTACCTAACAGGAGCAATTAACCTTGCTTCCAAATTCCTAATATTTTTGAAACGGAATGCAATTTGGTAAAACACCAGAGAGCACTTTGGTGATTTTTATAAAATCATTAAAAATGATTTTTGATGCAAACTCAATTGGATGGTCTTGTATATGTTTAGGTCTATCCAAAACTAGCTGGGTTTAATTTTTAGAGCATCATAGAAAATTTGGTGGACAGATCTTTAATATGCATGTTTCTGCCATTTTGGCATTTTAGGTAATTAATTTGTGTGAATATATTTTTGTGTTGCACTATTGTTTTCTAGCACGTACAAGTTGTGTGAACTTGTTTTATAAGGTTTACTTAGCCATTTTAGCATGTTAGATTGTGTGGACTTGAGTTGAGAAGAAATAGGATTTATGTTAGTAGCATATGTTTATTCTCTAGTTTATACTTGCATAGAATTTTTGAGTGATAAATTTATGTGCAAGCACTTGGATTGTGGTGTTGGTAGATTGGATCCAGTACCATGTTGGTACTGGTATTGTGATGGTATCACCTCTTCTAGCTTGCACTTGAGTTGGTAGAAATGCATGAGTAGCTTTGTCATGACTATGAAAATGTTATGGAAAAATTCTCTCATGTGTAGAATTTTTGGCATAAACATTTGTGGTTGTGTAGCCACATATTTTTGTGTTGTGTTCATAGGACCAGTAGAATTTTGATGATGTTTTTATGAGTAATTGACCCCTGAAGTTTTCACTTGTGTGGAAATAATAGCATGAGTAGCATTACCTTGCTTATGTTAACATCCAATTATTTTCTACTAGTATGGTTATTGCACTAGAAGCTAGTTTAGTCTTTTGTTAATTTTTAGCAAGTATGACCAGAGGCCTTGTGACCTCTTAATGCTTTGTTATGCTAGTGGAACACCCACTGGTGTCATTGCATTTTTGGTGGAAAAAATTATTTTCCCCCACACTAGATGTGTTTTATATAGTTCTCTAACTAATGAGTGCCTAGTATTTTTGCCTTGAGCTTTTGAGTGCTAAATGAAAATGTGTATGCTTATGTTTGTAAGTAGTTGTAATCATGTGTGGCTTGCTAGGCAAAATCCATCTTTGGGGTGTTGTTTGATTCCTCTAGTAATGCCCTTTTTTATTACCACTAGTATGTAGGAGTTGCCCTGCAAATGGATGCCTTGTTTTATTAAATGGGATATTTTTGTTATAGCAAGTATAGATGTTTTTCACTCCTGTTTTTATGACATGGACCCTCTGGTTGTATTTCAATTACTTGATTGAAATCCTCCATTGATTCCTCATGTTTGAGTAGTACTAGTTCCCTAGCATTTTTGTATTGAATTATTTTTCCTGCCAACTTGTGTTTGGTAGATACTTGTGTATCCTAGCATGAGGACATGTTTTCATTTCCCATTATGATAACATGGTTCCTTGTTTGCATTTTAGTACTTTACTTATTATGTTTGCTTGCATAGCAAACCCTTAGTAGAAGCATGTCTATAGGATTCCTCCTTTTTATTCATTGCTTCTATTGTTCTCACTATGAGAATTGTGTGTTTTGTGATGAGTCTATTGCCTTGTTGCACTTGTGTAGGCTCACTGATTTGTAAAAGTCACTTTTGCAAATCATGTGTTTTATTTATTCTTGATGTGAATTTAGGCTTAGTAGAATAGCTACCTTGTTCTTTTTGTGGTTTGGTTGATATACCCATTGCCATGATTATTGTTGTGCAAGTTTTGTATACTTTTAGTAGTCTCACCCATGTGAAACTAAGTGTATTTTGGGTTTCTAAATATCTTGGTATGAGAGTGGCACACCCACTGAATCCATGATATTGAGGTTGTGAGATATGTTCCTCCAACCTTGAGCTGTCTTATTAAATGGCATTTCTGCCAAGTGTGTTTGTTTGATTGTTTGCCTCAATTAATAATTGGGTGATTGGTTATTATTAGTTTCCGTGCTGTATGTATTGTTATGTGTTGTTGCTTGCCTTGATTGGTTCTGAATGTGTGTCCTTTATTCTTTTTACGACGTTAGAAAAAGAAGAGGAAGGGAGTGTCGTGAAGCTCTGTTCCAAGTTCCAGTCACTCCAAAACCAGGGACACAAGGAGTTGCCAGGCAAGCCATCCTGATGCTTGTTGATACAATACTTATCATTATCTATCATGCATGTTTTACCTCTGAAGTTTTACCAAAACTTGATTATCAAAACTATTTTTGATGTGGCTATTACTACTATACTAGTATATAGGTTACTATTATGCCAGTAGTTAAACTTGGTAATACCAAGCCCATAAGCCACCATATGGTATTTATTACCATCAAAGATACTAGTCCCTAAGTGGACACCCTAAAATTGTGATTTTACAAAACAAAGTCTTTACGGAAAAACCCGGAGAAAAGGCGGATCCTTATTCTCCGGAGGAATGTGGAAGTGGTCATTTTTGGGAAATTGGTGTTTTAAAAAATGACACATAACCTAGTCTTCGCCGGACATCCTTTACTGTACTGCCACTCTAACCCTATATGGGTATGGGGCCTATCTAGATGCTTGAACTTGTTAGTGTATGCTTTATTCCAAAGTGCTATAGAGAAGCGGATTCTCTGAACCGAAGTGTCGCCAGTAGAGGGAAACGGGACATACACAGTGTGGGATTAATTTTCCCTCCGGATGCGACAGCTGGGCCTCCCGGCTAAGCAGGGCGGGACCTGATGCCGGGGAGAACAACCCATCTGAAGGAATGAGTATATACTAGCTTGTGTCAGAGTGGACAGTTAGGATCAAATTCTCTGGTGCTTGCATATCGCTGTGACGATCCATGGGTGGTCCATGGCAGAGTTTTGGATCTAGTGGATGTGTACACCTCTGCAGAGTACAACTTTTTCGAAGAAGCCGCGTCCTCGGATATGGACAGTTGATTGGCCATGTAGCTAGCATTGTGTCAATGTTTTCAAAAGAGGAAGTTTTTGAAAAGGAATTTTTGAAAGGAAGTGTTGAACTTGTGAAGTTCGGAAAGGAATGAAAACTTATACCGTGGAGGTATCGTCGATGATGAAAAGCCAGATGTTGCTATACAAAACAAAATGTTTTGCAAAGAAAACCTTTTCTACTCTGAGCAAGAATTCTGGAAGCTGATTCCAAGAAGTTTTGCAAAGAGAAAATATTCTTTAACAAAGCTTTACAAAACCTCTTGTACATGTGATATCTACAAGAGAAATAAAAATATATTATTTTTCTTCTGAAGTATCTTCTTCAACGAAGATACAGATTAACCTGACTGCAACTGTGGTGTCATCATATATGAACACCATTGATAGTGAACCCTATTTATAGCCTACCTATTCCACCATATAAGCATATTTGCATGTTGGGTAAGTGACATGATGGATGTCTTGCTGAGTACATTCAAATGTACTCATTATGGTTTCGCCCCTGGTATCTACTTGCCAGACTTTGAGAAGGAGCCTCCGAAGGAGATCTATGAAGAGAAGTACGGAGCTGACGGCTTTGCGAACTAGGATCGTCTCCGGGTCAGCAGCCTGTAGGTTAAGGCGTGACTTGGGCTCATCTACGTTGTGTTTTAATTGTCTTCCGTTGTGTTTGATAAGTTGCCTGCCCTATGTGGCAGTTGTGTTAAACTTGATCGTGTGATCATTTATGTAATACCTTTATGTATTCGTGTAATGTATGATGTATTTCTGTATGCTAACTCTGTATGTTGTTCACGACTGATCTTTCTGGGATCGTGAATGTATGCATACGGAGGGTTTCAGACTGTCGGTCTGGGGTCCTTACAGTGGCGATGCGGCGAGGGCGTGCGCTGCAGACTGGGTGGCGACGACGGCACGAGTTGGTGACCTGGACCGTGGCGACCGCCGCGGAAACAAGATTCCCGAGCTGCAGTCCGCGGGTCGCCGGTGCGCCGCTGAATCGAGCAGCAACAGGCGGCCCGGCCAGTGAAATGGAGTGTGGATGTCGAGGGCTCGCGGCGGTGGAGCAGAGCTTGTCAAGTTGTGGCCATGGCGTCTCCCGTACCCATCGATTGTTCAGTATCCAGTGGAGGCGGCGGCTCAAGGGAGCTCACAGGGATGGGGAATGGGATTAGGCACGAGATCCCTTAGAGAAAACCTAGTTTTTTTGTACTTCCAATTCTGCCCCCTATTTTACACAGAAAAAAATTGGAATGAGGGGTATATGCGGAACTAACATTGAACCGGGCGTCTCGCCTCAAACCGGACGGTTCACCGGTTCAAGAAAACCCGGCCGGTTTTCTCGGTTTTTTCCGGTTCTCTTGCGGGGGCGCTCCTCCGCGCTTAACAGACCGGAGAGGGCTCCGGTTCCGGTTTTTCCGGTTCAACCGCCGGTCCGGTCCGGTTTTTTAAACTAGGCTACTAGGATAGTAAGTGACCCACTGCATGATGGTTTGGATCCTTATAAAATACCTGTAAAGATTGTTAAACATGTTATGGATAACTTCTATTCAGGTGATGGAAATGTCCATCCTGGTGATCATTTGCTCTTTTTACATGAATTATGCGATTTGTTCAAGTGTGCAGGTATTACAATGAGCCAAGTGAAGAGGAAATTATTCTCTATATCATTGACAGGCCGAGGCTCTGAATGGTTCAAGCTGCTAAAAATAGCGAGACTATTGAATGGGAGGAAATTGTACCTCTCTTTTATTCTAAATTTTATCCTCCAAGTGAAATCCATAGAGATTGAAATTATATATATAATTTTTGGCCTCATGACGGAGAGAGTATTTCCCAAGCATGGGGAGACTGAAGTTACTAATGCTCAAATGCCCCATTCATGAGCTCCCCAGTAATATCGTTATTAATAATTTCTATGCAAGGCTTCCTCTTCATGATAAGGATTTATTGGATGCTTCTTGTTCTGGATCATTTACACGTGTGAAGGATGAAGCTAAATCGGATTTTCTTGACCGTATTCAAGAAATCACTGAAGCATGGGAGAATGACAAAGGTAGAAAGTCAGGTATAAATTATGACTATGAATGCATTAAAACCTTTATGTCATCTGAGGATTTTCATAATGTTAGTACTGCTTATGGTCTTGATTCTCAAGTTGTTGCAAACTTATATAAGGCTTTTTCTTCTTATTTCGATATTCCTAAAAAGGAATGGGACAAGTACCATGCACCTTATAAAGATACTGTTAATTGTGTTCCTGCTAGAGATATAGAAGTTTATACTGTTGATTCTATTGTGCATGAACCTTATATTGAGAAAATGCCTTTCCATGCTAAGGTAAAAGAACATTCTATGTTAGCTAGTGTGGTTAATAACAGTGCAAGGAAACATGTAGAACCTGAGGAACAAATAATTATAGAACCTACAGTAGCAATAGTAAAGGACCTTGTTTCTGGAAATGTAGAACATGGAGACATTATATTTTGTGAAGATGCTTCTAATATTGTCACCCATCCTAGTAAACCTAGGAAACCCAGTGTTCTTGTGATATCTGTTAGGATAGGTGATCATTGTTATTATGGTTTATGTGATATTTGTGCTAGTTCTAGTGCTATTCCTTATGAGCTTTATAAAGAAATCATGCATGAAATTGGTTCTTGTGAGCTTGAATACATTGATGTGATTATTCAACTTGCTAATAGGGAAACTATTTCTCCAATTGGTATTGTTAGAGATGTGGAGGTCTTGTGTGGTAAAACTAAGTATCCTGCTGATTTTCTAGTACTAGACACTTCTGCTAGTGATACTTGTCCTATTATATTTGGTAGATATTTCTTAAATACTTATGGTGTTGTTATTGATTGTAAAAAGATAAGATTCTTACAAAGTTTGATGGAGAGTCTTATGAATTTAATTTCTCCAAATTTGCTAAAGCACCTTATGAAGCTGAATTGCCTAATGAGAATTATAAAGTTGAACAATTGGCTGCTATTGCTACTGCTCCTAACAATCATTTGCAGCAATACATGGAAGACCACGAAAGTGATGCCTTTATGGAAGAAAGGAATGAAATTGATGAGATTTTCCTACATCAGCCAGCAATGCTGAAACATAATTTACCTGTGGAAGACTTGGGTACAACATTACCACCCAAGGAAGAACCTGTTTTTGATTTAAAGCCTTTGCCAGATAATCTTAAATATGCTCATATTTATGATAAGAAATTATATCATGTTATTATTAGTTCTCAACCTTATGATAAAGAATAGGAGAGATTATTGGGGATATTGAAGAAACATAGAGGTGCTATTGGTTATTCTCTTGATGATTTGAAAGGGATTTCTCCTACTATTTGTCATCATGCTATTAATATTGAACCTGATGCAAAGCCAGTTGTTGAGCATCAACGCCGTTTAAATCCTAAGATGAAGGATGTGGTAAGAAATGAGGTATTGAAACTCCTTGATGCTGGTATTATTTATCCTATTGCTGATAGTAGATGGGTTAGTCCTGTGCATTGTGTCCCTAAGAAAGGAGGGATGGCTGTTGTGCCAAATGAAAATAATGAACTTATTACTCAAAGAGTAGTAGTTGGTTATAGGATGTGCATTGATTTTAGGAAGGTTAACAAAGTCACTAAGAAAGATCATTATCCTTTGCCTTTTATTGATCAAATGTTAGAAATGTTGTCTAAGAAAACTCATTTCTGCTTTCTTGATGGTTATTCTGGGTTTTCTCAAACTGCTGTTAAAAAGCTTGATCAAGACAAAACGACTACTCAAAGAGTAGTAGTTGGTTATAGGATGTGCATTGATTTTAGGAAGGTTAACAAAGTTACTAAGAAAGATCATTATCCTTTGCCTTTTATTGATCAAATGTTAGAAATGTTGTCTAAGAAAACTCATTTCTGCTTTCTTGATGGTTATTCTGGGCTTTCTCAAATTGCTGTTAAAAATCTTGATCAAGACAAAACGACTTTCACTTGTCCTTATGGAGCCTATGCTTATAGACGTATGCCTTTTGGTTTATGTAATGCTCCTGCTACTTTTCAAAGATGCATGTCTGCTATCTTTCATGGTTTTTGTGAAGAAATTGTGGAAGTATTCATGGACGATTTCTCCGTCTATGGAACTTCTTTTGATAATTGTTTGCAGAATCTTGATAAAGGTTTGTAGAGATGTGAGGAGACTAATCTTGTTTTTAACTGGGAGAAATGTCATTTTATGGTTAATGAAGGAATTGTTCTTGGACATAAAATCTCTGAAACAGGTATTGAAGTTGATAGAACTAAAGTTGAAGCTATTGAGAAAATGACCTGTCCCAGGGATGTTAAAGGTATTCATAGTATTCTTGGTCATGCTGGTTTCTATAGAAGGTTTATTAAAGATTTTTCTAAAATATCAAGACCTCTTACTAATCTTCTTCAAAAATATGTACCATTTGTTTTTTATGAAGATTGTAAAGAAGCTTTTGAAATTTTAAAGAAGGCTTTAATATCTGCCCCTGTTGTTATACCACCTGATTGGAATTTACCATTTGAAATTATGTGTGATGCTAGTGATTATGCTGTAGGTGCTGTTCTTGGACGGCTGTAGGTAAGAAGTTAAATGTTATTCATTATGCTAGTAAGACCCTTGATGCTACTCAAAAGAATTATGCTACCACTGAGAAAGAGTTCCTAGCTGCGGTTTTTTGCTTGTGATAAATATAGGCAGTATATTGTTGATTCTAAAGTTACTATTCATACTGATCATGCTGCTATCAAGAACCTTATGGAAAAGAAAGATGCTAAGCCTAGACTTATTAGATGGGTGCTTCTTTTACAAGAGTTTGATTTACATATTGTGGATAGGAAGGGTGCTCAAAATCCCGTTGCTGATAATCTGTCTAGATTAGAAAATATCCCTGATGACCCTATTCCTGTTAATGATAGTTTTCCTAATGAACAGTTAGCTGCAATAAAAGTGAGCTCTCAAGAGAGTCCTTGGTATGCTGATTATGCTAACTTTATTGTTTCGAAGTATTTGCCTCCTACCTTTACAGCTCAGCAAAGAAGACAATTCTTCCATGATTTGAGGCATTATTTCTGGGATGACCCACACTTATATTAAGAAGGTGGTGATGGTATTATGATAAGATGTGTTCCTGAAAATAAACAACAAGGGATCTTGAAAAAATGTCATAGTAGTGCTTATGGAGGACATCACGCTGGAGATAGAACTACACATAAGGTTCTACAATCAGGTTTTTATTGGCCTACTCTCTTTAAAGATGCTAGAAAATTTGTTTTATCTTGTGATCAATGCCAAAGGGTTGGAATTTGGAAATATTTCTAGACGTAATGAAATGCCTATGAATTATTCTCTTGTTATCGAACCATTTGATTGTTGGGGTTTTGACTTTATGGGTCCTTTCCCTCCTTCAAAAGGCTATACTCATATTCTTGTTGCTCTTGATTATGTTACTAAATGGGTAGAAGCTATACCTACTAAAAGTGCTGATGGTGAAACCTCATTAAAAATGCTTAAAGATATTATTTTCCCTAGGTTTGGTGTGCCTAGATATCTTATGACTAATGGGGGTTCTCATTTTATTCATGGTGGTTTTAGAAAAACTCTTGCTAAATATGATGTTAATCATAGAATTGCTTCACCCTATCATCCTCAAACTAGTGGGCAAGTGGAATTATCAAATAGAGAAATCAAATCTATCTTGCAAAAGACTGTTAACAAATCTAGAAAAATTGGGCTAAGAAATTAAATGATGGTCTGTGGACTTATAGAACTGCTTACAAAAATCCCATGGGCATGTCTCCTTATAAAATGGTTTATGGAAAAGCTTGTCACTTGCCCCTAGAATTAGAACACAAAGCTTATTGGGCAGTGAAAGACCTAAATAGAGATTTTAAACTTGCTGGTGAGAAAAGGCTGCTTGACTTAAGTTCTTTAGATGAATGGATGAGTGAAGCATATGAAAATTCTAAGCTCTTTAAAGAGAAAGTTAAAAGGTGGCATGATAAGAGAATTATTAAGAGAGAATTTCATGTTGGTGAGAAAGTGATATTGTAGGTCTCGTCTCAGATTTTTTGCAGGAAAATTACTCTCGAGATGGGAAGGACCTTTTGTTATCGAAGAGGTATATCGTTCGGGGGCAATTAAAATTGTTTCCCTTGAATACAACTCTTCACAAGTGGTGAATGGCTAAAGACTCAAGCATTATATCTCCGGAGATCCTTATAATGAAAATGTTGATTGTATTCAAGCCATGATCCCGGAGGAGTTTATTAGGAAGCATATTTCAGAAACTGCAGAGTCAGTTTTCAAATAGGTAACAGTTTTGGTAAGAAAATGTTCGCGAAACATCTTCCAACTTATATTTTTGCTATTTTTAGAAAATATGTAAAATTATGAGCCGGAAACGAGAGGGAGACGGAGCCCGGAGGCTCCACACCATAGGGTGGCGCAGGCCCACCTCTGGCCGCGCCAGCCCATGGTATGGGCGCCCCGGATCCCCTCTCTGGCTCGTTTTCGGCCTGGACTTTCCTTTCGTTATGAAACTTTTTGCTATATAATCCCCCGGATCCCCCGAGGTCAGTATATTGTTTTCTCATCGTGTTTCTGTTTCGAGCTGTTTTCCTGGCAGGAGTTCGGAGTTTCTAGGTCAAGATGTCCTCCTTCAGCTCTAGCGTTGAGGATTATGCTGCACGTCGTCTTCGAAAAATCCAGCAAGACATCCATGAGAGTGCTTTCGCGGGATGGGCGACGGAGGAAGAGATAGATGCAAGGAGGGAAGACATGATCAACAGTTCGAGGGAGGAGATCCGGAGGGCTGCACCAGCACCAACGAGGAAACCCACCTTTGTGGGATCCATTAGCCTTCAGCGTCGCTACTCTCATAATGTGCAGGGGACCGTGCCTCATGATCAAGACGCCAACGTGTTCCCTGTGATAGCTGAAGCACACCGGGTTTCCGATCAATTGTGCGAACAATATCGTATTCTCAAGGCCGAGGTAGCAATTCTGGAAGCGGAAAACATTGAGCTTCGCCGCATTATCAAAGGCTTTCTGACTCCTCTTCGAGTGATTCCACCTTCACCACCGAAGAATTGATTCGTCATTGGTTTTGGCATCCCCTCGGCTTGTACCAATCTTGGGGGGAGTGCCGCGGTATCACATCACTATCTTTCATCTTTTTACTTTTTCAGTAGAGTCATATCATGAGTAGAGAAGTTATCATATAGGATGGTTTGCAGTATAGAAGTGTCTCTCCCTAGTTGGTTATCGCTGTATCCGTTGGTGTGAGCTGCCGGTTTGAAATATTAACGAGAAGTTTCATCATTTACTTTTTATGCACATTATTTCAGTTTTCAACTTCTGTCATAGGGGTTAAGCTTGCTATTAGTATTTGGTATCACTCTAGAGATCATCAAGTTAATCTAGTTGGTTTTGGCAAACTTAGCTTGGGTCAGCAGAATTAATAATTTGAGTTGCTAGTATAAGAAAAAGTAATTTGCCTATTAGCTCATAAACTTAGTATTCACAAGTTAAGATTTTTTGTGTTTTCAATGAAGATTGCATGATTGGTTTCATCATATGTATATTTGTTTGTTTTCCTTCAACTCTTATGCTTGCTACCCAGCCTTGCTAGCCAAAAACCCTGTACTAAGAGGGAATGCTTCTCGTGCATCCAAACCTTAAACCCGAAACCTTGCCATTCGTGTCCACGTTACCTACCTACATGTGGTATTTTACCGCCACTCCAACTAAATTTCTCATGTGCTACCTTTAAAACTTTCAAATTACTCATGTTTTGTGTTCCTGTTTTACCTCATGAGGACGCAAATAGAGAATCTTTATCTCACTTGTTGATTGGACTCACACACCTGGACTAGTGGCTTCATCCGCTTATCCAAATTCTAGAAGAGCTGGCAGCAGGGTTCCCAGCCCCAAATAATAATACAAATTCTCTTCACTCTTTTTTCCCCTGATTTATCAGTCAAAGCATAATTGTGTAAACAAAAGAGAAAGAGGGATGACCTTCTATACTAGTTTCATCCTTCTATGGGAGCCGCTCTTGTGAGTCTAGTTGGCTTGTGACCTACTGTATTTTCTGTTTGCCATTCATTGACATTAATATACACCTCTCAAAATTTAGACACTCCTCCATGGTTTGTGATTGTTGGCAGGTACCCGAGGATTCAGTTAGCCATGGTTTGTGTAAGATGGATGGGAGGAGTGTCATGAATTGTATACCTCTGTTTATTAAAATAAAAGCTCTAGCACATGAGTGGTCAATGCTTCCCTCTGCGAAGGGCCTATCTTTTACTTTTATGTTGAGTCAGTAAACCCATTTCCTTCTGTCTCCAGCAAGCATTTGAGTTGTTGTGATCACATCATCTATATGTTGATTTATTCAAACATGTTTTCTATTCTCCTTTGTTAAGCGCATACTTTATTATCTGAGTGAATATTATTTTGAAAGCTACGAATCATTGTAAAAGAGTTGTTATAATTAAACATGTAAGCCCTACACTATAAACCTTGTTATAAAGACTTCACCTAAGATAAGTATATTTTCATTAAACGTTCTCTGACCAAGAGCGAAGTTTGCCATTACAAATTTTGATTCTCTCGTTTGTATCTTTGTTTGTGACTCCCTTTACTTGTTTCAAGTTAAGTTATATGAGAGCAATTTGCTGTCTGTAATGATTGGTGCATAAGTAAATGTGATGCTTCTTGTCCGTATTTTATTTATCGACTCTTCACTCCATAAACCTGTGGTCATGTTTTCTGAGTTCAGTTTCGCTTGGGGACAAGCGAGGTCTAAGCTTGGGGAGATATGATACGTCCATTTTGCATAACTATTTTATATCATAATTTTCTGTTATCCATCGATATATTTCATGTTATGATGCATCTCTTATGTTATTTTATCTTATTTTGCATGTTTTATAATTTTTGGAGAATAAACACCGGGACCAGAAATATGATGGAAAAAGCACCGTCGAGATACCATATTTCAGAAGATCAGAAGAAGAAGGGGGACATCCGGGGGTTCCTAAAAGTCTCGGGGAGGAACACAGCCAGAAGGAGAGCCGGAGGGAGGCCACCAGGGGCCCACACGTAGGGGTGGCGCGCCCCCTGGCCACGCCACCTAGGGGTGTGGCCACCCTGGCCCACCTCCGGGGGTCATCTTTGCCCCTGACCCCGAGGGAACCCTAAGCCTCATTCCATCCTCGAAGAACTATTCCGTCGCCGCTGCGGGGAAGAAAATACCCGAGAGACAAAAGCTCTCTGGCAGGGAGAAATCTTCCTGGGAAATTCCTCTCCGGAGAGGGGAAACCACCGCCATCGTCACCGTCATCGCTCCGGGCATCATCAAGATCATCATCACCACCGGCACCATCACCCTCGTCATCCACCTTCATCCCGTTGTAACAATTAGGGGCCTCTCTCGTTGTTTTGCATTAGATCTCTCTACCGGTGTGGATTACTTGTTAGTAGATGATGCCTGTGAGATTTATCGGTGTTTGCACTTTATGATCAGATTGTTATCATCCATTATATCACCTATGATTATGATCCATATGATGTGTTGTGAGTAGTTCGTGTTGTTCTTGAGGGCATGGGAGAAGTCAAGTTGTTAGTAGTGAAGTAATGTTGAATAATATTTAATGTTTGATATTTAAGTTGTGGTGTTATTCTTCTAGTGGTGTCATGTGAACGTCGACTACATGATACTTCACCATTTATGGGCCAAGGAGAATGCATCGTGTATTTGGCTACTAATTGTGGGATTGCCGGAGTGACATAAACCTAAACCCCCGTTAGGAAACCATTACACGAGGGAGCGTAGGATCCCGGAGTTTAAAGTCGTGGTTAGATTTATTTCTTAATTACTTTCTTGTAGTTGCGGATGTTTGCAAGGGGTATAATCACAAGTATGTATTATTCTTGGATGGGATGGTACATTAGCATAGGTTCACCCACACAACACTTATCAAAACATCGAACATTATTCAACTGCATGGAACAAAAGCACTTGACAGAAACCTCCCGTGTGTCCTCGAGAACGTTTGTTAATCATAAGTAAACTCACCGGCTTGTCCTTTGCTGAAGAAAGGATTGGGCCACTCGTTGCAATTATTACTACTGCATTTTATTTACTCGCATTTTATTTCTCTGCAATATCAAAAAACCCTACAAATCTGTTTTCCAGTATTTATAGTTATTCCTTCATCGAATCTGGTTGTCAACACCTTCTTCTCCTTGTTGGGTTCGACACTCTTATTTATCGAAAGTACTACGATACACCCCCTATACTTGTGGTTCATCACTTCCCTCAAACGCGCGCGCGTCATGGGCCTGGGAGCTAGTGTCAGACCGATGGACACCAGGGTATCCTAGGCCGTCTGCTGCTGGCCCAGCCCATCGGGTACGGAAGAAGTCAGTACCAGTCTACTGCGAGTAAAGGGAGCCCCCAACGGTCTCCCGCCAAGGCCAGCCCATTGGAGAGGAGCCCTCTTCAAGAGCTCCATCGTGCATCGCTGGGGAGGAGTCCTACTCCGTCCCCGCTCCTTCCTGAAAGGACCTCACCCGTTGGGAGATAGCCCATGTGAGGGTGACGTTCCTCCCCATGCGTGGATGACGAAGGCACCGCAGGGGACAGAGGGCTTTGGCCGCATTTGTCATTCTCGTGTATAAAGTGCGGAGCGCTGCTGCGCGCACCAAAGCCTAGTTTGAGGTTTTCCTCTTTGGTGCAAGAAGACCGAGTCCGCGCTACAAGATGGAGGAAGCGTCACCGGAGCCCCCACCAACCTTCCATGGACGGTGGCGACCGTTCTCGACGACCGGTGAAAGCCTGTGCGGTAGAGCGCTGCAGTGTACTCCTTTGGCACCATGTGGTATCCCTTTCCATCCAAGTGAGCGGGAAAAAGGGCCAATCGCTGGTATAAGTAGGCTACCCTTGCCACCGTAGAGAAGGGGCGAATCTGGTAGCCAAGTAGATAGACCACCGGAAATTCCCACCTGTGCTGTACTCCCGACAGTGCAATCCATCATACAAGCAGGAGTAGGGTTTTACACCATCACGATGGTCTGAACCTGGGTAAACTCTCTTTGTCTCCATTGTTTTACTTAGAGAGCTCCCCTCCTAAAGCCATCCGAGGTGTGATAGAACGTGGTTAGCCCCTAGTGTTCGAACCTTTGAGTGCTACCCTGTCGTTGACAGAACAACCACTCAGACATCTCGTTTTCGTTGGGGCAAAATAGTGTGTTTGTTTGTGTGTATGTTCCACGTCAGTTGCGCCGCTGACAACCTTCTGAAGAACCTCCGTGTCCTCCTGGATTCGATACCTTTGGTTAATTTCAAGGGAAAACTTACCGATGTTCTACATCAAACTCTGCGCTTGGAGTAACCTAACGAACAACACGCCCCCAAGGCATCACACTTAAACGAACCGGTATGGCTCCGTTGGATCAGGATCCGGCGGCCAGGAAAAGAGCCAAGAGGGTTTCAAAGAGAGACGCCCATCGACCGATGGACGACGGGAGTTCATCGTTCTCCCAGCGACGCGGACGAGTGCGCTGACAAGCCTAGCTACAGGGACATGCACGGGGGCTCACCTAGCGCTTGAGTCGGAGAATGGCGAGGCGATGAAGATGCAGCAGGAGGTCGAGGTCGAGGCTCAGAGACGACAGAAGCAACGACGTCGACCATGGACACGGGTGCGGCCGAGGACGGGCTCGATGGCGCCGTAGATGGCGGTTGTGTTCCTACGTGCAAACGGGAAGGAGATGTTGTCAGGCACATGTGCCGTGGCAAGAGGAAGAAGAGAGGCCATGAATGGATATGTTTGAGGGAGACTGTGTGGGGATCTACCCTGGCCTTCTTCTCGGGTGAGGGCGAGAGCGAGCTCCTCCTCGCTCACACAGAGCGAGAGGAGAGCGAAGACGACGGGGGAGGGTGGTGTGGTGAGGAATGAGGTGGGTGGCGAGGCCAGAGGCCGTGGGGCAGCTTAAAAACCCGAGGTCGACGGTCTCTTCTCCTCGAGTTCGTCAGATGGCAATAGGAGGTCGTGAGGGACTTGGCAGAGGGTGACGAGCACGTGTAATGCCACGGTGAGCTCGAGAGTACACATGGACAAGCATCCAAGGCGGAGAGAGGAGGGGAGAGAGCTAGTCGGGTCGAGTTTGGGGCTCGAGTGGCTGACATCTTGGCCCTACCTTTCCTTCCTCTTGGCTCCATCCTATCTCCCTCTCTGGCTGGCCCGATATGAACCAAGGACATGGATGTGAAGAGGGCAGCTTTTGGACCCTTCGGTCTGTTTCCTTGTTCAGAAAAAAAAAAGTGTACCAACTATCGCAATTTTCCGTTGCATTCTCATAATTTATGCGGAGTAGAAACTTGGAACGTATGAAGCCATTGGCTCTCAGTGGATTAAAAAAAGAACTAGCCCCTTTCTCTGAAACTCAACGATATCCCGCTTCCGCCCACTCTTGACACTAGCTCAAACTATTCAAAAACTGGTTGGGTGCAGGCATTCCAACACGCGGTAGAAATTTCATACGACCTGAGATTTCCGGAAATTCCAAGCATCAGCGTACTGTGATCGCTAACCATTAGCTCGAGAGTCTACAGGGCAGGTCAAAACATCAGTTGTGGCACGCACTGAGATCACAACAGTTTAAGAATCTACAGGGATAGCGGGGAGTATGAAGCTTGTGGAGTTTATCATGTTTCCTCCTCATAAATGACCAATGTAAACGTGTATAAGGCTGTTCATAGCGGGGAGTAACTAAGAGTAGTAACATGATGTTGTTAGACTAGCCACAATGGGAGTAACATAGGTGGTATCATAAGTGCCACATAGGCAAGAAAGATGATGTGGCAGTCATTTAATGAGGAGAGAGGTGTTAGTGGTATCATAGGTAGATACCGTAACATAACGCTTTTCAAGACAAGATGAGTCTATAAGCCAATAAATATACTAGTATATGATACCACAAATATGTTACTATGCATTGGGGAAGTGGTAACATAGACTAGTATCATATGCATGATACTAGTATATGATACTCCCCATTGTGACTAGTCTTACTAGTCTATGTTATCTTCATAGTGGGGAGTAATATATATTTGGTGTCATTAAACAAGCATTTATTATGTTATAGACACATAGTGCATTGAAATATGTGATGTGATGGTAACTAGGCTAGCCATGTTACTACTAGCATCTCTCTCCACATTAATTATCTGTCACGTCAGATTTTTTGCATACTTGACGTTTATGTTACTATTTAGTTACTCTCCACTATGACTAGTCTAATAGACAATTACTTGGTCAGGTTCTGAATCAATTCAGAA
Source organism: Alopecurus myosuroides (assembly GCA_028641055.1). Classification (NCBI taxonomy): domain Eukaryota; kingdom Viridiplantae; phylum Streptophyta; class Magnoliopsida; order Poales; family Poaceae; genus Alopecurus; species Alopecurus myosuroides. Next base: position 279,420,935 of record CM054062.1, on the reverse strand, counting down.
ATTTCGCAATTTTGAGTGTGCCAATGCAGCTTGCACTTTTTCTCTGAATTGCACATTTTTTAGAAAGTTGGGTTTTTCGTTAAAGGGAACCATGTACAATGCAAAGTGGTTAGAGAGGTGTTTACTAAAAATACACTTTTTTACTTGCTCGCGTTAAGAAAATCTAAGAGCATCTCCAGTCGCGCCCCCCAAACGCGTCCCCACGGCCTCTTCCCGTCCGGACGGGTCCCGAGCGCGCCCAGTCGCGCCCCCCATTGGGCCTTCCCGTCCGGACGCCCCCTTGTTCCCGTTCGGCAAACCCAGTCCAACCACAACTCTCAGGGGCTCCCGTGGGGACGCCGGACGAGTCGTTCGGCGCCGCGGGCCCGTCCTGCCAGCGACCCAAGGCGGTCAAAAACTGGCCCACGCCGCCACGTCTGTTTCTTCTGTCTCAGAACGCCGCCGCTGCCCAAGTAGGCAAAACTTGACAAAAAATAGGCGAAAATTTGCAAATAAACTAGATTTCATTGATAGGGGGGCGCATATAGACGAATTTTTACATAATTTGGACGAAAATTAAACTAAATACGGCGCAGCAGCCTACATGCCTAGGGCCTTGTACATGGCGGTGTAGTCGCCATCGTCGTCCTCGTCGCCGTCGTCGTCGCTCGGCGGCTCGGCCTTCGGGGCGGCGCTGCCGCTGCCCTGCCCCGGGTCGCATACATACATTGGCACTGGGGGGCAGTCGTCGTCGTCATCGCTGTCCGAGAGGACGATGACGTCGCCCGACGCCTGTGGAGGAGCCGGCTCCCTGATGACCAGAGTCTGGCTGCGCGTCCGCCGGCGCTTCCTCTGGCTCCTCCTTCACGGCGGCGAGGGGGGCGGGAGAGGGAGCAAGCGCGGCCGTGGTACGGCGGCTCTTCCGCCGCAGCAGCTGCCGCTCGATGTGGGCGAGGACGCGGGCGAGCGTGCGTCCGGGTTTGCTCCACCACATGCGGCGGCCGGCGGCGTTGTTGTGGCTCGAAAGGGGGCCGTGGGTGGGGGCGTCGGCGAGCTCCGCCTCGAAGCGGTCCTGGAAGAACGTGGTCCAGGCCGTCTCGTTGGCGGGATGCCACTCAGGCTGGTTGCGGGTCGTCGGCGACATCCGTGCACGGATCTCCTCGATCTCGGCGACGCGCTCGGGGCCCGTGGGCGGCGGAGGCACAGGCACGCCGCCTGCGTTGAGATGCCAGTGCCTTGGAGCGCTCATCCCCGGCGGCGAGTGATAGTTCGCCTCGTACAGCAGACGGGCCTCCAAAACGCGCAGGGTTCGGCGGCCGAACCCGTTGGCGACCGCGCCGGCGAGGTAGTCGCGGTGCACCATGGCGAGGGAGGGGTTAGAAGAGCGGCGGCGAGAGACGAAGAAAGAGGAGGAGGAAGGAAGAGCGGCGAGGCGAGGGGATGAGAATGGCGCCCAGGATGGCGACGGGGCCGGGCTTTGTAGCCGGGACGAGCAAGACGAGGCGGCGGCAGCGCCATTACTCGGCCGCGTGGGCGATTGGAATGTTCCGCCGCAGCGTTCCGTCTCGTCGAGACGTCAATACGCGCGGCTCCCGAGGCGACGGGCCTCTCCCTCGCTGACAGGACGGGCCCGCAGCCAGAAGGGGTTTGTGTTGGGACACCGACTGGGAACGGGGCAGCCCCGTGGGCGCGGTGCCGACCGGACGAGCCCCTAAAGGGCCTCGCAGGATGCCCATCCGGACGACTATTGGGGGGGCGACCGGAGATGCTCTAATCTATCGAAAATTAACGAGACCATTAGGTTAATAGTGAGATAATAAACCGGGGACCGGAGGGACGGAGACGCGGCGTTCCCAGTTTCCTACCAAAAAGGTTTGAGGCGTCAACGCGGGCAGGCAGGGAGGCAGGCGGTGGCGTCGTCAGATCCGCACGAGGCGCGCACACACACACCGTTGGCAAGCTAGGTGGTAGGCTGGTGCAGACGAGGTACGTCGCGCAGCGCAGTTTTCTCTCTTTCCGGGCCGTGGAGTAGTACTACGACGCAGCAGGCGCTGACGCGGCGTCGGCTCCCCCCTGCCGGCGCTTTTCTAGAAACCCTTCCCCTCCGCCTCGTGTCCATCTCAGTGCGTACGATCCAGCACGGGCGGGCCGGGTGACGTGAAAAAGTAAAATCTCCCCTGCCCATCCCTACCACCGCAGGCGTACAGGCCGCGGTACTTGCCGCCGCACACATCGGGAGCCCTCCGCCTGATGGATCATCAGACATTCAGACTGTAGTACGTACCACGCTCCGGCTGATTGGAGGAGCCTGGGCTACACGTACGTACCTAGCTTCAACCTCAAGTTTCTTTCTCTCTCAGATGCGGCGGAGGTTCCGTTAGAGTGGTGTATTTATTTATGCTGGTCGATGATCTTGACAGGCAGCCGCAGCAGCGCGTCGCGTCGAGCGGCGGTTGAGAGATAGAGGCCGGGCGGGTACGTACGTAGTACGTGCACTGGAATGTGGCTGTCAGCTTGACCCAGACAGCGACGGCGTAACAGTGTCGGCCCCAGCCAGGTGTACAGACTGATTAGTGTGATAACCTTAATTAAGCTGTGTCTTCCATACGGCCAAAGCATGTCAAATCTGGGGTGCACATTATTGTTAGTTAGCTGCGGAAAAGTGAGCCGGTTCAGATAATGTTTGTTTGAGCGTCCATGATACTGTACCACACTTAACTTTGTGTCGTCACACACGGGTGGTAAGACGCACGGGTTTTATGTGTGGTCAAATGGAACGATGATTTCTGGGGGAAAGATTGGCTACCACTCTATCAGATGAGTATTGAAAAGTGAGGCACGGCACACTATGGTGTTATTTTTTTTTTACCAATAATTGTACCACATGACTATCGAACAGATGTACCACAAATTTGTAAGTTTTGAAATATAGAAGGGAAAAAAAAGGCATTCGATGAACTTTTTGAAAGAACCAGCATAAAACTGGCTCTCGTGATTAGGAGATAGAGAAAATGTATAGGGTGCACCCTAGGGTGAAAGAAAAATCGGAGAGAAAATAAAAAGAGGGATAGGGACTACAACCCTTCAAGGGGGTTCCCACATTAGCTTTCTCGGGGCTTTTGCACCGACGAACGTCCAGCCCTGAGCTTCCTCCTTGATCCAGATCGATAGGATCCTGGTAGATGAACGCTTCTCATGGAAGATTCTGTTATTCCGTTCCCTCCAAATGGACCAGCGGGTTAGGGCGAATAGCGAACTCACCCCTTTGCGGTGCTCCGACGTTGAGTTTTTTTTTTATCACCGTCTCCTACGCCTCGGTGGAAGAGGGGGCACCGATGGTCAGGGCAAGACTCGTGCAACGTAACATGGATGCGATATCGAGACAGAGCTGCGTGTAGAATGGACGGTCCAAGAAAAGGTGTTGCGAGGACTCGAGACTTTTGGCACATAGTGGGCAAGCAATTTGGATTGCATATATAATAGAACAATGATACACGGTGTTCAAGCAATTTGGATTGCATATAGAATAGGACAAAGCAGAATAAATAAGGAATACATGATGAGATTGCATTATAAAGTCACAGTTGAACAAATCGGGCAATTTGTCAGATCATTCTCTTTTTTCTCTCCAAACGCTTCCATACGAGAGGCGGATTCTACTATCAAGTGACGACTGAACAAAGTCCTAGCACTGAAGTGTTGTGGAAAAGAAAATAAAAGAAAGTGGAACAAACTTCTCCATGGTCGTACACCATTTTGAGTTCCCCTTTGCGTTCTTTCGGTCAACTGAAATTGACACCGACTGAAGAGAAGCAACAAATGCTTTGTATGTCAGAGATAGTGCTTCATAGGAAACATAGTTTCGAATATCATTGACATTGAACCCCCAACCGTTCTACAAGTATCTCTGATGCTACTAGAATCGTTCCTCTCAAAGAAATTCTCCCATCAATTTGCCCTTCAACTTGATCTCATCTAAGGAGATGGAAATCAGATCACCAATACGATATTGTTCTGTCATTGGAAGATCTAGTTGCTCCCCTGCCGTGCAACTCCATTACCACGCTTCCATGAAAAACCTTGAGCTGCTCCTCTTGCTCTGCAGTCCACCTCGGCTTACTACCAGGCACACTAGCAATTTTAGTTGGTGCACCAACATGCACACCACCGGTGTAGGCCGGCGCTTATATCACCAGTGATGCTATGATACTCTCTCCCTCTTGACCAATTTCACCACCCTCGGATTGGTCAAGACTTTGAAACATGAAGGTTAGATCAGTTTACTCACCATAAAAATGTTCCGATTCACCGAAAGTAACATCCATGCTCGCAAATGTCCTCTTCTTAGAAGGTCTCCAGCATTTCTACCCTCCTTTCCCTAAAGAATACCCAATAAAGATGCATTCACTGCCCGAGGATTTAATTTGTTGATTGATGGCCTATGATCACAAATAAAACAAGTGTAACCAAACACCGTGGGAGGAACTGTAAATCTATTTCTTGCGAAAATCAACTCACATGGTGATTTCATACCCGTCATCTCGGATGGAGCTCTTTTCATCAAGAAGGTGGCCATCATGATGTTGGATGTATGCCCGAGAGACAATAATATAAATATGTTTCATGATTAAAGTATTATATTTTTGTGCTATCACTGCTATGGATACCAAATGTGAGATTCAGAGGAAAATTCAAACGCACGTGTAGAAACATAAACACACTGTTTTAATTCTTTGTCGTGTATCTTAGACAAACTCATTGGTATTTGATGACTATGTTTTCCTGGTCATGGACATTTACTTGTCAATATTAATGAGGACACATTGTTGTTTCAACCGTGTGGCTGGATAGACCCAAGTAGTTAAGATACCACGAAAACTGGTTTTAGCATTGCTATCAAGCATAGCAAGGTCAAGGCCTACTTCAACGAGAAGAAAGCATCTTCTTCACAACAAGAGCCACAATAATATCCTTAAAGCAACTTGCGAACTCCAACAAGGCAAACCAATGCTTCCAATGGACCTTTAAAATCAAGTGCAAAGAATACGGAACAATCAAATGTGTCCTCCCAAGGTTCAATCGCCAAGTCAAGTGGAATCCTTTGGTTCAAGTGTGGCGATAAAAGACGCAAATCCTTTGAGTGTGCCAAAACAAGGATCATGACAGTGAATGATAAAGGAGAGTATGACTCCATGAGTGAAGGAGAATGCGAATCTTTGACAAAAGTGGCACAACAAACCAAATTTGATGAAGAACAAGGCATCATCTTTTGTGATGGGGACAAGTGTCCCTCACTTGTTGTGTCACGCATATTGACCACCTTTCTTAATGTCGATGAAGACCAAATATGCAACTTGTTCCAAACAAGAGACGACATACAAGGAAGGTCATTCAAGGTCATAATTGATTGAGGAAGTTGTCTCAATATTGAAAGTGAAGAAATGTGTGACAAACTCAACTTGCCAAGAAGAAAGCATCCCCACCCATATGATGTGCAATGTCTAAGTGACAATGGAAGTGTCAAGATCAAACATCAAGTGGATGTCTCTTTCTCGATTCGACCCTATGAAGACACCGTTCTATGTCGGTTTGTCACCTACTTCTTGGACGCCCATGGAAATATGATAAAGGCGCAATGCATGATGGACAAAACAACTACTATAGCTTCAAGAGCAATAACAAAACCTATGTGCTACGCCCAATGAAACCAAGTCAAGTGCTTGACGACAACGCCGCGACAATTGCTCGAATGAAACGAGAGAGTGCATCTAGTGATATGAGTGGTGACAGAGAGATCATCCATTAGGAGAGCAAGAGACAAAATCCTAAAATGAGTGGGAAAAGCATGAGTATTCAAAAGGGCTTAGCCTTGATTGCCACCAAAAGTGAGATGAGAGTTGAGAGCGAAAATACATTTGTGATTATTGACACTAACGGCTTACCAAGTCTATCTCCATATTTGTTGTCTCTTTTGCAGAAATTTGGTGACCCCATCAAGCATGATGGCCCTCATGGACTTCTCACTACACATGGCTCCGCTAAGCACTTCACCCAATTCAACATCTACGACAATGAAAGTAATGGCGAGGAGTGAAACCCACACGACAAGTTATACTACAACCAACCACTTCCTCAAGCCATCAAGCAACCAACTTTCGAGTTCTTTTATGGCTTCTACACCGAACATCGAGCTCTTCTTTAATCAACCAGGAAAGGCCACTTCAAGACCTTCGTGGAACTTGACCATACTCCACTACGAGCTTACTGATGACCCACAAGTAGAGGGGGTGTATCGTAGTACTTTCGATAAATAAGAATGTCAAAACCAATGAGGAGCAGAAGGTGTTGACAAGCAGGTTGGATAGAGGATTCACTGTAAACACTAGAAAACAGGTTTTTGGTGGTTTTTGATATAGCAGATAAAGAAAGTGCGAGTAAATAAAAGACAGTAAATATAACTGCAGCGAGTGGACCAATCCTTTTTGAGAGCAAAGGACAAGCAGGTTGTTCTACTTATGATTATCAAACGTTCTCGAGGACACATGGGAATTTCGTCAAGCGCTTTCGTTTCATATAGTTGATTAATATTTATTGTTTTGATAGGTGTTGTGTGGGTGAAACTATGCTAATGCACCGCCCAACTAGGATCAATACATACTTGTGATTAAACCCCATGCAAGCATATGAAAATATAAGAAAGTAATTAAGATAAATCTAACCAAAGCCTTAAACTCTGGGATCCTACACTCCCTCGTGCATCCGTTTCCTAACGGGGGTTTAGGTTTCTGTCACTCCGGCAACCCCACAATTAGTATCCAAATACACAATGCATCCTCGTAGGCCCATAAAGGTGAAGTGTCATGTAGTCGACGTTCACATGACACCACTAGAAGAATAACACCACAACTTAAATATGAAACAACTAGATATTACTTCAACATAATTGCACTACTAACATCTTGACTTCTCCCATGTCCTCAAGAACTAAATGAACTACTCACAAGACATCATATGGATCATGATCAGAGGTGATATAATGATGAATAACAATCTGGTCATAAAGTGCAAACACCGATAAATCTCGTAAGCATCAACTACTAACAAGTAATCCACTCCGGGAGAGAGATCTAGTGAAGAACAACGATATGGAACCCTAATCGTTACATCGGGATGGAGATGGATGGTGAGGGTGATGGTGCTGGTGATGATTATGATGACGATGACGATCTTGATGATGCCTGGAGCGATGACGGTGAAGATGGCGATGATTTCCCCTATCCGGGGAGGAATTTCCCCGACAGATTTCTCACTGCCGGAGAGCTTTTCTCTCTCTGTTGTTTTCCGCCCCGAGGAGCCAGCGGAATATTTCCTCGATGGTCCTCTGAGGCTTAGGGTTTCCGGGGGGTCAAGTATGCGAAAGGAGGCGACCAGAGGTGGGCCAGGGTGGCTGCACCACCCCTAGGCGCGGCCAAGGGGCGGCGCACCCAGGCATGGTGTGAGCCCCTGGTGGCCCCTCTCCGGGTCCCCTCATGGCTAGCTCCCTCTTCTGGACTTCTAAGACTTCCCCGATGCCCCCTTCTTCTTCTGATCTTCTGAAATAAGGTATCTTGACGGTGCTTTTTCCATCATATTTATGGTCCCGGTGTTTATTCTCCAATAATTATGAAACATGCAAAATAAGATGAAATAACATAAGTAATGCAACATAATATGGAATATATCGATGAATAACAGAAAATTACAATATAAAATAGTGATGCAAAATGGATGTATCACTTACCTCTACATGGCATTCGACAAGCGCATCAACCACAAAGACTTCATCGACATCAATATATCACCTTGTCAAGGTTACACAAGTGATAACAAGGGTCATGAGTCGAGGACGACTTTTTTGGTGGGGGTGGGTGGGGATGATGCAGCCCAACACTTTCCACCAACCACTCCAATTACTGCATATGGTCCCATGACAAGAGCTCAAATCGATGCACTTCAAATCAAGGTGAACTCACTCCTATTCTTACATGATGTTGCACATTCGGTGAATGGTTCGCTACCTCGTGTCCTTTTCCATTGTTTACGCAGGTATGAACCCCCAAGACACTGCCAAGGATGGTCAACAAGATATACAAGAAGAGAAAGCTGATGTCAAGGAAGATGGTGAAAGGCGCGAGCGTCGATTCCGACGCCGGCTGCAACCGACCCAAACCGGCTCCAAGCCTAGACCAACCTAGGCCTAATAGAAGGGGTTTCCTTCCCACGGGGTGGTTCTAGCCGACCAAGACCAGTCCTACTGTCGGTCTAACCGACCACCAGACCAGCTTCGCCCAGAAGCCGCCGGTATCACAGAAGGGGTTTCCGGTTCCAGCGCAGGTCCAGACCGGCCCAGGCCGCCCCTAGGACCGGTTCAACCAACTTTGACCTGGGTGTCTTGAGGCTGAGCCCTTGTAACTCGCGCACCTACCCCCTTAGCCTATAAATAGACACCATCTTTCTCTTCCTAGGGCCAGAGATGAACTGAGACTTCAGCTTGTTGCTCCTAGGAACTCCGTCGTGGAATCTACCAAGGCTACATCATATATATATGTACCTATTGAACCGTATCAAGGCCTCTCCTTACGTGAAGTCTCTAGATCGGGTGATTCTACCTCGCGGTCTCTCCCCCTATCGATTCCATTGAGCGTTTGTCGATCTCTCAGAAGGTGATTCCACCTAGTGGTCTCTCTGATGCTTGAAGTGCACAAGTTCGTTAAAGCACAATTTCGTGAAAGTATGATCTCCCAATTTATATCGTTCCCACGGTGAGCTGATCTGGTAAAAGGTTTTAAGGATGCCTTTGTCGCACACAAGGTGTCATACTTATGTGAATTGACCCACAAATATTAATTCGCTTAAACCTGCAGAAAACAAAGGATGATTTGTACGGAAATAAAAAGGAAATAACTTACTAGTAATAAATAACAAAAAGAATGAAATATTGTAAAGTGGTGTTGTATTGCTTATGCATGAGGTAGGAGCGGAGAGATATTTGGTTCATGGTTCTTGTGAATGTGCTTGATGGCGGTAGCGGATATGTGATATATATTCTCTTCTATTGAATGGTCGGTAGGCAAGTCACCCTGAAATAGTTAAACATCCCCATGCATGGATATGTTTATCACTATTTTCATGCATCCTCGTTCCATTGCCATGGTCAACTCAGCTATTTAAAACCAATAGGTTATACCAATGCATTAAGTTTGGTGGCTTCTCGTGATCCTCTTACTGTCTTCACTCCTCGTTGATATCTCCACTTGTCACTTTGGAGGTCCCAGAATTGTTGAACAAAAAGTATATGTTTACATAAGTCTCTACTAGCATCATGTTACTTGGGACCTAGATAATTGGCATTACGAATACCGTAAACACATAATCATATAAATAATATTGAAAAGACTCTCACAGATAAGATGGAATAAGTTAGCACAAACACATATCGCCAACTCCCTTCATTTCCCACGTCTCGGGTAGTCTACTCGCACATGAGAGATATAGCAAACATGAACTCAATAATTGAAAGTGGGAAGTTCATCTCTAGATTACCATAGTGAGTCACAATAATTCTCGGGTCATCAGACATCATACCACGAGTTCAATCTAAATAAGAGTTCTCAAACCCTAATCTTATTACATAGATGATCTCAATCTCTCTATGGGATGGTGGAATGGATGGTGTGGTGGATGGTGTTGAAGAGAACGATCTCAATCTCTCTATGGGATGGTGGAATGGATGGAGGTATAGCTTCTCCTCTCCGGATCTCCTTCTTCTCTCTTCTGAGTCTTCTGGCAGCAGATGTGTATGTTTTCGTCCCTGGCCTCTTCACGAAAGTTGTTCCTTTTGATGTGCTGGAGGCGGTGGCGAGTGGTACGGTCAACAGTGACTGTACCAAGATCGTTAAAAGCTTCTACGATTTACTTCTGAATTTCCTTATTTCTAGAATAGCTTGTTTTCCTCCAATTATCATTAATATGCATCATTTCCTTCCTTCTTAGTGGTGTTCCTAAAATCTCCATGAAGAAATGAAACATCTCCAAACATAGCAATGTTTGGGTTAGTGTAGGAGTTAAAACCATATGAAAATCCAACAAAACAAGGGGGGATGGCTAGAGAAAATAACACCAAGAATAGAGCCATCAACTCCCCCCAAGCTTAAAATATTACTCAGCCCGAGTAATCTAACAAAAAAGGAATATGGATTTAACAAGAAACTCAAAATAACTCAAGGTAATATTCCATTTCCCTTCTTCATAGTTCCTGCAATTTTAGATAAAATGATAATAGAATTTTCTTGGTTGCATCCTACACACTTGTTGCCTAACCTCTAAATAATTCGTTAACTGAAAGAACATTGCCTACAATAATAGTTTCAAGATTTTAACCGGCTGCAAGGTACAATCAAAATCTCCTCTCCTCAGTGAGATTAAAAACATTTTTGATGCCTGAATAATTCTTCTTGTTAAAACATCAAGGAAAAGCATGTACTTTTAATTCTATCCTCCACTTTTAAAGTTTTAAAATTAGATTTTATTGCCTTGCTAACTGGTTATTAGAGTAAAACAAGTAAACAATACTTGGTGTTAAAATAATAAAGATTGTTAGATCAATTATATTGCATGATGTAGTGGTGGAGAACTACAATCATCTCTCCACTCATAACAGAGATGTGGGATTCAAGTGTTGAAGTGACAAATTATAACGTTTCTGTTACACGATCCCCCCTGCTCATAGCCGTTATCCAGGATTTCCCGTGGGTAGATCATTTGTTGGCTAGAGGAGCAGTCAACACCATCACTCACGGTACATTGCTCATTGGCCAACGGAGTAGTGGTCTTGGTAAAAATTAAGATGAGTACCCATGGGCTCCCAATGAATTTAATGTTTGAAGTTGACTTTTCATATAATAACACCAAGCAGTTCACAAGTGCTTAGTAATAATAATTTAATCTTTCAATAACACAGCGTGGAGGATAAATCAAAGTCATACTTCAACAACGGTGAGCAATTTTTTTTCTCTTTAGCTCCAAAGCTCATTCATAAAAGATGATCAATAAATTTTTCTTAACTTACGATAGTGCATCGTTTATGAAAAATAGTGAGACTAGCATTGAAGGAAAAATTCTTAGAACTAACGAACTAGACGGGGAAGAAGTTAGGTGCAGCCAAACAAATAACAATATCATCATACTTAATTTTGCAAGAGCTAGAAAAATGAGAGTGAGATACCTCCTCTTGCTAATTTGATGTCTTGCTCGATCCATCTTCCATTTTTTCTTACTACCTCACATGAGCTGAGATTTTCCTCTAGAAACAAAAACAAAGAGAAAGAATATATATATACACACACAAAAGCTCTACCTTTTTTTAACAAGAGAAAGAACAATAAAAAGGGTACTCTTATTTTTTTGTTTTTTTTATAAAAGCAACAATAAAAAAATACTCTAATTATTTGTATTTTTGAATAAGAATGTAAGTGCTGAAATTAGACACGCTAAACAAAAACAAAACAAAAACTGAAAATAAACATTGATGCAAAGTTGTGGAGGAATTTCACCTCCACAAGTTTAGGTTTTTTTGACCTAACCGGGCTACTGGTTCCCGCCATATGGTGGTGGGTTCTATCACTACAAGTTCACGAAGTTGGTGAATTTTGTGTTGAGGTAGTCGAAGTTGGTGCTCACACCCTAGAGTGCTTGCTCAATTTCACCCACTACTCCCACGAGCTCATTGTACTTTGTGCGGTCAGCAAAATTACCTTGGTAACCCCATTCACCCCATCCACCTCCTTGTTGCAGCAGTGGCGGTGCTTGGTAACCCCATTCACCCTATTCGCCTCCTTGTTGCTGGTGGTGCTCCTCTTGGGCAGCATAGTGCTCCCATTCTCCTTCCTCAGCTGGCTCCTAAGGCTCCAGTCCTGCCTCTTGGCAAGCTACATGGTACTGCTCGCGGTCTATCTATGCTCCCCTACCCTGCAAAGCAAAACTATGTGGAAAAGTCGAGGCAACAATTTCTTCACCGCCCTTGTCACTAGGAAAACGTAGACGAAAATGGTGGGTGTTACGGTTGGCAGGGTTAATCTTAAAAAAGCCAACATAACCTAAATGGTGGGTGTTATCAGACTATATCCCCTCCTGTATAGCAATGTGAGTAAAAATTCCGCCACATCATTTGTTTCCTTGCTCTATGACTGTTGGCGGTAAATGTGCTGGATAAGAAGTGCACCATAATTAAAATGAACATGTTTAAAAGATGTTGTCAAGTGTGTAATATCATGGTGTGCCATTGCACCTGTGTTCTCCCTAGCAAAAAGTGAGTTTGCAATAAAAATATCTAGGTAACGAATGGTAGGGTTTTGAATGAGAGACACCTTCTTCTTAAGATACCGATAGTTACGAAGAACAGATATCTCATTCCAAACTCCTGCCATCTCAACGAGATCAACATCAGCATCATCTAAAAAATTTGTAGTGTGGTTCGAAAACAAAAAATGTAGCATAACCTCTAATGGTTGAGGTGTAGTTGTCGCTCTCCAATATGGTTAACCAGCACTAAGGCTCCTCGTCTGGCTGGTGGATGTTGCTGTAGAAGCTCGAGGATAACTCCCATGTAAGGTAATGTGGGGTGATACGTCCATTTTGCATCACTATTTTATATCATAATTTGCTATTATTCATCGATACATTTCATGTTATGATGCATCACTTATGTTATTTTATATTATTTTGCATGTTTCATAATTTTTGGAGAATAAACACTAGGACCAAAAATCTGATGGAAAAAGCACCGTAGAGATACCATATTTCAGAAGATCAGAAGACGAAGAAGAAGAGGGACACCGAGGGTGTATTAGAAGTTCAGAGGAGGAGTCCATCCAGAAGGGGAGCCAGAGGGGGGCCACCAGGGGCCCACACCATGAGGTGGCGCGCCCCCTGGCCGCGCCACCATGTAGTCTGGCCACCCTGGCCCACCTCTGGGGGATATCTTTCGCGTACGTGCCCCCCAGGGAACCCTAAGACTCATACCATCATCGAAGAATTATTCCTCCGCAACCTCGGGGAGGAAAACACCCGAGAGAGAACAACTCTCTGGCAAGGAGAAATCTGCCGGGGAAATTCCTCTACGGAGAGGGGAAATCATCGCCATCATCACCGTCATCACTCCGGGCATCATCAAGATCGTCATCATCATCATCACCACCTGCACCATCACCTTCATCATCCACCGTCATCCCGCTGTAGCAATTAGGGGCCTCTATCGTTGTTTTACATTAGATCTCTCTCCCGGTGTGGATTACTTGTTAGTAGTTGATGCTTGTGAGATTTACCGGTGTTTGCACTTTATGACCAGATTGTTATCATCCATTATATCACCTCTAATTATGATCCATATGATGTCTTGTGAGTAGTTCGTGTTGTTCTTGAGGACATGGGAGAAGTCAAGTTGTTAGTAGTGAAGTAATGTTGAGTAATATTTAATGGTTTGATATTTAAGTTGTGGTGTTATTCTTCTAGTGGTGTCATGTGAACGTCGACTACATGATACTTAACCATTTATGGGCCTAGGGGAATGCATCATGTATTTGGCTACTACTTGTGGGGTTGCCAGAGTGACAGAAACCTAAACCCCCGTTAGGAAACCATTACACGAGGGAGCGTAGGATCCCAGAGTTTAAAGATGTGATTAGATTTATGTCTTAATTACTTTCTTGTAGTTGCGGATGATTGCAAGGGGTATAATCACAAGTATGTATTAGTCTTGAATGGGACGGTACATTAGCATAGGTTCACCCACACAACACTTATCAAAACACTAGATTATCCAGCAGCATGAAACAAAAGCACTTGACAGAAACCTCCCGTGTGTCCTCGAGAACGTTTGTTAATCATAAGTAAACCCACCGGCTTGTCATTTGCTGAAGAATGGATTGGGCCACTTGCTGCAATTATTATTACTGCATTTTATTTACTCACACTTTATTTATCTGCAATATCAATAACCCCTACAAATCTATCTTTCAGTATTTACAATTATTCCTTCATCGAAACTGCTTGTCAACACCTTCTGCTCCTCGTTGGGTTCGACACTCTTATTTATCGAAAGTACTACGATACACCCCCTACACTTGTGGGTTATCAAGACTATTTTCTGGCGCCGTTGCCGAGGAGTGAAGCGCTATTGGGAAGTGGAATTGATAAAGGAAGCTTCTGCTGTAAGTGCTGTTTTTATTACTGTCTACTGCTTTATTACACTATGTTTGGATCTCCTTTTGAGTCCTTATTTGCGGGCACTGCTTCCACTGCTAGGGTAGTAAGTGACCCACCGCCTGATGATTTGGATCCTTATAAAATACCTATAAAGATTGTTAAACATGTTATGAATAACTGCTATTCAGGTGATGGAACTGTCCATCCTGGTAATCATTTGCTCTTTTTAGATGAATTATGCGAGTTGTTCAAGTGTGCAGGTATTACAATGGGCCAAGTGAAGAGCAAATTATTCTCTATACCATTGATAGGCCGAGCCACTGAATGGTTCAAACTGCTGAAAAATAGCCAGACTATTGGATGGGAGGAAATTGTGCCCCTCTTTTATTCTAAATTCCATCTTCCCAGTGAAATTCATAGAGATCGGAATTATATATATATAATTTTTGGCCTCATGACGGATACAGTATTGCCCAATCATGGGGGAGATTGAAGTTACTAATGCTCAAATGCCCCATTCATGAGCTCCCCAGTAATATTGTTATTAATAATTTCTATGCAAGGCTTTCTCTTCATGATAAGGATTTATTGGATGCTTCTTGTTCTGGATCACTTACACATATGAAGGATGAAGCTAAATGGGATCTTCTTGACCGTATTCAAGAAAACACTGAAGGATGGGAGAATGACAACGGTAGAAAGTCAGGTATAAATTATGATTATGAATGCATTAAAACTTTTATGTCATCCGATGATTTTCATAATGTTCGTATTGTTTATGGTATTTATTCTCAAGGTCCTGCAAACTTATATAAAGCTTTTGCTTCTTATGTTGATATTCCCAAAAAGGAATGGGATAAGTACCATGCACCTTATAAAGATACTGTTAATTGTGTTCCTGCTAGAGATATAGAAGTTCATACTATTGATTCTATTGTGCCTGAACCTTATATTCAGAAAATGCTTTCCCCTGCTAAGGTAAAATAACATTCTATGTTAGCTAGTGTGGTTAATAAAAGTGCAAGGAAACCTGTAGAACCCGAGGAACAAATAACTGTAGAACCTATAGTAGCAATAGTAAAGGACCTTGTTTCTAAAAATGTAGAACAGGGACACATTATATTTTGGGAAAATGCTTCTAATATTGTCTCTCATCCTAGTAAATCTAGGAAACCTAGTGTTCCTGTGCTATCTGTTAGGATAGGTGATCATTGCTATTATGGTTTGTGTGATATTGGTGCTAGTTCTAGTGATATTCCTTATGAGCTCTATAAAGAAATCATGCATGAAATTGGTTCTTGTGAACTTGAAGACATTGATGTGATTATTCAACTTGCTAATAGGGAAACTATTTCTGCAATTGGTATTGTTAGAGATATGGAGGTCTTATGTGGTAAAACTAAATATCCTGTTGATTTTCTAGTACTAGGCACTTCTGCTAGTGATACTTGTCCTATTATATTTGGTAGACCTTTCTTAAACACTTGTGGTGCTGTTATATATTGTAAAAAGGAGAAAATCCTTACAAAGTTTGATGGAGAGTCTTATGAATTTAATTTCTCCAAATTTGCTAAAGCACCTTATGAAGCTGAATTACCTAATGAGAATTATAGAGTTGAACAATTGGTTGTTGTTGCTCTTGCTCCTAACAATCCTTTGCAGCAATACATGGAAGACCATGAAAGTGATGTCTTTATGGAATAAAGAAATGAAGTTGACGAGATTTTCCTACATCAGCTAGCGATGCTGAAACATAATTTACCGGTGGAAGACTTGGGTACCACATTACCACCCAAGGAGGATCCTGTTTTTGATTTAAAGCCTTTGCCTAACAATCTTAAATATGCTCATATTGATGAAAAGAAATTATATCTTGTTATTATTAGTTCTAAACTTTCTGGTAAATAAGAGGAGAGATTATTGGGAATATTGAGGAAACACAGAGGTGCAATTGGTTATACTCTTGATGATTTGAAGGGGATTTCTCCTGCTATATGTCAGCATGCTATTAATATTGGACCTGATGGAAAGCCAGTTGTTGAACATCAACGCCGTTTAAATCCTAAGATGAAGGATGTGGTAAGAAATGAGGTATTAAAACTCCTAGATGCTGGTATTATTTATCCTATTGCTGATAGTAGATGGGTTAGTCCTGTGCATTGTGTCCCTAAGAAAGGAGGGATGACTGTTGTGCCAAATGAAAATAATGAACTTATTCCTCAAAGAGTAGTGGTTGGTTGTAGGATGTGTATTGATTTTAGGAAAGTTAATAAGTTTACTAAGAAAGATCAAATCTATCTTGCAAAAAACTGTTAACAAATCTAGAAAAAATTGGGCTAAGAAATTAAATGATGCTTTGTGGGCTGACCAAGCTTCCTTGAAACTCTCATCATTCCCTTGTTTGAAAGTGAAGATCATTTCCTCATGAGACAAGGCAACATGAACAGGTTTACTCATTTTCACAAGACTAAAAACAGGAATAAAACTACAGCTAGAATAGGAACTAATTTTTTTGTGTTTTTGATAAAGAGAAGCAAACAAGACAAAATAAAATAAACTAAGCAAAACTAAAACAAAGTAAAGAGTTGGAAGTGAGAGACTCCCCTTGCATAAATTCTTCCTCCCCGGCAACGGCGCCAGAAAACTTGTTGATGCTGCCTTGACGTGAGGATGACGTTGGAAAACCCCAAGAGAAAGGTTCTGAAGAGTGCAACAGCAAGTTTTCCCTCAGAAAAGAAACCAAGGTTGAATAGACCAGTAGGAGGACAAGCAGGGCGCACTACCGGTTTAGCAACAACGTGGAATCTACACAACACAATCAAATCACTTTGCCCCAACGAAACCGTGAGGTTCTCAATCTCCCTGGTTTTGCTGAACACAAAGAGGTTAAACGTATGGTGTGGAAAACAATATGAGAATAGTATGAATGCAGGAGCAGCATTGTGAAAACAATTGAAGTAGTGCGTGTATTATCAATATGAGAAAATGGACCGGGGTCCACAGTTCACTAGTGGCGTCTCTCCGTGAAAGATAAATAACATGTGTGGTGAACAAATTACAGCTGAGAAATTGACAGAAATAAAGGTTGCACCACAGTGCATATGCAAGACATAAATATTACTTTGTGATTCATGCGGGCATTACAATAAAATAAATAGACCGTCATCCAACTCCATCTATGACTAATAATCCACCCTCCGAATATCATCCGAACAAACGTTGGGTATTAAGTTGCAAGCAACAGATTATCGATGTAAGCAAAGTGTGTAATGTAAACAATGTAAAATAAGTAAACACTGATGTTTTCTCCCTAATGGAAACAACACATCCTCCATCCGTCACATTTCTGTCACTTGAGCACAGATGAAAAGGAGGCATGAACCCACTATCGAGCATAAATACTCCCTCTTGGAGTTACTAGCATCTAGTTGGCCAGAGCATCTACTAATAGCAGAGAGCATGAAAGATCATAAATAACATATGCATGAAGAGAACATGATAGATTGATAATCAGAAGACATAACATTCAACATTCACCATATTCCATCAAACACAACATGTAGCATTACATAAAGATGGTCTCGATCATGTAGGGCAGCTCACGTGATCTAAACATGAGGTACAAAGTGGAGAAGACAACCATCTAGCTACTGGTATGGACCTGTAATCCAGGGATGAACTACTCACACATCACTTCGGAGGAGGGCATGGTGGTGTATACCCCTCCGGTGATGAATTCCCCTCCCGACAGGGTGCTGAGGAGAGCTCCTGAACCCTCCCGATCTCGGGATGATGATGACGGGGCCTCGGGTGTTTATCGGGAAAAAGTGGTATATTTTTAGGGTTCACGTATCAGGGGGATTATATAGGCGAAAGGGCGATGGCTGTGAACGCCCGAGGGGCCCACACCACCCCCAGGCGCGGCCAAGGGGGTGCGCCTCCCTATGGTGTGCCCCCTCCAGGCCTCTTCGGGACTCCGTGGTACCTTCGGGAATTCTAAGACTTCCGGGCTTCGAATTTTCCAATTCCGAGAATATTTCTAGAACAACTTTTCTGAAACTAAAAACAACAGAAAACAGGGAACCGACTCTGTGGTATCTTGTCAATAGGTTAGTCCGTAAAATCAATAAAAATAACATAAAGTGTATAGAAAACATGTAGGAAACAACATGAAAACAACATGGAACATCAGAAATTAAGGATACGTTTATGACGTATCAATGCTCTCCGTTGTTAGTACATGGTATGGCCAAGTAGATGTTAGTAACTCCAAGAGGGAGCATTTATGCTCGATGATGGGTTCATGCCTCCCTTTCACTCACGCTCGAGTGACAGAGACATAAACGGTTGGGGGTGTGATGTTCCCACTAGGGAGAAAACAACAATGTTTACATTGTTTACATTACACACTTTGCTTACTGCGATTATCTGTTGCTTGCAACTTAATACCCAAGGTTTGCTCGGATGACACTCTGAGGGTAGATTATTAGTCATAGATGCAGTTGGATAACGTTCTATGTATCTTGTTGTAATTCCCGCATGAATCACATAGTAATCATAATGTCATGCATATGCACCATGATGCAGCCTTTATACCTGTCAATTGTCCAGGTGTAATTTGTTTACCGAGCATGTTATCTATCTTTTTTGGAGAGACACCACTAGTGAACTGTGGACCCCGGTCCATTTCCTCATACTAGTAATACAACCACTGCAATATATGTTTTCATACTGTTCCTACTATTTTCCTACCGCCATCACTGTTCTCTTTTCATCTACTGCAAACAAGTATTGTTTTCTACACCTTACCTTTAACCTCTTTGTTTTCATCAAAACCGGTGAGATTGACAACCTCACTGCTTCGTTGGGGCAAAGTGATTTGATCGTGTTGTGTAGATTCCACGTTGCTGCTGAAACCGGTAGTGGCCCCTGCCAATATCAGCTACATCAACCTTCGGAAGTGATTTCTTTCTCCTACTGGTCGATTCAACCTTGGTTTCTTTCTGAGGGAAACTTGCTGCTGTGCTCTTCATACCTTACTCTTGGGGTCTCCCAACAAGTGCAAGCCATGCACCATCACATACGGGCGTTGCGTTTTCGTATGATGGATGGTCTCCCAAATTCAACTTTTTATCTGCCATTTGCAAAGTTATAGAGGTCGGAGAATAGTCTAACAAATTCAAATTTTTGTATAAAGAGACTGGCATAACACTTACTCCTGCTCCTATATCTCGGAGTGCATTAAAAATTCTTGTTCCTCCTATATGACAAGTTATAAGGGCGTACCTGGATCTTATTTTTTTTCTTTGGGTATTGATCCCCATTGGGTAAAGGCATATTTGCAATTGGAGGAATGAATCTTTTTCTATTGAGAATATCTCTCAAGAAATTTTTTATAAGTAGGGACTTGCATAGCTTTAAGAATAGATACTTCAAAGGTTAGATTATTAAAATCATAAAAAAAATGTCCTCATCACTCATATCTTTCTTCCTATGTGGGAAAGGAAGAGTTTTCTTTGGTTTATGAAGAACTTTGTGTGGAGGGTATGGTTTACTTAGTGCCTTGGTTTTCTCCTTAACCTTTTCCTTTTTATTTGTTTCCTTAGAATTGTCTCCTTCTTATTCAACATTTTGTTCTTCCTCTCCTTTGTCCTCAATTCCATTGTCAGAATCAAATGGATATTGTTCCTTTTTATTACCTTCTTCCGGTGATTCTTCTCCTTGACGTTCTTCATTCAACTTTTCAATATCTTGAGGATCTATGGGATATTTAATTCCCTTTCTCATTTCTTCTTCATCTTGCCTCTTTCTTCCTTGATCCTTCTCGTCCCAGTCTGGTCCTTTTGGTCCTTGTGTTACTGTATTATGTCGTGTGACAACATTAGCTGATACAAAATTCATAGGGAAATCTTCTTCAAGTATGAGAGACTGAATTTTAGCTATTTGCTCACACTAGATACTAATCATGCGTGCATGTTTATCTAATTGTTTAGCAGTGTGTCTCATATTCTCTAGTTCTTCTGACATTTGTTCTATTGCCTTTTCATGATACTTAACATGGTTTACCAATTCTTCATTTATCTTGTTTTGCTTATATCAAAAGGAATGAAAGGCTTTATGAATTTCATCCCCCTTCTCATATATTTGAAGAGTGTATATTTATTTACCTTTTAGTTCCTCTGATGGGATACCATTTACCTTCATGGTCTTGTTGAATTGCTGCTTCAGTTCATCGTTTAAAACACATTGGCCCCTCCCTTCGGCACTTTCTTCCAGAAAATTAACGGAATATGATTCATCAATCTCACTAGGATGTCATTGGTGTGCATTAGTGGCAATGGTTACAAGGAGTTTTCCTCCTTCCTTCTTGGATAGTTGCATAAAGCAGCCTCCGGCACTACAATCAACAAAAAAAATTTAGATTTTTCATTCAATACATAATATAAGATATGATATAAAGTTCCTTCACTAATATCTCGAACAAAGTTTATTTTTATAAGGTCTAAATATATTTAAGTGGCTTGAACAGATTCTTCAATTTGTTCTTGAGAAAAATTCAAAACCTCTTGCACCACTTCCATTCAAAGTTCGAAGATAATTTAAGCATGAAAATTCTGACCAATTCTTTCCATTCCATAATAGACTTGTGAGGGAGTGATTTAAACCAATCCTTAGATCTTCCTGCCAAACAGAAATTAAATATCTTTAGTACTCCCTTTGATTCAAACTAAGTGTCAGAAGTTGCACAAGAGTTTGTGCATGTTTAGTTCACTAGGCACGTCACTTATTTCGGATCAGAGGGAGTAAAACAAATTCCTTGGTCAATCCTCTTGGTTTCGATGTGTCACAATAATTGTCCAATGCACTCAAGTGGAGTCCTGGATCTTGGCCTTCATTTCCTGAAAAAGTGTTTTGCATGACATGCATAATAATAGTTGGATCAATATTATAAGCCGGATAAGTAGAGTCTAGGTTAATGATAGGATTTCTTATATAGCTCCTTGATGGAACACTATACTCTCTCGGATTCTTTTCCTTCTTCGGTGTAATCACCATATTATCAAATAATTTTCTTTGTTTAGTTTTTGTGATTTTTTTATATTATCAATAAGTATTGGAACAACTTCCCTCGGGTACCTAGGTGGATAGTATGGTAGCTAGTTCTTACCCGAACGTGTTGCTCCCCTATCTTCAACCAAAAAAATCTAAACAAATGAAACCTGCTCAAGAGGGGGTGACCTCAAAAATCCGCATGGTAATGGACCTAGTGTTTCGTGAAGGAAAAAGGAGCTGGTGGACTACTCGACTCGACGGGTTACTGCCCGCCAGAAGATTGGATCTGGCGTAGCTCTGAATCTAGGGTTGTCTGTCCCGTTTGTGCCCCTCCCGTGCTTTATAAAGATAGCTGGGTCTCAGGGGCAATACATGAGGGGGCCTCGACTCTGAGTCGGTTACTAACTTTTCATATTCTTGCGGCTTAAGTCTTTCCTTCTGCTTCACGTAGGCTTCCTTTATGGGCCTTCGTGTAGCTACTCGTGGAGGCTGCGAAGGCACCCCTTAGTGGGCCACACTAGGTAAACCCATCATGGAGGGTCTCTCGGGTACCTCCACGTCAGTAGCCCCCGAGTGCCTGATTGAGTCAAGGACTTGATCTAGGGACTCAAACCCTCAAGATAGATTGCTTCAAGTGCTTTTCTGTAAACAACATCTGAAGGATATTGCTTAATGGGTTCGATCTACTCGACCGATCGAGGTTAATTAATCTCACTCGGGAGAATACACATTATCTTACTCAGGATTTGAGTCCTCAGGCTCGAACCTGGAAAAACCTGGTGTAATCCGACTCGTGCTGCTAAAGCCTTACCAAGTCGAATTCCAGTTGTCAATTATTTTACCCAACGCATCCGACCGGATTATCATCACACATGTTGGCATGGAAAAATAATAGATAGCGCAGCGGTGGTGCAACTCCCAGGCCGTTAGAACTGATCCGCGGATCTTATCTTCACACTATGAGTATGGCATCCAGAGTTTTAACGCAGCTGTGCGATCTGGGGAAAACAGAGTGCTTTAGCATGATTCATTCGAGTCAGTTTTCCGAGTGACAAAGGAGGAAACCTCACCTTATGTACTTTCTCGATGAAACTTTTCTCGTGAAAAAAGGCTTTACATGACTCGAATGATATTACTCACCACTCGAGTACTTTTTCGTCTGAGTATCTATGCCAGAAGTGGTGTAATACCCTATTTTTGCTGTCAGGGGATTGGACATTTCCTGATGTGAACTTATACTGTCAGAAGATAGCTTGTGTGAGTGGGGTTTGACCACCTTTTGACCGTTTGGTGCATGGTAATCTAGGGATTGTCAGTAAATGTCTAGATTCCCGCGTGTAGTGGGAGGTGTGGAGGCGTAGCGGTTAGCCTCCCACGCCACGTGTAGGGCTAATCTTGCCCCGCAGAGCATAAATGGCGGAGACGATTTCACCTTGCTATCATGAAAGAAAATTTCATCCTCAAAACTTGGGGGACTAAAAATATCATATTCATCAAAACTAGCTTCCCCAAGCTTAGAATTTTCAATAGCATTAGCAATAATGGTGTTCAAAGAATTCATACTAATAATATTGCTACTAGCATGCAAATAAAGCTCCATAGGTGTTTTAATTTTCTCTTCAAAAGCATCATGTCCTAATTCAAGATAAATATTATAAAGTTCTATCATATTTTTTTTGTTTTCCATTAAGACTACTAGTAAAAAATAAAAATAAAAAGCGAGTAAAAATAAGTCTAACTAGTGAAAAAAAGAAACAAAAAGATATAATTGCAGAATCTAAAGGAAATAACTTCAAGCATTCACACCCGAGGATGTGAGAGCCTTTTACCTTACCTCCCCGGCAATGGCGCCAGAAAAGAGCTTGATGTCTACGCACGCTTCTATTCTTGTAGACAGTGTTGGGCCTCCAAGTGCAGAGGTTTGTAGAACAGCAGCAAGTTTCCCTTAAGTGGATCACCAAAGGCTTATCGAACTTAGGGAGGTAGAAGTCAAAGATATCCCTCTCAAGCAACCCTGCGATTAAGATACAAGAAGTCTCTTGTGTCCCCAACACACCCAATATACTTGTCAGGTATATAGGTGCACTAGTTCGGCGAAGAGAGAGTAAAATGCAAGTAATATGGATGATAATAAGTGATAAAAGCAATCTGAAATAAAAATGGCAGCAAGCAAACATGTAGCAGAATAGGCGGAAAACAGTGTTTCAATGCTTGGAAATAAGGCCTAGGGCTCCTACTTTCACTAGTGGACACTCTCAACAATGATCACATAATTGAATGCATAAATATCATTTCTTCACTATGCTACTCCGAACCACTCTCCGGTCGAATAATGAACACTAATCATTGCGTTGGGGCTTTAACAACACTCCTCAAGTCTATATTCCCTCTCTAGGGCACCCCAATGTCACTATGAGGGCCATAAATTAGTAAACAAACGCCACAATTTCATAGGTTCATCTTCCAACACAAGATATAAATATCATGCTAAACCACACGGAGCACACACTGTCACCTTTGCCCCGTGATCAAAGTGTTTATGGAGATAACAAAACCACTTGAGTAGCATGACAGTTGAAGATCAATCTACATATTCAAATAGATTACAAAGCTCATGATCACATAAAGATCACACCATGGGAGAGAGAGATGAACCACATAGCTATCGGTAGAGCCCTCAACCTCAGGGGAGAACTACTCCCTCCTCATCATAGGAGACAACAATGACGATGGAGATGTCGGTGGAGTCGATGGAGATGGCTTCCGGGCGCACTTCCCCGTCTCGGCAGGGTGCCGGAACAAAGATCCGTCCCCCAAAACTTGTCGGTGGCGGCGGCGGAGCTATGGATGTATTTTGCGGAAAGGTCGATTCTCCTAGGGTTTATGCCTCGGGGAGTATATATGGGCAAAAGGGCGATGCCGGGAGGTGGCCATGGGGCCCACAGCCCTAGGTGGCGCGGCCAGGGGGACCCGCGCAACCCCATGGTGTGGCCACCCTGTGGCCCCACTCCGGGGCTCTTCGGGACTTCTGGAAGCTTCCGGGACTTTAGGAGTTCTGGCTTTCAAATTTTCCAATTCCCAGAACATTTCCAGAACAACTTTTCTGAAACTAAAAATAGCATAAAACAGGGAACTGGCTCTGTGGCATCTTGTTAATAGGTTAGTCCCGGAAAACATAAGAGAACGTAGGAAAACATACGGAAAATATGTAGCAATTGGCATAATATCAACATGGAGATCTTGTGAGCTTACTAACATGATCAAGATCATCTATCTGTAATGCTACATGTAACTCCAATAGGATCCGATGAATATTGAATGCTATGTAAAGTTGATTATAGATCTATCTTTTATATGTTATTTGTGACCTTGCATGCTCTTTGTTACTACTAGATGCTCTGGCCAAGTTGATGCTTGTAACTCCAAGAGGGAGTATTTATGGTCGATAGTGGGTTCATGTCTCCCTTATATATGTGCCTGAGTCACAGAAACATGACGGATGGGGGATGTGTCGTTGCCATTAGGGAGAAAACAACAATTTTTTTGTCTAAGGATAATTCTATTGTTTACATTACACACTTTACTTAATGCAATAATTTGTTGCTTGCAACTTAATACCCAAAGTCTGCTTTCATTATGTTCCGAGGGTGGATTATTAGTCATAGATGCAGTTGCATTACGGTGCGGCCTTTATTTCTGTCAATTGCCCAGCTGTAATTTGTTTACCCATCTGTTATCTATCTGTTTTGGAGAGATACCACTAGTGAACTGTGGAACCTGGTCCATTCTTTTACACAGATAATACAACCTACTGCAAGCACTGTTCTTTTACTACAATCATTGTTTTCTTTTCATTTACTGCAAACAAGCACTATTTTCCACTTTATACATCTAATCCTTTGCGTTAGCCAAACCGGTGAGATTGACAACCTCACTGTTTTATTGGGGCAAAGTATCTTGGTTGCGTTGTGTGCCAATTTCACATTGCTGCTGAGCCTATAGTGCGCCCTGCCAACATCAATTGTCAACAACCTTCAGAAGTGATTTCTTTCTCCTACTAGTCGATTAAACCTTGGTTTCTTTCTGAGGGAAACTTGCTGCTCCACTCTTCATACCTTTCTCTTGGGGTCTCCCAACGAACGTGTGTCCACACTCCATCAAGCATTTTTCTGGAGCCGTTGCCAGGGATTTCCAAGTTATCATCACCAAGAAGTCTCCCATCAACTACACACCAGCATTTTTCTGGCACTGTTGCCGGGGAGGAAGAGGATTTATGCAAGGGGAATCTCTTACCTCCAATCTCTTTACTTTGTTTTTGTTTTGCTTAGTTTATTTTATTTTGTCGTGTTTGCTTACTTATGTCAAAAACACAAAAAAATAGTTCTGATTATAGTTGTTATTTTTTCTACCCTGTTTTTAGTTCATCATGTTGCTCCCTAAGTTCACCCTGAAAGACTTATCAATAGGTAGTGGTTCTATAATTTGAAAGGATAACATTGAAGAATTCTTTAATCATGTTAGCAAGCATACAAATTTTGAGGATAGATCCATAGTAGAACTTGCTCCAAATTATGAAACTGTTCAGCTTCTTTAGTTCACTTGTTAGAGGCTAGGTTTATTAACCTTAACCCTATAATGCAGCAAATGTTTCTTAACCAAAATGATGTTGAGGACACTTAAAAAGGAGATTTTATTCTAGAAACATTGCTTAAAGAATTTGGTGATGTTGTTGTAGTGGCTAGGCAATTTTTTGATCGTTTTAAGATGCTAGGCTCATGTGTAGATGTTATTGGTGCTCTTGAAAAATTGGACAAAACTAAACCTAAAAACGAGGAGGAAATCAAAATACCAATATCTTTTAAACTAGTAGGAATGCATGAAGCTTTAGAGAAGAATTTCCCTTCAATTAATCGGTAACAAGAAGCTAGTATAGTTTGCTTTCTCTCATAGCCACAGCAGGCCCCTTCTTTTGCAATACTTAAGAAGGTCTCTCGTGGCAAAATTCTTATTAAAGCCTTCTCTACCATTGAATTCGGCCTTTGGGGTCAACCTCACTGTTTCGTTTGGGGAAAATAACTTGATTGTGTTGTGTAGATTCCACATTGCTGCTGAACCGGTAGTGCGTCCTGCCAACATCAGCTGCCAACAACCTTCAGAAGTGATTTCTTTCCCCTACTCCTCGATTCAACCTTGGTTTCCTTCTGAGGGAAACTTGCTACTGTGTTCTTCATACCTTCCTCTTGGGTTCTGATACGTCATAAACGTATCCTTAATTTCTGATGTTCCATGTTGTTTTCTTATTGTTTCTCACATGTTTGCTATACACTTTATGCCATTTTATCAATTTTATGCACTAACCTATTGACAAGATGCCACAGAGGCAGTTCCCTGTTTTCTACTATTTTTAGTTTGAGAAAAGTTGTTCTGGAAATATTCTCGGAATTGGAAAATTCGAAGCCCGGAAGTCTTAGAATTCCCAATGGTTCCGTGGAGTCCCGAAGAGATCCGGAGGGGGGCCTCAGGAGGCCCACACCATAGGGCGGCGCGCCCCCCCTTGGCCGCACTTGGGGTGGTGTGGGGCCCCCAGGCCTCCACCGCCTTTGCCCTTACGCCTATTTAATCCCCCCGAGATGTAAACCCTAAAGATATACCACCTTTTCCCGAGAAACACCCGAGGGCGCCGTCATCATCATCCCGAGATCGGGAGGGTTCTGGAGCTCTCCCCGGCACCCTGCCAGAGGGGGAAATCATCACCGGAGGGGTCTACACCACCATGCCCTCCTCCGAAGTGATGCGTGAGTAGTTCATCCCTGGACTATGGGTCCATAGCAGTAGCTATATGGTTGTTCTCTCCACTTTGTACCTCATGTTTAGATCTTGTGAGCTGCCTATCATGATCAAGATCATCTTTATGTAATGCTACATGTTGTGTTTGCTGGGATCTAATGAATGTTGAATGTTATGTCTTATGATTATCAATCTATCATGTATCTTCATGCTTATGTTATTTATGATCTTTCATGCTCCTTGTTATTAGTAGATGCTCTAGCCAAGTAGATGCTAGTAACTCCAAAAGGTAGTATTTATGCTCGATAGTGGGTTCATGCCTCCTTTTCATCTGTGCTCGAGTGACAGAAACGTGACGGATGGAGGATGTGTTGTTGGCATTAGGGAGAAAAAACAATGTTTTGTGTAAGGATGATGTTATTGATTACATTACACACTTTGCTTACTGCGATTATCTGTTGCTTGCAACTTAATACCCAATGTTTGTTCGGATGATATTCGGAGGGTGGATTATTAGTCATGGATGCAGTTCTATGATGGTCTATGTATTTTGTTGTAATGCCCCTTATGAATCACATAGTAATCTTTATGTCTTGCATATGCACTACGGTGCATCCTTCATTTCTATCAATTGACTAGCTGTAATTTGTTCACCACACATGTTATTTATCTTTCGCGGAGAGACACCACTAGTGAACTGTGGAGCCCGGTCCATTTT
This sequence comes from Alopecurus myosuroides, assembly GCA_028641055.1. Taxonomy (NCBI): domain Eukaryota; kingdom Viridiplantae; phylum Streptophyta; class Magnoliopsida; order Poales; family Poaceae; genus Alopecurus; species Alopecurus myosuroides. Next base: position 279,393,157 of record CM054062.1, on the reverse strand, counting down.
CCTCATACTGATAAAACACCTACTGCTTTCATACTGCTCTCATATTGTTCCTACTGGTTTCCACACCATATGTTTAACCTCTTTGTGTTCAGCAAAACCGGTGAGATTGAGAACCTCACTGCTTCGTTGGGGCAAAGTGAATTTATTGTGTTGTGTAGGTTCCACGTTGCTGCTGAACCAGTAGTATGCCCTGCCATCTCAGCTGTATCAACCTTCAGAAACACTTCTTCCTCCTACTGGTTGATTCAACCTTGGTTTCTTTTTTGAGGGAAAACTTGTTGTTGCACTCTTCACACCTTGCGCTTGGGGTCTCCCAACGAGTGTGTGTCTACACTCCATCAAGCTTTTCTAGCGCCGTTGCCGGGGAGGAAGAGAATATCTGGAAGGGGAGTCTCTCACTTCCAATCTCTTTTCTTTGTTTTTGTTTTCCTTAGTTTATTTTATTTTGTCTTGTTTGCTTCTCTTTATCAAAAACACACAAAAAAGTTCTTATTCTAGTTGTTATTTTTTCCTTTATCATGCTTGCTATCAATGGTTGTTGTCTTTGAAACTAGATCTTATAGGCAAGGTGGGTTCACAGATGAACAACAAAAATATTATAAGAAACACCGCTTGTCACAAAAAGGAATACACTTATGGGAGAAAATTAAAAAATTGCATGACTATGCTAAAAACTTGTGCTCTACTTATAATGTTACCTATTGCTTTGATAAATCTTGCTGCTGTAGGAGGTATAAACACCTCCCTTTTCAATGTGAGTATAATGATAATGTCACCATATCTTCTTATGTTAAGGGAAATTATGAATCATATGATGTGGAACAAATTGAAGAATTTATTGCTTGGAAGGGTGCATTCAAAATTGCCTATTTGCTTGAAAGTATTGATGATGCACCGTATAAATACGAGATTTATGATATACTGGAATATTTCTTTGATAATTACAAGTATTGTAATTACTACATTATGGCATATCTTAATAAATGCTCTCAACCTAAGGAAGATACTAATGCCTTGCAGGAACCTATGGAAGAAGAAACTGCTGAATCTGGAAGCTCAGTGGATGAAAAAGAGGAGGAGAGTGATGATCAAGAGGAGGAAGAATGGAGCTACCCATGTCTACCTCCCAATGAGAGTTACTCTTTAACTCATACATTATTTGATGAAAGTGATGATCGTATTGATTCTTTTGAAATGTCCCTTTTTGATGAAATTGATACTTGCTATACTTGTGACCTTGATACTACTATGAATGAAACTTGTGAGAATGATATTGCTACTGTTATTCATGATAATCCATGCTACTTTGGTGGATCCTATGATAATCCTCTATTTATTCCAACTATTGATATGCATGATAATGAGGAAGTTTGTTTAGAAAATTTATATGATAATGCTCTTCATGATGGTCCTATGTTACTTGATGTTATAAATTATAATGCTACTGAAAATAGGATTGCTATAATGTTTCCTGTACCTTTTATGAGTGATCAATCATCTTGTTTTGCTATTTCTAAAAGTGGGAAAAAAGAGGAGCTGATTTTAAATTATGATCCCACTGTTTTGGAGCTTGATATGAATTATGTTCTTTTAGACCATGACAAACATAATTTATGTGATAATTATGTTGTTGAGTTTGTTCATGATCCTACTGAAAATTATTATGAGAGAGGAAAATATGGTTGTAGGAATTTTCATGTTACTAAAACACCTCTCTTTGTGTTGAAAGTTTTGAAGCTGCTCTTGTTCTACCTTCCCATGATTTCTAGTTTGAGCTTATTTGATTTATTTCTTTACAAGATTCCTATGAATAGGAAGTGGGTTAGACTTAAATTTGTTTTACAATTTCTTCTTGATGCTCTCTTTTGATTAATTCATATTTCTTATGTGAGCATCTACTTGATTCCACTTTTCTAGGCCTAGCTAAAAGGCGTTAAAGAAAAACACTTCTTGGGAGATAACCCATGGTTTGATTTTTTGCTTTGTTTTTCTCTGTTTTCTTTGAGTCAAGGGGTTGTATACTTATGTAGAAACTCCTTTGTATATTTTTTTTTAATGTTTTAGTAATGCCAAGTAAGGTTTCTGACGAGAGTTGGAGTTGGTTTTTGGATTTCTGCGCGGGAAACAGATTTTTGCTGTCCACCGTAAGAAATCGTATAAAATCCAGGAAGATCAGAATAATCTGAAATTTTTTGTGCTTATTCCTCGGCTATTCCGCAAATTATCGTTCTTTAAGTTTTTCGATATGAGAAACTTAAGTGCCTCAAAAAAAATCGTCTTTACAGACTGTTCGGCTTTTGACAGATTGTGCCATTTTTCTTGCATTTGCTCTTTTGCGATGTCAAGTGGATTTCTTTGCTTTACGAAACATAAGTGGTTTTAGCTAATGTTTATAAGTATCAATAGCACTTGTTCCATTCAGAACCAATGGATTTTTAATTGTTGCACTAACCCTCTAATGCGAATTACTGTTTGAGTGTGGTGTGAAAGAAGTTTTCAAGGGTCAAGAGAAGAGGTGATATATGTGATCAAGAAGAGTGTAAGGGTCAAAGCTTGGGGATGCCCCCGTGGTTCATCCAAGAATATTTGAAGAAGACTCAAGCATCTAAGCTTGGGGATGCCCAAGGCATCCCCTTATTCATCAACTATCTATGAGGTCACTTCTCGTGAAACTATATTTTTATTCGGTCACATCATATGAAGTTTACTTGGAGCGTCTGTTTGTTTTTCTTTCGTTTTATTTTGTTTTATTTTCTTTCCCTTGCTGAAATAATATAGTTGGATCCTATCATTCTTTGTGTGGGAGAGAGACACGCTCCGCTTTTTCGTTTGAATACTTGCTATGCTATTATTCTTAGTTTTTCTTCTAGTTGCTGCGAAAATTCCTGTTTAGCTCTTGTTTTCATTGCATCTCTTATCAGAGTTCTTAGTTTTAGTAGTGTTTTGTGAGTCCTCTCATGGTTGTTTGCTTTAGCATTTGGATAGTTTTTGTTAAAGCATGCTTTGTATGGTGCTCGTTGGGAAAAGAAACTGTTGCTTGAGGTAGAATTTTTAACAGTGCAAGTAGAAGCTTGTATAGACTGTGGCTAGACTTTTTCATATCATGCTAAATGTTATTTTAGTTTTAAATCCTTGTGGTTATTTAGTAACATGATTAGCCTCAAATATCTGAGAGTGTTTAATGTTCCATTGAAACAATCATGAGTTGTTCTTTTCATAGCATAAACTTGTGGTGTTCTCCTTGGAATGTTTTATTTGGTTGACTTAGCGCATGCTCACACCATGTTTATGACTATGAACCAGTCACGAATAGCCTCCATGATCATTTAGTTTTTGAACTTGTGGTACCACTTATGCTTTGATTAATGATGTTTATGTCACTATGCATGATTATGGCTCTTATGCTCTCTTGCTTTGTCGCTCTAGTCTTTTGCTATCCTACACCTGTACTGAGTATGAGATCTCCTCATGCATCCAACTCCCCAAAACCAAAGTTTTTCCATTGTGTCCAGCATACCTACCTACATGTGGTAATTAACCGCCACTCCAAAGTAAATTGCTCATGTGTTACCTTTAAAACTTTCAAAAGTACTCCTCTTTTGTGCTCCTGTTTTAGCTCACGAGGACGTTAATAGAGAATCTTTATCTCACTTGTTCATTGGACTTTCACACCCTGGACTAGTGGCTTCATCCGCTTATCCAATGATAGAAGAGTGGCAGCGGGGTGCCCAGCCCCAAATTAATAACACAAATTCTCTTCACTATTTTTTCCCTGATTTATCAGTCAAAGCATAATTCTGTAAACAAAAGAGAAAGAGGGATGACCTTCTACCCAGATGCGTCCTTCTATGGGATCTGCTTTTGTGAAGTATAGTTGGCTTGTGACGTACTGTATTTTTTTGTTTACCATTCGTTGACATAAAATATAGACACTCCTCCACGGTATGTGATTGTTCGCAGACACCCAAGGATTCGGTTAGCCATGGTTTGTGAAAGATGGTTGGGAGGAGTGTCAAGTTTTTATACCTCTGTTTAATAAAATAAAATCTCTAGCACATGAGTGATCCATGCTTCCCTCTGCGAAGGGCCTTTCTTTTACTTTTATGTTGAGTCTCCATCTTCTAACATTATGCACGGTTGAGAGAGCATAGTTGCCATTCTGAGTTTTATGTGCACTTGTCCTAAAAACATTATTAATTGATTCATGATGTATTATTGGTTGTTCTCTAATTATTTGTTCTAGTCTTCCTCATAAACTTTGAAGGTGTCCTGGCATTTATGTTTTGCCCCACTCTTAAGGACTAGCGAAATATCACTTTGACATGCTTTCTCTATACTTGAAACAAATGTATATCTTTTGTTGCATTGTTATTCATGATCTTTTATTTGAGTTACTTCTCATGATGCAAGGTGATTGCTATGCTTTATTATTAAATTTCTATTTATCATGCTTGTGTTAAAGTTCTATGATCTCAGCTTACTTATGCTTTTACATTATTGATGATCAAGTTTATGTTGGTAGCATGTCACCTCAGAAATTATCGTGTTTTTATCGTTTACCTACTCGAGGACGAGTAGGAACTAAGCTTGGGGATGTTGATACGTCATAAACATATCCTTAATTTCTGATGTTCCATGTTGTTTTCTTATTGTTTCCCATATGTTTGCTATACACTTTATGCCATTTTTATCTATTTTCTGGACTAACCTATTGACAAGATGCCACAGAGCCAGTTCCCCGTTTTCTGCTGTTTTTAGTTTAAGAAAAGTTGTTCTGGAAATATTCTCGAAATTGGAAAATTCGAAGCCCAGAAGTCTTAGAATTCCCGAAGGTTCCAAGGAGTCCCGAAGAGACCCAGAGGAGGGCCTCAGGGGGCCCACACCATAGGGAGGCGCACCTCCCCGTTGGCCGCGCCGGGGGGTGGTGTGGGGCCCCCAGGCCTCCACCGCCTTTGCCCTTTCACCTGTTTAATCCCACGATACGTAAAACCTAAAGATATACCACTTTTTTGCGAGAAACACCCGAGGCCGCCGTCATCGTTATCCCGAGATCGGGTGGGTTCTGGAGCTCTCCCCAGCACCCCGCCGGAGGGGAAAATCATCACCGGAGGGGTCTACACCACCATGCCCTCCTCCGAAGTGATGCGTGAGTAGTTCATCACTGGACTACTGATCCATAGTAGTAGCTAGATGGTTGTTCTCTCCACTTTGTACCTAATGTTTAGATCTTGTGAGCTTCCTATCATGATCAAGATCATCTTTACGTAATGCTACATGTTGTGTTTGCTGGGATCTGATGAATGTTGAATGCTATGTCTTCTGATTATCAATATATTATGTTATCTTCATGCTTTCCCTGGCATGCCAGCTGCATCAACCTTGACAAGTGCTTCTTCCTCCTACTGGTCGATTCCACCTTGGTTTCTTTTCTGAGGGAAAACTTGTTGCTACACTCTTCGCACCTTGCGCTTGGGATCTTCCAACGAGCGTGTGTCTACACTCCATCAGGGTCTCCCAACGAACGTGTGTTACACGCCATCAAGCTCTTTTCTGGCGTTGTTGCCGGGGATTTCAAAGTCTTCAAGAGCAAGCATCCTCCCATCAACTACACACTAGTCTTTTCTAGCGCCGTTGCCGGGAAGGAAGAGGATTTCTGCATGGGGAGTCTCTCACCTCCAATCTCTTTATTTTGTTTTTGTTTTGCTTAGTTTATTTTATTTTGTCTTGTTTGCTTCTTTTTATCAAAAACACAAAGAAATAGTTCTTATTCTAGTTGTTATTTTTATCTTGTTTTTAATCTTGCTAAAATGAGTATTGCTGAAGTTGAGGTTCGTTCTTTTAAGCCACAAGGGGGAGAAAGTTTGAAATATGCTTGGTATATAATAAGTGATGCCCATCATAGATGCACTAAGAAATATTCTACCTTGATCCTTCTTAGGAATTTTTATGTTGGTTTTACTAGCTGGTATAGGTATGTTCTAGACACTCTTACAAGTGGTAATTTTCTGGGAACTCCTGCGTTAGAAGCCTGTAATTTAATTGAAAGTTAGTAGGAACACCACCTACTAAAGTTTTTAAAACTGAGATCACTTTAGATGATGTTATAAAAAGCTGAACTCTATGGAGAAAAAATTGCCAAATTTCCTTGATTATGCTAGCAGAGTTAATGAATCAATAGTAAGTATCAATAAAAGAATCAATGTTTTAGAGGCTACCAATACCCATGATAATCAAAACATCAGGATTGGTAAAATAGAGGAGGCTATGGAAACTTTAAGTTCAATTCTTCTCTTAATTTTAAGAGGGAGAAAGCTTTTAAGGGAAAAGAGCAAAAAAATTATGTATGTCCCTAAGGTGTCTAAGACAAAATCCCCTAATGTGTTTAGAATTGATAAAACTTTTAGTGAAATTAAAAGTGATTTACATGTTGAATCTTCTTCAGGGGTACCCAAAGTACCAATTGCTACAAGTGGTGTTTTAGAGGAAATTATTGATTTGGATGCTTCTTCAATTAAGAATACTTGGTTCTTGTTTTCTCGGCCTAGTTAAAAGGCGTTAAAGAATAGCACTTCTTGCGAGATAACCCATATTTTTATTTTTGCAATGTTTTCTTCTGTTTTCTTTGAGTCAAGGTGTTGTTTACTTCTGTAGCAACTCCTTTGTATCTTTATTTTCTCGCATTTTTTTTGCCAAGTAAAGTGTCTAGCAAAAATTTGAAGTTAGATTTTTATTTCTGCGCAAAAAACAGATTTCTGTTGTCCACTTTTAAATTCGTGTAAATCACAGAAAGATCAAAATGACCTGAAATTTTTGTGCTTAATCCTCAGCTATTTTTAAAACTTTTCTAGTTCCGGGTTTTTCGATTTGAGCAACGTAAGTGCCTCGATTTTTTTTTCTTTACAAACTATTCTGGTTTTGACATATTCTACCTTTTTACTTGCATTCTCTCTTTTACTATGTTGAGAGGATTTCTTTGTTCCACAAAACATCAGTGGTTGTAGTTAATGTTTAAAAAGTATTAATAATTCTTGTGTCCAAGGAGAACATGAAGTTTTTGATTGTGAACTAACCCTCTAATGATAATTACTTTGAGTTTGGTGCGAAGGAAGTTTTCAATGGTCAAGACAAGAGGGTGATATAATGTGATCAAGAAGAGTGAAAAGCCAAAGCTTGGGAATTCCCCCATGTTTCATCCCAGCAAATTTCAAGAAGATTCAAGCGTCTAAGCTTGGGGATTCCCAAGGCGTACCCTTCTTCATCAACAACTTATCAAGTCACTTCTAGTGAAACTATATTTTTATTCGGTCACATCATATTGAGTTTACTTGGAGCGTCTGTTTGTTTTTTTGTTTTCTTCTCTTTTGTTTTCCTTTAGGAAATAAACTTAGTTGTAACCCATAATTCTTTTGTGGGAGAGATACATGCTCCACTTTTTCATTTGAATACTCGTTTTCTTCCATGCTCGTATTCTTCGATTTTCTTCTAGCTACAGCAACTCCTTCTCTTTTTAGCTCATGTTGTTCATGCATCTCTTTTTCAGAGATGTTATTTCTCGTAGAGTAGTAGTAGTACTCTCTTGTTTTATTGCTATATCTCTTGGAGAGTTTTTGTTTAGTTTTAAATGACTGGTGTTGGAAAGTAGAACAATTTTCGTGCTTATAACGGTGCAAAAAGAAGCTTGTATAGACTGTGGCTAGACTTTGCCATGTGATCTAGGATGTTATTTTAATTCTATGCTTAATAGTTATTATTGTAGCATGACTTGTCTCAAATAGCTGAGAGTGTTTAATGTGCCACTGAAAGAATCATGAGTTGTTTTTATCACATTGAAGCATAATATTGTGGTATTCTCCTTCAAATGCTTTATTTGGTTGACTTGGCGCATGCTTACACCATGTTTATGACCGCAAACCAGTCGCCTATAGCCTCTATTATCATTTAGTTTTTGACTTGTAATACCATTTATGCTTTGATTAATAATGTTTTTGTCGCTATGCATGATTATGGCCATTATTGCGCTCTTAATTTGTCGCTCGCAGTCTTTTGATAGCCTCCACCTGTATTGAGTATGAGCTCTACTCGTGCATCCAACTCTCCAAAACCAAAGTTTTCCAAATGTGTTCACCATACCTACCTACATGTGGTATTTAACCGCCACTCCAAGTAAATTTCTCATGTGCTACCTTTAAACTTCCAAAATTATTCCTGTTTTGTGACCTTGTTTTAGCTCATGAGGACGTAAATAGAGAATATTTATTTCACTTGTTGATTGGACTTTACACACCTAGACTAGTGGCACATCCGCGTATACAAATTGATAGAAGAGCTGGCAGCAGGGTGCCTAGCCCCAAAATCGGTTACTATAAATTCTCTTCACTATTTTTGCCCCAGATTTATCAGTCAAAGCATAATTTTATAAACAAAAGAGAAGAGGGGTGACCTTCTAACCCGAGTTGCGTCCTTCAATGGGAGTCGCTTTTGTGAAGTCTAGTTGGCTTGTGATGTACTGTATTTTCTGTTTACCATTCCTTGACATAAGCATACACCTCTCTAAACAATGTTTTCAATACGTTTGTGTCGAGACGTCGTAGTAGTGTTCATAGACGGGGGTGCCATGAGTCTACCGGTAAAGACGTGGGGTACGTGGTAGTACGACAACCAGCAACACCAAATTTACCCAAGTTCGGTACGTCGCAACTAGGCGATGTTTCTACTCCTGCAATCGCACTAAGTCATGGCTGAAGCCTAAAGTATACAAAGTACAACATGAGTAGGGTTTCGCTAACTCGGCGAGGATCAACCTCTCGACGAGTTGGCTTCTAGCTAATTGTCTGTCTCTTTCTTCCCTCCCGTCTGGCTTTATATAATAGTCGGGTTAGGGCTTACAGAAAGGAAACCTAGAAGACTACGTAAAGTATCTAACTTGGAAAGCAGGAATCCGCCTTCTACTCCAAGCCGCACCACTTTGGGCCGTGGTCCGGGTTCTTCTAGAATCCGGCTTCTGCACGTCATCTTACTAGGCCGCCTAATGGACTGTGATCCATTACCAATCAGGCCACCCTGGTAATCCGGCTCTTTAGGACAATGCCGGATATACCCCTAATCGGTATATATCCGATAGTAGCCCCCAAGAAGGATTGAGACTTCATCCTGCCACCTTTCGTCAATTCGCATTCTGCTTCGAGAAATGTTGGTGCTTTGTCTCGATTCTTCTTTTTCCTAAAACTTCATAACGCGTAACTCGGATTTCATCCAAATCCGGCTTTTTCTTCCACGAGCCTTTGCGGAGATGGAGTTTCTTGATGTGTAACTCAAAACTCGGATTTACTAGAATCCGGCTTTTCTTCCACGAGCCTTCGTGGAGAAGGAACTTCGTGATGTCAGCGATGAAATCGTGCTGACATCACGGACGTTTGGGTTCAGTCAAATTCCTGAAACGTATCTCTGACAGAGTCTCGCGAGAAACGAGGACGTAGAACTTATCACTCTGCTTCCTTATTTCCCGGGTTTTCTGGTTTGTGACACGCGTCAAAGATCTAACGGTGAAAAGAGCCGTTGTGCGCATCTCAACGTGTTTCCGGCTATAAATAGCCGCCTTCGGTCCTCCGGTTGCCCTTCCGCTCTCACTCCATCTGCCAGCCCCCTAGCGCCATTGCCCTCAAGCCAAAAGCTTGCAAGTAGTGAGCAGAGCCTGTGCGTCCCGCACCGTCTCCGGAAAACATCATTGGAGGTTCCGGATCTTCACCGCGCCTCCCAAGAATGGCCACCGGAGACTCACCGCACGCCACAAAGGAAACTTCCGTCGCCCTCAACATCGACGATATCATCAACGATATCGATCCTCAGCTCGATTCTCCCCTCCGCGCCGCCGCGAGCGCGTAGAAGGAAAACATCGGTGGTTTGGCTCGCGAGGATCCTCCTCTCGCGGTCGAAAACATGGCGTCGTCATCTGTCGCGCCGTCTGTCGCACCCGGACTTCTAGAGGATACTCACCGCACGAACTGAACAGTATTCTGATGGGATTACGGGGCTTACCGGCACCCGCGTCCTCTTACGAGTAGGCCAACACTTATGTGTGACAACCCATCGCTACTGTTCACCGTCGATGTAAACTATCCCGTAGAAATCAGGACACTACCATTGACGTACTTCATACCATACACACACGGTACGTCAACGGCTTTGAACAAACTGATAACACAACATATCTCTAAGACACAAAAGATTGAAATAAGTTGCAAATGGCCCTCACTAGGGCAGAGATAGCAAATACAATCATCCAGAGGACACAGGTCCCAACATAACATCATTACATCTCAGCGGAAGCATTCAAAGGGTCTGAGTACAGACAAATCCAAATAGGCTTAAGAAGCCGGAAACTGAAATAAAGACGGAGCCCATCCACGATGTCTCGGATCCTGCCCGGGTCCGCTAACTACTCGTCAGCAGCCTCGTCAAACTCCACGTAGTAGCCGTCACCTGGATCCTCGTAAGCGTAGTCTGCGGAAACCACAGCCCCAAAGGGGTCAGTACATAGACGTACTGGCAAGCAAGACTCACAGTTCACCAAAGTGTAGCCCGTCAACACCAAGCACAGATGCCTTGGGTTCAACGGGAGAAAGGGGATATAAAAGATGCTGCAACTGGCTGCGCTAACCAACTACAGAAACCTACAACTTCCAGCTAACAGAAAGGAGATAAGATCGAGTATCGTAACCAACTGGAAGATAACATCAAACAAACCCATCCTGGATCTCGCCCCTTATCCAAAGAAGCAATCCGAGGATAACTCACACAGTTGGATTAAAGATGAATCCAGTTATTGTGTCAATAATCCTATTACTAGTCAAGTTGTTAATCATGGGGTGTGAGATTGTGAATCATTAGGTTTAAGTTGTCCTGAGTACTTGTTAGCCAGTACTTTCACCAAGTTAACCATAACCGCGGAAAACACGGCTTCTCGAGAAGATTATCCCTGCAGGGTTGGACCAATTTGGCCGTACACGTATGAATAACCCGCCAGATGGGATGCCTCCCACCAAGCGGGGCACTCAACACAACTCAACTCTTCTTCGCATCAAGCCCAAAGCACCTTGGGCGCACGGCTAATCGAGCCCAGAAGAAAATGGACCCTCATAGCACTCTAAGAACGTGTCCCCCTATATGCCGACTACAAAAGTTCCACCCTGCGCTGGGCTCGCAAAAACATGCATGCGGCAAATGGAAAACACGAATTAAATGAGATGATTTGGACGAGATGCGAATCGAATCAAATTGAGGGGGGCGCCCATACTCGCTTCCCACATGCGGGTAGTGCGCTCATCATGGATCAGTAGACAAGACCCTTTTCCTATTAGGGTCGACACTAGCAGGCCTCAAAACCACACAGGGCCTCCTGCCGGTGCCTTATCATCAAATTATTATTAAGTAATAACATTAGCATGATTGATTGATTAAACATCGAGCCCCCAGAATAGAATAAAATATAGTAACTGAAAGTGACGGGTAACAGAATCGAGCAAACAACCTAAGCATGCTAGTAAGACACTGGCTCAATCAATAGGGTTGTAGGAGGGGTGGTGAGGCAATGTCAGGGTTGAGGGATTCATGTGATAGGTTCGTAACAGAAACAACTACCACTAAGGCTAGCAGAAATAGACAACGGAAAGTATCGGTAACCAGGGTTGAAAGGAACACAATGGTTCATGTGAGTGATAACTTGCCTGCAAACTCAACAGCCGGGTACTGAGCTAGATCCTCAGAACGGGTGCTATAAGGATCGTCGGTCTCAACGTCGTCGTGTATCCGAGAAGAAGCAAACAAACAATGCAGAAAGATAAACAATCAATAACATGGCATAGTGCACAAACATGGGATGATGCATGACCATTTAATTGATGCATCAAAATAAACTAGTTGACAAGATAACAACATGATTAAATGGACCCTTATGCAATTGGATTGCATATGGAAAGCCCATGAATTATGGTTGAATTAATTGTTCTACAACTAATCATCATGTGAAAGTTGATTAGCATGATGCATGGATGAGGAAAACAACAAAATAACAACAATAGAACCAAATGGAATTAAGGTTTAACAAGTTTGGAAATTCATTCATTAAGTTAGGAAATTTTGGTTCCTTAAAGGTGTCACACAAGCATTTGTTGTTTTCACCAATTTTAATTGTTCAAAATAGATAACAAAGTTCATATTTGGAAAGAACACAAGATTTTGGGTGGATTACATGTTTCACTTGTTGAAAAAGGATTTCAAATAAATTGTTTATGAATTAAACAAGTTTAAGCAAGAATTAAATGAATTTAATTCAAACATGAACTTATTTGAATTTTTATTTGTCCAAAGCATTAAACCAAATTCATATTTCAAAATTTTATACTTTTATGGTTTGAAAACATATTTTATATGTCCCAAAAGAATTTGATTTGATCAAGTTATGAATTTAACAATATTAAATGAATTAAACAAGGTTTAAATCATTCAACCAATTTTAATTATTCAAAACATGAAACAAATTTTATATTTGGAAAGGTGGTTTAATTTTGCATGGAAAACATATTTCATTTGTTGAAATTGGATTTAAAATGAGCAAGTTATTATTTTGGCAATTTTAAATGCAATAATTAAGAAACAGTTGTTTTCAGCAATTTAAATTATTCAAAACAGCAAACAAAATTTAGATTTGGAAAGTACATGAAAAATTGATTGGAAAACATATTTAGTTTGTGGAATTTGGAATTTTTATGCCCAAGTTATGATTTTTGCAAGTTTAAGTGAATTTAACAAGAATTCAAATATTGCACCAATTTAAAATATTCAAAACAGCAACAAATTGCATGGAAAAGGTTGAAAACATGTAGCAAATGTTTCATTGAACATTTAGAGCTATCAAACATAATTTTAGGGTGATTATTGAATTTATTATGCAATTTTCCATAATCATTCTTATTCTGCCCTTTTTAGTAAACAGAGGAAAACATGCTCAAAATTAATTCAATTGTGCCCAAATAAAATACCAATGTGTAGAGTTTTTTAAGACAAATTTTTAGAGTCCAAGTTTGTTAAAATTGGATGAGTAGAATTAAAGTTATGAAATTCCAAAGTTTCCAAATTTTATTGCATTTTCAGTAATTAATTAATTAGTGCTACAATTGTTACAGAAACATGATGCAAACTTGGCATTACTAGAAGGAGCACAAAATTATGAGTTCACAGGATTTTGAATCGTTCAAATTGGAGTGATATTCAATTTTATATGGAATTTAGAAGTAATGGTTCAGATCTGGTTTGCTGAAATTCTGGCAGAAAAAGAAAACAGAGAATAAAAGGTGGAATAAAAAGTGGGGTGAGGGGGGATCGAACCCAGCACCTGTGGGTTAGGCGCAAGGGGTGTTGACCAGTGGGGTGGAGCTGCTGACTTGTGATGGAAGGGGCCTCGGGGGGAAGTTAAGGTGTGGCCTGCGGCTGTGTTTTCTGAATCTGTAACCGAACTGAAACGCACGGTGGCGTCTGTACCTCGACAGCAAGAAAGGCCAGCGATGGCAGGGACCTGCTCGCCGGAGGGGGCGGCTGGTGGAGGCGCTGTGGGGTGCGGTGGTTGGAGGGGAGTGTGGCCAAAGGGAGGAGGAGGGAAGGCGAGAGGAGGAAGGGGAGTGGGAGGGCATCACCTTGAGCGATCGATGGAGGAGCAGGTCGCAGGGGGCGAACAGGGACAGCAGCAGGTGGTCGCCGGCGGAAAACCTCGACGGCGGCGGGGCTACGTCGCCTCCCCGGCCTGGCCGAGGGCATGGAGGCGCGGAGGACGTCCCCCCGGTTCCATTCCCGGGCAAGGATGGCGCCGGCGGGGGCTAGGGCGACGGCGGCGAGCCAACGCATCCACGGCCACCGCAGCTCCTATGCGGTTCAGAAACTCAGAAGGAAGCAGAGGGTTTTGGAGAGGAGATCGAGGGGAGAGGCAGGATGGCGGCGCTCGGCTAGAGGTCTAGGGTTAGGGGGAAGAGGGGGAGGAGGTTGGTGCTTATATGGAGTAGGGAGCTTGGTACGGCTGCAATCTGGAGGGGGGAGGAGGTGATCGAGCGGTGCTCGTGCTGATCGTACAGAGGGGAAGAAGACGACAAAGGGGAAGATGACTGAAACGGTATCGGGCTGAGGGAGGAAGTGGGCTCGGGGGGAGAAAAAGAAAGGGCTGGGCCATGCCCCTCTCCCTTGTGTGCTGGTTTTAATATTTTGTTTCTATTTATTTTTTTTGGCAGAAAACAAATGGAAGAAAAGGATGAGATTTTTAGTTAGTAAAAATATTAGGAAAATTAGGGTCAGCTATCTAGGTTAAAAGAAAACAAATGCCACGTTTTGTTTTCAGAAAGTTTGAAAGTAAATTGCTGTTTGGAAGTAATTCAAATTTGGTTGAATTTTAATATTAAGTAAACATTTTTTGAAAACAAAGTTTTAATAGGGTGAACCCTATGGTTAATTTGAGTAAAAAGAGTTGATTTGATTTGGAGATTTTCATAAACTCAAAGTGGTTCTGTTTGATGCATTTGGTTTGAATTTTAAATGTGATTTGGAAATTAATTGTTTGATTAAAACCAACAATTTAACAGGTGAGCATTATGGAATTATTTGGAAACAAATGAGGTTTTGATTTGCATTTCTTTATTTGAAAAAGATTGTAACATGACAAGTATGAAATAAACATTTGAAATAATGTTTGAATTTCAATTGTTTTGGTATTAGATGAATTTCTGTTAGAAACAAAACAACAGTTTGGAATCACAACTTTTATGGAAACAATTGATTGTTTTATTTTGAAATATTCATTTGGAAATTGTAACATCACAAGGATGAAACAAAAGGTTTGAATTTTGGTTTGAAATTCAAATAGAAAACAAAGGAAAACAAATGAAAACAGTTGGAAAACAAAACAAAACAGAGAATAACAAATGGAAAACAAACAAAACAATTGCAATCAACATGATGCCATGATGCAAAACATAAAATAACAGAGAGTACACATTCTAAAGGCTTATTTTTCAGACTTGGGATGTTACAAAACGCCCCCCCCCCTTGAAGGAATCGCGCCCCGAGATTCCTACTGAGAAAAGAAAAGGTCCGGATACTTCTTGGGAAGATCTTCTTGAGCTGTGACACGTGAAACACATCGTGCACCTTGGATAGTTTTTCTGGAAGTTCAAAACGATAGGCATTCCTGGCAACTCTTCTGGAAAGATGTCAGGAAATTTAGAAACCACCGGACACTTTCAAGTAAAGGGAGAGTTTTTGTATCGAGGGTGTATAGCTGGATAGAACTTGATTCATTTGGGGAATAGACTATCTGGAATGTGGTGATTCGGGAATGCTTCCTCGAAACAACCCCAGGTGATAGAAATGCAAGCTCTCATAGCCTGGAATCAACAACAACAACAACAACCTTTCTGGCCAGATAGACTTGATATTTGGGAAGTTTTGATTAGACGCCGGTAGAAGAACTGAAATGGAAAACAACAACAAGATTTCAACGGACGAAAAGGATGTTGAGAAGAATAGGATATTGAAGCAACACCGGGAAAACAAGAACAAAACTCCTGAGGTACTACGGAAAACCCATCCGGGCTTCTAAAGGATCAATATCTACTGCTTAAGGAATAGAGGATCTGCTTCCGGGGCTTACACGCCTCCGTTCTCAATCGTGAGTAGGCAACATGATAAATCATGTCACAACCACCTCCATTCCTATGGTCTAGTAGATATAACCATCCTAGAGAAACCAGAATTCGTGAAATCCTAACTTGAAAGTTTAGATGAGAATAGAAAACAACGTTGCACTTCCTTACCAGAAAAAGGGAGGGTGGGTGGGGAAAGAAGAAAAAGAACAGAATTCCTACTCTCACGTTTCATTTTTCCTATATAGCTACAAAATAGTTTCTAGACTCAACTGCGACTAGTAAAAAGGGATCCTACAGGCAGACAGGCTCTGATACCATTTGTCGCACCCGGACTTCTAGAGGATACTCACCGCACGAACTGAACAGTATTCTGATGGGATTACGGGGCTTACCGACACCCGCGTCCTCTTACGAGTAGGCCAACACTTATGTGTGACAACCCATCGCTACTGTTCACCGTCGATGTAAACTATCCCGTAGAAATCAGGACACTACCATTGACGTACTTCATACCATACACACACGGTACGTCAACGGCTTTGAACAAACTGATAACACAACATATCTCTAAGACACAAAAGATTGAAATAAGTTGCAAATGGCCCTCATTAGGGCAGAGATAGCAAATACAATCATCCAGAGGACACAGGTCCCAACATAACATCATTACATCTCAGCGGAAGCATTCAAAGGGTCTGAGTACAGACAAATCCAAATAGGCTTAAGAAGCCGGAAACTGAAATAAAGACGGAGCCCATCCACGATGTCTCGGATCCTGCCCGGGTCCGCTAACTACTCGTCAGCAGCCTCGTCAAACTCCACGTAGTAGCCGTCACCTGGATCCTCGTAAGCGTAGTCTGCGGAAACCACAGCCCCAAAGGGGTCAGTACATAGACGTACTGGCAAGCAAGACTCACAGTTCACCAAAGTGTAGCCCGTCAACACCAAGCACAGATGCCTTGGGTTCAACGGGAGAAAGGGGATATAAAAGATGCTACAACTGGTTGCGCTAACCAACTACAGAAACCTACAACTTCCAGCTAACAGAAAGGAGATAAGATCGAGTATCGTAACCAACTGGAAGATAACATCAAACAAACCCATCCTGGATCTCTCCCCTTATCCAAAGAAGCAATCCGAGGATAACTCACACAGTTGGATTAAAGATGAATCCAGTTATTGTGTCAATAATCCTATTACTAGTCAAGTTGTTAATCATGGGGTGTGAGATTGTGAATCATTAGGTTTAAGTTGTCCTGAGTACTTGTTAGCCAGTACTTTCACCAAGTTAACCATAACCGCGGAAAACACGGCTTCTCGAGAAGATTATCCCTGCAGGGTTGGACCAATTTGGCCGTACACGTATGAATAACCCGCCAGATGGGATGCCTCCCACCAAGCGGGGCACTCAACACAACTCAACTCTTCTTCGCATCAAGCCCAAAGCACCTTGGGCGCACGGCTAATCGATCCCAGAAGAAAATGGACCCTCATAGCACTCTAAGAACGTGTCCCCCTATATGCCGACTACAAAAGTTCCACCCTGCGCTGGGCTCGCAAAAACATGCATGCGGCAAATGGAAAACACGAACTAAATGAGATGATTTGGACGAGATGCGAATCGAATCAAATTGAGGGGGGCGCCCATACTCGCTTCCCACATGCGGGTAGTGCGCTCATCATGGATCAGTAGACAAGACCCTTTTCCTATTAGGGTCGACACTAGCAGGCCTCAAAACCACACAGGGCCTCCTGCCGGTGCCTTATCATCAAATTATTATTAAGTAATAACATTAGCATGATTGATTGATTAAACATCGAGCCCCCAGAACAGAATAAAATATAGTAACTGAAAGTGACGGGTAACAGACTCGAGCAAACAACCTAAGCATGCTAGTAAGACACTGGCTCAATCAATAGGGTTGTAGGAGGGGTGGTGAGGCAATGTCAGGGTTGAGGGATTCATGTGATAGGTTCGTAACAGAAACAACTACCACTAAGGCTAGCAGAAATAGACAACGGAAAGTATCGGTAACCAGGGTTGAAAGGAACACAATGGTTCATGTGAGTGATAACTTGCCTGCAAACTCAACAGCCGGGTACTGAGCTAGATCCTCAGAAGGGGTGCTATAAGGATCGTCGGTCTCAACGTCGTCGTGTATCCGAGAAGAAGCAAACAAACAATGCAGAAAGATAAACAATCAATAACATGGCATAGTGCACAAACATGGGATGATGCATGACCATTTAATTGATGCATCAAAATAAACTAGTTGACAAGATAACAACATGATTAAATGGACCCTTATGCAATTGGATTGCATATGGAAAGCCCATGAATTATGGTTGAATTAATTGTTCTACAACTAATCATCATGTGAAAGTTGATTAGCATGATGCATGGATGAGGAAAACAACAAAATAACAACAATATAACCAAATGGAATTAAGGTTTAACAAGTTTGGAAATTCATTCATTAAGTTAGGAAATTTTGGTTCCTTAAAGGTGTCACACAAGCATTTGTTGTTTTCACCAATTTTAATTGTTCAAAATAGATAACAAAGTTCATATTTGGAAAGAACACAAGATTTTGGGTGGATTACATGTTTCACTTGTTGAAAAAGGATTTCAAATAAATTGTTTATGAATTAAACAAGTTTAAGCAAGAATTAAATGAATTTAATTCAAACATGAACTTATTTGAATTTTTATTTGTCCAAAGCATTAAACCAAATTCATATTTCAAAAGTTTATACTTTTATGGTTTGAAAACATATTTTATATGTCCCAAAAGAATTTGATTTGATCAAGTTATGAATTTAACAATATTAAATGAATTAAACAAGGTTTAAATCATTCAACCAATTTTAATTATTCAAAACATGAAACAAATTTTATATTTGGAAAGGTGGTTTAATTTTGCATGGAAAACATATTTCATTTGTTGAAATTGGATTTAAAATGAGCAAGTTATTATTTTGGCAATTTTAAATGCAATAATTAAGAAACAGTTGTTTTCAGCAATTTAAATTATTCAAAACAGCAAACAAAATTTATATTTGGAAAGTACATGAAAAATTGATTGGAAAACATATTTAGTTTGTGGAATTTGGAATTTTTATGCCCAAGTTATGATTTTTGCAAGTTTAAGTGAATTTAACAAGAATTCAAATATTGCACCAATTTAAAATATTCAAAACAGCAACAAATTGCATGGAAAAGGTTGAAAACATGTAGCAAATGTTTCATTGAACATTTAGAGCTATCAAACATAATTTTAGGGTGATTATTGAATTTATTATGCAATTTTCCATAATCATTCTTATTCTGCCCTTTTTAGTAAACAGAGGAAAACATGCTCAAAATTAATTCAATTGTGCCCAAATAAAATACCAATGTGTAGAGTTTGTTAAGACAAATTTTTAGAGTCCAAGTTTGTTAAAATTGGATGAGTAGAATTAAAGTTATGAAATTCCAAAGTTTCCAAATTTTATTGCATTTTCAGTAATTAATTAATTAGTGCTACAATTGTTACAGAAACATGATGCAAACTTGGCATTAATAGAAGGAGCACAAAATTATGAGTTCACAGGATTTTGAATCGTTCAAATTGGAGTGATATTCAATTTTATATGGAATTTAGAAGTAATGGTTCAGATCTGGTTTGCTGAAATTCTGGCAGAAAAAGAAAACAGAGAATAAAAGGTGGAATAAAAGGTGGGGTGAGGGGGGATCGAACCCAGCACCTGTGGGTTAGGCGCAAGGGGTGTTGACCAGTGGGGTGGAGCTGCTGACTTGTGATGGAAGGGGCCTCGGGGGGAAGTTAAGGTGTGGCCTGCGGCTGCGTTTTCTGAATCTGTAACCGAACTGAAACGCACGGTGGCGTCTGTACCTCGACAGCAAGAAAGGCCAGCGATGGCAGGGACCTGCTCGCCGGAGGGGGCGGCTGGTGGAGGCGCTGTGGGGTGCGGTGGTTGGAGGGGAGTGCGTCCAAAGGGAGGAGGAGGGAAGGCGAGAGGAGGAAGGGGAGCGGGAGGGCATCACCTTGAGCGATCGATGGAGGAGCAGGTCGCAGGGGGCGAACAGGGACAGCAGCAGGTGGTCGCCGGCGGAAAACCTCGACGGCGGCGGGGCTACGTCGCCTCCCCGGCCTGGCCGAGGGCATGGAGGCGCGGAGGACGTCCCCCCGGTTCCATTCCCGGGCAAGGATGGCGCCGGCGGGGGCTAGGGCGACGGCGGCGAGCCAGCGCATCCACGGCCACCGCACCTCCTATGCGGTTCAGAAACTCAGAAGGAAGGAGAGGGTTTTGGAGAGGAGATCGAGGGGAGAGGCAGGATGGCGGCGCTCGGCTAGAGGTCTAGGGTTAGGGGGCAGAGGGGGAGGAGGTTGGTGCTTATATGGAGTAGGGAGCTTGGTACGGCTGCAATCTGGAGGGGGGAGGAGGTGATCGAGCGGTGCTCGTGCTGATCGTACAGAGGGGAAGAAGACGACAAAGGGGAAGATGACTGAAACGGTATCGGGCTGAGGGAGGAAGTGGGCTTGGGGGGAGAAAAAGAAAGGGCTGGGCCATGCCCCTCTCCCTTGTGTGCTGGTTTTAATATTTTGTTTCTATTTATTTTTTTTGGCAGAAAACAAATGGAAGAAAAGGATGATATTTTTAGTTAGTAAAAATATTAGGAAAATTAGGGTCAGCTATCTAGGTTAAAAGAAAACAAATGCCACATTTTGTTTTCAGAAAGTTTGAAAGTAAATTGCTGTTTGGAAGTAATTCAAATTTGGTTGAATTTTAATATTAAGTAAACATTTTTTGAAAACAAAGTTTTAATAGGGTGAACCCTATGGTTAATTTGAGTAAAAAGAGTTGATTTGATTTGGAGATTTTCATAAACTCAAAGTGGTTCTGTTTGATGCATTTGGTTTGAATTTTAAATGTGATTTGGAAATTAATTGTTTGATTAAAACCAACAATTTAACAGGTGAGCATTATGGAATTATTTGGAAACAAATGAGGTTTTGATTTGCATTTCTTTATTTGAAAAAGATTGTAACATGACAAGTATGAAATAAACATTTGAAATAATGTTTGAATTTCAATTGTTTTGGTATTAGATGAATTTCTGTTAGAAACAAAACAGCAGTTTGGAATCACAACTTTTATGGAAACAATTGATTGTTTTATTTTGAAATATTCATTTGGAAATTGTAACATCACAAGGATGAAACAAAAGGTTTGAATTTTGGTTTGAAATTCAAATAGAAAACAAAGGAAAACAAATGAAAACAGTTGGAAAACAAAACAAAACAGAGAATAACAAATGGAAAACAAACAAAACAATTGCAATCAACATGATGCCATGATGCAAAACATAAAATAACAGAGAGCAAACATTCTAAAGGCTTATTTTTCAGACTTGGGATGTTACAAAACGCCCCCCCCCCCCTTGAAGGAATCGCGCCCCGAGATTCCTACTGAGAAAAGAAAAGGTCCAGATACTTCTTGGGAAGTTCTTCTTGAGCTGTGACACGTGAAACACATCGTGCACCTTGGATAGTTTTTCTGGAAGTTCAAAACGATAGGCATTCCTGGCAACTCTTCTGGAAAGATGTTAGGAAATTTAGAAACCACCGGACACTTTCAAGTAAAGGGAGAGGTTTTGTATCGAGGGTGTATAGCTGGATAGAACTTGATTCATTTGGGGAATAGACTATCTGGAATGTGGTGATTCGGGAATGCTTCCTCGAAACAACCCCAGGTGATAGAAATGCCAGCTCTCATAGCCTGGAATCAACAACAACAACAACAACAACAACAACAACAACAACCACCTTTCTGGCCAGATAGACTTGATATTTGGGAAGTTTTGATTAGACGCCGGTAGAAGAACTGAAATGGAAAACAACAACAAGATTTCAACGGACGAAAAGGATGTTGAGAAGAACAGGATATTGAAGCAACACCGGGAAAACGAGAACAAAACTCCTGAGGTACTACGGAAAACCCATCCGGGCTTCTAAAGGATCAATATCTACTGCTTAAGGAATAGAGGATCTGCTTCCGGGGCTTACACGCCTCCGTTCTCAATCGTGAGTAGGCAACATGATAAATCATGTCACAACCACCTCCATTCCTATGGTCTAGTAGATATAACCATCCTAGAGAAACCAGAATTCGTGAAATCCTAACTTGAAAGTTTAGATGAGAATAGAAAACAACGTTGCACTTCCTTACCAGAAAAAGGGAGGGTGGGTGGGGAAAGAAGAAAAAGAACAGAATTCCTACTCTCACGTTTCATTTTTCCTATATAGCTACAAAATAGTTTCTAGACTCAACTGCGGCCAGTAAAAAGGGATCCTACAGGCAGACAGGCTCTGATACCATTTGTCGCACCCGGACTTCTAGAGGATACTCACCGCACGAACTGAACAGTAATCTGATGGGATTACGGGGCTTACCGGCACCCGCGTCCTCTTACGAGTAGGCCAACACTTATGTGTGACAACCCATCGCTACTGTTCACCGTCGATGTAAACTATCCCGTAGAAATCAGGACACTACCATTGACGTACTTCATACCATACACACACGGTACGTCAACGGCTTTGAACAAACTGATAACACAACATATCTCTAAGACACAAAAGATTGAAATAAGTTGCAAATGGCCCTCACTAGGGCAGAGATAGCAAATACAATCATCCAGAGGACACAGGTCCCAACATAACATCATTACATCTCAGCGGAAGCATTCAAAGGGTCTGAGTACAGACAAATCCAAATAGGCTTAAGAAGCCGGAAACTGAAATAAAGACGGAGCCCATCCACGATGTCTCGGATCCTGCCCGGGTCCGCTAACTACTCGTCAGCAGCCTCGTCAAACTCCACGTAGTAGCCATCACCTGGATCCTCGTAAGCGTAGTCTGCGGAAACCACAGCCCCAAAGGGGTCAGTACATAGACGTACTGGCAAGCAAGACTCACAGTTCACCAAAGTGTAGCCCGTCAACACCAAGCACAGATGCCTTGGGTTCAACGGGAGAAAGGGGATATAAAAGATGCTGCAACTGGCTGCGCTAACCAACTACAGAAACCTACAACTTCCAGCTAACAGAAAGGAGATAAGATCGAGTATCGTAACCAACTGGAAGATAACATCAAAAAAACCCATCCTGGATCTCGCCCCTTATCCAAAGAAGCAATCCGAGGATAACTCACACAGTTGGATTAAAGATGAATCCAGTTATTGTGTCAATAATCCTATTACTAGTCAAGTTGTTAATCATGGGGTGTGAGATTGTGAATCATTAGGTTTAAGTTGTCCTGAGTACTTGTTAGCCAGTACTTTCACCAAGTTAACCATAACCGCGGAAAACACGGCTTCTCGAGAAGATTATCCCTGCAGGGTTGGACCAATTTGGCCGTACACGTATGAATAACCCGCCAGATGGGATGCCTCCCACCAAGCGGGGCACTCAACACAACTCAACTCTTCTTCGCATCAAGCCCAAAGCACCTTGGGCGCACGGCTAATCGAGCCCAGAAGAAAATGGACCCTCATAGCACTCTAAGAACGTGTCCCCCTATATGCCGACTACAAAAGTTCCACCCTGCGCTGGGCTCGCAAAAACATGCATGCGGCAAATGGAAAACACGAACTAAATGAGATGATTTGGACGAGATGCGAATCGAATCAAATTGAGGGGGGCGCCCATACTCGCTTCCCACATGCGGGTAGTGCGCTCATCATGGATCAGTAGACAAGACCCTTTTCCTATTAGGGTCGACACTAGCAGGCCTCAAAACCACACAGGGCCTCCTGCCGGTGCCTTATCATCAAATTATTATTAAGTAATAACATTAGCATGATTGATTGATTAAACATCGAGCCCCCAGAACAGAATAAAATATAGTAACTGAAAGTGACGGGTAACAGAATCGAGCAAACAACCTAAGCATGCTAGTAAGACACTGGCTCAATCAATAGGGTTGTAGGAGGGGTGGTGAGGCAATGTCAGGGTTGAGGGATTCATGTGATAGGTTTGTAACAGAAACAACTACCACTAAGGCTAGCAGAAATAGACAACGGAAAGTATCGGTAACCAGGGTTGAAAGGAACACAATGGTTCATGTGAGTGATAACTTGCCTGCAAACTCAACAGCCGGGTACTGAGCTAGATCCTCAGAAGGGGTGCTATAAGGATCGTCGGTCTCAACGTCGTCGTGTATCCGAGAAGAAGCAAACAAACAATGCAGAAAGATAAACAATCAATAACATGGCATAGTGCACAAACATGGGATGATGCATGACCATTTAATTGATGCATCAAAATAAACTAGTTGACAAGATAACAACATGATTAAATGGACCCTTATGCAATTGGATTGCATATGGAAAGCCCATGAATTATGGTTGAATTAATTGTTCTACAACTAATCATCATGTGAAAGTTGATTAGCATGATGCATGGATGAGGAAAACAACAAAATAACAACAATAGATCCAAATGGAATTAAGGTTTAACAAGTTTGGAAATTCATTCATTAAGTTAGGAAATTTTGGTTCCTTAAAGGTGTCACACAAGCATTTGTTGTTTTCACCAATTTTAATTGTTCAAAATAGATAACAAAGTTCATATTTGGAAAGAACACAAGATTTTGGGTGGATTACATGTTTCACTTGTTGAAAAAGGATTTCAAATAAATTGTTTATGAATTAAACAAGTTTAAGCAAGAATTAAATGAATTTAATTCAAACATGAACTTATTTGAATTTTTATTTGTCCAAAGCATTAAACCAAATTCATATTTCAAAAGTTTATACTTTTATGGTTTGAAAACATATTTTATATGTCCCAAAAGAATTTGATTTGATCAAGTTATGAATTTAACAATATTAAATGAATTAAACAAGGTTTAAATCATTCAACCAATTTTAATTATTCAAAACATGAAACAAATTTTATATTTGGAAAGGTGGTTTAATTTTGCATGGAAAACATATTTCATTTGTTGAAATTGGATTTAAAATGAGCAAGTTATTATTTTGGCAATTTTAAATGCAATAATTAAGAAACAGTTGTTTTCAGCAATTTAAATTATTCAAAACAGCAAACAAAATTTATATTTGGAAAGTACATGAAAAATTGATTGTAAAACATATTTAGTTTGTGGAATTTGGAATTTTTATGCCCAAGTTATGATTTTTGCAAGTTTAAGTGAATTTAACAAGAATTCAAATATTGCACCAATTTAAAATATTCAAAACAGCAACAAATTGCATGGAAAAGGTTGAAAACATGTAGCAAATGTTTCATTGAACATTTAGAGCTATCAAACATAATTTTAGGGTGATTATTGAATTTATTATGCAATTTTCCATAATCATTCTTATTCTGCCCTTTTTAGTAAACAGAGGAAAACATGCTCAAAATTAATTCAATTGTGCCCAAATAAAATACCAATGTGTAGAGTTTGTTAAGACAAATTTTTAGAGTCCAAGTTTGTTAAAATTGGATGAGTAGAATTAAAGTTATGAAATTCCAAAGTTTCCAAATTTTATTGCATTTTCAGTAATTAATTAATTAGTGCTACAATTGTTACAGAAACATGATGCAAACTTGGCATTACTAGAAGGAGCACAAAATTATGAGTTCACAGGATTTTGAATCGTTCAAATTGGAGTGATATTCAATTTTATATGGAATTTAGAAGTAATGGTTCAGATCTGGTTTGCTGAAATTCTGGCAGAAAAAGAAAACAGAGAATAAAAGGTGGAATAAAAGGTGGGGTGAGGGGGGATCGAACCCAGCACCTGTGGGTTAGGCGCAAGGGGTGTTGACCAGTGGGGTGGAGCTGCTGACTTGTGATGGAAGGGGCCTCGGGGGGAAGTTAAGGTGTGGCCTGCGGCTGCGTTTTCTGAATCTGTAACCGAACTGAAACGCACGGTGGCGTCTGTACCTCGACAGCAAGAAAGGCCAGCGATGGCAGGGACCTGCTCGCCGGAGGGGGCGGCTGGTGGAGGCGCTGTGGGGTGCGGTGGTTGGAGGGGAGTGCGTCCAAAGGGAGGAGGAGGGAAGGCGAGAGGAGGAAGGGGAGCGGGAGGGCATCACCTTGAGCGATCGATGGAGGAGCAGGTCGCAGGGGGCGAACAGGGACAGCAGCAGGTGGTCGCCGGCGGAAAACCTCGACGGCGGCGGGGCTACGTCGCCTCCCCGGCCTGGCCGAGGGCATGGAGGCGCGGAGGACGTCCCCCCGGTTCCATTCCCGGGCAAGGATGGCGCCGGCGGGGGCTAGGGCGACGGCGGCGAGCCAGCGCATCCACGGCCACCGCACCTCCTATGCGGTTCAGAAACTCAGAAGGAAGGAGAGGGTTTTGGAGAGGAGATCGAGGGGAGAGGCAGGATGGCGGCGCTCGGCTAGAGGTCTAGGGTTAGGGGGCAGAGGGGGAGGAGGTTGGTGCTTATATGGAGTAGGGAGCTTGGTACGGCTGCAATCTGGAGGGGGGAGGAGGTGATCGAGCGGTGCTCGTGCTGATCGTACAGAGGGGAAGAAGACGACAAAGGGGAAGATGACTGAAACGGTATCGGGCTGAGGGAGGAAGTGGGCTTGGGGGGAGAAAAAGAAAGGGCTGGGCCATGCCCCTCTCCCTTGTGTGCTGGTTTTAATATTTTGTTTCTATTTATTTTTTTTGGCAGAAAACAAATGGAAGAAAAGGATGAGATTTTTAGTTAGTAAAAATATTAGGAAAATTAGGGTCAGCTATCTAGGTTAAAAGAAAACAAATGCCACATTTTGTTTTCAGAAAGTTTGAAAGTAAATTGCTGTTTGGAAGTAATTCAAATTTGGTTGAATTTTAATATTAAGTAAACATTTTTTGAAAACAAAGTTTTAATAGGGTGAACCCTATGGTTAATTTGAGTAAAAAGAGTTGATTTGATTTGGAGATTTTCATAAACTCAAAGTGGTTCTGTTTGATGCATTTGGTTTGAATTTTAAATGTGATTTGGAAATTAATTTTTTGATTAAAACCAACAATTTAACAGGTGAGCATTATGGAATTATTTGGAAACAAATGAGGTTTTGATTTGCATTTCTTTATTTGAAAAAGATTGTAACATGACAAGTATGAAATAAACATTTGAAATAATGTTTGAATTTCAATTGTTTTGGTATTAGATGAATTTCTGTTAGAAACAAAACAGCAGTTTGGAATCACAACTTTTATGGAAACAATTGATTGTTTTATTTTGAAATATTCATTTGGAAATTGTAACATCACAAGGATGAAACAAAAGGTTTGAATTTTGGTTTGAAATTCAAATAGAAAACAAAGGAAAACAAATGAAAACAGTTGGAAAACAAAACAAAACAGAGAATAACAAATGGAAAACAAACAAAACAATTGCAATCAACATGATGCCATGATGCAAAACATAAAATAACAGAGAGCAAACATTCTAAAGGCTTATTTTTCAGACTTGGGATGTTACAAAACGCCCCCCCCCTTGAAGGAATCGCGCCCCGAGATTCCTACTGAGAAAAGAAAAGGTCCAGATACTTCTTGGGAAGTTCTTCTTGAGCTGTGACACGTGAAACACATCGTGCACCTTGGATAGTTTTTCTGGAAGTTCAAAACGATAGGCATTCCTGGCAACTCTTCTGGAAAGATGTTAGGAAATTTAGAAACCACCGGACACTTTCAAGTAAAGGGAGAGGTTTTGTATCGAGGGTGTATAGCTGGATAGAACTTGATTCATTTGGGGAATAGACTATCTGGAATGTGGTGATTCGGGAATGCTTCCTCGAAACAACCCCAGGTGATAGAAATGCCAGCTCTCATAGCCTGGAATCAACAACAACAACAACAACAACAACCACCTTTCTGGCCAGATAGACTTGATATTTGGGAAGTTTTGATTAGACGCCGGTAGAAGAACTGAAATGGAAAACAACAACAAGATTTCAACGGACGAAAAGGATGTTGAGAAGAACAGGATATTGAAGCAACACCGGGAAAACGAGAACAAAACTCCTGAGGTACTACGGAAAACCCATCCGGGCTTCTAAAGGATCAATATCTACTGCTTAAGGAATAGAGGATCTGCTTCCGGGGCTTACACGCCTCCGTTCTCAATCGTGAGTAGGCAACATGATAAATCATGTCACAACCACCTCCATTCCTATGGTCTAGTAGATATAACCATCCTAGAGAAACCAGAATTCGTGAAATCCTAACTTGAAAGTTTAGATGAGAATAGAAAACAACGTTGCACTTCCTTACCAGAAAAAGGGAGGGTGGGTGGGGAAAGAAGAAAAAGAACAGAATTCCTACTCTCACGTTTCATTTTTCCTATATAGATACAAAATAGTTTCTAGACTCAACTGCGGCCAGTAAAAAGGGATCCTACAGGCGGACAGGCTCTGATACCATTTGTCGCACCCGGACTTCTAGAGGATACTCACCGCACGAACTGAACAGTATTCTGATGGGATTACGGGGCTTACCGGCACCCGCGTCCTCTTACGAGTAGGCCAACACTTATGTGTGACAACCCATCGCTACTGTTCACCGTCGATGTAAACTATCCCGTAGAAATCAGGACACTACCATTGACGTACTTCATACCATACACACACGGTACGTCAACGGCTTTGAACAAACTGATAACACAACATATCTCTAAGACACAAAAGATTGAAATAAGTTGCAAATGGCCCTCACTAGGGCAGAGATAGCAAATACAATCATCCAGAGGACACAGGTCCCAACATAACATCATTACATCTCAGCGGAAGCATTCAAAGGGTCTGAGTACAGACAAATCCAAATAGGCTTAAGAAGCCGGAAACTGAAATAAAGACGGAGCCCATCCACGATGTCTCGGATCCTGCCCGGGTCCGCTAACTACTCGTCAGCAGCCTCGTCAAACTCCACGTAGTAGCCATCACCTGGATCCTCGTAAGCGTAGTCTGCGGAAACCACAGCCCCAAAGGGGTCAGTACATAGACGTACTGGCAAGCAAGACTCACAGTTCACCAAAGTGTAGCCCGTCAACACCAAGCACAGATGCCTTGGGTTCAACGGGAGAAAGGGGATATAAAAGATGCTGCAACTGGCTGCGCTAACCAACTACAGAAACCTACAACTTCCAGCTAACAGAAAGGAGATAAGATCGAGTATCGTAACCAACTGGAAGATAACATCAAAAAAACCCATCCTGGATCTCGCCCCTTATCCAAAGAAGCAATCCGAGGATAACTCACACAGTTGGATTAAAGATGAATCCAGTTATTGTGTCAATAATCCTATTACTAGTCAAGTTGTTAATCATGGGGTGTGAGATTGTGAATCATTAGGTTTAAGTTGTCCTGAGTACTTGTTAGCCAGTACTTTCACCAAGTTAACCATAACCGCGGAAAACACGGCTTCTCGAGAAGATTATCCCTGCAGGGTTGGACCAATTTGGCCGTACACGTATGAATAACCCGCCAGATGGGATGCCTCCCACCAAGCGGGGCACTCAACACAACTCAACTCTTCTTCGCATCAAGCCCAAAGCACCTTGGGCGCACGGCTAATCGAGCCCAGAAGAAAATGGACCCTCATAGCACTCTAAGAACGTGTCCCCCTATATGCCGACTACAAAAGTTCCACCCTGCGCTGGGCTCGCAAAAACATGCATGCGGCAAATGGAAAACACGAACTAAATGAGATGATTTGGACGAGATGCGAATCGAATCAAATTGAGGGGGGCGCCCATACTCGCTTCCCACATGCGGGTAGTGCGCTCATCATGGATCAGTAGACAAGACCCTTTTCCTATTAGGGTCGACACTAGCAGGCCTCAAAACCACACAGGGCCTCCTGCCGGTGCCTTATCATCAAATTATTATTAAGTAATAACATTAGCATGATTGATTGATTAAACATCGAGCCCCCAGAACAGAATAAAATATAGTAACTGAAAGTGACGGGTAACAGAATCGAGCAAACAACCTAAGCATGCTAGTAAGACACTGGCTCAATCAATAGGGTTGTAGGAGGGGTGGTGAGGCAATGTCAGGGTTGAGGGATTCATGTGATAGGTTTGTAACAGAAACAACTACCACTAAGGCTAGCAGAAATAGACAACGGAAAGTATCGGTAACCAGGGTTGAAAGGAACACAATGGTTCATGTGAGTGATAACTTGCCTGCAAACTCAACAGCCGGGTACTGAGCTAGATCCTCAGAAGGGGTGCTATAAGGATCGTCGGTCTCAACGTCGTCGTGTATCCGAGAAGAAGCAAACAAACAATGCAGAAAGATAAACAATCAATAACATGGCATAGTGCACAAACATGGGATGATGCATGACCATTTAATTGATGCATCAAAATAAACTAGTTGACAAGATAACAACATGATTAAATGGACCCTTATGCAATTGGATTGCATATGGAAAGCCCATGAATTATGGTTGAATTAATTGTTCTACAACTAATCATCATGTGAAAGTTGATTAGCATGATGCATGGATGAGGAAAACAACAAAATAACAACAATAGATCCAAATGGAATTAAGGTTTAACAAGTTTGGAAATTCATTCATTAAGTTAGGAAATTTTGGTTCCTTAAAGGTGTCACACAAGCATTTGTTGTTTTCACCAATTTTAATTGTTCAAAATAGATAACAAAGTTCATATTTGGAAAGAACACAAGATTTTGGGTGGATTACATGTTTCACTTGTTGAAAAAGGATTTCAAATAAATTGTTTATGAATTAAACAAGTTTAAGCAAGAATTAAATGAATTTAATTCAAACATGAACTTATTTGAATTTTTATTTGTCCAAAGCATTAAACCAAATTCATATTTCAAAAGTTTATACTTTTATGGTTTGAAAACATATTTTATATGTCCCAAAAGAATTTGATTTGATCAAGTTATGAATTTAACAATATTAAATGAATTAAACAAGGTTTAAATCATTCAACCAATTTTAATTATTCAAAACATGAAACAAATTTTATATTTGGAAAGGTGGTTTAATTTTGCATGGAAAACATATTTCATTTGTTGAAATTGGATTTAAAATGAGCAAGTTATTATTTTGGCAATTTTAAATGCAATAATTAAGAAACAGTTGTTTTCAGCAATTTAAATTATTCAAAACAGCAAACAAAATTTATATTTGGAAAGTACATGAAAAATTGATTGTAAAACATATTTAGTTTGTGGAATTTGGAATTTTTATGCCCAAGTTATGATTTTTGCAAGTTTAAGTGAATTTAACAAGAATTCAAATATTGCACCAATTTAAAATATTCAAAACAGCAACAAATTGCATGGAAAAGGTTGAAAACATGTAGCAAATGTTTCATTGAACATTTAGAGCTATCAAACATAATTTTAGGGTGATTATTGAATTTATTATGCAATTTTCCATAATCATTCTTATTCTGCCCTTTTTAGTAAACAGAGGAAAACATGCTCAAAATTAATTCAATTGTGCCCAAATAAAATACCAATGTGTAGAGTTTGTTAAGACAAATTTTTAGAGTCCAAGTTTGTTAAAATTGGATGAGTAGAATTAAAGTTATGAAATACCAAAGTTTCAAAATTTTATTGCATTTTCAGTAATTAATTAATTAGTGCTACAATTGTTACAGAAACATGATGCAAACTTGGCATTACTAGAAGGAGCACAAAATTATGAGTTCACAGGATTTTGAATCGTTCAAATTGGAGTGATATTCAATTTTATATGGAATTTAGAAGTAATGGTTCAGATCTGGTTTGCTGAAATTCTGGCAGAAAAAGAAAACAGAGAATAAAAGGTGGAATAAAAGGTGGGGTGAGGGGGGATCGAACCCAGCACCTGTGGGTTAGGCGCAAGGGGTGTTGACCAGTGGGGTGGAGCTGCTGACTTGTGATGGAAGGGGCCTCGGGGGGAAGTTAAGGTGTGGCCTGCGGCTGCGTTTTCTGAATCTGTAACCGAACTGAAACGCACGGTGGCGTCTGTACCTCGACAGCAAGAAAGGCCAGCGATGGCAGGGACCTGCTCGCCGGAGGGGGCGGCTGGTGGAGGCGCTGTGGGGTGCGGTGGTTGGAGGGGAGTGCGTCCAAAGGGAGGAGGAGGGAAGGCGAGAGGAGGAAGGGGAGCGGGAGGGCATCACCTTGAGCGATCGATGGAGGAGCAGGTCGCAGGGGGCGAACAGGGACAGCAGCAGGTGGTCGCCGGCGGAAAACCTCGACGGCGGCGGGGCTACGTCGCCTCCCCGGCCTGGCCGAGGGCATGGAGGCGCGGAGGACGTCCCCCCGGTTCCATTCCCGGGCAAGGATGGCGCCGACGGGGGCTAGGGCGACGGCGGCGAGCCAGCGCATCCACGGCCACCGCACCTCCTATGCGGTTCAGAAACTCAGAAGGAAGTAGAGGGTTTTGGAGAGGAGATCGAGGGGAGAGGCAGGATGGCGGCGCTCGGCTAGAGGTCTAGGGTTAGGGGGCAGAGGGGGAGGAGGTTGGTGCTTATATGGAGTAGGGAGCTTGGTACGGCTGCAATCTGGAGGGGGGAGGAGGTGATCGAGCGGTGCTCGTGCTGATCGTACAGAGGGGAAGAAGACGACAAAGGGGAAGATGACTGAAACGGTATCGGGCTGAGGGAGGAAGTGGGCTTGGGGGGAGAAAAAGAAAGGGCTGGGCCATGCCCCTCTCCCTTGTGTGCTGGTTTTAATATTTTGTTTCTATTTATTTATTTTTTGCAGAAAACAAATGGAAGAAAAGGATGAGATTTTTAGTTAGTAAAAATATTAGGAAAATTAGGGTCAGCTATCTAGGTTAAAATAAAACAAATGCCACGTTTTGTTTTCAGAAAGTTTGAAAGTAAATTGCTGTTTGGAAGTAATTCAAATTTGGTTGAATTTTAATATTAAGTAAACATTTTTTGAAAACAAAGTTTTAATAGGGTGAACCCTATGGTTAATTTGAGTAAAAAGAGTTGATTTGATTTGGAGATTTTCATAAACTCAAAGTGGTTCTGTTTGATGCATTTGGTTTGAATTTTAAATGTGATTTGGAAATTAATTGTTTGATTAAAACCAACAATTTAACAGGTGAGCATTATGGAATTATTTGGAAACAAATGAGGTTTTGATTTGCATTTTTTTATATGAAAAAGATTGTAACATGACAAGTATGAAATAAACATTTGAAATAATGTTTGAATTTCAATTGTTTTGGTATTAGATGAATTTCTGTTAGAAACAAAACAACAGTTTGGAATCACAACTTTTATGGAAACAATTGATTGTTTTATTTTGAAATATTCATTTGGAAATTGTAAGATCACAAGGATGAAACAAAAGGTTTGAATTTTGGTTTGAAATTCAAATAGAAAACAAAGGAAAACAAATGAAAACAGTTGAAAAACAAAGCAAAACAGAGAATAACAAATGGAAAACAAACAAAACAATTGCAATCAACATGATGCCATGATGCAAAACATAAAATAACAGAGAGCAAACATTCTAAAGGCTTATTTTTCAGACTTGGGATGTTACACCGTCCCCGCCCTTCGCCACCGATACAACAGAAGAGACGCTCACTCTCGTCGGTGAGGAACTCGCCACCACGGCCGCCGCCGGAGCGGAGGAAGACGGGGAAATGTCCGGGAATTGGAGCCGTTGTAACTTGGTTCCTTCCCTCCTACCTACAATGGAGAAGGAAGGGCTGATCTTGAAGGGAAAATGGAGGCACGAGGAGGACGACTCCGAGCCAACGCCGAAAGCCGGAGAAAGGGTTCTCCTTACCTCCCACATCAGCAGAGGTATGGGATTTCCGCCTTCTGCCTTCTTCCTCCAGGTCCTAAACCACTACAACATTCAACCCCACAATCTTCCTCCCAGTTCCATTCTCTATCTAGCCAGGTTCCAGGCCCTCTTTAAAGGGTATCTAGGATTAGAACCTAGGCTAGATTTCTGGCAATACTGCTTCGGGGTTAAGCAAAACCCTTCTGAGGGAGCACTCCCGACTTGTGGGACCATTTCATTCACCCTCCGTAGGTTTAGGGAGGATGGGTTCCCCAAGATAAAAACCTCGGAATCCGTCAAGTTTTAGACGGGTTCCTTCTTTTACCACCAATATGTCCCGTTTCCTGGAAAGGAAACGGGAATTCCACCTTTTGTTAACTCTGCCGCCACTCCCCAAAATAATTGGGCAGTGGACGCAGTTTAAACCCTATCGCCAGATCTGCTAAGGATCAAACGGCGCATCGCCAAGCTCGTCTCCGCTTCTCCTCTTCTTACCGGCATGGACACAGTCCTATGCTGGCTAGAGAGGCGGACTCAGCCTCTGGCCCATCGTGGTCCCCGTCTAATGTGCGAGTACAAGGGACCCGGAGACGCCATGCGGACAACGGACAAGTCTTTGACGGCCAAAGACTTGAGGAAACACGTTAACCAATTGGTCGCAACACGCGACCACTATGAGGAAAGCCGGCCGATATACACGGCGACAAACCCGGATCCAAAGGTATGGTTCTTCATTTTGGGTTTTGGTTTTGTGTTTTTTTTTTCTCGGACATTTGTTTTAACCCATACTTTGTCTCTTTTGACAGATTGTCGATCTTCCTGAGGAGGATCTTGCAACCGATGCCGAGTTGGACGCAATGCGTGCCAACTTTGCAGGCGGGCGGAAACACAATAAGCCTTCCGCTACTCAAGAAATAATCGATCTTGACGGAGTTCCCGTCGCTACTTCCAGGTAAATCATCCGGGTTTCTTTTTTCCTCTGCTTTTTTGTCGCAAGAATTCTTTTCTTTTCTTGGAATTCTAACTTCTCGCATTTTCTTTCTTTCTAGCCTGGGTCCAACAACATTTAAGCCAAAAGGACAGAAGAAAATAAAGTCTGTGGCCCGGAGGGGGACACAACCTTCTCCTGCTGCTGCTCCCGACACTCCAGTCGCAGCTGCGGAGGAAAACATGGCTGTCAGGGAGGAGGAAACCCAACAGACCAGCCATCCCATTGCGTCGGAAACAGACGCGAGGGAAAGGCCGGTGCCTGAGGTGGGAGGTCCTTCTCGATGTCCAGAGGAGGAGCATGTCCCGACATTCGACAAGGAGTTCAAGGTAAAGGAGGATCCCTTTGACGAACACGGGTTTATCAAACCGTGGGCGACAAAACACTTCGCCCTTGCTCCCTTAATCCGTCCTTGGCCGCAAGGCGGGTTTATTGTAAGGAATAACTTCGTATTTTCACCTCGGCAGGTCATCCAGGACGGAACTTGTCGGGTCTTCAACGGATGAGCCAGGTAATATCTCTAGCCCCCAAGCATTTTGTCAAAACCATACTTTTTTGACTTAATGCTTTTTCCGTTACCTTACTTGATTTTTGACTTAAGCGCTTTGTTTCTTTTCCTTGTTTCAGCAAACTGCTGAAACCATTAACATGGATATTTTCAGCAAGCTCACCATCAAGAATAAGGAGGTGAAAACCCTTCTTAATATTCTTGAAGATAAAGAATGTGAGCTGGCCTCCGTTCAGCAAAAGCTGGATGAATCAGCAGGTAAGTTTTTTCACTGCTTTTGCTTGGAAAATTTTCTAAGTATTTTTCCGAGTTTCTAACTCTTCCTTTTACTTGCTTTTTAGCTTTTTTGGCGAAAGCCAAACAAATTGCTGAAGATGTCGGCAATGCGGAGAACCTCCATAAGGAAAACATGGAGCTTCACAAGATCACATGAAGCTCCAGAAGGACCTGGAGGCCAGCCAACTGGCTGTCGGCATTGCCGAGTCCAAGGCCTCCAACCAGGCCGAGAAGGACAAAGCCACCATCAGGAACCTGGAGAACGCTCTGAACCAGCGCTTGGAAGAAGGCACGGAGATGGACCAGATCATCGGTAAGTTTTTTGACTTTTACCGGATTTTCCTTTTTCCCTTGTTCTGCTTTCCTTAACTTTATTTTGTTGATTGGAACAGAAGGTAGCCCCCAACTAACCCGGATCGAAAGAATCCGGGCTTTCGAGAAGATCTTCACCGCGCTTAAAGCTGCGGGGATGTTACTTATTAGTAAGTACATTCCCGACAAATCAGGGGAGTTCTCGGAAGTCAGTAAGCTTCCGGAGGCGATTGTCGAGGTGGCGAACCGCAAGGAGTCATGGTTCCGCTCCACGGCTCGTGGTGGTGCGCGCATGGCCCTTGGGCTCATGCGTATGCATTATACCACCGCCAAGTCTTGGCGCGTGGCATCCGGTATTCCTCAGGGATACACGGACGCTCAGCGGGCCAGAATCTTTGATGCAATCAAAGGCCACGCCACCAATATTGCCAACATGGTGAACATCTCCACCTTCTACCCCGAGGAGGAAATTCCGACAACTTCGAAGGAATCCAGCAGCGAGGACGAAGACTCGGATCCGGAGGAAGCTGCTTAAGTCCTGGGTAGAAGGCAGACAAAAAATAGAAGCATTATCATTCTCACAATGTAATACTCATTGTAATGCTATCTATCATTTGTATAAACAAGTACTCCGCTTTTGCAGTTTAATTTATAAGTCTTTGCAAGTTTTCCGGGTTTTACTTTCTTTATCTTCTAAGTTCTCTGGTTTGCATGTCTTAACTGTCCTTAGTGTTTGAAATGGCTCGATAGTACATAATCTTCACGCCAAGTGAATGGGTATAACCGATCAGTCAGAACTCGGAACCATGGATCGTACTAAAGGCATTTTTACTTACTAATTTCAGTGACCCAACACATAAACAATCATATAATACTTAGAGAAAGTAAGGAATTTTGAAGCTATATGAAACTCAGGCACGCAGGCACAATCTGGATTTCCTTAAGCCTCCTTAGGCCGAAAAGCATTCAGTTTTATAACTCCAAGCATGCAGCCACAATTCGGGTTAACATTGAATATTTTGAAAGATCATTGGAAAATAGATAAGGCGGACGTATGCTTTGTATGAAAACAGATAAAACAGTAATGCATGAATTCCGACAACTTTATTTCATGGTCTCAAAGATGTTTACATAGAAATTGAACTAAGTGTAAAAGAGACGTAACTGCTGGATTCTCCAGGGCCTTTTTGTCTCTCCTAGTTCGACATCTATCTTCCTCTTTCTTTTGCGATTCAGACGCTTGGGATCATCTTCTGCGTCTCGATTATCTAAAAGATAATAAGATCCATTTTTCATAGCCTTGCTAATGACAAATGGTCCCTCCGAGACTGGGGCTAACTTGTGCTTCCTTTCTTGCACCATTCTTAGCACTAGGTCACCTTATTTGAAAGATCGATGCCTGATTTTCTGACTATGGTAGCGTCTCAATCCTTGGTGATAAATGGCGAATCTTTGAAGCACAATGTCTCGTTCTTATTCTAGAAGATCAACAACATCCTGTTGTGCGCATTCGGCATCCGAGTCATCGTAAGCCTGCACTCTTGGGCTATCATGGAGCATGTCCGTTAGAAGCATTGCTTCTGCGCCATAGACCAAGAAAAATAGGGTTTGCCCTGTTGATCTATTTGGCGTCGTTCGAATACTCCAAAGCACGGATGGTAGTTCTTCTACCCATGCTCCAGCTGCTCTATGAAGAGGAGATTTGAGTCTTGGGCGTATTCCTTGCAGGATTAAGCTATTCATTCTTTCAACCTGCCCATTGGATTGTGGGTGAGCCACAGATGCGAGATCTAGGCGTATTCCCGTTTGTCGGCAATATTTTGCCAACTCTCCAATAGAGAAATTTGTCCCGTTGTCGGTGATTATACTGTGTGGAATGTCGTATCTCATGACTACATCAATGATGAAGTTTCTGGCAGTCACACCGTCAAGTTTCTTGATGGGTTTCGCCTCCACCCACTTGGTGTACTTATCCACTGCAACGAGTAGATGTGTAAGTCCGCCTCTTACAGTTTTGAATGGTCCCATCATATCTAGCCCCCAGACCGCGAACGGCCATGTTATAGGGATAGTTTTGAGTGCTTGGGCAGGCATATTCGTCTGCTTGGCGTAATACTGACATCCCGCACATGTCTTTACTATGCGTTCGGCATCTGTCTTGGCTGTGAGCCAGAAAAACCCTGCACGGAACTTTTTTTATTATGCTTTTTGATTGAGCATGATGTCCGCAATCTCCTGCGTGGATTTCTTGCAAGATTTCTTGTCCTTCCTCTGGCGAAATACATCGCTGAAAAATTCCGATAGTGCGCGCTTATACAGGCAACCATTGATTACCGTGTATCCTTTGCATCGCGTTGTATCTGCCTTTGCAAGACCTTGTCTGCTCCATCCGGGAACTTCTGATCAACTAAGAAGTTTAAGTATGGAATCGTCCAATCCGGGTTAACGAGCAGAACTTCAATTTACTCGAAAACGAGAGGATAATCAACATCTCCACCTTTGATTGATGGTTCGTGCAAGTGTTGGACAAACACACCAGGTGGTAAGGTTCTTACTCTTTCCGACCCCATGCTGGCTAATGCATCCGTGTTTCAATTTTCTTCCCTTTTGATATGAAGTACTTCAAATCCAAGGAAGCAAATGGCAAACTTCGGCCATGATGGGGCTTTTGGCGTCCCATGTTTGGTTTTGCTGATGCTGTACAAAATCTGAGTCACCATAGTATAGTATGCGTTTGAGCCTATTTCTTTTGCAATATGCAAGCCATGAAGCAATGCTTCGTATTCTGCCACGTTGTTACTGGCGTTGAAGTGTATCTGCAATACATACTCCATAATGTCACCTTTTGGGGATTTTAGCACTACACCAGCTCCAGCACCTTTTTTTATCTTGGATCCATCAAAGTGCATGATCCAGTATTCCGACTCCGGCATTGGTGTGTTCTCCATTGCTTCTATCCAATCAGCGACAAAATCTGCCAACACCTGGGATTTAATTGCCGTCCGGGGTTGGTACTTAATGTCGAACGCAGCTAGCTCAATGCCCCATTTGGCTAATCTTCCTGCTGCGTCCGCATTGTTAGTGATATCCCCTAGTGGTGCTTTGCTTACCACAGTTATGGAATGTCCTTGGAAATAATGGCGGAGTTTTCTAGATGCGAAAAACACGCCATATGCCAGCTTTTGATTATGTGGATACCTTTGCTTTGACTCGGAGAACATTTCGCTAACATAGTATACTGGATGCTATTCCGGTATACTTTGTTCTTCTTTCCGCCTTTCCACAATTATCACAACGCTAATAACCCTGTTTGTTGCTGTAAGATATAGCAACGTAGGTTCTTCGTCTTTTGGGGATGCCAAAATCGGTGCTTTCATCAAGGTTTCTTTCAGCTGGGTTAATGCTTTGTCCGCCTCCTCTGTCCACTCAAATTTGTCAGATTTCTTCAACAATTTGTATAATGTCAGAGCTTTATCTCCTAGCCAGCTTATAAACCTGCTGACTGCGGCTGCAGAACCCATCAATCTTTGTACATCTTTTAAACACGTAGGCTTTGTGATTTTCAAGATTGCCTTGATCTTTTCCGGGTTTACTTCTATTCCTCTCTGAGAAACGATAAAACCCAGAAGCTTCCCAGAGGGAACCCCGAATACACACTTTAATGGATTAAACTTCATTTTGTAAGTGTGCAAATTTTTGAAGGTTTCTCGTAGATCTTCAAGGAGTGTGTCCTTTTCCTTGGAAACTACGGCAATACCATCCACGTAAACGTGAACATTTTTACCGATCTGACTATGCAAACATCGTTGCATGCAACGCTGGTATGTAGCACCTGCGTTCTTCGGGCCAAAAGGCATGGTTATGTAATAGTATGTTCCATACGAGGTTATGAAGGAAGTTTTGATTTTATCTTCCTCCTCATATTTTTTTGATGGTACCCGAAGTAAGCATCCAAAAAGCATAAAAGCTCAGAGCCAGCAGTGGCATCTATTATTTGATCGATTCGCGATAACGCAAACCTATATTTTGGTCATAATTTGTTCAATCTGGTGTAATCTATACACATCCTTAGAACAGTACTATCTTTCTTCGGGACTAATACTGGGTTCGCAAACCAATCAGTATGTATAACTTCCCGGATAAAATCAGCTGCTAAAAGCCGGATGATTTCCTTGCCTATAGCCTTCCGTCTTCTTCCATCAAAACGACGGAGACCTTGTTTGACGGGTTTTGAACCTGGAATTACCTTCAATTGATGCTCAGCAAGTTCCTTGGGTACTCCCGGCATGTCCGCAGGACACCAGGCAAAAATATCCCAGTTCTCACGGAGGAACTCGATGAGCGCGCTTTCCTATTTGTCGGTCATCCCTGTCCCCGCTACGACCAATTTTGTCGGATCTTTGGGGTCTAGGATAACCTGGCTTGTATTCTCTGAAGCTTTGAAGCTAACTGCCGGCTTTCGGCTTTCTTTTCCTGCCGGCATTTCCATCGGCGATACTTCCTTTGCCAGCTCTTTCAATTCTTCCTTTGTTATTACCTTTTTGGCGCAAAGGGCGTTTTCTTTTTCCAGCTCGTTCGCCAGTTTGAAGTCTCCCGATATGGTGATTACTCCTCCTTTTGGCCCTGGCATCTTCAGCTTGTTATAAATATAACATGATCTTGCCATGAATTTGGCGAAAGCTGGACGTCCGAGTATTGCATAGTATACACTTTCGAATGACACCACCTCGAATGAGATTTTTTTCCTGTCGGAAATGTTCTCTTTATCCGAAGGTTACATCTAGGGAAATTTCTCCTAGGGAATGTGTGTGTCTGCCAGGAACCATGCCGTGGAAACGTATGTTGCTATGTTTGAGCTGGGTCTCGGAGATTCGCAGATGCTTCAGTGTATCCAGGTACATAATATTGATACTGGATCCTCCATCCATCATCACTCTTTTTAGCCTAGTGTTTTGAACAATAGGGCTTACAATTAGAGCTTGTGTGCCCGGTTCTGGGATATTTCCGGGATGATTTGGCTGATCCCAGGTAATTGGCGTATTGGAATACTTCAAGAATTTAGGCGTTGGTGGGAAAACCGCGTTTATTTCTCGAAGTGTTCGCTTTGCCTACTTTGCTGAGGGAGTTGCGAGGAAAGTTAAATTGCATTCTCCATCAACTCTCGATAATTTTGGTTCGCCTTTTCGCTGTTGTTCCTGGATTTTTTCATCAGTGTCCGATTCACTGTCTTCTTTTTCAGCTTCTGGCTTTTTCTTGGAGAATTTCCTCTTAGAGTTCTTTCCTTTATTCCCGAATCCTGCAGTTCCCTTCATATGCTTATTGAGGCGACACTGTGCATTTGTATGGGTAGGCTTCCCAAATTGCGAATGGTGGACACAGTTTTCCGACTTAATCTTTTCCCATTCTTCCTTACAACAGGAGATAAGTTCTGTGCTTCTTCCTTTCCATTTGCCGCCAGTATTCTTTCCAAAGGTTAAATTTACTTCTTTGGGCTTTGTCTGTGCTTCTGGAGTAATCTTCTTTTCAGAACGAGGCGTCTTTTTGGCCTGAACCAAAGCATGAATATTTTCACCTCTCGCTCTGATGTCATCTTCGGCCGTTGCGTGCTCATTGGTGGTAGTAAGCATAGATCTGAGATCTTTATGCTCTTTTGAACCAACCATGAACGGTACGAGGCCGGGTTTTAGTCCATTGATGAAAGCATGCATTGCTTGTACATCACTTACTCCAGAGCAGCTGTTTTTCATTGTTGTCCATCTTGGTATAAAGTTGACATACGACTCGTCTTCAAATTGGACGCAGCGGTTTAGCTGGTTGATGCTCTTAGGGCGTTTGTACGTACCCCGGAAGTGTTGAGCGAATACTCTAGCCATATCATCCCAGCTATCCACTATTCTTGACGGAAGCCCGTTAATCCAGTCGCTGGCTCCATCCAGTAACATTATGGGGAGGAATTTTACTGCTTCGAGGCCTGTCCCTTGTTGATCTGAACGACAGTATATTAATCTGAAAGCCATGTATCCGGGTTTGTACTTCCGGTATACTTTTGGTAAGTTGGACCAACTTTGGCAAAGCCAGAATGTAGAGTTATTCTTCGGATCCTGTCAGTGAAACACTTAGGTCCAAAGTATAGATCATCTCTTTCCGCCTTATCTGCGTGTGCGGAATATATGCCGGCTGAATGGACAGAAGGGGATCTGCTCCTTTCTGGTCCATTGTTGCGCGAATGTGCTCTTCCGGGATTATCCCTATTTCGTCCGTTATCGTGTCCTTTGGAATGAGGCGGAGTTCTACTCCTTGGCCTTTCTTTATTCCTAGGAGGGTTACGGGACCTCTCACGCCTGTGAGGATTTTCATTTCTTCCGGTTTTTTCAGCTGGGCGTCTCGGAGGCGGCATCATTTTTCCGTCTTTCCGGTTTTGTTCCTCCCGGTCTTTATGATCGCGGGGTATATTTCTGCCTTTCGGCATATGGGATCCCGTTCTGGACTCTTCATCCCTATTGTCCGGGATTTTCTTGTCCTTCTTAGGATCTCCCTTTTTGTCCTTCGAATCGCCTGAATCCCCAGGTTCTCCGGGTCGAGGTGCTCAATCGGCGCAAGTGGCAGTTTTGCATAGGGCCGAGTCGTCATGCAACTTCCGTGATCTTGCCTGACCTCGCTGCTGCTGTTCCAGTGCTTTACCCAGGAAAGCATACACTCCTTGCAGCTTTTCTTCTTTGGAGTACAGATTGTCATTAAGGATGGCGAACGCGGCTTCCGTTTTTTCAGCTGCGGTCTTATAGATGCGTTCGCCCTTAGCGTTTACGCCATCAACCTGTCGTTGCCAGGAAGGGTTTTGCAACCGTTGTTTTGCTGGTAGTACATCCGGCCTTGCGATTCCGGGTAATCTCGTGGGTTTTATCGCGTACATATTTCGTCTTTCGATTCTTCAATTTCCTCCTGCTTTGCTTTTACAATAGCTTGGGCTTTGAGGAGATTTTCTTGCGATCGGAATAGTTATTGCTGTTGCCGCATAATGGCTTGACTTCTGGCTTCCAGCACTTCCGGTGGCTCGTAAGGTCCGACCAGGGTTTGGATCAGATTGATCTTGTCATGTTCCGACAATTCGGGAACCGAGATTTCTTTCTTATTCTTCTCCACAGGTGTGACCCCGCTTGCTCCTTCGGCTTCCAGGTTTTGGCTAGCATTATCTGCCAACTTTTTCTTCTGGAGTTTGTACTGGAGTTTCTTGGCAGTCTTGTTTGTCTTCTTGGAAGAGGGAGGTTTTTTACCAGGTTCTTCCTCTGTCAATTCCTTGACATCGGGGTAAATAGGACTGGTTTCGCCATCCTCTCTCTCCTCATCTGGTGGAGGTGTTTTGGGGTCTTCCTCGTCTTCGGCGACCGAGTTATCAGTCGGTTTTGCCATCAGTACTTGATGGAAGCCCCCCGTCATAGATTTAACCTTTCTTTCGAAAGCGTATTCATCTTCGTCTTCTGAATCTATGTCTTCAGATCTAGTTCCGACTCTAATCTTGCCTCTATGGCAGCTAGTACAGAGTCGGC
Source organism: Alopecurus myosuroides (assembly GCA_028641055.1). Lineage (NCBI taxonomy): Eukaryota > Viridiplantae > Streptophyta > Magnoliopsida > Poales > Poaceae > Alopecurus > Alopecurus myosuroides. The sequence goes on along the minus strand of CM054062.1, from coordinate 279,350,060 downwards.
TTCCGAGTTCACCGTTTCATTGTCGGGTGTCGGGTCTTCCACTGGCTCTGTGGGATTGTTGGTTTCTGCTTCTTCCACAGGATTACTTACTTCCGTGTTTTCAGCGACCTCGGATTGTACCATGCCAATGAAGTGAGATCTGATTGCACGCATCTCCAAAGAGGCAGCAAATTCGAGGTTTTGGCGATCTGAGCAAAATCCGGTATCATCGTTTTATTCAACTGGGTATAGGGCGGGTGGGATAAATTTACTTCCACCACAGAATCCCATTGCTTCTGCAGTTAATCCGATAAAGATGTTTGCAGATCCAATCGGTAAAACGCAGACACTTACCAGATGATTCTGTGCTGGCATGTACGATCTATTGTCGAGGAAGCGCCCAACGTCGTTGTCGAATTCCAAGCTTCCGATAGTTATGGTACTACCGATTCCGCCGAGTATCCCCGGTCAAAACATAACGCCTGACGTCGCTGGCCCCACGGTGGGCGCCAACTGTCGAGACATCGTAGTGGAGTTCATAGACGGGGGTGCCATGAGTCTACGGGTAAAGACGTGGGGGGACGTGGTTGTACGACAACCAGGAACACCAAATTTACCCAGGTTCGGTACATCGCAACTAGGCGACGTTCCTACTCCTGCCATCTCACTAAATCAGGGCTGAAACCTGAAGTATACAAAGTACAACGTGAGTAGGGTTTCGCTAACTCGGCGAGGATCAACCTCTCGGCAAGTTGGCTTCTACCTAATTGTCTATCTCTTTCTTCCCTCCCGTCCAGCTCTATATAATAGCCGGGTTGGGGCTTACAGAAAGGAGACCTAGAAGACTACGGAAAGTATCTAACTTGGAAATCAGGAATCCGCCTTCTACTCCAAGCCGCACCACTTTGGGTCGTGGTCCGGGTTCTTCTAGAATCCGGTTTCTGTGCATCAGCTTACTGGGCCGCCTAATGGACTATGATCCATTACCAATCAAGCCACCCAGGTAATCCGGCTCTTTAGGGCAATGCCGGATATACCCCTAATCGGTATATATCCGACAGTTTGTTTAGTAAAATAAAAATCTCTAGCAATGAGTTAATCCTTGCTTCCCTGTCGGGGGGTTACCCCCGAGTAGGGTAAAGGCAAGTGGTAAAGGCAACAGTCAGAAGGGAAGTTTGGTCGAGTAGCCGCCTACCCGGTACTTGCTACCCGGTCGACTGCTAGTCGGTCTTACGAAAAGATGACCAGAAGGAGATATCAAGAGAGTTATGTCCGTTCGAGTAGAAGAGCTGGTCCGAGTAAGATTGGCGGGAATCTACTCGGGCCAGAAGTCAAAGGAGCCGTTCTGACACAGGATCCCGCGTATCCTGGGTCCGTACTTGGCACTATTCGAACTACTGTTCATCTGGGACCGGTCTGCCTGACAGCGACAGTCTGGAAGCAGGCGGTCGCAGGATAAGGGGGCCCTACTCTGTGTTTGGCACAGTGATACCAGACTGTCCCCTTGGTTTTGCCCAACGACTTTCCAGATGCAGCCAAGATTAGGAACCAAAGCTGTCAGCGGGAACTCGGAAGAAGGACGATGTGTACACTATGTCGACACTTGTCCATGTTTGGACGTATCCGGCTGGGCACCATGTATATAAGGTGCCCCGCCGCCTCCTGCGAGAGGATCGCATGCTGGGACACAAGGAAACCCTAGATTCTTGACCTAGTTCATCACGTAGAGAGAAGAGTGGCTACTCGGTAACAAGAACATTGTACTGTGGCTACTCGGTGAGACACCAGAATACAAAGAGAAAGGCAGGAGTAGGGGTTTTACCTCCTCACGAGGGCCCTGAACCTGGGTAGATTGTGTTGTTTGCAGTGTTCAGTTTTTACCTCACGCGGCTACTCGTCGCGTGATCCCTCCCCGAGCACCTCCAGCGTCCATCGTTCCCACATCTTTAGCCATCCTATGGCATCTGCCGTGACACCACCACGACAGTTGGCGCCCACCGTGGGGCAACCAGCGGCGCTGGTTGGAGTTTCTGTTCGGACGGGATCTTCTTCAGCGGAGCGCGTAGTCTGTGGCCTTGTCCACAGATTCGGCTCCTTCGACTTCGTCACCGACAACGCCGGCGACTTCGGCGGCAGGGCCATGCCGGAGGGCGGCTCGGTGATCTCCTTCGGCTCTCACCTCGTCTATGTTGCCACCGTCGCCAACCGCGTGTACCCCGAGCTGGTGCATGACGCGGAGGATCCTCCCGCGGTGATCGCTGCTCGCGGAAGGCCCGCGTGCCGTTCTGCGGACCGCTCTGAGGTGATGGTGACCAGCTTGGCGGCAAACGCTGGCGCAGCTGCTGCTGGCGCCGCGGCCGTCGTCGAGGATCTTGCTGCACCGAGCGCTGGTGGCAGGACTCACAGGCCTTACGAGAAGGAGTGTAACCTCCCTCCCTCCACCACTCCGACTATTCCCGCGTCGGCTGGACGGAATGGTATGCCAACCCCCACCGACCTCGAGCTCCTGAGCATGAAGGAGCAGCTCGAGCGGCAACGCCAAGAGCTGCTTGCCGAGCAGGCGGAGTTGGACAAGGTCAGGCTTGAGTTGAGTCTAGACCAGCTTGAGTACAACAGGGCTCACGGCTTCATCCCAGTCACTAGGAGAGCTAGCAGAGTAGGCGCCACGCGGCGCAACCTGGGTGCCGAGATGGCGACAGTGGTAGAGGTTCCCGCACAGTCCGCCACCGCAAACACCTCCACTAGGCCCAGATATAGCACACCCGCCAAGACACTTAGAGCTGCAGAGGCTGTGGCCGCCGAGTTGCCTCGTCTCGAGGGCGACGCGCGCGTTAGGCAGCAGGAAAGGCTCAACGAGTTGGTGTTAGAGGCTGCTAGGCAGAATGAGGAGTTCCGGAAGGCCAACCCGGGTGCTGGAGCTTCGCAGGTGGTGCACTCGCACGCGGCTAGATCTAACGATCAGGCCTCGTCCCCGCATCCCAGCCGCGAGAAGAGCCACAGCGATGTTCGGCCAGAGATAGGCAAATGCAGGTGTATGACCCGGCTGCTGCCGCGAAACAGCTCGATGTGCCGCAGCAGCCCGGGCAGGAACACAACGCTGCAAGAGCAGGCTCTCAAGCCCATCAAGCTCAAAGCCAGGCCCGAGATAGAGCGCGCCTAGGTCCTTCTCAGCGTCCCGCTGCTCTGCCTACTCGGCAGAGGCAGCAGCCGCGCGCAGTGGCGCCAGTCGCCAACCCGGTGGAGCAGCCTGCAGCTGTGCAGGTGGACAGATATGATGACGGCTACTCGGCCATGGAGATGGCTGGCTATGATATTCAGGACCGTGTTGGTGAGCGCGTGTTGGCGCCTGGAGATGCGAGGCATCAGCTGGACCGGATCAACTTGTCAGCTCGGATGGAGAACACGGGTCCTCCTGGCCCCGAGTGCTTTGGCCCGCGCATCATGAACGAGCCGTCCGTGAAGAACTTCCAGCTCGCAAGGGGCACCAAGAGCTACAATGGCAGCACCAAGCCGGAAGATTGGCTCAATGACTACGTCACCGCAGTCCATATTGCGGGCGGCAACAGGAGGTGGGCAGTGCGGTACGTCCCGCAGATGCTAGAGGGTCCAGCTCGCACTTGGCTCAACAACTTGCCCAAGCACAGCATAAACTGCTGGCTGGACTTCTCGGATGCCTTCGTCAGCAACTTCACCAGCACCTACAAGAGGCCGAATAGGCCACAGCAGCTGTCCGCTTGCAGGCAGCGAGAAGACGAGATAGACCGCGAGTACCTTACTCGGTGGAGTACATTGAGGAACACCTGTGAGGGTGTGAATGAAGCTCAGGCCATCACTTGGTTTGCGCAGGGATGCAGGCATGGCAGCATGTTGTGGCAGAGATTGCAGAGGGAGATGCCAAACACTCTGGCGGAGACCATCAAGATTGCGGATCAGTACGCACTCGGTGATCCTACTCAGCCCCTGATGGACTCCTCTGAGCCGAGAAGAAACTTCAGCAACAGCAAGCGCAACGAGTTCCGCAACAAGCGCAGGGGTGACCGAATAGATACTCGGTATGACCCTGAAGAGGTGAATGCAGTGACTGTTGGAGCTGGTGGTAGCCAAAGGCAGAAACCTGCTGGAGCCTACGGGCAGAACCAGAACCAGGGCCAAGGCAACAAGAAACCATTCCGCACTCCTCAGTCGGGTAGCGGCAACTCCGAGCAGCCGGGGAAGTTCGTCTTTGACGACATGAAGGATGGCCCATGCAGTTTTCACACTCACCACCCCTCGAGGCCTGCTAACCACACTACTCGGCAGTGCGAGTGGTGGGATGTGATTAAGAATGATGGCCTGCCTCCTCCTCCTCCTGTGCCAGCGGCCAATGCCAATGTGCAGCCTACTCGCGCACCCGCAGCTCGGCCGCCAGTGTACCCGAGAAGAGAAAATGTGAACCAAGTGGCTTTGGGAGCCAACCGTCACTTCAACAATGAGATCTACCGCAACAACAACAACTACAACCGCAACAACAACAGAGGCAACAACAACTACCAGGGCAACAACAACAACGGCAACAATGGGGGCGGAGGCTCCAACCAGTATCAAGAACACCATGAGAGTTACATGATCTTCACCTCTGAGCCAGTCGACAAGCAATCACAGCACAGGCGTGCCATGGAGGTCAATGCAGTGATTCCTGCTGTCCCTCACTACATGTATTGGTGTGACCAGGAGATCAGGTGGTCCCGAGTAGATCATCCCAAGGTGATGCCCAACCCGGGTAGCTATGCCTTGGTGCTGGATCCTACCTTCCTGGGTCCCGAGAAGAATGTGAGGTTCAGCAAGGTGCTAATCGACAACAGCAGCAGCATCAACATCGTGTATAAAGACACCCTCGAGAAGCTTGGCCTAGCCGAGAACATGATGCTGCCCAGCAAGACCACTTTCCATGGCATTGTGCCCGGGATCTCGTGCAACCCGATTGGCCGAGTGTGGATAGATGTGCTATTCGGCACCAAGGAGAACTGCCGCACAGAGCGCCTGCAGTTCGAAGTGGTTGATCATCAGAGCCCTTACCATGCTCTACTCGGCATGCCTGCTCTGAGCAAGTTCATGGCCTCTACTCATGTTGCATATCTGAAGATGAAGATCCCTGGTCCCAATGGCATAATTACAATCTCTGGTGATTACAAGAAGTCCATGGAGTGTGCCTCTGCTGGTTCCCAGTTGGCGGAGTCGATGGTGATTGCTGCCGAGAAGAAGAAGATGTATGAGGTGGTGGCTATGGCGCAATCCGCGCAAGCTGGCGCGCAAGGCGTGCCGAGTACCCAACACGGGACTGCATTCCAGGCATCTCAGGAGACCAAGAAGGTCCAGGTCGACCCCGAGTTCCCCGACCGCGTAGTCATCATTTGCTCCGGGTTGGCGGAGAAATAGGAAAGCGAGCTCATCCACTTCCTCCGTGAGAATCGGGACGTGTTCGCCTGGTCCAATGAAGATCTACCAGGGGTCCCGAGGGAGTTGGTTGAGCACTCATTACATGTGCGTCCTGACGCCAAGCCAGTGAAGCAGGCTATGCGCCGCTTCGGAGATGAGAGAAGGAAGGCCATTGGTGACCAGATCACCAAGCTGCTGATAAGCAATTTCATCATGGAGGTGCTGCATCCGGATTGGCTAGCCAACCCGGTCATGGTCGAGAAGAAGAAGGAGGATCCCAAGGCTGCCACTGCATGGCGCATGTGTGTCGACTACACCGACTTGAACAAGGCATGCCCCAAGGATCCCTTCCCGCTACCTCGCATCGATCAGGTGATCGATTCCACTGCTGGTTGTGAACTGTTGTCTTTCATAGATGCCTACTCTGGTTTCCACCAGATCGCACTCAATCCTGCTGATCAAATAAAGACTGCTTTCATTACCCCGTACGGGGCTTATTGCTATCGTGTCATGTGTTTTGGCTTGAGGAATGCGGGTGCAACCTATCAGAGATGCATGCAGAAATGCTTGCACGACCAGCTCGGCAAGAATGTGCAGGTGTACGTAGATGACATTGTCATCAAAACGAATAAAACACATACTCTGCTTGCCGACCTGGAGGAAACCTTTGCTAACCTACGCAAGTACAAAATAAAGCTGAATCCGAGTAAATGCACCTTTGGTGTCCCGGCTGGAAAGCTATTCGGCTTCCTGGTGTCTAGTCGGGGCATTGAAGCCAATCCTTCAAGGATAAAAGCTATTGAGAGCATGTCTTTGCCGAGATCCCTGAAAGATGTGCATAAATTCACTGGTTGCTTGGCATCTCTGAGCCGTTTTCTGGGCCGAATGGGCGAGAAGGCCCTGCCTCTGTACCAATTGATGAAGAAAAGTGACAAGTTTGTCTGGACACCGCAAGCAGATGTGGCATTCAACGAGCTGAAAGCAATGCTGGCTAGCGCTCCCATCTTGGCTAGTCCGCTACCAAAGGAGCCAATGCTGCTGTACATTGCTGCGACTAACCGAGTAGTCAGTGTGGTGATTGTGGTGGAACGAGAAGAAGAAGGCAAGAGTGTGCAGCGCCCAGTGTACTATCTCAGTGAAGTGTTGTCCAACTCCAAGCAGAACTACCCGCACTACCAGAAGATGACCTACGGCGTGTACCTGGGCGCCAAGAAGCTAAAGCATTATTTCCAAGAGCATCCTATCACGGTTGTGAGCTCTGCTCCCATCTCGGATATCATGGGAAACAAGGAGGCGAGTGGCAGAGTAGCCAAGTGGGCAATCGAGCTGGCCGCGTATGCACCCGCGTATGCGAGAAGAGAAGCCATCAAGTCTCAGATTCTGGCAGAATTCTTGGTGGATTGGGCCGAGGTGCAGTATGAACCTCCTGCTCCAGTTTCTAATTACTGGAAGATGCACTTTGATGGCTCGAAGGTGAAGGAAGGCCTTGGTGCTGGCGTAGTGCTTACGTCACCCAAGCGAGATCAACTCAAGTATGTGCTACAGATTCACTTCAAGGCATCCAACAACGTAGCAGAGTACGAGGCAGTGGTGCATGGCTTGCGAGTAGCCAAGGAGGTTGGCGTGCAGCGCATTATATGCTATGGCGATTCAAATCTGGTGGTGCAGCAAGTCTCTGGTACATGGGATGCTCTAGATGGCAACATGGCATCATATCGCTTCCTGGTGCAGTCTATGACTGGGTTCTTCGAAGGCTGTGAGTTCCAGCACATTCACCGAGCAGAGAACGAAGCAGCAGACGAGCTTTCCAAATTGGGATCTTCTCGGCAATCCATCCCGGCGGGAGTTGCCTTGGAGCACTTGAGGAAGCCATCCATCAAGCCCTCTCCCAACTCGGAGTCCATATTTGTCCCTTCTCTGCCAAGTGAGGAATCTGATCCCATGGAGATTGAATGGGAGAATGCTACAGGAAACCCGGGGACTGCCGTCCTCTACTCGGGGACTGCCACTCCTTACTCGGGGACTGCCACTTCATACTCGGGAACTGCCACTCCTTACTCGGGGACTGCCACTCCTTACCCGGGGACTGCCACTCCTTACTCGGGGACTGCTGTCCTTAACCCGGGGACTGTCGCATTCATTGAGGAAGTCCTTGCTAATCGGTCTGGGCTTCAGAGAAGTGCTCCCATCCCTAAAGAGCAACCAGAGGTACCCGTCCCAATGGAAGTGGACGAACCAGTGTTTCCCACACGGGAGACACCGAGTTGGGCTATGCCCATATTATCCTTTCTAAGGGACGGTACTCTGCCAGAAGATGAGGTGGCTGCAAGACAGATTCAGAGAAGATCCAAGGGCTACACTATAGTCCGAGATGTGCTGCCCAAGAGAAGTGCCACTGGCGTGCTGCAACGTTGTGTGGACCCAGCAGAAGGAGAAGAAATTCTGGTAGAGATATACCAAGGGGAATGCGGGCATCATGCCTCTTCTCGGGAATTGGTCAAGAAAGCTTTTCGGCATGGCTTCTACTGGCTCACAGCTCTGCAGCAAGCCGAAGACATCGTGAGGAAGTGCAATGGCTGCCAGATGTTCGCGAGTAAGATTCACATGCCTGCTTCCGAGTTGAAGACAATTCCTATCACTTGGCCATTTGCTGTTTGGTGTTTGGACATGGTCGGACCCTTCCAGCCGGCTAGAGGCAACATGACCCACATCTTGGTCATGGTGGACAAATTCACCAAGTGGATCGAGGTGAAGCCTATTCGGAGGTGCGATGGGGCCACAGCTGTGAAGTTCGTGAAGGATGTGATCCTGAGATATGGCTACCCGCACAGCATCATCACCGACAACGGCACAAATTTTGCTGAGGGAGCAATGGTGCGGTTCTGCAGAGATAAGCACATCCGACTAGATGTTGCGTCTGTTGCGCATCCAGCCTCCAATGGACAAGTCGAAACAGCAAACAGCATGGTGCTGGCAGGCATAAAGCCAAGGCTGATGGAGCCACTGTTGAAAACACCTGGGTGTTGGCTAGACGAGTTGCCAGCGGTGTTGTGGAGTCTAAGGACTACCCCTAACCGGTCAACCGGCTACACGCCATTCTTCTTGGTATACGGGGCTGAGGCCGTGTTGCCAATAGACCAAGAGCATGACTCCCCCCGAGTAACCCTCTACACTGAGGTGGAGGCGAGAGAAGCTCGAGAAGACGATGTTGACCTGCTTGAAGAAGCAAGAGAGCTGACTCTGTCACATTCGGCTATCTACCAGCAAAACCTGCGGCGTTATCATAGCCGAAAGGTGAACCCAAGGGTTTTCCGAGAAGGAGACTTGGTCCTTAGGCTCGTGCAGCGCACAGCCGGGATGCACAAGTTGTCTCCTCCATGGGAAGGGGCCTTCATTGTGAGCAAAGCGCTGCACAACGATGCTTACCATTTTATAGATGCGCGCCCACCACAGGCGAACAGGGCAGATAAAGCTGGAGAGGAAACCAAGCGCCCTTGGAATGTAGCTCTACTCCGTCGTTTTCATTCGTGAGCAAAGATGTGTATGTACCCTCTTATCCGAGTTGAAATTCTATTCTGCAATCTGAAATTGAACTCGGGGATTGCCCTCGTCCAAAATTGCTCTAAGTGTTTCTACTCGGCTTTACCTTTTGCCTATTCGGTTGCTCTACTTCAAAATTCAAAGGTACATTGAGTACTGTGTTTAAACCTACATGCCAACTCTTCGACTTTGCTGCTGTCCGAAACCCGGCTTCATGGCAAGCAAGAGAACAAGCAAAAGGTCCATGAGCACAAGAAAAATTACTAAGAAAAGGAAGAGTGCAGGAACCGAGTAGGGTGCTTTTATTACCGTTCTGTGTCTTATCTTTTCGGCTAAGTGGTGGGCTGCGTTACTATGATTGTTTCTAAGTGGCTAAGTATTTGCAACTCTACTCTTTAACTCTTGTGACTCGAATACCAAAAAAGCAACAAGTTGCGGGTAGAGCTGAGACGAAAGGAGCGAGTGAATAAGAAATGCAACCCGGGGACTCGCATGATAACACAACTCGGCATCGAGCCCAGGCTGAACAAATTGATTAAGTTGAAAATAACAAGTGGAAATAAAAATGAGTAGCAACGGAATAAATAGTCTGATACATTTGCACCCGGCATCCCGGGGATCTGATAAATGTTTGAGAAATAAAGCTGCAGGGTAAACTCAGGTTGAGGCGGCGTTCTCGGCGCTAGCCTTCGCTGCCTCCTCTTCAGCAGTGGCCTTGGTCGTGTCCGTTTCCAGGCTGGCGTCAACAGACTTTGCTGCTTCGTCCTCGGCGTTGGGCTCGGTGGCTACCTGGTCTGAAGTGGCCGTGGCCACCGAGACGGGCGTTGTCGCGGAGGTGGAGCCGCTGGCTTGGGCGCGAAGGTTGACGGTGTCGTCAAGGGCATCTCCCGACGAGGTGCCGAACTCGAGCGCGAAGGTGTCGATCGACATCTCCACGTTCTCGTCCTCCTCATCGCTACCCGCGATGACCGCGGCCTTCCCCTTCCCGTCCTTGGCAGCTGGAGAGTCGAAGTAGCTCAGCTCCGGCTCGTCAGTGTCCGTCTCCTCGTCTTCATCCTCCTCCTCGCCCTCGTCCACCTCGGTGTCGGGCTCGGTGAGGCCGTCGATGAAGGTTGCTGTGTCGGCATACTGCGCGATCTCGTGAGCAATTACCTGGCGAATAGCCACGCAGTCGGGGTCCTTCTCCCACTTGGAGTCTTGGCGCATCTCGCGGATGATCTGCATGTTCAGGTTCTCATACCAAGTGGTGACGAAGAGCAGCATCATGTCTGCACCTGCCCGAGCTCCCGAGGCGCGCCATTTCTTCAGTTCAGCTTTCACGCGCTGCAGCTTCAAGGCAAGCCTAGAGATCGTTGTCGGCGCGGAGTCTTCAGGCCAGAAGATGCTGTGGATCTGGAAGGCGACGCGCACCAACTCGGTGCCCACGCCCGCTAGCCGCGGACACTGGCTCTGCATAATCAGGATACTCTCCTCGATTTCTGCTCTGGTATCCATAGGCTCGCCCTTCTCAGCACGAGCTGCTCGGATCTTTTCCAGGGCGGGCGCGCTAGAAGATTCAAGGTTGGGAAAGATTCCTGCAAGAGCTATCGAGAAGATCAGAAACGATAACAGAGTGGAAGCATGAAACGAGAAGCAGAGAAGAAAGGCGCAGCCGAGTAGCGGAGAAGCGGAGAAAAGGAAGCACTTACTGTTCAGATCATGGCGCAGCCCTAACAGCTGGGTCTTCCATGTTTCCTCGTTGGAGATATGCTTCTCTTGGATCAAGCGGAGCTCCTCTAACTGAGTGAAGAGCCCAGCGTTGCTTTTCGTCAGCACCTCACACTCCTGCTTGAGGGTTCTTTCCCTGGCCTTGGCTGCTGCTTCGCTCTTCGCCTTCTCGGCGATTACTCTATCTCTTTCGGCACCAAGATTGATAGCATCCTGGAGCGCAGCCTGCAGCTGGACTTGGAGCTTCTCCATCTCAGTAGTGTGCTCTTTCATCAGCTCGACAGCCTGGCTGGACAACTGCTGCTGCACCTCAGCCGGTTTGAGGCAGTCTTGATGCTCCTCAGCGAATTTCTTATGATCTTCTGCGGGAGGCAAAACACGGTTAGCAGAGAAGCGAAAGGAAGAAGCACAGGAAAGGCCGAGTAGATGGCAACGTACCTTCCAATCTCTTGATGGTGGCCTGGCCATTCTCGACGAAGGCACGGCAGTTCTCGTGCTCTTCAGACAGGGCCTTCAGCTTCCCTGCAGGGTGAAATCAGTTAGCGCAAGAAGCAGAAGCGGGCGTAAAACACCAAAGGCAAGAACCGCGCAGCTAGAAGCGTACCTTCAACTTCAGACAGCCTCAGAGTGCTGTTCATAACTTCCTTGTCGGCTTCCTCGGCGATCGTCTTCTCTTTTTCCAAGGCGGCAATGCGCCTCTTGGCAATGGCATGATTCCAGAGTAGCCGACGATGCAAGTTAGTCCGTTTCAGTACGCTATTCTGAGAAGCAAAAGAAACAAGAATCAGGCAAAGTACTTGAGATTCAACCCGAGAAGGCGGCTACTCGGGAGAGTGTCCGCCTACTCGGCCAGAATCTCAGGGACTGGGTGATGGATAAGGAAAAGAGGAAGAGTAGAAAAGAAGTGAAAATGCAACTCGGAGAGGATGATTAGGAACTTACCGCGTAGGATTGCTCGAGATCCTCGGCGTTCTTGCGGTGGACAAACATCTTGGCAGCAAGTGTAGCAGAGGTGGTCGAGACGGTCATGGGTTTGCAACCCAAGTCCACCTTGTTCCAATCCTGACGCATATGGTCGATGTCGCCCAGATCGATGCCGTTCCAGTTGGGGTTGCCGAGAACTTTGCTGTCCCACTTGGCGTCGATGAAGCCGATCAGGTCGAGTACTTGCTCGAGGCTCTGGGACGTTATCGCCTGATCTTGGACTCCCCGAGAAGCAATGGAGATGGACTTATCTTGATTTGGGGCCGGGGGCCTGGAGTCCACTGCCACGGCTTTCCTCCCTTTCTGAATAGCAAGATTCCGGTCCTTGGGGGAGAAGCCGACCTGGTGCTGATGGCTAACCTTCACCATGTAATCAGGGTAGCAGGGCTGATCAGCTGCAGCGGCGGCGGCAGGAACCGCATTGGGATCGCGAATAACCAGCTGACTGGACTGGCCAGTTGATGTTGGCGGCGGCATGTCGGCAGCCCGCTTCTTCGTTTTCTCCTTCTGGGCAGTTGGCTTCGCGACAACCGACTTCTCGGCTTTCTGCTTCTCGGTCTTCTTCTCCTCAGCCTTCTCCTTCTCGGTGGCTTTCTTCTCGGCTGCCTCCTTCTCTGCAGCATCTTGGGCACTCTTCCTTGTAAGCGGCCTGGCCGGAGGGCTGGGTGCAGCCCCGGTTGTCTGCACCGAGGAGGAATCAGGCTGAGCGCTACCCTGATCTGTTGGTGGCGCCAGGGGCGCGCTATCCGGTGCGGCATCAGGCTGGGCGCTACCCTGCGCGGCGACTGGTTGCACGTCGCTCAGAGGGTAATGCCCAGTCGCGTCTTCTACCCGCTGCTCGGCAGCGGGATCCGGCTGTGAGGCATCCATTTCTTCTACCCGCGGCTGGGCCGCGGGGTCTTCTAGTCCAGCAGCCCCTGTTGCTGGCTGCTCCTCTCCTTCTTCCTGCCGCTCAAGGGCGGCGTCGTGGTGCATCTCTGTATCTTGATCTTGGTTCCCCTCGGCGGTGTCGGCCGGAGGAGAAGGTGGCTTCTCTTGGTGAGCAGTGTCCTGCGCCTCCTGCTCGGCGCGGGACTGCGGCTCTGGCTCGGCGTTCTGGGCATCAGTGCCCTCTGATCGTGCGTTGGCGGCGTCGTTCTCATCACCGTCGAGGTCGATTAGATTGTCGAAAACGATGGCAGCCTTCTTCTGAGTCTCGGTGGACGCAAGAGCGGCATCCGCGTCCAAGGGGGCTCTGAAGAGAAAATTGGGGTCAGAAATAAGAAGAGGGCAGGGGAAATCAAGAGAAAACAGCGAGGCAAAAGGATTGGGAGTCAACCGAGAAGAACAAAGTAAACAGAAACATGCAACCGAGAAGGAACCTACCCCTTGCAGGAAGGAATCGCTGGCTTCTTTCTCTTCACGACCTTCTTGGTCGCCTTCTCGGTCGCCTTCTTCTTCTTGGCGGGAGGTTCTTGGGCGCCACTGCCTGTCCGCTTGCGGGTGGCAGGAGCGGCAACTGCGAGAGGCTTGACGACCTGGGCAGCCTCGTCCTCATCCTCATCCTCATCTTCGCCGCCAGCATCAGCGACATCTGTGAAATAGAAAGGAAGAAAAGCACTTCAGAAGCAGAAAGCGATTGGTTTGCGCTGCTCGCAATCAGAGGGGGTAAGTTCCATTACCTTCAACTTTATCCTCGGACCAGTCACGAAGAGACGATTCCGCGGGACGATCACCCGCCTGGGCGGCGTCAGAAGAATCGAGCTGGTCCGTGGTCTCGAAGGAGGCCTGGTCATCTTCCTCTCGGTCAGATGACCAGTTGCCCTCAAAGCGCTCACAGCTCTCAGCAAGCTGGCGGTCAAGGACCTGAAAGACAGAGAAACATTGCAAATTAGCCGAGTAGCGTGAAGGCATTCTACCCGGATGGGCGTGCAAACACAAAGAACACTAAGCCAAGGGAAATTTGCTAAGTGTTCTACTCGGCAAGGCGTGCAAACAACAAGCAAATTAAGCCTAAGTATTTCTCCTAAGTATGCTACTCGGCAAGGCGTGCAAACATTAAGCATACTAAGCCTAGGCAGTTCTGCAGAGTGCGCTACTCGGCGCGGAATGCAATTGCTAGTCGCGGCAAAGAGAGAAGGCTATCTACTCGGATTACATATATACTGGAAGCAGAGTAAGGAGAACGTACCCGTGGAATCGGCTTCGTACGGCTGAAGGGGATGAACCCATACTGCCAGTTATCTCGGAGGCCCGTGGTCAGGATGGACCTTGCGTGCGCGGCGACGTCCGCGTTGCTGAGCTCGAACGTGGTCGTCCGAGTGCAATCGCGGGGGCCTCCCAGGTAGCACATTGGGTGGGAGCGCTGCTGCAGGGGCAGCACCCGGTTCCGGATCCAGCAGGCGACGGGATCATCGCTCTTGAGGCCCTCTCCTATTAGCTCAGCGAGCCGCTCCTCCATCTGCACGGCGTTGCGGTCGTTGGAGGGCTTCGTCTTCCAATTCTGCCCGGATGGAGCCCGGTTGCTCCAGGCAGGCAGGTTGATGCGGTCCGTTACCTTTCCCCCCTTCGTGGCAGGGATATTCTTCACGTAGAGGAAGGATTTTTGCCACATACGGACGGAATCCAAGCCCTTGATGCGAGGGTGATTGGTTCCCGTCCGCTGCACCATCATGGCGCTGCCGGTGTCGGTTACCCGGCTGCCAGCGGCCGCGCCGTCCTTCTTCCCGGTGCTCTGCTGGCGAAGATGGAAGTACTTCAGCCATGTCTGCACCGTGGGGCGGACGCCAAGAAAGGCCTCGCACACCACGGTGTGATAGGCGAGGAAGACGCCAACATTTGCGGGGAGATGGTGCATCTGAACCCCGAAGTGGTCCAGAAAGGAGCGGAGGAAATCGGATGCCGGCAGGCCGAATCCTCGCGCGAAGTGCGCGAGGAAGACGACATGCTCGCCCTCCCGCGGGGCCGGAACGAGTTCGCCGTCGGACGGCCGGCACTGAACACCAGGAGGAACCCTCCGGGTGTTCACGAGCCAGGAGCAGTCATCGACGGTGACATCAGAACCAGCCCAGCCGGCGCGAGCAGCCATGGCACCGAGTGAGAAGGCGGTGGAAGGTTTGGAAGAGTCTGTTGGAAAGAATGAATCCGCGGCGGCGCAAAGAGTTGCGCGGCGGCGAAGCGCTCGGTGGCGGAGAAGAAACAGAGAGGCGAAAGAAGAAAGTACGGAGGAAGGAGAAAAGGAAGTTACCGATAGGGGTATTTATACCCTCTCCTCAGATTACCGTTACCATCGGGGTAGTGGGATCGATCGTGGCCATAACTCTCGTGTGGTGGGGCCTGTGGCCGGTTAGAAACGCACGCAAGCGCGGAACGCGCGCGTAACGGCCACAGTTGATCCCACGACCAGATCGTGGCCTATTACTGCGCTTGATGGGACATGACGAGCCGGTGGGCCCACTCCGTGAAAACTGGGCGCGTGGCACGTCGTGTCCTGGGCAGCGAGACGTCGGGGTCGCTGATGCACGACGCGTGTCCAGTTGCGGCACGGAAGGCTGGATTGTGCTCTGCGCTGCAGAGACTCTGCTTGAGAAATTCTCTAAGTCCTTTTACTCGGACGCCGAGAAGGAGACTAGTTCTATTCGGAAGAAAAGAGACCCAAGGTACTTTCCAGAGTGCTACTCGGAGGTTTCACTCGGCATCTTGAGGCTCAAGTGCTGTGTTGCAAAGATTGGTTTTAAGCTGGCAGAGCCTAATGAACGAGTTCGCAAGACTCTACCAGCTTCGGGGACTGCTGTCGGGGGGTTACCCCCGAGTAGGGTAAAGGCAAGTGGTAAAGGCAACAGTCAGAAGGGAAGTTTGGTCGAGTAGCCGCCTACCCGGTACTTGCTACCCGGTCGACTGCTACTCGGTCTTACGAAAAGATGACCAGAAGGAGATATCAAGAGATTTATGTCCGTTCGAGTAGAAGAGCTGGTCCGAGTAAGATTGGCGGGAATCTACTCGGGCCAGAAGTCAAAGGAGCCGTTCTGACACAGGATCCCGCGTATCCTGGGTCCGTACTTGGCACTATTCGAACTACTGTTCATCTGGGACCGGTCTGCCTGACAGCGACAGTCTGGAAGCAGGCGGTCGCAGGATAAGGGGGCCCTACTCTGTGTTTGGCACAGTGATACCAGACTGTCCCCTTGGTTTTGCCCAACGACTTTCCAGATGCAGCCAAGATTAGGAACCAAATCTGTCAGCGGGAACTCGGAAGAAGGACGATGTGTACACTATGTCGACACTTGTCCATGTTTGGACGTATCCGGCTGGGCACCATGTATATAAGGTGCCCCGCCGCCTCCTGCGAGAGGATCGCATGCTGGGACACAAGGAAACCCTAGATTCTTGACCTAGTTCATCACGTAGAGAGAAGAGTGGCTACTCGGTAACAAGAACATTGTACTGTGGCTACTCGGTGAGACACCAGAATACAAAGAGAAAGGCAGGAGTAGGGGTTTTACCTCCTCACGAGGGCCCTGAACCTGGGTAGATTGTGTTGTTTGCAGTGTTCAGTTTTTACCTCACGCGGCTACTCGTCGCGTGATCCCTCCCCGAGCACCTCCAGCGTCCATCGTTCCCATATCTTTAGCCATCCTATGGCATCTGCCTTGACACCACCACGACATTCCCTCTGTGAAGCGCCGTTCTTTTACTTTTATGTTGATTCTCCATCTTCTAACTTTATGCACAGTTAAGAGAGCGTAGTTGCCATTCTGAGTTTAATGTGCATCAGTCCCAAAGATTATTATTTATTGATTCACGATATGTTATTACTTTCTCTCAAATTATTTGTTCTAGCCATGCACTTGAACTTTGAAGGTGTCCTGTCATTTATGTTTTTCCCACTTTTAAGGACAAGCGAAATATCACTTTGCTATGTTTTCTTTATGCTCAAAACAAACGTATAGCTTTGAAGTGCATTATTATTCATGATCTCTTATTTTGTTACTTTTCATGATGCAAGGTGATTGCTAAGTTTCATTCTTAGAATTATATCTACCATGCATGTGTTTAAAGTACTATGATCTCAGCTTACATATGCTTTTACAATTTAGATGATCAAGTTAATGGTGGTAGCATGTCACCTCAGAAATTATTTTGTTTTTATCGTTTTACCTACTCGAGGACGAGTAGGAACTAAGCTTGGGGATGCTTGATACGTCTCAAATGTATCTATAATTTCTGATGTTCCATGTTGTTTTTCATTTTTATGAATTTCCTGGGACTAACCTATTGATAAGATGCCACAGAGCCAGTTCATGTTTTCTGCTGTTTTTGGTTTCACAAAAGTTGTTCTGAAAATATTGTCGGAATTGGACGAAACAAAAACCCAGGACCTTAGAAATCTATCACGTACACGGAGTCCGGAGGAGACCCTAAGGGGGTCCCTAGAGGGCCCACACCATAGGATGGCGCGGGTCCCCCTGGCCGCGCCAGCAGTTGGTGTGGCCCCCCTGGCCACCCACCGGCGTTGCCCTTTCGCCTATTTAAGCTCCTTCTCAGGTTAACCCTAAGTACCCGAGCCTTTTTCCAATAAAAGTTCTGTAGCCGTCGTCATCATCAACCCTAGTTCGGGAGGGTTCTGAAGCTCTCCCCGGCACTGTGGTGACCCAGGACACCACTGCATGTGTAGTGCGCAAGTCATTGACATAATACTCACAGAAGGACTTATCCGTGAATATTACATCCCTCAGAGTAGTACAACAGAAACACAACGGGTCCAAGCAAAGCTATAGGATACAAACTTCATTACAAAATCTTGAGAATCTCTTTGATGAATCAAGAAGATCTCCTGCAAATGAAACATCAGAAGAAGCAATTCGAATCTCCAAGCTGGAGAAGAACTCTAGCTTAGAACTAAATCCACTACGGCTGATGTCAGCCCTAATCTATGGCTTGTAACAGCTAAGTCCAAGAATGTTCTCCACCTGCACCTTTATAGATTCTCCTCCACCAGTGTTGTTGATGACGATGCTTTACCGACTAGGTAACATATCACTCCACCTAGCTTCATGAGGTAGCGATGGCTTCACGATGAAGACTTCCATAAGGCTTCAGCTCTAAGCAGGGGGTCAAATGGGAACGAATGAGTAACGAGCGTTACTCAACAAGTTCATGATATACAGTGGGTAGTTTGATGCACTAACTACAGCTTTAGAATTGAAAGAATCATAAGCTAATTCAAGGTTTTTGAAAATATTTCTTCAAGAGGTTGATTTTAATTTGCAAGACTATGCCCGCCAGATCTTCACGGGACTAGAACTTCATGGAGTTGCCTTTCATGCGGCATTCGCAGCTCCTTCCTAGAACATGGGGAACATGCCACATCCTTTTACACTCTGCAGAGGTGCGTTACTTTACCCATGGGCGACCAAGACCATGTTGCACAACCAGGCTCGAGATCCTGTCCACGCCCACATAGGTGTGGGGCCTGGTTGTTGGTCCAAGCCAAACCATGCTTCTCCACACAATGCATGCCCACCCATTTCCACCAGCAGGTTGAACCCCTAATTCCACCCACACGATGGAGACCTAGGCGCCCCTGGCAGGCACTCATAGACCCTAGAGTCCATGGGACGTAAGGGCTCCCACCCATGTGCATGTAGTCCCGCAAGACCCACAGCGTACGTCTCTGGCAGCCCGTTGACATGCGAACGAGAGAAGATCACAGCTGACTTACTCGCCCCATACAAGACCCATGGTTAGCGCGGTATTTACGGTGCAAGAATTCTGACTGCAGTTGTTGTTAATTCCTAGGTAATACTTTCCCATGCATATGTAACCTTCATTTGACCTATTCATCTTACCATGGTCCCATCTGCCCACCAAACAGAACACTACCACTTGGGTAGGCATTCATATTATTATAAAAATAGGATCATGCATTCTTTTGAGAGTAGATTGTAAGAGAGTAGATTGTAATACGATAGGGTTTTTGCAAATAGTTCGTTATGAAATATTGCAAAGGATATGAGCAAGTGATGAACTTGCCAGAGATTTAAATAACAATAATAATCCATGTCTTCGGGTTCGAAGGTCGCGTACAGAATCCCGATATCTGAAAGATAGCAAAGTAGTCCCGGTAAGGACTACATAAAACACTGGCAAGGATGATACATGCATAGTAATGATATGTATCGTAAAATACCCTGGAAAACACCCCAACTTAGAAGTGTAAGCTACGTTTGATACGATAACTTAATCACACGATTTTTAGGTGAATTGCTTCATTACTTGTGGTGATGTTGTTATAACTTCTTTTAGACTTACATGTGTTTCACTTTTACTTAACAAACAATTGTTACCAGGTTTAGATATAAGTTTTTATTACTTGGTTAGGTAACAAAACAACAACACAT
The DNA here is from genome assembly GCA_028641055.1 of Alopecurus myosuroides. NCBI lineage: Eukaryota > Viridiplantae > Streptophyta > Magnoliopsida > Poales > Poaceae > Alopecurus > Alopecurus myosuroides. The sequence continues at coordinate 279,331,056 of CM054062.1, read as the reverse complement.
GGAAAACAACTACTAAAAAGATAACCGACACATTTTATTTTATGTCCAAATGTGTAGAACTTGATGGGGGGATAATAACCCGGTAGGCCAACTCCAAGGCGTAACCCGGCCCAAGGAACACGGTGCGCAATCTGGTTAAGAATAATGAAGCTTCTGGAAGGCCCAAAGTTTGTAGGCTTCGTGACCCGGATTGTGGGTTACGATAAGGAAAGTTAGGGTTTGTAAGCGGTGTCCGGATAGGATTCAAGCTGCGCCTTGGAGAATAGGACCAAGGGGGTACGGGTGCTTTATAAACCGACCCCTAGGTCTAGTTTAAACAGAGATCTAAGAACCCTAGCAATATCGCTTGATATCGAGCATCTAGTGTAATCCCAGAGTTGAATTATTATATCAAGATCGGAGACTCGGCGACTTTGATTGCCGGCTACCAGATCGAGTTGCATCATGTTTTCCTCTGAGCTAAACCCTCTCCCAAACGCCTGTGTCGTCTTGCCCCAAGATCAGTTACCCCCGGTAACGTCTGCCGTAATTATCCCACGACAGTTGGCGCCCACCGTGGGGCCTGCGTCCAAAGGTGTTTACATCACGGGAGAAGCTCGGAAGAACATGGAGAATCTTGTCGGCGACGAGATCTACATCGATCACAAAGGAGAAAAGATGGTGGACGATTCCGGCTGGGGGCCAGAGTCGGATCACCTCGAGTCCGGATCTATGGTGACTATCGGCCGGATCAACATCTTCATCGGTATGGTACGTACGCCTGATTTAAAGGGACAATATCATGTGCATACTACAGGAACTTCTAGCAGGAACAAGGAGACATTAAAGCAAGCGGCAAACTCGGTTTCCTCGGCTGCGCCGGGATACCTTAGATGGGCGGGACAAGAGGTAACGTGGAGTAGAAGAGATGATCCGGAAAGAGTAGAGCGTCCAGGAGTCTTGGCATTGGTGGTTGCTCCACAGGTTAATGGTTACGAACTGAAAAGGGTCCTGATGGACGGTGGAAGTAGCATCAACATCCTTTATTGGGAAACCTTCTTACGGATGAGTCTCAAAGAGTCCCAGTTACAGAAAAGTTCGACAGTCTTTCATGGGATCGTACCGGGTCACTCAGCGAGCCCCGAGGGAAAGATCACCTTGGAGGTTGCTTTCGGAGAATCGACGGATAATTATCGAGTTGAGTGGCTCACGTTCGAGGTGGTCAAATTGCGCAGTCCTTATCACGCGCTGTTTGGAAGACCGGCTTATGCTAAATTCATGGCTAGGCCGTGTTATGTGTATTTACAGCTCAAGATCCCGGGTCCTAAACGGACTATCACCATACATGGGAACCGGGATATAGCGGCTGAGTGTGATGAAGGAGATTCAGTAATGGCCGAGCAAGCGTGCAGAAAGGAAGAACTCGAATATTACCGGTCTCAAGTAAATCCGGATGATAGAACAGCCTTGAAAAAGCCGAATACTGAGGACGAGAGAGAAAAATTCAAGGCAGCGCAAGACACCAAGAAGGTAGATTTTGTCGAAGGTGATTCCACTAAGCAATTTACCATAGGGTCCAATTTGGGAAAAGAGCAGGAGAAGGCACTTGTGGAGTTTATTCGTTCAAATGCAGACGTGTTCGCCTGGACACCTAGCGACATGCCGGGTATCCCTACAGAGCTGGCCGAGCATAGTTTACATGTGGATCCCAAGTCCAGGCCCGTGAAGCAGGGTTTGAGGAAAATGAATGTGGAAAGAAGGAAGGCTATAGGCGAAGAGATCGCTCGGCTATTGGCAGCCGGCTTTATCATGGAAGTATTTCACCCGGATTGGTTGGCAAACCCGGTTCTAGTGATGAAAAAGACCAATGAGTGGAGGATGTGCATTGATTTTACGAGTCTCAACAAGCATTGCCCAAAGGATCCGTTCGTGCTACCAAGGATAGATCAGATTATAGACGCAGTAGCTGGAAGCGATCTATTATGCTTCCTGGACGCATATTCCGGGTATCATCAGATTAAGCTCAAGAGGGAGGATTGGGAGAAAACATCATTCATAACCCCTTTTGGGGCCTTCTGTTCTAAAACTATGACGTTTGGATTGAAGAACGCTGGTGCAACTTACCAACGGTGTATTCAAAAGTGCTTCGAGGACCAAATTGGACGCAACGTCCATGCCTATGTGGATGATGTGGTCATCAAGACCAGGAAGGCGGAGACATTTATCGATGATCTAAAGGAGACGTTCAAAAACTTGAGGAGGTACCAGATGAAGCTTAACCCGACAAAGTGCGTGTTCGGAGTTCCAGCCGGGAAATTACTCGGCTTTATCGTTTCCGAGAGAGGAATCGAGGCAAACCCGGATAAAATCAAGGCCATCCAGAGTCTGAAAAAACCGGAAAATTTGAAGCATGTTCAAAAGCTCACGGGCTGTGTAGCAGCCTTGAGCCGATTCATATCCAGACTCGGAGAAAAGGCAATACCCTTGTACCGGCTCTTGAGGAAATCAGATAAATTCGTATGGGATCAAGAGGCGGATGAGGCGTTTGAGGCACTAAAGAAGCAGTTATCTGAAGCACCAGTACTAGCGGCCCCGGGTCCTAAAGAACCTATGTTGCTGTACGTGGCAGCCGGCCCCCGAGCCGTCAGCGCAGTAGTTGTGGTGGAGCGCAAAGAGGATGGGAAGGGTTACCCGGTCCAGAGGCCGGTTTATTACGTCAGCGAGGTATTATCAGAAGCAAAGCAGCGCTATCCGCATTGGCAAAAGTTGGTGTTCGGGGTCTTTATGGCTAGCCGGAAATTGAAGCCGTATTTCCAAGAACACCCCATAACAGTGGTTAGTTCAGTACCAATGTCGGATATCATCAGAAACTCGGACGCGACGGGAAGAATAGCCAAGTGGGCGATAGAGATGGGGGATTATCACATCAACTACGAACCCAGGTCAGCAATCAAATCTCAAGCTTTAATTGATTTTGTTAACGACTGGACACATACAGGCATGACTACGACGGTTCCAAATTCCGAGTCATGGATCATGCACTTCGATGGATCTAAGCAATACGAGGGATCAGGAGCTGGGGTGGTTCTAACGTCACCCAAAGGAGATAAATTAAGTTACGTACTACAAATTCACTTTGACTGTTCCAACAATGTGGCCGAGTATGAGGCCCTATTGCACGGCTTAAGGGCAGCCAAGGAGATGAACGTCAAGAGGATACGGTGTTTTGGAGATTCGGACCTTGTGGTACAGCAGGTGTCAGGAACTTGGGATAGAAAGGACGCAACTATGGCAGCATACCGCAGGGAAGTTGATAGGGTTGCAGGATGTTTTTCCGGGTATGAGGTGGAGCATATAGACAGAAGAAAGAATGAGGCAGCCGACGCACTCGCTAGACTCGGCTCGCGCAGAGAGCCGGTTCCACCTAACGTTTTCCTGGATGAATTATGGCGACCATCAGTTAAAACCGAGTCAGAGGAGGAATTGGCAAATCAAGACCCGGATTCAGGACTTGTGGCCACTGTACGTACTATTCCCGAATGGACAGAACCGTTTTTGGCCTACCTATCGCGAGGCGAGTTACCACAGCAGGAGGTATTAGCAAGGCAAATTTTGAGGCGAGCAAAGGGATATTCTATCATCAATGGGGAATTATATAAGAGAAGCGCAGCAGAGGTCTTTTTGCGCTGCGTAGCGCCAGAAGAAGGCCGACAGATTCTCAAGGAAATCCACGAAGGCGACTGTGGACATCATGCGTCCACAAGATCTCTCGTGGCTAAAGCTTATCGACACGGGTTTTTCTGGCTCACGGCTCTAGCAGACGCGGAACGATTGGTAGCAAGGTGTGACGGATGTCAAAGGTACGCTCGCCAAACCCATGTGCCGGCTATGGAGTTACGGCTCCCGTTAACTTGGCCGTTCGCTGTCTGGGGTATGGACATGGTTGGCCCATTTCATATGTCACCATGCAAGAAGACACATCTTTTGGTGGCTATTGATAAGTTTACCAAATGGGTTGAGGTTATGCCAGTTACTAATTGCGAATCAGCCACAGCAGTCAAGTTCCTGAAAAGGATTATCTACCGGTTCGGGTATCCCCACAGCATAATTACCGACAATGGAACCAACATGTCCCTTGGTGAGATGGAGAGGTTCTGTGGCAACAATGGAATCCGGCTTGATGTCGCATCAGTGGCTCATCCGCAGGCCAATGGACAAGTGGAGAGGGCAAACCAAGAATTGCTTCGCTGATTAAAACCACGATTACGAGTCCCCTGTATCAGGGCAGCTGGCGCATGGGTCGAAGAACTTACTTCTGTGGTTTGGGGTATCAATACCACGCCTAATAGATCTACTCAGATGACACCCTTCTTCATGGTCTATGGCGCGGAGGCAGTACTACCGAGTGATATTATTCATGATTCACCACGAGTATCAGCATACGTCGAAGTGGAGAATGAAAAAACCCGGCAAGATGTTGTGGATATGTTAGAAGAGCAAAGGGAACAAGCCCTGGAAAGATCAGCCATATATCAGCAGGATTTACGAAGGTATCATAGCCGGCACGTGAAAACCCGGGTCTTCCAGGAAGGAGACCTGGTTCTGCGCCTGGTACAGTCGAACGAAGGAAAGCACAAGTTATCACCACCCTGGGAAGGACCGTTTATCATAAGCCGGAATTTGCATAATGGGTCATATTACTTGATAGATGCAAGGGAAGAGTCGACCACAGTTAATGACACCGCTCACACCACTTCATCTATGCAAGAAAGAGACAGACCGTGGAACGTGGCTCAGCTACGTCCATATTATACTTAGCAAAAATTGTGTTGGCATATGGAATTGAACGATGTAACAGGCAGCAGGTTTTCAGACGTACTCTTTTCCTATCCAGGGTACCCTTGGGGACTGGACGGGTTTTTAATGAGGCGGCTTGCTGACCTAGATTTTTCATATCAAGTAAAGAGGTGATTATCAAGAAAAGAGATGGTTATTATCAGGTTCTGTACTCTCAGTATGATGCGTATATCTAGGTCTTGGGGGCTGGTCGCTTGAATAGCACAGTTACGAACTCAAAGACCCGGCCATGATGCCTATGAGTTATAAGGGCCGATTACTTGCAAACGAGTACGGCTACAATCTTATAACCGGACAAAGAAGTCCAAATTTCTTGGCTATTCTTACTTAAGCTCGATGTGACTCGCACTAAAGTGGCATGATTTGTTCGCTTACGATTACAGTCAGGCATGAAACCCGACGGGGCTTGACTAGCCACGTTTTCGTATAGATGTAACAACATGGTATCCACGCGAAAGCCGGCTTACAGTACAAGATAGTCAAAAGGGTCATCTAAACCACAAGTTATGCAGAGTACAAGGCTAAACAGCTGGAAACTCAACGATTATTAAGCATAACTTCAACTCCTATGTGAAACGACTCAGGGATCTTTGTGAATTTAGCAGTAGGCAATTCGTTCTCCTTTCAAGATCAAGTGTCCTAGACTTGGAGATCCGGGTCCGGGTGACTTGAAATCTTGAAAAGAGAAAAAATTGCTTACTTGTTAGAATTCCAAAAACCCAAATATCCGAGTCTTGGGGACTTGGGGACTTAGAAGCAAATCCGCTTGTCAACACCCACGAGACCCGGAAATCGAGTTTCACAAAAGGAACAATAAAGAAAGCCGGATATCGAGAACAGACGAGCTCAATAATGGATAAATTTAAAAAGGCCGGAAGAGGCATAGAGTATATCAAGACCTTAGCGTACATTACAAAATCCCGGTGAAAAGATATCAAAGGTGCACAGGCGCACCACCCAAAATATAATTGTTTAAACAGCATATTGGCCGACCGACGCATAAGAAGAGGCATTAGATATCAGATATCACTCGGCGTTCATCTTGGCCTTGCCCTTGCCATCATTGGTGGTAGCAGCAGCACCCGGATCAGTAGTACCAGCCCGCGCAGGAGGTGGAACGACTGGTGTTGAGGTAGCGGGGGCAGAGCCGGCTTCAGCTTGCTTCTTGGCAGCCTCCGCCCTCAACGCAGCAGCTTCCTCCTTCCACCGAGCCAGCATATCATACGGCTCGGGAAGATCCGACTTAATCGCTTCACCAGCAGCGTCATATGCTGGAACAAGGATATCAACATCTAGGTCGTCAGCGATCACGCTGGCCGGGTAACGGACCTCCTTCTGGACAGCCTGAAAATCCTTCACCGAGAACTTGGACCCATCAAGCTTGAACTCTGGGAAGCCGCCCATAAGCTTCACTAGCTCGAGCTTGGGGAAATAAGCCTTGGCAAGTGCAAGCCCCCGGGTCACTCCAACCCGGCAAGACGAGCGTTTCCAGTGCCAAATCCACTCAGGAATAGTGGAAAAGGCATCCAGCATCCTCTTCAGATCAACATGTCCTTTACCCGGCCACCGTAATTCCTGAAGGATCCATTTGGTTCCGGCACATAGCTGCCGGATAACGCTCTTCATAGTTTTCAGCTTGGCAATGTCATCCTCATCCGGCATGCCTTCGTCCGGGCCTAAAAAAATGGAAACATAAGTCGGGAAAACTCTTGCTATCTATCAAAAGGATAAACCCGGAGGAGGAAACGTACCAAGTAAAGCACGATATGTGTCAGATATTTGGACAGAAAGGCTTGTTAGATCATCTTCTGCTTTGTGAGCCCTTTTCCTATATTTCCTCATTATCAGCCTATTCCTCCTGGCCTCAGCCTCGGCTGCTTCACGCAAAGCTACCTCCTTTTCAATGAGCTTGGTGGCGTCTGCCAGTTTCTCCTCAGATTGAGTCACGAAAGACTGCATGGATGCAAACAAGGATTAGTCGGGTAGAGGGGCAAGTTATCAGTCACTTGTATAATAAAGTCCCAAGCAAATTATGAATCAATTCACTCGGAACTTGGGGACTGGATAAGGGAACAAGCAACATCAGTCGGATTTACCTCGTGTTTAGCTATTAAAGCCCCCAAGATGTTTTCTTCATTAGCCCTTAAAGTGCGCAGGGTTTCCAGCATCTGGGCAAACGTCAGTTCCTCGGGTCGAGTACCGGAAGAGCCGGCAGCCTGGTCGCCTGGTGGGGGAGCTCTCCCCGCCCTTGGAGTCGAGACCCGGACAGTTTGAGTACCCGGGTTGGGAGAACCCATCCTTGTATCCAGAACCTCGATCTCCTCGTCCACTGGTTCCGATGAGGAAGGAGATCCGGCGGCTCGGGGAAGCGGATTGTTCAGAGGGCCTTGTTCCTAGTTATTCGCCGTATCACCGCCAGTCGCGGCGTCTATGTTCTCAGTCGGCTTCTCTGCCCGATGGTTATCCGTCTCTACATTTTCCGGGTCACTGACGGTGACCTGAGTGCTGAAAGAAAGATGATAAAAGGCAGTTATTAGTGGTGACGGTGGCTTGAGTGGAAACTCGTCAGACGTCAAAGGAAATCATGTAGCAAAAACTTACCCGGCATTCACGGTATAGTCCGGCGGGAGCTCGCCGCTGGAAGCAGATGAGGTCGTCACAGGGACCACTAACGGAACCCGGAATTGCCCGGCACGTGGATGGTTAGGAGAAGGGTGGCGTTGAGGAGAGTCGGAAGGACGGGACGGAGGAGCACTGGCACGATGGACCGAGGGGGTAGAGATGCCCGGGTTAAGGGGATCTTCACCCGGGGAGCTCCGAGTTACTCTGCGCTTGGCTGGGAGAGAATCCTTCAAGCACGACGAATTTGATAATTGATGGTTAAGTCGTCGCATGGCGTCAAAGGAGAAAGGTTCAGAGGATAACGAGGAAAAAGGAACCTTGGACACTGCCCCTCGGGCCTTCCTCTTGGCTCCAACTGTTGCTTCTTGATCAGACTCGGTTGCCTCCGGGTCATCCTCGTTGGTCTCACCTTCGTCCTCCAGCCCTGCGAACCGGGTGTGTGTTCGTGGGAAAAAGGTAAACGGGAGGAAAATGATACAAGTAAAGATTATACAAGTTCTGTGCAAATACCTTCACTATCATCAGCCGGCTCGTCCTCTTCTTCCGGGTCTCTGGAAGGGGGGAGGGTTCAACTCTCCAGAAAGGGTCATCAGCCTAAGACAAAAGAATGAGACTAAGGGTTAGAGGCTGTATCAAGTCAAAATGTGGAAATAAGTTATGAATATTGGATATTACCGCTGGAGCCGGGTTTTCCCGAGTAAATGGGGGTAAACCGGTGATGCCCTTTATCACCTCTAGCTTCTCTGTCAAGAAGCCCTTGATGGTCTTGTTGGTATCGCCGGTCGCAAAGCTCTTGGTGGAGTATCGGAGTGCATCTGTGGTGTGCCCCGAATACTCGCACATCAATTTGGTGCGGATGGAGTTGGGTTGGATCCGAAAATCAACCCATGTTTTTACTAAATTTAGCCCGAGGAGGCCTTGGGCTGAGAGGATGGCTATCTTGGCTAATGAGGGAAGGATCGCCTCCCTGTCTGAGTCTAGTGCAAAGGCATTGAAAGACTCGGAAGGTTCGAGGAGGCTTTCCGAGTAACCCGGCAGTTTCTTTTCGCCGTCTGGGGAGGTATCGTGGCAATAAAAGAAAGACAGCTGCCAATGTTTGACGTGGGAGTTTAAATTGAGGGTTGGCATCGGTGAATTCTTGCGGCGTTGGATGGATACCCTGCCGCAAGTAAGAAGTGCTCCGTCACCACTTTCGCGGCACGGCTTACACTGGAATAGTTCGATGAAGAGAGTCAAACTTGGCGGTATGCACAAGTACGACTCGGATAGAACGATGAAGTGGGTAATATTCAACATAGAGTTAGGCCCTATGTCGAATACCCGGAGGCCATAATGGCTTAAGACCTCCCTGAAGAAAGGGTGACCCGGAGGACGGAATCCCCGGGTCACGTGCTCTACGAAGCAGATTACCTCGTTATCAGCGGGTGTGGGCCGGGTCTCGTTGCCCGGCGCCCTCCAGTGAATGTCCTTCTGAGAAGGGAGAATTCCTAATTCGGCTAGCTCGTCCAACTTGGCCTTCGTAGCTGTGGAACGCCCCCAGTTGGCGGATATGGTTTGGGTAGTCCTTGCCTGAGTCGGATGTTTTCCTTGCCGTTTGGGAGCCATGGGATCAACCTGCAAAACACAAGAAAAAGAGGCATAGGAAATAAGACCCGGAAGTGTTGGATTATCCGAGTATAAGGTATCAAGAAAGTATGAAGCTAAGAATTATCCGGGTATCACGCTATGAAGTGGAGATTACAAGGTATCCGGGTGCTAAGTACAATTGTGGAAATTATTGGTCACTTACGTATGGAAAAGCATTTGGGGAAGATGGATGGTTGCCCATGTGTCTACTGCAAGCAAAATAGCTGGAAAAGGAGGATTTTCCGGGTGTTAATGCAATGAGCGGAAAATCGAGGAGGAATGGATCTAGATGGGAAAGTTTGCGAGCGATTTTACGGGAGGTTTGGTGGTTAGTAATGGTAGGAGGATGAGTTGTAACTATCTATCAGGTGGTTAAAGGAGTTGGCGAGCATCGAATCAATCTAATTTGATGCAATCGGAAGAACGACTCACGTGTTGACCTAGATCCAATCATGGATGGATTGAAAAATTGCGGGGCTAAATTAAACGAGTGCAAGGGGCTTACTGGAGATATTGGAGTCTGGCGCGACGGCGGCGAACGGCGTGGCTCGAATGCCCCTTTGCGACTCTTGGCGAGAGAAGCCTGGCGGCGGCGCGAGGTGGCTCGAGGGAGAGCGCGGCCGGCGGCGGCGTTGTTTCGATGGCGAGCACGAACTTCTTGCGGTGGTGCTACAAGGGCGTAAGGAGCAAGGAAGGAAAGGGGGAATTGAAGTGGAGCGATGGGTTTAGGGTTACCCTCGGAGCACTATTTATAAGGTGAGGGTGAGTCTATCCCAACGGCCGGAAGCCGGAAATTATGGGGTAATGGCTATCCACGCGGATTCTGCGAGATATGCGCCTAGAACTGAGCAAAGTATCTGGACAAAAAAGAGAAGGAGATCTACCCCATGTATCAGGGTCAGTTATCGAGTATGGAACCTTGACATTTTTATTAGGGTTTAGACCTGGAAAGTCAAACCAAAGTATTTGGGGAAAAGCCGGGTTACTCTATGGCCACCATGGAGTAAGGCCTAGCCGTCTATCAAAGCATCTTAACCCGGCCTCCATATGCCTGTGTGTTTGATATCTTTGCAGGAAATAGCGAGAGCTTCAAGGAGGATCCGTGAAGCCCAAGCTATTCTGGGGACTACTGATGGGGGGATAATAACCCGGTAGGCCAACTCCAAGGCGTAACCCGGCCCAAGGAACACGGTGCGCAATCTGGTTAAGAATAATGAAGCTTCTGGAAGGCCCAAAGTTTGTAGGCTTCGTGACCCGGATTGTGGGTTACGATAAGGAAAGTTAGGGTTTGTAAGCGGTGTCCGGATAGGATTCAAGCTGCGCCTTGGAGAATAGGACCAAGGGGGTACGGGTGCTTTATAAACCAACCCCTAGGTCTAGTTTAAACAGAGATCTAAGAACCCTAGCAATACGCTTGATATCGAGCATCTAGTGTAATCCCAGAGTTGAATTATTATATCAAGATCGGAGACTCGGCGACTTTGATTGCCGGCTACCAGATCGAGTTGCATCATGTTTTCCTCTAAGCTAAACCCTCTCCCAAACGCCTGTGTCGTCTTTCCCCAAGATCAGTTACCCCCGGTAACGTCTGCCGTGATTATCCCACGACAGAACTAAAGACAAATAGTTTAATTGAAAATGAGGACTAACGCAACTAACCTTATCATCACATAATTAGCTAATGACTTGTGATGATAGGTTTATTAGATGTGAAATCATGAGGGTTTTATTAGTAAGGAAAATAATGATGTGGTAGTTATTTCTCGTTATAATGCAATATTACAGAATTCCATTATACCTTTAGAAAAAAAATTATAAGTTTAACAAAATGTTTTATGTTTGACATATTTGAATTGGAAATGCTTTTCTTTTTAATTTGATACAACATTTTATGTTTTCTAAAAATATTTGAATAATTTATTAATTTTAAATGAATTAAATACTAGGAAAAATATTGCACACATGAAAACTTTATCAAATTACTATGAAAATATCATAGATGACTTGCATTTGTCATTTGGAGCATTTTGGTATATAACTTGTATTTTTCTGATTTTATGAATTATTTATTATTTTTCTCAATTTTAAATGATTTAATTTAATTTAGAAAATGTTTAATTTTAAATTTTATCAAACATTTTTGAAACTTCATAAATGGATAGATTTTATTTTTCTGAACATGTACATATTTTATTTACATTTTTCTGATAAGTATTTTTTTAAGTTATTGATTTATTAACTTTAGTCACTTTTCTATTTATTTTAAATTGATAGGTGGGACCCACCTGTCATAAATGAATTAATTAAAAGAAAAGAAAAATCCCTATGATGTCATGATGACATCGCGATGGCATCAGCAGTGGAGGGGAATTTCCCTGTTGAATCCAAATCGGAAGATTTAGTTGGAATTGGTCGATTTGGGATACATGGCAGGCTAGAGGAGATCAAGGGGAAGCCAAGGGTTACATCAGTGTGATCAAATGGTCACCGGGGACTCGCCGGCGTGCAGTTGTGCGGCGGACGGCGGCAGAGCTCGGCGGACAAGGTGATTCCGGTTACGACAAACTCAATGGGGAGCACCCCTGGATGCGCAATATCACCTGGAGCACGTAGGGACAGCCGGTGAGGCAAGGAGAGGTGTAATTTGGCAGCGGCGAGCTCTTCTCCGTGGCAGACGGAGTTGGAGGAGATGGCCCGATTCCTCCGGGCTTCCCAGCAAACGAAACTCACAAGAGAGGTAGAGGACATCAAGGCGGAGCTCATGGTGGCCTCAGGTTCTCCAGGGATGGCCGGAGTCGACGACGGTGACCGGCGGCCATGGGAGCTAGGGTTTCGGGTTCATGTACAGAGAGAGAGATTGAGCGCACGGGAGGGAGAGAGAAGTGAAGAGGGACACAACGACCTTCTCCTTCGTATCCTCGACGAGGGGCGACCAAGCGGGACGTGGCATGGAGGATGCCACGACGATGATCTCCTCTGCCTTTTGGCAGAGGAAGGAGAAGAGGGAAAATAAATACCATATTTTCAATAACCCCCTACAGTTTTGACAAATTGTAAACCAAAAAATTATTAAAAATCACTTTTTGAAATTCTTATCAAATTTCCAAGCTCACCATGTTTTTCTTTTTCAACCTTGAGCAAGACTTAAATTTTATACTTAGGGTGCTAGATTAAGTGGTTTTTGTTATTCCTCACCATTTAATTTATTTAATGGCTTAAAACTATGTTTAGGCATGATTAATAATAGTTCACAAAACAATCATGTGGATACCAAAGTGGTGTATCATAATTGGACAAATTTGGATACAATTCCTTTTAGAAAATAATTTGGTAACACTACTTAGTAGTGTTTTTATGTGTTGTGGAAAAATCACCAATTATGGAATATTATTCCAAGTCCTACCAAATACTTTGGTTAGTAAATGTACTTGTTTTCTTTTTAATACTTTGTAATTTTCATAATTGAAACTCTTCACAATTATGATTGGCATTCACATAGGAAAGAGTTTGGTAAATTACTTAGTAGTGTTTTTCTTTTATGCATTGTTCACAAAATCACCATGTAGGGAATTTTATTCTAGATCACGCCAAATGATTTTAGTGGGTGAATAAACTTGTTTTCCTTTATGTAGCTTTGTTTTTTCCATGGTACTTGATTAAATGGAAACATGTGTGGCTTTGGAATCTTGTTGGTTTGTTTTCCACCAGGTTCCAAATATGGATATTATTCCATGTTGTTTTTAGAACATGTAATCCTTTACATGTGGGTATATGGATGAATTCTTGTTATTATGCATTTGTAATACGGATGAGAAAGATTTGGAAAACAAGGTGTTAAACTTGTTACCATTAACCTCCACATATCACAGACATGTGGATGCTAGGGCTTGCTATTATTTCATACTTGATAAGTGTCTCTTGACTTTAGAAATTCACCACTAAAGCTTATAGGATATATATGGGTTTTTTCCTAGATACTAACTTCAGTAGTAATTTGTAGCTCCTGATGAAATGAATTCATTTTATTCCATAACCATTTCATTCTTGTGGTGTACTCAATTATGATGAAGATTAGCTTATTGAAACTCAGTTGTTTTAATGCTTACATGAATAGTTTGTTCACAAGGTTGATCTGACCTTGTAATCAAATTATTCTTATATAGCATCAAAAACTTGGATTTCAACATTTTGCTTGTTGTCTTCCTTATCTTGGTGGCTTCCTTACTTATAACTTGCATGTGTAGGTCAAGTTATAATGTGATTTATTTTATAACATCAATTTGCCTTAGGCATATAAGAAGAATTTGTTGATAAGGTTGCAAGGCTTGCCCCCAAATTACTTTTCATATCCAAATGGCTGAGATATACAAGGTTATCAAACCTTCTGTTTATTTGGATAGGGCACTCAATTGTTAGAGCCTACAAAAGTGATTTGTTAACAAGGTTGCAAACTTGTTACCAAACTACTTCTATATAACACCAACATTAGAATACCACATTATTTTAAGAGAGTTTAATAAGAATAGATCTTGGTGAATGATTTTCCAAATTATCCCGGATAGATTGAGTTAGCACTTCTAGGACAGCCTATAAAATCCTTCTGGAGATCTTCTTGTGATAGTTCCTCCTTTCTCGTGGGTTTCTTATCTTGTAGAATGACTTTGAGAAGATTGGGAAACCAGATATAATGATCTAACCAAAATAACAAGATCTAGATTAAGAGTTAGTTCATGCTTTTATTCTCCTTTCATATGTTTCTTATTTTATTTCCCAAAAGATATGTACTTAATTCATATATGATTTGTTTTACTTAGTTATCAATTCAATTCCTCTAATAGAGGTTATGACTTATTGTTATTCATTGCTTGTCTCCAGAGATACTTTAGTTGTTGAATGTTGATTTGAACAGAGATGTGGAATGCTTATGGAATGATGACTTAATAGTAAGTTGATCAAATGGTTCATTGATGTGTTGAGATTTCATATGCTCACTTGTATAAGATGATTAAAAAAATGATCATGTGAAGGTTGTTGGGGTTTAATGTTTTATGTCAGAGTTGTTACATTATATTCTTCTTTTTATTACCTTTGTCATTCACAATGCAGATATAGAGGTTTGGAAAGATCATAAGTAATGATCAAGGTTTAACAGTAGTTTAAGAAGATTATTTCTTCTTTTAGGTACTTCTTTTATGGTTGATGAGATATGTACATATTCCATAAATATGTTATTACAATTATTATGTCATTTCCCACTTGTGGGGTTTAAGTTAATACTTGTTTGTATCATTTGTTCTATTGAACCTTTGGTATTTACCTTTGGAGGTTCACTTAGTAGTTATTATCTGACTTAGAAAGATGTTGGGTAAATGAATTGATAACATAGAGGGTTGTTCTTTTATGGGACATAACATCTCTTTTGATGAGATGGTTCAATCGTGTATTACTCATTTGTGGAGGTATGATTATTACTTATGTGATTTGGATACTCACCCTCTTTGGTTGTAGTTACCTAGTGAATTATTCTAAGGCGCTTATAGACTTGTGTTTAAGGTTGTTGAGAGTTTGTGTCTGATCATAACCAATTATGGTTTGTCTTATCAAATGATTTAATTTGTAGAGATACTATGTTATAAAGATCACTCCAAATGTACTCCTGACCAAATGATCTAAACCTATTTTATCATGTCAAGTGAAACATTGGTCACTTTGGTTTGTTTAAACTTTCGCGCCAAAATTTCCCGTATTCTTAGATGCATGCTTTGCAAATGCACATATTATATTTAGATCCTTATAACCTCCCAAACACTGGGATGTTACAGGAACCCTACCGGGAGGGGGAATCATCACCGGAGGGCTCTTCATCAACATGCCTACCTCCGGAGTAATGCGTGAGTAGTTCATCCTTGGACTATGGGTCCATAGCAGTAGCTAGATGGTTGTCTTCTCCTCTTTATGCCTCATTTTTAGATCTTGTGAGCTTCCTAACATGATAAAGATCATCTTATTGTAATGCTACATGTTGTGTTTGCTGGTATCCGATGAATATTGAATGCTATGTCACGTGATTATCACTCTATCATGTTCTTTCATGTTTATGTTATTTATGATCTTGCATGCTCTCCGTTACTAGTAGATGCTTTGGCCAAGTTGATGCTTGTAACTCCAAGAGGGACTATTTATGCTCGATAGTGGGTTCATGCCTCCCTTTCACTCATGCTCGAGTGACAGAAACATAACGGGTGGGCGATGTGTTATTGCCATTAGGGAGAAAACAACGATGTTTACATTGTTTACATTGCACACTTTACTTAAGGCAATAATTTGTTGCTTGCAACTTAATACCCGAGGTTTGATTGGATGACGCTCCGAGGGTGGATTATTAGTCATAGATGCAGTTGGATAACGGTATATGAATTATATTGTAATGCCTACATGAATCACATAGTAATCATCATGTCATGCATATGCACTACGGTGCAGGCTTTATATCTGTCAATTGCCCAGCTGTAATTTGTTTACCCAGCATGTTATCTATCTGTTTTGGAGAGACACCACTAGTGAACTGTGGACCCCGGTCCATTTTTTACACTGATAATACAACCTACTGCAACCACTGTTTTCTTACTGCAATTATCGTTTCCCTCTCATTCACTACCATCATTGTTCTCTTTTCATTTACTGCAAACAAGTACTGTTTTCCACACTATACGTCTAATCCTTTGTTTTCAGAAAAACCGGTAAGATTGACAACCTCATTATTTTATTGGGGCAAAGTAAGTTGTTGATCCGGTAGTGCGCCCTGCTGATGACCCACAAGTATAGGGGGTGTATCATAGTATTTTCAATAAATAAGAGTGTCGAACCCAACGAGGAGCAGAAGGTGTTGACAAGCAGGTTGGATAGAGGATTTACTGTAAACACTAGAAAACGTGTTTTTGGAGGCTTTTGATATTGTAGATAAATAAAGTGCCGGTAAATAAAGAGCAGTAAATAATACTGCAGCGAGTGGCCCAATCATTTTTAGTGCAAAGGACAAGCCGGTTGTATTACTTATGACTACCAAACGTTCTCGAGGACAAACGGGGATTTCGTCAAGTGCTTTCGCTTCATTACGGTTGATTAATTCCATTGGTTCGTGAAGTGTTGTGTGGGTGAACCTATGCTAATGCACCGCTCAAGTAGGACTAATACATACTTGTGATTAGACCCCTCGTAAGAATCCGCAAATACAAGAAAGTAATTAAGATAAAACTAAGCACAACCTTAAACTCCGGGATTCTACGCTTCCTCATGCATTGGTTTCCTAACGGGGGTTTAGGTTTATGTCACTCCGGCAACCCCACAATTAGTAGCCAAATACACAATCATCCTCCTAGGCCCATAGAGGTGAAGTATCATGTAGTCGACGTTCACATGACACCACTAGAAGAATAGCACCACAACTTAAATACCGAACCACAAGATATTACTTCAATATAACTTCACTAGTAACATCATGACTTCTCCCATGTCCTCAAGAACTAAACGAACTACTCAAAAGACATCATATGGATCATAATCAGAGGTGATATAATGGATGATAACAATCTGGTCATAAAGTGCTAACACCGATAAATCTCACAAGCATCAACTACTAACAAGTAATCCACACCGGGAGAGAGATCTGATGTAAAACAACGATCGGAGCCCCTAATTGTTACAGCGGGATGATGGTGTATGATGAGGGTGATGATGCTGGTGATGAGGATGATGATGACAATGATCCCGATGAAGCCCGGAGTGATGACGGTGACGATGGCGGTGATTTCCCCTCTCCGGAGAGGAATTTCACAGGAAGATTTCTCCCTGCTAGAGAGCTTTTCTCTCTCGAGTGTTTTCCGCCCCAAGGCGGCAGAAGAATAATTCTTCGATGATTGTATGGGGCTTAGGGTTCCCTGGGGGACAAGTACGCGAAAGATATCCCCCAGAGGTGGGCCAGGGTGGCCACACCACCTGGTGGCCCCCTGAGGCCAGGGGCGCCACCTCATGGTGTGGGCCCCTGGTGGCCCCCCTCTGGCTCTCCTTCTGGCTGGACTCCTCCTCTGAACTTCTAAGACACCCCCGGTGTCCCCCTTCTTCTTCTTATCTTCTGAAATATGGTATCCCGACGGTGCTTTTTCCATCAGATTTCTGGTCCCGGTGTTTATTCTCCAAAAATTATGAAACATGCAAAATAAGATAAAATAACATAAGGGATGCATCATAACATTAAATATATCGATGAATAACAGAAAATAACAACATAAAACGGTGATGCAAAATGGACGTATCAACTCCCCCAAGCTTAGACCTCGCTTGTCCCCAAGCAAAACTGAACTCGGTAAATATGACCATAGGTTTATGGAGTGAGGTGTCGGTAAAATAAAATACGGACAAGAGGCATCAGATCTACAAAGAACAAGTCATCTTAGACAGCAACTCCTCTCGTATAATCAAACTTGAAACAATTAAAGTAACAACAAAGGTGCAAAAAGTAAATCACAATTGGTGAAGGCAAACTTTGTTCTTGGTCAGAGAACAATTAACAGTGTACTTATCTTTCGATCAAAGTCTTTTATACTAGAGCTATATTGCAGAGTTTATCATGCTCAATTATAACGGTCTCTTTGCAAACATTGGTAACTTTCAAAGTGGTATTCAAGCAGCTAAAAGCATTTGCAGAAACAAAGAAGAATAAAGAACATGATTGAGTAAATCAACATGTAGATAGATGAATCACAACAACTCGAATGCTTGCTTAGACAGAAAGAGGTAGGTTTACTAAATCAACATAAATGTAAAAGATAGGCCCTTCTCAGAGGGAAGCATTGATCACTTATGTGCTAGAGCTTTTATTTTGTAAAATAGAGGTATAAAAGTTTGACACTCCTCCCAACCATCTTAGACAAACCATGACTAACCGAATCCTCGGGTGCCTGCCAACAATCGCAAACCGTGGAGGAGTGTCTATATTTTGAGAGGTGTGTATGTCTATGTCAACGAATGGCAACCAGAGAATACAGTACGTCACAAGCCAACTAGACTCACAAGAGCGGCTCCCATTGAAGGACGCAACTGGTATAGAAGGTTATCCCTCTTTCTCTTTTGCATACACAATTATGCTTTGACTGATAAATCAGGGGCAAACGGAGTGAAGAGAATTTGTATTATTATTTGGGGCTGGGCACCACACTGCCAGCTCTTCTAGCATTTGGATAAGCGGATGAAGCCACTAGTCTAGGTGTGTGTTTCCAATCAACAAGTGAGATAAAGATTCTCTATTTGCGTCCTCAGAGCTAAAACAGGAACACAAAACAGGGATAATTTTGAAAGTTTTAAAGGTAACACATGAGCAATTTACTTGGAGTGGCGGTGAATTACCACATATAGGTAGGTATGGTGGACACAAATGGCAATGTTTTGGGGCTCAACGTTTGGATGCACGATAAGCGTTCCCTCTTAGTATAGGTTTTTGGCTAGCAAGGTTGGGTAGCAAGCATAAGAATTGAAGCAAAACAAACAAAAACACATATGATAAAGCTAATCATGCAATCTTCCTTGAAGGTGCAAACAAACTTATTTGAGATTACTAAGCTTATAAGCTAACAAAGAAGAAAGATCATGGAATAATATATCTACATGCAACTCTCTTTTTTCTACTTAAGTCTCAACGAATTGTTGCTACTTACAAATGTTAAGTTTGCCAAAACAAACTAGATCATCTTGAAGCTCCAACATTGATACCAATACTAATAACAAGATCAATCACATAACAAAAATTGCAAACTAAAATAAAGTGAAACGAATAGATGATGAAAGTTCTCATTAATATTTCATTACGGCAACTCAAACCAAGGGATACAACGATAACCAACTAGGGAGCAACACTTCCATACTTCAAACCACATATATGATATTTCCTCTACTCATGATATGACTCTACTAAAAGGTAAAAGGAGTTAAGGATAAAAGTGATACCGCGATACTCCAATACCAATACCAATGACGAATCAATTCTTCGGTGGCGGTGAATCCTTCTCATCCTCACTGTTCCAAGGTAAAGGCTCTCCATCCACAAATGATGTCCTAGTCTCCAACATCCTGAAACTAGCAGCAGAGCTTATACGTTTAAACCTGTTCTCATACTCACAGTTCTGGTTCTGCACATCACAGAGTTGTGCTTGCAAATCATTGGTGGTCTTGGTGAGTGAGAAAATCTCCTCCCAAAGCTTCAAATTCTCCTTATTGTATTCAACGATCTGTTCTGTCTTTATCATGTGGATGATCTCAACTTCATGCTCCGCCATCTTCTTGTACCTAAAAACTTCTTGCTCCAGTTATTCCATCCTAGCTTCTAGACTGCATTCTCCTTTAGGGCCCCGAACATTTTCAATCTGCACCTCCCCATCCTTGAGAAGCAATTCCTTGGGATGCATCTTCAACTCGTTCATGTACGGGTTGACAATGTTCTCAAAGAAATTGTCTTTGGGAGATTAAGGAGAGGACATTGTAGCTCTAGATCTGAAGATTTAACCTGGCAGAAACAGCTCGAAACAAAGACACGACGAGAAAACAATATACGGACCTTGGGGGGTCCGAGGGGTTATATAGCAAAAATATGCGTAACAAAAGGAAAGTCTAGGTCGAAAACGAGTCGGAGAGGGGCTCCGAGGTGCCCATACCATAGGCTGGCGCGGTCTAGGGTGGGCCCGTGCAACCTCATGGTGTGGTGCCTCCGGGCACCTTCTCCAACTCCTCTTCGGCTCGGTATTTTTCATATTTTCCCAAAATAGATAATTTATAACTAAAAAGGTGTTTCACGAACTTTTTATTAACAAAATTGTTACCTATTCCAAAACAGACTCTGTAGATTCTGGAATCTCCCCCCTTATGAACTTCTCCGGAGTCATTACTTGAATAACATCCACATCTTCATCATAGGAATCCCCAGAAATATAATGTTTGAGTCTTTGTCCATTTACCACTTGTGTAGTGTTATCCTTAAGGGAAGAAATTTTGATTGCGCCCGAGCGATACACTTCTTCAATAATATAAGGTCCTTCCCATCGGGAGAGTAATTTTCCTGCAAAAAATCTGAGATGAGACCGATACAATAGAACTTTCTCACCAACAGGAAACTTTCTTTTAAGGATTCTTTTATCATGCCATTGTTTTACTTTCTCCTTGAAGAGCTTGGCATTTTCATAAGCTTCACATCTCCATTCATCTAGATGATTCAAACCAAGCATTCTTTTCGTACCAACAAGTTTAAAACTTTATTTAATTCTTTCACTGCCCAATAAGCATTTTGTTCTAACTCTAAAGGCAAGTGACAAGCTTTTCCATAAACCATCTTGTAAGCATACATACCCATAGAGTTTTTATAAGAAGTTCTATAAGCCCATAAAGCATCATTCAACTTATCTGACCAATTCTTCGTAGATTTATTAACAGTCTTTTGCAAGATAGATTTAATTTATCTATTTGATAATTCTACTTGCCCACTGGTTTGAGGATGATAAGCCGAGGGAATTCTATGATTAACATCATATATAGCAAGGGTCTTTCTAAAACCACCATGAATAAAATGAGAACCTCCGCCAGTTATGAGATATCTAGGCACACCAAACCTAGGGAAAATAACATCTTTAAGCATTTTTATAGAGGTCTCACTATCAGCACTTTTAGTAGGTATAGCCTCTACCCACTTAGTAACATAATCAACAGCAACAAGAATATGAGTATAACCATTCGAAGGAGGAAAAGGACCCATAAAGTCAAATCCCCAATAATCAAAAGGTTCAATAACAAGAGAATAACTCATAGGCATTTCATTACGTCTAGAAATATTGCCTACTCTTTGACATTCATCACAAGATAAAATAAATTTACGTGCATCCTTAAAGAGTGTAGGCCAAAAAAAAACTGATTGTAGAACCTTTTATGCGGTTCTATCTCCAGCGTGGTGTCCTCCATAAGCACTACCATGGCGCTTCTTCAATATTTCATGTTGTTGATGATCTGGAACACATCTTCTCATAATACCATCTACTCCTTCTTTATATAAATGTGGGTCATCCCAAAAATAATGCCTCAAATCATAGAAGAATTTTCTTCTTTGTTGAGCTGTAAATGTTGGAGGCAAATACTTTGAAACGATAAAGTTAGCATAATCAGCATACCATGGACTATCTTGGGGTTTTACCTTTATTGCAGCCAACTGTTCATTTGGAAAACTATCATTAACAGGAATTGGATCAAAAGTAATGTTTTCCAATCTAGACAAGTTATCAGCAACCGGGTTTTCTGCACCCTTCCTATCCACAATATGAAAATCAAACTCTTGTAAAAGTAACACCCATCTAATAAGCCTAGGCTTAGCATCTTTCTTTTCCATAAGGTATCTAATAGCAGCATGATTAGTATGAATAGTAACCTTTGAATCAACAATATAAGGCCTAAACTTATCGCATGCAAAAACTACAGCTAAGAACTCTTTTTCAGTAGTAGCATTATTCTTTTGAGCACCATCAAGAGTCTTACTAGCATAATGAATAACATTCAACTTCTTATCTATGCGCTGTCCAAGAACAACACCAACAGCAAAATCACTAGCATCACACATAATTTCAAAACCTAAATTCCAGTCAGGTGGTTGAACAATAGGAGCAGTGGTTACAACCTTCTTTAAAGTTTCAAAAGCTTCCTTACAATCATGATAAAAAACAAATGGTACATCTTTTTGAAGAAGATTAGTAGTAGGCTTTGATATTTTAGAGAAATCTTTAATAGACCTCCTATAAAAACCAGCATGACCAAGTACGCTACGAATACCTTTAACATCCCTAGGACATGGCATTTTCTCTATGACTTCCACTTTAGCTCTGTCAACTTCAATACCTCTTTCAGAAATTTTATGTCCAAGAATAATTCCTTCATTCACCATAAAGTGGCATTTCTCCCAATTAAGAAAAAGATTAGTTTCCTCACATCTCTGTAGAACTTTATCAAGGTTGTGCAAACAATTATCAAAAGAAGTTCCATAGACAGAAAAATCGTCCATGAATACTTCCACAATTTCTTCAGAAAAAACATGAAAAATAGCAGACATTCATCTTTGAAAAGTAGTAGGAGCATTACACAAACCAAAAGGCATATGTCTATAAGCATAAGTACCATAAGGACAAATAAAGGTTGCTTTCTCTTGATCTTGCTTCCCAACGACAATTTGAGAAAATCCAGAATAGCCATCAAGAAAGCAAAAATGAGTTTTCTTAGACAATCTCTCTAGCATTTGATCAATAAAGGGAAAAGGATAATGATCTTTCTTAGTAACTTTATTAACCTTTCTAAAATCAATGCACATTCTATAACCAACTACTACTCTTTGTGGAATGAGCTCATTGTTTTCATTAGGCACAACAGTCATTCCTCCCTTCTTAGGGACACAATGCATAGGGCTCACCCATCTACTATCAGCAATAGGAAAACTAATACCGGCATCAAGAAGTTTTAATACCTCATTTCTCACCACTTCCTTCATCTTAGGAATTAAATGGCGTTGATGTTCAACTACTGGCTTTGCATCAGGTTCAATGTTAATAGCATGCTAACATATAGTAGGAGAAATTCCCTTCAAATCATCAAGAGTATACCCAATAGCTCCACGGTGTTTATACAGAATTCCCAATAATCTTTTTTTTTCTTCACCTGAAAGTTTAGCACTAATAATAACAGGATATATTTTCTTATCATCAAGATAAGCATATTTAAGAACATCAGGCAGAGGTTTTAAATCAAAAACTGGACCCTCCTTGGGTGGTAACGTCGTACCCAAGTCTTCCACAGGTAAATTATGTTTCAGTTTCACCGGTTGACGAAGAGGAATATTGTCAATCTCATTTCTTTCTTCCATAAAGACACCACTCTCGTGGTCCTCCATATATTGCTGCAAAGCATTGTTAGGAGCAAGAGCAATAGAAGCAAGTTTTTCAACTTTAAAATTCTCATCAGGCAATTTAGATTCATAAGGTGCCCTAGAAAATTTGTAGAAATTTAACTCATAAGATTTTCCATCAAATTTAGTCAAAATCTTCTCTCTTTTACAATCTATAATAGCACCAGAATTGTTCAAGAAAGGTCTACCAAAAATAACAGGATAAGTCTTACTAGCAGCCCTACCAAGTACTAGAAAATCGGTGGGGTATTTAATCTTACCACACAAAACCTCCACATATCTAACAATACCAATTGGAAAAACAGTCTCTCTATTAGCATGTTGAATAACCACATCAATATCTTCAAGCATAATTTCTCTATAAAGCTCATAAGGTATGGCACTAGAACTAGCACCAATATCACACAAACCATACTAGCAATGATCACCAATCTTAACAGAAAGCACAGGAACACTAGTTTTCTTGGGTCTACGAGGATGGGAAACAATATTAGAAGCATCCTCACAAAAGAAAATGTGTTCATCCTCCACATTTCCACAAACAAGATCTTTCACTATTGCTACAGAAGGTTCAACATTTACTTTTTTATCAGGTTCAATAGATTTCTTATTACTCTTATTAACCACACAAGCCACCATAGAGTGTTCTTTCACCTTAGCAGGGAAAGGCATTTTTCAACATATGGCTCAGGAACAGCAGGATTAACAGCATGCACTTCTATATTACTAGCAGGAACAATATCTTTATAAGGTGCATGGTACTTGTGATAATTATTTTTAGGAATATCAAGATAGGAGGCAAAAGCTTTAAGACAGTTTGCAAAAAATTGAGAATCAATACCACAAACAACACTAATATCATAAAAATCATCAGTTCCCATAAAAGATTTAATGCATTCATAATCATAATTTATACCTGACTTTCTACCTCTGTTGTTCTCCCATCCTTTAGTGGTTTCTTGAATACGGTCAAGAAGATCCCATTTAGCTTCTTCCTTCATACGTGTGAATGATCCAGAACAAGAAGCATCCAATAAATCCTTATCGTGAAGAGAAAGCCTTGCATAAAAATTATGGATAACAATATTTCTCGGGAGTTCATGAACTGGAAATTTAAGCATTAGTAACTTCATTCTCCCCCATGCTTGGGAAATACTCTCTTCCTCATGAGGCCAGAAATTATAGATTTGATTCCGGTCTTTATGAATCTCACTAGGAGGGTAGAATTTAGAATAAAAGAGAGGAACAGTTTCCTCCCATCCAATAGTTTCACCATTCTTCAGTAATTTGAACCATTCATCGGCTCTTCCTTTCAGCGATAAAGAAATTAATTTCCTTTTAACTTGATCCATTGTAATACCTGCACACCTAAATAACTCGCATAACTCATGTTTAAAGAGCAAATGATCACCGGGATGGACAGTTCCATCACCGTAATAGCAGTTATCCATAACACGCCAACAATTTTCATAGGTATTTTATAAGGATCTAATTCAGCAGGATATTACCAACTACCCTCGTAGCAACGGTAGAAGTACCCCTAAATAGAGAAACAAAAGTATTCTCCATAATGAAATAAAACAGCAGACAGAAATAAAAACAGCACTCGCAGTAAATGCTTCTCTTACCAATTTCACTTACCAATAGCGCTTCACTCCCCGGCAATGGCGCCAGAAAATAGTCTTGATGACCCACAAGTATAGGGGGTGTATCGTAGTACTTTCTATAAAATAATAGTGTCAAACCCAACGAGGAGCAGAAGGTGTTGAGAAGCAGGTTGGGTAGAGGATTCACTATTAACACTAGAAAACGGGTTTTTGGAGGCTTTTGATATAGCAGATAAATAAAGTGCAAGTAAATAAAAGACAGTGACTAATATTGCAACGAGTGGCCCAATCCTTTTAAGAGCAAATGACAAGCCGATTGTTCTACTTATGATTACCAAACGTTCTCGAGGATACATGGGAATTTTGTCAAGTGCTTTTGCTTCATTACGGTTAATTAGTTATTATTGGTTCGTGAAGTGTTGTGTGGGTGAACCTATGCTAATGCACTGCCCAACTATGACTAATACATACTTGTGATTATACCCCTCGTAAGTATCTGCAAATACAAGAAAGTAATTAAGATAAATCTAACCACGGCCTTAAAACTCCGGGATCCTATGCACCCTTGTGCATTGGTTTCCTAATGGGGGTTTAGGTTTCTTTCACTCCGGCAACCCCACAATTAGTAGAAAAATACACAATGCATCCTCCTAGGCCCATAAAGGTGAAGTATCATGTAGTCGATGTTCACATGACACCACTAGAAGAATAGCACTATGATGGAGTGTAGACACACGCTCGTTGGGAGACCCCAAGCGCAAGGTGTGAATAGTGCAACAACAAGTTTTCCCTCAGAAAAGAAACCAAGGTTGAATCGACCAGTAGGAGGAAGAAGCACTTCTGAAGGTTGATGCAGCTGAGATGGCAGGGCGCACTACCGGTTCAGCAGCAACGTGGAACCTACACAACACAATCAAATCGCTTTGCCCCAACGAAGCAGTGAGGTTGTCAATCTCACCGGTTTTTCTGAACACAAAGAGGTTAAACGTATGGTGTGGAAAACAGTGGGAACAGTATGAGAGCAGTATGAAAGAAGTATGAGGAAAATGGACCGGGGTCCACAGTTCACTAGTGGTGTCTCTCCGTGAAAGATAAATAACATGTGTGGTGAACAAATTACAGTTGGGCAATGAAGGTTGCACCGTAGTGCATATGCAAGACATAAAGATTACTATGTGATTCTTGCGGGCATTACAACAAAATACATAGACCGTCATGCAACTTCATCTATGTCTAATAATCCACCCTCTGAATATCATCCGAACAAACGTTGGGTATTAAGTTGCAAGCAACAGATAATCGCGGTAAGCAAAGTGTGCAATGTAAACAATAACATCATCCTTATAAAAAGCATTGTTGTTTTCTCCCTAATGGAAACAACACATCCTCCATCCGTCACGTTTCTGTCACTCGAGCACAGATGAAAAAGAGGCATGAACCCACTGTCGAGCATAAATACTCCCTCTTGGAGTTACTAGCATCTACTTGGCCAGAGCATCTACTAATAACGGAGAGCATGCAAGATCATAAATAACATAAACATGAAGATAACATGATAGATTGATAATCAGAAGACATAGCATTCAACATTCATCAGATCCCAGCAAACACAACATGTAGCATTACAGAAAGATGATCTTGATCATGATAGGAAGCTCACAAGATCTAAACTTGAGGTATAAAAACTTCTATGGACCCGTAGTCCAGGGATGAACTACTCACGCATCACTTTGGAGGAGGGCATGGTGGTGTAGACCCCTCCGGTGATGATTTCCCTCTTCGGCAGGGTGCCGGGGAGAGCTCCAGAACCCTCCCGATCTCAGGATAATGATGACGGTGGCCTCGGGTGTTTCTTGGGAAAAAGTGGTATATCCCTAGGGTTTACGTCTCAGGGGATTAAATAGGCGAAAGGGGAAAGGCGGTGGAGGCCTGGGGGGCCACACCACCCCCTGGCGCAGCCAAGGGGGCGCCGTCATATGGTGTGAGCCCCCTGAGGCCCCCTCCGGGTCTCTTCGGGACTCTATGGAACCTTCAGGAATTCTAAGACTTCCGGGCTTCGAATTTTCCAATTCCAAGAATATTTCTAGAACAACTTTTCTTAAACTAAAAACACCACAGAACAGGGAACTGACTCTGTGGCATCTTGTCAATAGGTTAGTCCGGAAAATCGATAAAAATGGCATAAAGTGTATAGCAAACATGTGGGAAACAATAAGAAAACAACATGGAACATCATAAATTAAGGATATGTTTATGACGTGTCGAGCTTTGTTCCTACTCGTCCTCGAGTAGGTAAATGATAAAAACACAATAATTTTTGAGGTGATATGCTACCAACATAAACTTGATCATCAATGATGTAAAAGCATAAGTAAGCTGAGATCATAGAACTTTAACACAAGCATGATAAATAGAATTCTAATAATAAAGCATAGCAATCACCTTGCATCATGAGAAGTAACTCAAATACAAGATCATGAATAACAATGCAACAAAAGATATATGTTTGTTTCAAGTATAGAGAAAGCATGTCAAAGTGATATTTTGCTAGTCCTTAAGAGTGTGAAAAAACATAAATTCCAGGACACATTCAAAGTTCATGAGGAAGACTAGAACAGATAATTAGAGAACAAGCAATAACACATCATGAATCCATTAATAGTGTTTCTGGGACAAATGCACATAAAACTTAGAATGGCAACTATGCTCTCTCAACCATGCATAAAGTTAGAAGATGGATACTCAACATAAAAGTAAAAGAAAGTCCCTTCGCAGAGGGAAGCATGGATCACTCATGTGCTAGATCTTTTATTTTATTAAATAGAGGTATAAAAACTTGACACTCCTCCCAACCATCTTTTACAAACCATGGCTAACCGGATCCTCGGGTGCCTGCCAACAATCACATACCGTGGAGGAGTGTCTATATTTTAAGGGAGGTGTATGCTTATGTCAACAAATGGTAAACAGAAAATACAGTACGTCACAAGCCAACTAGACTTCACAAGAGCGGCTCCCATAGAAGGACGCATCTGGGTAGAAGGTCATCCATCTTTCTCTTCTATTTAGACAATTATGATTTGAATGCTAAATCAGGGGCAAAAATAGTTAAGAGAATTTGTGTTATTAATTTTGGGCTGGGCACCCCGCTTCGAGCTCTTCTATCATTCGATAAGAGGATGAAGCCACTAGTCCAGGGTGTGAAATTCCAATCAACAAGTGAGATAAAGATTCTCTATTTACGTCCTCATGAGCTAAAACAGGAGCAGAAAACAGGAGTAATTTTGAATGTTTTAAAGGTAACACATGAGCAATTTACTTTGGAGTGGCGGTTAGTTACCACATGTAGGTAGGTATGGTGGACACAATGGAAAAACTTTGGTTTTTGGGAGTTGGATGCACGAGTAGCGCTCATACTCAGTACAAGTGAAGGCTAGCAAAAGACTGGGAGCAACAAACCAAGAGAGCATAAGAGCCATAATCATGCATAGCGACATAAACATCATTAATCAAAAAATAAGTGGTACCACAAGTTCAAAAACTAAATGATCATGGAGGCTATTCGTGACTGGTTCATAGTCATAAACATGGTGTGAGCATGCGCCAAGTCAACCAAATAAAACATTCAAAGGAGAACACCACAAATTTATGCTTCAATATGACAAGAACAACTCATGATTCTTTCAATGGAACATTAAATACTCTCAACTATTTGAGGCTAATCATGCTACTCAATAACCACAAGGATTTAAAACTAAAATAACATCTAGCATGATATGAAAAATTCTAGCCACAGTCTATACAAACTTCTACTTGCATCGTTAAAAATTCTACCTCAAGCAGCAGTTTCTTTTCCCAACAAGCACCATAAAAAGCATGCTTTAACAAAAACTCTATAAATGCTACAGCAAGAAAACATGAGAGGACTCAAAAAACACTACTAAAACTAACAGCTCTGAATAAGAGATGCAATGAAAACAAGACCTAAACAGGAATTTTGGCAGCAACTAGAAGAAAAACTAAGAATACTAGCATATCAAGTATTCAAAAAAAAAAGCGGAGCGTATCTCTCTCCCAAAAAAATAATGCTAGGATCCAACTATATTATTGCAAAAAGGAAAAAAAAGAAAAAAAAAGACGCTCCAACTAAACTTCATATGATGTGACCTAATAAAAATATAGTTTCACGAGAAGTGACCTAATAGATAGTTGATGAAGAAGGGGATGCCTTGGGCATCCCCAAGATTAGATGCTTGAGTATTCTTAAAATATGCTTGGATGAACCACAGGGGCATCCCCAAGCTTCGACCTTGCACTCTTCTTGATCACATATGTCACCTCTTCTCTTGACCCTTGAAAAACTTCCTTCACACCACACTCAAACAGTAATTCGCATTAAAGGGTTAGTGCAACATTTAGAAATCCATTGGTTTTGTATGGCACAAGTGCTATTGATACTTTTAAACATTAGCTACAGCCACTGATGTTCTTTGAAGCAAAGAAATCCACTTGACATCGCAAAAGAGCAAATGCAAGAAAAATGGCAGAATCTGTCAAAACCGGAATAGTCTGTAAAGACGAATTTTTTTCGAGGAACTTATGTTGCTCAGATAGAAAAAAGTAAAGAACGAAAAAGTTTCCGAATTAGCCGTGGAATAAGCACAAAAAATTTCAGATCATTCTGATCTTCCTGGATTTTATACGATTTTTTTACGGTGGACAGCAGAAATCTGTTTCCTGCGCAGAAATCCGAATACCAACTCCATCTCTCGTCAGAAACCTTACTTGGTACTACTAAAACATGAAAATAAAGATACAAAGGAGTTGCTACAGAAGTATGCAACCTCTTTACTCAAAGAACACAGAGAAAAACAAAGCAAAAATAAAACCATGGGTTATCTCCCAAGAAGTGCTTTTCTTTAACGCCTTTTAGCTAGGGCCAGAAAAGTGGAATCAAGTATTTTCAAGTGAAGAAGCATCCAAATCAATAATTTCTTCCAAAACTCCAATTGTAGCCATTGGTACCTTAGACACCCCTGAAGATGTTTCAATATTCAAATCACTTTTAGTTTCACTAAAAGTTATATTAATTATAAGCACATTAGGGGATTTCGGTTTAGGTACCTTGGGAACATACATAATTTTTTTCTCTTTTCCCACAGAAGGTTTTTAACTTAAGAGCAGAAAAGGTTGAGCATAAAGTTTCCATATCCTCCTCTTACTTACCAATCCTCATATTTTGATTATCATGGATATTGCTAGCTTCTAAAATAGTGATATTCTTATTGATACTCATTATTGATTCATCAACCTTGCTAGCATTATCAAGGAACTTTGGCAAATTTTTCTCCATAGAGTTTAGCTTTTTAATAACATCATCTAAAGTGATCTCAGTTTTAACAACCTTAGTAGGTGGTGTTCCAACTAAAATTTCAATTAAATTACAGGTTTCCAAAGCGGGTGTTCAAAGAAAATTACCGCCTGTAAGAGTGCCTAGAACATACCTATACCAGCTAGTAATACCAACGTAAAAATTCCTAAGAAGGATTAAAGTGGAATATTTCTTAGTGCATCTATGATGAGCATCACTTCTCCTATACCAAGCATCTTTCAAACTTTCTCCGCCTTGTTGCTTAAAGGAACAAACTTCAACTTCAGGAACACTCATTTTAGCAAGTCTGAAAACAGGAATAAAACTACAGCTAGAATAAGAACTAATTTTTTTTTGTGTTTTTGATAAATAGAAGCAAACAAGACAAAATAGAATAAACTAAGCAAAAAAACAAAGAAAAGAGATTGGAAGTGAGAGACTCCCCTTGCAGTAATTCTCTTCCTCCCCGGCAACGGCGCCAGAAAAGCTTGATGGAGTGTAGACACACACTCGTTGGGAGACCCCAAGTGCAAGGTGGGAAGAGTGCAGCAGCAAGTTTTCCCTCAGAAAAGAAACCAAGGTTGAATCGACCAGTAGGAGGAAGAAGCACTTCTGAAGCTTGGTGCAGCTGAGATGGCAGGGAGCACTACGGGTTCAGCAGCAACGTGGAACCTACACAACAGAATCAAATTACTTTACCCCAATGAAGCAGTGAGGTTGTCAATCTCACCGGTTTTGCTGACCACAAAGAGGTTAAACAATGGTGTGGAAAACAGTAGGAAAACAGAAGGAACATTATGAGAGCAGTATGAAAGCAATATGAAAGAAGTATGAAGAAAATGGACCGGGGTCCACAGTTCACTAGTGGTGTCTCTCCGTGAAAGATAAATAACATGTGTGGTGAACAAATTACAGCTGGGCATTTCACAGAAATGAAAGCTGCACCGTAGTGCATATGCAAGACATAAAGATTACTATGTGATTCATGCGGGCATTACAATAAAATACATAGACCGCCATCCAACTGCATCTATGTCTAATAATCCACCCTCCGAATATCATCCGAACAATCGTTGGGTATTAAGTTGCAAGCAACAGATAATCGCAGTAAGCAAAGTGTGTAATGTAAACAATAAAATCATTCTTAGACAAAGCATTGTTGTTTTCTCCCTAATGGCAACAACACATCCTCCATCCGTCACGTTTCTGTCACTCGAGCACAAATGAAAAGGAGGCATGAACCCACTATCGAGCATAAATACTCCCTCTTGGAGTTACTAGCATCTGCTTGGCCAGAGCATCTACTAATAATGGAGAGCATGCAAGATCATAGATAAGCATGAAGATAACATGATAGATTGATAATGTGAAGACATAGCATTCAACATTCATCAGATCCCAGCAAACACAACATGTAGCATTACATAAAGATGATCTTGATCATGATAGGCAGCTCACAAGATCTAAACATGAGGTACAAAGTGGAGAGAACAACCATCTAGCTACTAGTATGGACCCGTAGTCCAGGGATGAGCTACTCATGCATCAGTTCGGAGGAGGGCATGGTGGTCTAGACCCCTGTGGTGATGATTTCCCCCCCCCCCCCGGCAGGGTGCCAGGGAGGGCTCGAGAACCCAGCGGCGCGCCGCCTGGAGGTGTGGGCCCCAGGTGGACCCCCTCCGGGGGCCCTTCTAGATTCCTTCTCGAAACTTATAAGACTCCTCCGGTATCCCCTGTTCTTCTGGTCTTCTGAAATAGGGTATCTTGACGGTGCTTTTTCCATCAGATTTATGGTCCCGGTCTTTATTCTTCAAAAATTATAAAACATGCAAAATAAGATAAAATAACATAAGTGATGAATCATAACATGAAATATATCGATGAATAACAGAAAATAACAATATAAAATAGTGATGAAAAATGGACGTACCAGTGATGAATGCGGTCTTCTCCTCGTCATCTAGCTTCATGAAGGATTGGTTGTACCCTGAGTACGCGTCGAGGAAGGAGAGCCTCTCACAACCTGCAGTCGAATCAATAATATGATCGATACATGGGAGCGGGAACCAGACTTTTGGACACTGTGTGTTCAATGAGGTGTAGTCTATGCACATCCGTAGAATTTCGGTATTTTCTTGGCAACCAACACCGGATTTGCGAGAAAAATTGCTATTTTGATCTCTCGAATGAATTTTGCTGCGAGTAGCCTGAACTTCTCCTATTTCTCTTTGCTTCGGTTCTGAGAAACGACGAGTAGATTGTTGTATTGTCGTTGCATGCTTGTCGATTTCGAGTGAGTGCTCGACAAATTTCTTGGGTACTCCTGACATGTCCACTGAGGCCCATACGAAGATTTTCCAGTGCTCGTGGAGAAATTTGACGAGCGCGCTTACCTATGCGATAGGCAGCGTTTTGGACACAAGTAATGTCTTTGCTGGATCATTCGAGTGAACCTGATATTTTGTTGTGTCCTTCTTCACATCGAACTCCATCTCTAGTGTTGTTTTTCTTTGGTCAGGTGGAGGATCGAGTGATCGGTTGTAGCTGCTATGTCTGCCAGTTCCTGCTGCATTCCAAACGACTATGCTTTTCTTTTGAATTCAATGTCGCAACTATCAGACTTTTTGTAATTTCCATGCACTGTGATTACTCCCCTAGGTCCTGGCATTTTGAGCATTAGGTACGCATAGTGGGGAACTTCCATGAATCTCATGAATGTTGTTCTGCCGAGTATTGTGTTGTATTGCGACGGCCAGTCGACTACTTCGAAGTCGAGCTTTTCCTTCCTATAGTTGTCTCGTTCTCCAAAGACCACCTCGAGTGTTATTGTACCCAAGGGTTTGACTGCTTTCCCAGGCACAATGTCGTGGAATGATTTCTCTGATTTTTTTAGGTTACTTATTGGTATATTCATTTCCTTTAGTTCTTCTGTGTAGATGATATTGATCCCGCTTCCTCCATCCATGAACACTCGATTCAGATCATGGCCCCCCGACTTGGGCTTCGAGTACCAGTGCTGACTTTCCTGGGATGGGGACTCGAAGCGGGTGATCAAGTCTCGAAAAGGAGATGTTTACATCGGACCAGTCCAGGAACTCTAGTGTTGCAGGGGCTGATATTTCCGCTAGATTCACCTGCCTGGTAATGAGCTTTTGACTCCTTTTGGAGGGGGCACCTTTCTGTATCATGTACACCATTCCTTTTGTCTCAGGGTATCTGTCCTCTTCAAGGTAACCCACCCTATATTGATGGTGTATTGCCGTAGCCTGATGTGCTCTAGGTGCTCCTTGTGCTTGGGGTTGTTGCTAAGGTTGAGCGGCTGCTGGTACTCGGGGAGTGATGGTGTGTAGACACACGCTCGTTGGGAGACCCCAAGTGTAAGGTATGAAGAGTACAACAGCAAGTTTTCCCTCAGAAAAAACCAAGGTTGAATCGACCAGTAGGAGAAAGAAATCACTTCTGAAGGTTGATGACAGCTGATGTTGGCAGGACGCACTACCAGGCTCAGCAGCAACGTGGAACCTACACAAAACAATCAAGATAATTTGCCCCAACGAAGCAGTGAGGTTGTCAATCTCACTGGTTTTGCTAAAAACAAAATATTAGACGTATAGTGTGGAAAACAGTACTTGTTTGCAGTAGATGAAAGAGAACAATGATGGAATGAATGAGAGGAAAACAGTGAGTGCAGCAGGAAAACAATGGTTGAAGTGGTTGTATATCAGTGTAAAGAAATGGACTGGGGTCCATAGTTCACTAGAGGTGTCTCTCCAAAACAGATAGATAACATGCTGGGTAAACAAATTACAGCTGGGCAATTGACAGATATAAAGGTTTCACCGTAGTGCATATGCATGACATGATGATTACTATGTGATTCATGTGGGCATTACAACAACATACATATACCATTATCCAACTGCATCTACGACTAATAATCCACCCTCAGAGTGTCATCCGATAAAACCTTGGGTATTAAGTTGCAAGCAACAGATAATT
Organism: Alopecurus myosuroides; assembly: GCA_028641055.1. NCBI lineage: Eukaryota > Viridiplantae > Streptophyta > Magnoliopsida > Poales > Poaceae > Alopecurus > Alopecurus myosuroides. The sequence continues at coordinate 279,297,017 of CM054062.1, read as the reverse complement.
CCATTAAGCAAAGTGTGTAATGTAAACAATAAAATTATCCTTACACAAAGCATTGTTGTTTTCTCCCTAATGGAAACAACAAATCCCCCACCCATTATGTTTATGTTACTCGAGCGTGAGCGAAAGGGAGGCATAAACCCACTATCGAGCATAAATACTCCCTCTTGGAGTTACAAGCATCAACTTGGCCAGAGCGTCTACTTGTAACGGAGAACGTGCAAGATCATAAATAACATAAACATGATAGATTGATAATCATTGGACATAGCATTCAATACTCATCGGTTCCTGACAAACACAACATGTAGCATTACAATAAGATGATCTTGATCATGTTAGGCAGCTCACAAGATCTAAACATGAGGCATAAAGAGGAGAGAACAACCATCTAGATAATGCTATGGACCCGTCGTCCAGGGGTGAACTACTCACGCATCACTCTGGAGGTAGGCATGGTGATGAAGAGCCCTTCGGTGATAAAGTCCCCTCCCGGCAGGGTGCCGGGGAGAGCTCCAGAACCCTCCCGTACTAGGGTTGACGATGACGGCGGCTACGGATCTCTTTGGTGGAAAAGGCTCGGGTGTTTAGGGTTAACCCTTGGAGGAGCTTAAGTAGGCGAGAGGGAAACGTAGGTGGTTGGCCAGGGGGCCCACACCACCAGCTGGCGCTGGCAGGGGCGCGCGCCGCCCTATGGTGTGGGCCCCCTGAGGCCGCCCTCCGGGTCTCCTCCAGACTCAATGGACGTCACGACTTTCTAAGACTCTAGGATTTTGTTTCGTCCAATTCCGAGAATATTTCTAGAACAACTTTTTTGAAACAAAAAACAGAAGAAACGGGAACTGGCTCTCTGGCATCTTGTCAATAGGTTAGTCCCAGAAAATCTATAAAAATGACATAAAGTGTATAGGAAACATGTAGCATATGGTATGAAAACAACATGGAACATCAGAAATTATAGATACGTTTAAGACGTATCAAGCATCCCCAAGCTTAGTTCCTACTCGTCCTCGAGTAGGTAAAACGATAAAAACAAATAGTACGTGAGGTGACATGCTACCAACATAAAATTGATCATCATAATGTAAAGTATGTAAACTAGGATCAAATGAATAAAGGTTGTGGTTTATAGTTGATATCAAATAGCATAATGTATAAACCATTAGGAAGAACAAAGTAAAACTTTTCACTGAATCAATGCTAAAACACAATGAACTGTGCAAAGTATATTAAAGATGATTTAAGCTTAAAAACAACAATATAATCATCCTATGCATCAAACTCTCACAACAACTCCTGTTAGGATCAAGTCAAGTGATAACAATATGCACATAGGAAAATCATTAAACTATTTGTGCACTCAAAACAAACAAGTGTTCTGTATTGGTCCCTGGCACCAGGATGTTATGGCTAAAAGAACATTATGGGTGGTTTGTAAGGTCAATGGAAGAAAGTCTCACATAACTGAAAGTGATCATTAGACAAGAGGAAGTCTTAGAATCGAAGTTATGCAAGGAGTAATTTTGCCACACAACGGATGCACATAGAGCTATAAGTGTATGAAAGCTCTCCAATGGAACTAGTGGAGGTGCATCCAACTTGCTTGCTCATGAATACCTAGAGCACTTTTGAGGAGGCTCATGATTGGAATATACAAGGCAAGTTTTATAATGTAAGGTTCCCCACATAGTTATGCAAGTCATAAAAGAAAACTCTCTCCAAACTCAAGTATTGGTGCTAAATAAGCACAAGTGTGAAATAGATGATAGTAATGTTGCCCCCTCTCTCTTTGGCCCTCTTTTTTTCTTCTTTGGGATTTTTCCTTTTATATATATGTGTGTGTATATATATATATATATAACCTCACCGATAGGGGCAACATTCTATTTTACAATTAATCATCACACTTTTAATACTAATAACTCAAACTGAAATATCTCTGATGTATAAAACTGAATGCTCCCGCCAGTGTAGCTGTATGCAAGATAAGAATGAAGCATGTCATCAAGTCACATAATGAAGATGATTGTTATATGGCAATATATCTCGGAATGGCTATGGAAATGCCATGATAGGTAAGTATGGTGGCTGTTTTGAGGAAGATATTTGGGCTTATGTGTAGGAGAACAAAATACTCCCCGGGGTTTGGATGCACTGCCAAAGTTTGCACCAACTCTCAATGTGAGAATGGGCAATGCACAATACCGAAGAGGCTAGCAAATATGGATGGTGGAAGTGCCAGAAAACCGCAACTTAGAACTCACAAGTTAAAAGATTACAACTAGAAATATGATCATATAAGGCATAATGAAAATCACTCCAAGAGGGTCTGTGGCAGTGAAAAGTCACTGTTGGCTATCCCGACCGTAGCGCGTAACAAAAATCCATTACGATTGTTATTAGCAAAGAAAGTCATATACCATTATAATATCAACTGGTTTATTCGAGTGTGGCACAGTTTCAAGATTTTAGACCATCCATTAATTGTTTTTACTTTACTAAACCATCAGATTTACCATTAAGCATATTAATATCTCAAAACAACAGCAAATAATCAAGTGAAACAGTTTAATGATCAACAAGAGTATGCAAGTCTTTTCCAACATACCATCTACCACATGCAGCATTTTCTATTTCCATCAAACACCAATAAAAATATATTTCAACACAAACTCTCCAACTAATATATCAATGAAACAAGAGAGTACTAACACTACTCTACTAGAACTAACAGCTCGGAATAAGAGATGCATGAAAAACGGGAGCTAAAAGGTTTTGGACTAGCTAGAAGAAAAACTAAGAATACGAACATGGAAGAAAACGAGTATTCATATGGAAAAGTGAAGCGTGTCTCTCTCCCACACAAGAATGCTGGTTCCAACTATATTTATTGCATAAAATAAAATAAAACAAAACAAAAAACAAATAGATGCTCCAAGTAAAGTGCATATGATGTGACCGAATAAAAATATAGTTTCACTAGAAGTGACCTGATAAGTTGCTGATGAAGAAGGGGATGCCTTGGGCATCCCCAAGCTTAGACGCTTGATTCTTCTTCGAATTTGCTAGGATGAACCACGGGTGCATCCCCAAGCTTCGGATTTTTACTCTTCTTGATCACATTATATCATCCTCTTCCCCTGTCCCTTGAAAACTTCCTTCACGCCAAACTCAAAGTAACTCTCATTAAAGGGTTAGTGCACAATAAAAAATTCACATGTTCTCCTTGGACACAAGCATTATTAATACATTTTAAATACTATCTACATGCACTAATGTTTTGTGGAGCAAAGAAATCCACTCCACATAGTAAAAGAGAGAATGCAAGTAAAAAGGGAGAATCTGTCAAAACCCAAACAGTCTGAGTAAAGACAAAAAAAAATCAGGGCACTTACGTTGCTCAAGTATAAAAAAAAAGTTAGTAAAAATTTCGGAATTAGCTGAGGAGTAAGCAAAAAAAAATCAGGTCATTTTGATCATTCTGTGAATTTACAAGAATTTTAAGGTAGACAGCAAAAATCCGTTTCCTGCTCAGAAATCCAAATCTAACCTGAACTTTCACTAGAGACTTTACTTGACACAACAAATGCGAGAAAATAAAGATACAAAGGACCTTCTGCAGAAGTAAATAACACCTAGACTCACAAAAAATAGAAGAAAACAATGCAAAAATAAAAACATGGGTTATCTCCCAAGAAGTGTTTTTCTTTAACGCCTTTTAGCTAGGCCCAGAAAACTAGAATGAAGTATTTTCAAGTGAAGATGCATCCAAATTGAGACAAGAAACCTCCTCAACAATGCATTATATTTTATCTATATAAGTTCCAGAATTTCCTCTCTCAACACTTTTAGGTTTACTACTTTCCTCAAATAGGTTTTCAGGAACAATCCAGTCAAAAAAAATCCAAGGCTTCATGCAGTGCTACCAGTTTAAAGGGTATTGGTATTTTCCCTTCCTTTTCATTTTTAGGTTCGGTCTTGTCTAGTTTTTCAAGAGCACCAATAACATCTACACTTGAGCCTACCATATTAAAACGATCAAAAACTTTCCTAGCTTCTACAACAACATCTCCAAATTCTTTAAGCATGGTTTCCAAGATAAAATTTCTTTTTTCAATATCTTCAATATTATTCATGTTAAGGAATAATTGCTGCATTATGGGGTGAAGGTTAACAAACCTATCTTCTAACATGTGAACTAAAGAAGCTGCAAAAGTATCATAATTTGGAGCAAGTTCTACTATGGATTTTTCCTCAAATTTTCATGCTTACTAACATGATTAAAGAATTCTTCAATGGTGTCCTTTCCCATTATAGAACCACTACCTATTGATATATCTTTCAGGGTAAACTTAGGGAGCAACATGATGAAAAATAACAATAGGGTAACAAAAATTACAGCTAGAATAAGAACTATTTTTTTGTGTTTTTTATATAAAGAAGCAAACACGACAAAATAAAATAAACTAAGCAAAACAAAAACAAAGTAAAGAGATTGGAGGTGAGAGACTCCCCTTGCAGAAATCCTCTTCCTTCCCGGCAATAGCGCCAGAAAACTTGATAGTGTGTAGACACACGCACGTTGGGAGACCCAAAGTGTAAGGTATGAAGAGTACAATAGCAAGTTTTCCCTCAGAAAGAAACCAAGGTTAAATCGACCAGTAGGAGAAAGAAATCACTTGAGAAGGTTGATGACAGCTAATGTTGGCAGGGCGCACTACCAGGCTCAGCAGCAACGTGGAACCCGCACAACACAATCAAGATACTTTGCCCCCAACGAAGCAGTGAGGTTGTCAATCTCACTGGTTTTGCTGAAAACAAAGTATTAGACGTATAGTGTGGAAAACAATACTTGTTTGCAGTAGATGAAAGAGAACAGTGATGGCAATGAATGAGAGGAAAACAGTAAGTGCAGTAGGAAAACAATGGTTGCAGTGGTTGTATATCAGTGTAAAGAAATGGACCGGGGTCCACAGTTCACTAGAGGTGTCTCTCCAAAATAGATAGATAACATGCTGGGTAAACAAATTAAAGTTGGGCAATTGACAGATATAAAGGTTGCACCATAGTGCGTATGCATGACATGATGATTATTATGTGATTCATGCGGGCATTACAACAAGATACATAGACCGTTATCCAACTGCATCTATGACTTATAATCCACCCTCGGAGTGTCATCCGATCAAACCTTGGGTATTAAGTTGCAAGCAATAGATAATTGCATTAAAATTATCCTTAGACAGAGCATTGCTGTTTTCTCCCTAATGATAACAACACATCCCCCACCCGTTACGTTTCTATCACTCGAGCGTAAGTGAAATGGAGGCATGAACCCACTATCGAGCATAAATACTCCCTCTTGGAGTTACAAGCATAAACTTGGCCAAAGCATCTACTAGTAACGGAGATCATGCAAGATCATAAATAACAAACACATTAAATAACATGGTAGATTGATAACATTAGACATAACATTCAATATTCATCGGATCCCGACAAACACAACATGTGCATTACAATAATATGATCTTGATCATGTTAGGCAGCTCACAAGATCTAAACATGAGGCATAAAGTGGAGAAAACAACCATATAGCTACTGCTATGGACCCGTAGTCCAGGGATGAAGTACTCACGCATCACTCCGAAGGCAGGCATGGCGATAAAGAGACCTCGAGTGATGAATTCCCCTCCCGGCAGGGTGCTGGGCAGAGCTCTAGAACCCTCCCAAACTAGGGTTGACGATGATGGCGGCTATGGATCTTTTTGGTGGAAAAGGCTCGGGTGTATAGGTTAACTCGTGGAGGAGCTTAAATATGCAAGAGGGCAACGTTGGTGTGTGGCCAGGAGGACCACACACCAACTGGCGCGGCCAGGGGCACCGCCCAATGGTGTGGGGCCCCTGAGGTCCCCCTCCGGGTCTCCTCCGGACTCCGTGTACGTGACAACTTTCTAAGACTGTGGGATTTTGTTTCGTCCAATTCCGTTAATATTTCCAGAACAACTTTTCTGAAACCAAAAACAGTAGAAAACATGAACTTGCTCTGAGGCATCTTGTCAATAGGTTAGTCCCACAAAATCTATAAAAATAACATAAAGTGTATAGGAAACATGTAGCATATGGCATGAAAACAACATGGAACATCATAATTATAGATACGTTTAAGACGTATCAGGGAGGTGCTGTCGCACCAATCTCCAGTGCTCCTGGGACAGTCGGGAATCCTGAGATAGTCTTTCAATTTGTGGCTGGATCTGCGGATTCCATTGTCATCGTTGTACATATGGTTTGGGCACGAACCTTTGAGTTGATGCTAGATTGACATGGGCTCTAACCCATCTTCCCGGATCTTCCACGGTTGCCACTCGCGTTTCTGCTCCTTCCCACGCTCATGCTCCTGATCTCGCGGTTGTTATCGCCCTTTCATGCGGTAGTCGTTGTTGCGGCTGCCTAGGAACTCGGCTGCCACTAACTCGGGTTCTATTTCATCAGAGGCCCGATTTTTGCGCTTCCTTCTCCTGTTCTGGTCATTGTTATGTCTTCTGTTTCCTTCATGAGCATATGAGGTCTCCATGCGATCTTCCTCGGGCGAAGGTGGGTGGTTGTTGCATGCTGTTTCCTCACCCTCTGCTCAACTGTTTGCTACTTTGATGAGTTTTCTCACGGTTCTCACACGGACCCGGCCGATGTACCCCCTTAGGTCCATCTAGCGGAGCCCGTCTCTGAAGCTGTCAATTGGTGTTTCATCCAAGATCGCCTCTACTCTGTTTTTCAATGTGGTCCACCTTTGTATATACCCGCGGATGTTCTCGTCTGGTCTTTGTCCGCATGCCGTCAGCTGCCCGACTATTACCAGTCGTTTGCAAGTAGATCTGAAATTCTGGATGAAATCATACTTGAAATCTTCCCAACAATTGTATTTGTTTTGGGCAGGTTCTTCAGCCAATTTCTCGCTGCTCCTACAAGCTGCAGCTGTATATATTCCATTGGTGTCACCTTGCTACCCTTGTGGAATCTCACGGCGGTCAGGTAATCGTCTAACCATGCTTCGGGTTCCTGATCACCGTGTCACTTGAGTGTTTCAGGTGTTAGCTTGAACCGCTTCGGCTTCCTGGCTTGGCGGATTTCTCGAGTGAAACAAGGAGGACCACATAGTTCCTCGTCGTCCGAGTTAGTTGAATCGACCTCGAGTTCTCCACTCGAGTTCTGGTTGTCCTTGGCGGTGACACTTTTGCCGCTCTTTCCCTATGTGATCTATCCACCTTGTTTTGTGTGCGTCGATTTCGAAGATTTTGTGAGTCCTCCTCATGACGTGTCACTCGGCTTGGCTTGGCTTTTTCCTTTGCTGGCTTCGCGGGTGCTGCTGCTTGCGGGATGGGTTTCTGCCCTAGCTCCGGGTTTGCCATGTTGAGGCCTCGCAGCATCTCCTTGTGTACTTCTCTGCGGGGGTCACCCGATGTTGGTTTTATGGACATTAGGTACGTTTGGACATGTAGAAGCCTTTCCTGAGGTGTTTTAGGTGTCAGTTTCGCTGGCGGATTGGGTTCTTTCTGGTCGTGATTGAGATCCAACACCTTTTGGGTTCCTTTCATATAGTCGGTCGTCATATTTGCTGTCGCGACTCTCGCTTGGGAGCGGCTGGTTTCTGCAACCCGCTGCGTGAAGCTTCAGTTGAGTGCAACTCTGGGAGACCCGTGGTATGTAGCTCTCTGTACATCTTGTTCAGCTTCTTTTTGTGGTGGGCCAGCTTCCACCAACAAGCCATTCGTTCCTCTGTGTTGGCGTCTGTTGGGAGGGGTAGGCCCTACTCGCCTAGCTTAGTGACTAATCCCATTGTTTCCTTTTACACGACTAGCGTAGTGAATAATCCCCGTGTTGGCGTATGTTGGGAGGTGGAGTCCTGTTTTACCCCTGTTGCCTTTAGTCGCAAATCCAGAGTTGGCGGACGGAGGGAGTTCACCGAGTTCGTCATCGTCGCCTTCCGGGTCCTCGTCCTCAGGTGGCGGGAATTTGGACGGGTCGTCGTCGGCCTCTTTGTCACTTTCGTCTCCATATTTTCCGGTTGCGTCGGTCGCTTTGGGTGGATCAGTCACTTTGTGTCTGTCGTCGCTTTCCGAGGATGATGAATCGACGCGTCTTGCCATTGCGACAAAGTGGACATAAGGATTGGCTGGGAAAGAGTACTCAGGGCTCGCCTCCTTGATGAGAGCAGCGAAAGCTTCGGCATGATTGCTTCCTCTGGCTAAACCCGAGTGGAATCTTCAAGGCATGGTACTCTCGTGCAAGTGTGCAACTCGCGTGAAAGTTCATGTCACCGATCTTGAGATTGATTCTCCTGTTGAGGCGGTCAAACACCGGACGTGATGCCGGCGAGTGATTGGTGAAGTCTATTGACCCGAAGCAGATCGAGTCCACCCAGATCACCGAGTCGTAGCCTGGCGATGATGGAGTCGAAGAAGTCACAAATCTAACGCCCCAGATTCCCAGAGACGCCGCAAGGCGCCAATGAATAGGGGGTGACCTCAACAATCCCCATGGTAAGGGACCCGGGGTTTCGTGAAGGAAAAAGGCGTTGGTGGACTACTCGACTCAACGGGTTAATGCCCACCAAAATTTATTTTGATGAGGTGAAAAGTGTCGATTACCGGGGTGTTGTTCGTAGATTGGATCTGGCGTAGCTCTGAATCTAGGGTTGTCTGTACCGTTTGTGACCCCCTCCCGTGCTTTATATAGATAGATTGGTCTCAGGGGGCATACATGAGGTGGACTCGACTCTGAGTTGGTTACTAACTTTTCCTATTCTGGCGGCTTAAGTCTTTCCTTCTGCTTTGCGTAGGCTTCTTTCATGGACCTACGTGTAGCTACTCGTGGAGGCTTCCAAGGCACCCCTTAGTGGGACACACTGGGTACGCCCATCGTGGAGGGTCTCCTGGGTACCCCACTGAAGGGAATATGCCCGAGAGGCAATAATAAAATGGTTATTATCTTATTCCTTGGTTATGATGATTGTTTATTTCTCATGCTAGAATTTAATTAACCGGAAACGTTGATACATGTGTGTTTAATAAACAAACAATGGTTCCTAGTAAAGCCTCTCTTTTACCTAGCTCGTTGATTAATAGGTGATCAAGGTTTCCTGATCATGAACATTGGATGTTGTTAACGGGGTCATGTCATTAGAAGAATGATGTGATGAACATATACCCAAAGTGAATATAGCAATGCGATCAAGTCATTAGGTTTACATTGTTATATCAAACATACGAAGTAACTTATTCCTTAGACCATGAGATCATGTCAATCACTGATACCGGAAGGGTGCTTTGATGTCATCAAACGTCACACCATAACAGGGTGACTATAAAGGTGCCGTTAGGTATTCGGAAAGTATTAGTTGAGGATCATGGATCAAGAGTGGGATTTGTCCATCCAATATGACGGAGAGATATACTCTGGGCCCTCTCGGTGATATCACATCGACACCGCTTGCAAGCACATGATATGATCACAAGGATGTTATATCATGGGAACGAGAAAATAGTACTTGTCGGTAACGAGATTAAACAAGGTATGGTTGATACCAATTATCGAATCTCGGACAAGTAAAATATTGCAAGACAAAGGGAAATAGTCACGACGTTGATGGTTCACACAATCACGAGAGTCATCGTTGAATATATAGGAGTCATCACGGATCTCCAGATCCCACTGTTGATTATTGATCGGAGAGGAGTCTCGATCATGTCTATCTTATTCAGGAACCGTAGGGTGACACACTTAAGGTTCGATGACGCGTTTGAGAGGATACGGAATATCGAAGAATATTTTGAGCAGCACCGAAATTGTTTCGGGGAAAACTGAAATAGTTCAAGGGGGTTTTCGTCGAATGGTTGTTAATAGAATTAACAAATGATTAGAGGTGCTATATGCAAAAAAAAATTAATAGAATTAACAAATGCTGAAATAAAGAAATAAAAATGTTTTATTTATTTATTAAAGAAAAACTCTTGATTTTCTAAGTACAGTTTTAAGGGAAAATGAGTGGGTGTGAGTGGAGTGTCCACTCACATGATGAAGGAAGAGGTAGGGGCACACCATGGGGCTGGCTGCACCCCCCTTGGGATGCCTCCCTCCTCTCCTATAAATAGAGGGCATGAGCTCCCTCTCTCTCACACACTTGCCCACTTCCTTTTCCCTCCACCCGCTGCTCCATTCCATGGTTTCCGGCTTGGCGAAGCCCTGACCGTGGGATTCTTCACCACCACCACGCCGTCGTGCTGCTGGAGTTCCGAGGAATCCTCTACTTCCGCGCCCCGCTGGATCGAAGGAACGGAGGTCGTCATCAACCGTACGTGTGACCGATCACGGAGGTACCGCCGGATTGCGGTGCACATCTTCTCGCTATCAGGATCGGTGTGAGTACGACTACGTTAACAACGAGATTTGATCTCGTAACTCTTTGTGTCTTCGAGGGTATGTGTTCTCCTTAACCCTCTCGTTGCATGTTGCACTTCGTCTCCTAGATTAGATCTTGGCTTTCGGGTGTCTCTCGCGTAGGAAATTTTTTGTTTTCTATGCAACGACCCCTTCAGCCATGTCACCTGCAATATATCAAAGGACAAAACCCTCGACGCTTAGCTCCCTGACAATAGTTCCAGAAAATACCTTGATGCCTGCAAGTGCACAGGTTCGTTAAAGCACAATTTCAGGGAAGTATGATCTCCCGATTTATACTGTTCCCATGGAGAGATAATCTGGTAAAAGGTTTTTAAGGCTGCCTTTGTCGCACACAAGGTGTCATACTTATGTGAATTGACTCACAAAAATATTAATTTGCTTAAACCTGTGGGAAACAGAGGATGAGTTGTACGGAAATAAAAATGGAATAACTTACTACTAAGAAATAACATAGATAAATAAATATTGTAAAGTTGTGTTATATTGCTTATGGATGACGTAGGCGTGGTGGTATTTTTGGTTCATGGTTCTGGTGAATGTGCTTGATGGAGGTAGAGGATATGTGATACATATTATCTTCTATTCAATGGTCGGCAGGCGAGTCGCCCTAGAATAGTTAAACGTTCCCATGGTTGTATCTGTTTATCACTATTGTCATGCATCCCTATTTCATTGCCATGGTCAGTTTAGCTATTTAAAACCAATAGGTTAGACCAATGCATTAAGTTCAGTGTCTTCTCGTGATCCGCTTGCTATCTTCACTCCTCGTTGATACCTCCACGTGTCACTTAGGAGGTCGGAGAATTTTTGAACAACAAGTATATGTTTATGTAGGTCTCTACTAGCATCATATTACCTCGGCCCTAGATAACAGGTATCACGCATACTGTAAACACATAATCCTATAAAAAATATTGAAAAAACTCTCACAAATAAGATGGAATAAGTTAGCCCAAACACATCACCAATTCCATTCATCTCCCACGCCTCGGGAAGTCTATTCGCACATGAGAGATATAGAAAACATGAACTCAATAATTGAAAGTGGGAAGGTCATCTCCAGATTACCGTAGTGAGCCCAATAATTCTCGGATCAACAGACACCAAACCACGAGTTCAATCTAAATGAGAGTTCTCAAACCCTACTATCATTAAAAAAGATGATCTGAATCTCTCCATTGGATGGTGGAATGGATGGTGTGGTGGATGGTATTAAAGAGAACAATCTCCGACATGATCAGGCAGAGCTTCTCCCCTTCGGATCTCCTTCTTCTCTCTTATGAGTCTTCTGGCGGCGGTTGTGTATGTTTTTCGTCCCTGGCCTCTTCACAAAAGTTGTTCCTTTTGATGTGCTAGAGGCGGTGGGGAGTGGTACAGTGAGTAGTACGGTCGTCAATGACAGTACCAAGATCGTTAAAAGCTTCTACGATTTATTTGTGAATTTCCTTTTGATAGAATTGCTTGTTTTTCTCCAATTATCATTAATATGCATAATTTCCTTCCTTCTTAGTGGTTGTTCACACACGAACGTGTCACACGAACAGGTCCTCATGTACCCGTGGAACCAAGGGAGATGCTTGATGCGCGTAGATGTACGCTCGTTGGGAGACCCCAAGGGGAAGGTATGAAGAGCACATCAGCAAGTTTTCCCTCAGAAAGAAACCAAGGTTTAATCGACCAATGGGAGAAATAAATCACTTTTGAAGGTTGATGACAGCTGAAATTGGCTGGGTGCACTACCAGGTTCAACAACAACGTGGAATCTGCACGACACAATCAAGATAATTTGCCCCAACGAAAAAGTGAGGTTGTCAATCTCACCGGTTTTGCTAACACAAAGGAATATATGTATAGTGTGGGAAACAATACTTGTTTGCAGTAAATGAAAAGAGAACAATGATGGCAGTCAATGAAAGAAAAACAATGATTGCAGTAAAGAAAACAGTATCTGCAGCGGTTGTATTATCAGTGTAAAAGAATGGACCGGGGTCCATAGTTCATTAGTGGTGTCTCAAGATAGATAACATGCTGGGTAAACAAATTAGAGTTGGGCAATTGACAGATATAAAGGCTATGCCGTAGTGCATATGCATGTCATAATGATTACTATGAGATTCATGCGGGCATTACAACATAATTCATAAACCGTTATCCAACTACATCTATGACTAATAATCCACCCTCAGAGCGTCATCCAATCAAACCTCGGATATTAAGTTGCAAACAACGGATTATTGCCTTAAGTAAAGTGTGTAATGTAAACAGTCGAAACATTGTTGTGTTCTCCCTAATGGCAACAACACATCCCCCATCTGTTACGTTTCTGTCACTCGAGCATGGATGAAAGGGGCATGAACCCACTATCAAGCATAAATACTCCCTCTTGGAGTTATAAGCATCAACTTGGCCAGAGCATCTACTAGTAACAGAGAGCATGCAAGATCATAAACAACATAAACATGATAGATTGATAATCACTTGACATAGCATTCAATATTCATCGGTTCCCACCAAACACAACATGTAGCATTATAATAAGATGATCTTGATCATGTTAGGCAGCTCACAAGATCTAAACATGGTGGCATAAAGAGGAGAATACAACGTTCTAGCTACTACTATGGACCCGTGGTCCAAGGATGAACTACTCACGCATCACTCCGGAGGCAGGCATGGTGATGAAGAGCCCTCCGGTGATGATTCCCCTCCCGGCAGGGTGTCGGGGAGAGCTTCAGAACCCTGCCGAACTAGGGTTGACGATGACGGGGGCTACAGAACTTTTCATATATGGAGGCTCAGGTATTTAGGGTTAACTCGAGAAGGAGCTTAATAGGCAAAAGGGCAACATTGGTGGGCGGCCAGGGGGGCCACACCACCTGGTGGCGCGACCAAGGGGGAGAGGAGCCACCCTATGGTGTGGTGGCTCCAAGGGCCCCCCTCCGGGTCCCCTCCGGACTCCATGTACGTGTAAGATTTCTAAGACCCTAGGATTTTATTTCGTGCAATTCCGAGAATATTTTCAGAACAACTTTTCTGAAACCAAAAACCGCAGAAAACAGGAACTAACTTTGTGGAATCTTGTTAATAGGTTAGTCCTAGGAAATCCATAAAAATGACATAAAGTTTATACAAAACATGTAGAATATGGCATGAAAACAACATGTAGCATTGACACGTTTGGGACGTACCAATGCTCCGCAACTCGCACTACGGGAGGCCTGCCGGAAGTGCGGAACGTAAGACAATCCAGCAAACGCTTTTGACACCAGACGCACCGGTTCCTCGGGAGGGACCCTGTCGGGGGATCCGGCGATGATTGACTGCTCCTAAACTCCCCTAGAGCCTCATTGATTGTAGCCTCCAAGCCTGAAGAACAACGAAGAACGAGAAACAAGATACAAGGGAGAGGGATAGATGAACACGATAAAGTAGGGTTTGTGTTTGTCCGATTGGTATTGGTTCAATCGGTCATCACTCCTCATGTATATAAGAGGCGGATGGACTTCCTGTGCAAGGAAGAGGCTTTGATTCTCGTCCAAAATCCCTAATTCACATCCAATTCGGATGTTTGACTCGAACCTTCCAAAATTGTTTGGTCTCAAATTGGCTGCACCTTGTGGGTCATTTTCGAGTCAGTAAACAACCTCAAATTGAAATAACATAAAATACAAAGTTGTTCCTCTTGAAAATACAAAGAACTTTCATATTTTCTTATTTTCCATCTGACATCATCTTGAAGGAATAATTTTATCTTCACTAAAACGTGTTTGAATCGCATCTGAATCTGTCAGTTATGATCCGTCCATATTTTCCAGATTCAAGGTAGTAATCGTTCTCAGATCAAAATACCATAGAAGACAAATTTGTTCGTCTCTAAAAAACGAAGAACTTTATTTAATGAGTTTTTCAATTTGACCTAATCTTAACGCTTAAAAATCAGGTGGAAGAAGTTAGATCCATTTCGTGGTTATTTTCCAACTTCCTGAGCGAATACTTTCGCCATATCTACCCAGCTGTCGACAGTTCTTGATGGTAACTCATTGATCCAATCTCTGGCTCCATACAATAACATAAGGGGAAGAAACTTCACAGACTCCAAATCTGTCCCTTTGTTAATCTGGACGGCAGTATAGTAATCTGAAAGCCATGTATCCGTGTTTGTACTTCCGGTATACTTTTGATAAGTTGGACCAACTTTGGCGAAACCAGAATGTAGACTAATTCTTCGGATCCTGTCAGTGAAGCACTTAGGTCCGAAGTATAGATCGTCTCTTTCCGTCTTATCAACGTGTGCGGAATATCTGCCGGCTGAATGGATAGAAGGGGATCTGCTCCTTTCTGGCCCATTGTTGTGCGAATGCGCTCTCCCGAGATTATCCCTATTTTGTCCGTTGTCGTGTCCTTTGGAATAAGGTGGAGGTCTACTCCTTGGCCTTTCTTTGTTCCTAGGAGGAGTACGAGATCTCTCACGCCTGTGAGGATTGTCATATCTTTCGGCTTTATTAGCTGGGCGTCTCGGAGGCGGCATTATTTTTCCGTCTTTCTGGTTTTGTTCGTCCCGTTCTTTGTGATCACGGGGATTATTTCCACCTTTCGGTAGATGGGATCCTATCCTGGACGCTGCATCCTTAGTGTCCGGGATTTTCTTGTCCTTCTTGGGATCTCCCTTCTTTTCCTTAGAATCTCCTGACTCTCCAGGTTTGCCACGTCCAGGTGCTCCAGCGGCACATGTGGCAGTTTTGCATAGGGCCGAGTAATCATGCAATTTCCCTGATCTGGCATGTCCTCGCTGTTGCTGTTGTAATGCTTTTCCTGGGAAATAATACACTCCCTAAAGTTTTTTGTTGTTGGAGTACAAATCATCATTAAGGATTGCGAACGCGGCCTCCGCGTTTTCAGCTGCGGTTTTGTAGATGCGTTCGCCCTTAGCGTTTATGCTGTTAACCTATTTGCCAAGAAGGGTTTTGATAGAGGGATGATAGCCCTGTAGGCTAACACCAAGGAGTAACTCGGCCCAAAGGACGCTGCGCAAGACCCGGCTTATGGAAAAGGAGCTTCTAGAAGGCCCAGTAGTGTAGGCCTCGTAACCCGGATTGTGGGTTCCGATAAGGAACTTTAGAGTTTACAAGCAGTGTCCGGGTAGGATTCAGAGTACGCCTTGGATAGTAAGCCAGGGGATCCGGGCACTATATAAGTCGGCCCCTAGGGTTAGATCGGACGAGTTCACAAGATACACAAGCTTACAAGATAGAGATTGTGAGATATCGAGTATCCATTGTGACACGAGTATTGAGATAGTATATTCAGATCGTAGACTCGGCGACTTGATTGCCGGCTACCAGATCGCATATCACCATGGTTTTCCTTGAGCTAAACCCTCTCCCAAACACCAGAGTCGATTTGCCCCAAGACAAGTTATCCCCGGTAACGTCTGCCGTGATTATCCCACGACAGTTGGCGCCCACCGTGGGGCCTACGTCCAAGGGTGTTTACATCACGGGAGAAGCTCGGGAGAACATGAAGAACCTCGTCGTCGGCGAGATCTACACCAACCCCGATGGAGAGAAGATGGTGGACGATTTTGGCTGGGGGCCAGAGTCGGATCTGCTCGAATCCGGATCCGTCATCACGATCGGTCGGGTCAACGTCTTCGTCGGCATGGTACGTGCGTTCGGTTCAATCCCTGACAATTTTGGATTTGATTCTGTGTCAGGAGAGGCCACCCACGTTCAGTCGGACGGAGAAGAATCGGTCGGGACGGTGGATCCGACAGAGGAGCCCACCACGGAGAGGGAACAGCCGGAGGAGCCGGCATGGACCCCGCGTGGCCGGGTCATAAGAGAGGAGGATACCGAGTCAATCTTGCACCTGCTGGAGGACCGGTACGAGGAAGATAGCTACGATGAGGAGGAGTATGAGTCTTCGCCAAGCATTGCGCGCCAGGTCGCGGTCTACACGGCCCCTGCAACCAATCTCAATCAGGGGAACGTGACTACGGCCGCGGTCGGAGCGGCGCAAGCATTGGCCCAGCAGCAAAATCCGGCTGAAGGAAATCCGGTTCTGACCCGGGTTGACGGAGAGTCGGCTTCAGTCACCAGCCGAGCGGCGGATAGCGAGATGCAGGCAAATATGTTTGGGTTCCTGGCTCACAGGACGCCGGGGGCAGGCCCATCGAATCCGCAACACCCGGTCCTGTTCAGTAACAATATTGTCTTGGACCCAACAGTGTTAGCTACTGTGATAACCCCGGAAAACGCCGCGCCACGTGCCAGGGACTTGGAGGTAGCACGTCGCGCGCTAGAGCAACAAAGAAGAGATGTAGAAGCAGAAAAGCAAGGGGTAGCCACGCGCCAACGTGAACTGGACGCGCTGGAGAACCGGCTCCGAGCTGAGACAAGCAGAGTGCATCAGAGATATCAGACAAGATTACCGGCGATGGGTGGAGTCATAAACCCTAACGCACTATTCATCACACCCCAGGATCAGCCGATTCTGGCTGTGAATCAGGAAACTGTGCATCAACCGGCAACTGGAGCAGGACAGCCGGCAAACGTGCAGGCCGGGATGCCCACACTACAAACTGGGGCCCCTGTCGGCAACACAACGCCGCCACCACCACCATCACGATTTCGTACACCACCAGGTCACTTCAATAACCCCATGGATAACGTGTATGCCGCAACGTTAGCACTGAATCAGATCCCCGTAAGAGAGTCACCCCATGCGGAGCAGACCCGACGGACAATCGATTTGTTGCATACGGCAGTGGCTCAGCAGGTTAATTACCCGGATAACAGGAGTGGAATGCATGGGACGCCTTATATTAGCCAGCAACATGGCAATGCCGGCAATATGCAAACAAGTTCAGCGCGACGGAGGGCAGAGCAGCAGCAAATGCCGCCTCCTCCCCGCGTGCAAGCAGTACCGGCAGTATCAGCAGCACAAGCTATTGTGGATAGTTCCAGAGCTAGGAGAGCCGCGGCCGGGTCTGCGGTGCATGGACCAGCAGTAGCGCCGCGTCCAGCCGTACCCCCCGCAGGATCGCATGTTTCCCGGGTAAGACCAGTACCGACTAATCTCGCTGGGCCCAAGTGTCTGACAGATAACATAAGGGCTGAGCCTTACCCGGATAAATTCAAGGAACCAGGTAAAGTGGTGAACTATGAGCCTACTATGGATCTAGAAACATGGTTGAGCAGTTATGAGATGGCTATGTCGATCTGCAACGCGTCTGAAAACCGTCAAGCCAAGTTCATGTACCTAATGATGTCGGAAGGAGCAGCAAAGTTGTGGTTCAACAATTTACCGGAAGGATCTATCAAGTCATGGGGTGAGTTGAAAACTGCGCTTATCAAGCACTTTCACGGAACGTGCAGAAAGCTATTTAATATCGATGACCTAGAGCGGTGTGTGCAAAAGAAGGGAGAGTCGGCGCGCAGCTGGGTGCGCCGGGTTATGGAGATATTGCATTCATCTACAGATATTCAGCCGAAGGATGCGTTACAAGCCATGGCCAAGACATGCAAGTATACGCCTTTGGTGCAGAAATTAACTCGCATGAAATCCAGTCGGAATGCTTCAGAGGTTACAATGGGAGAACTAATGGATGCGTGCAACAAACATGCCGCAACGGATACCACGGAAGAGGACGTTGATGACAAGAAAGCAAAAGCAAATACAGGCAATAATGGAAGAACCGGCAATGGATCTACGCCGGGTAACCATGGAGGTAACAATGGGAACAACCAGAACAAGCGCCCGTTCGAGGGGAATTCCGAGTTTGTCGCCAGCACAGAAGCCGGATCTTCAAGGCCCAGGGCAGAAGGAAATTTCAACGCAGGAAATCATAATGGAGGAAATTATCAAGGGCCACCAAGGCCGGGTAACAACTGGGATATCTTCAGAATGGCGTGCCCGAAACACAGCAGGAACGGAAGGCCAGCTAACCACTCATTGGAGCAATGTGCGGATTTGCAGAGATGGAAGAACGAGGAAGTGAACAAGGCTATGCGAGGTGCAGGCCGGGGAGGAGGACCGGGTCCGGGTGGAAACCCGGGCAACGGCCCACCCCCAGCAGGCAACCCGGGAGTCGGGAATCCGGGTAATAACCAGGGAGGAGCTGGAGGCTTCCAAGCCAACCCCAAGCAATTGGGCCAATACCACGTTCACACCACAGGAATTTCTAACAAGGATAGAATGATACTAAAGAAGGCAGTAAACTCGGTCTCCTCGGCTGTCCCGAGATACCTGAGGTGGTCCGAGCAGGATGTAACGTGGAGCAGAAGAGATCACCCGGAAAGAATAGAACACCCGGGAGTCCTAGCATTGGTGGTTGCACCACAGGTTAATGGTTATGAGCTGAAAAAGGTTTTAATGGACGGTGGAAGCAGCATCAACATCCTATATTGGGAAACTTTCTTACGCATGGGCCTCAAGGAGTCTCAGCTACAGAAAAGTTCGACTGTTTTTCACGGGATCGTGTCGGGTCACTCAGCGTGCCCTGAAGGAAAGATCACTTTGGAGGTTGCTTTTGGAGAATCGAAGGACAATTTCCGGGTTGAGTGGCTCACGTTCGAAGTGGTGAAGTTGCGCAGCCCTTATCACGCGCTATTTGGGAGGCCGGCTTACGCCAAGTTCATGGCCAGGCCGTGTTACGTGTACCTACAGCTAAAAATCCCGGGTCCTAAACAGACCATCACCATACATGGGAGCCGGGATATAGCGGCTGAGTGTGACGAAGGAGATGCGGCAATGGCAGAACAAGCCTGTAGAAAGGAGGAGCTCAAGTATTACCGATCTCAAGTAGACCCGGATGACAGGACAGCGCTGAAGAGGCCGAACACCGAGGATGAGAGAGCAAAATTCAAAGCAGCGCAAGATACCAAGATGGTGGCCTTCGTTGAAGGTGACCCCTCCAAGCAATTTGCCATAGGATCCAATCTGGACGATGAGCAGGAAAAAGCACTTGTGGAGTTTATTCGTTCGAATCAGGATGTGTTCGCCTGGACACCTAGCGATATGCCGGGTATCCCTACAGAGCTGGCAGAGCACAGTTTGCACGTTGATCCCAAGTCCAGGCCCGTGAAGCAGGGGCTGAGAAAGATGAATGAGGAAAGAAGAAGGGCTATCGGCGAAGAAATTGCTCGGCTGTTGACAGCCGGCTTTATCATAGAAGTATTTCACCCGGAATGGCTAGCAAATCCGGTTCTCGTGATGAAAAGACCAATGAGTGGAGGATGTGCATTGATTATACGAGTCTCAACAAGCATTGCCCAAAGGATCCATTTGCGCTTCCAAGGATAGATCAGATCATAGACGCAGTGGCTGGAAGTGACCTACTATGCTTCCTGGATGCATATTCCGGGTATCATTAGATCAAGCTCAAGAAGGAAGACTGGGAGAAGATGTCGTTCATAACCCCTTTCGGGGCCTTTTGTTACAAAACCATGACTTTTGGATTGAAGAACGCTGGCGCAACCTATCAGCGGTGCATTCAGAAGTGCTTTGAGGACCAAATTGGACGCAACGTTCATGCTTACGTGGATGACATGGTGATCAAGACCAGGAAAGCAGAGACATTCATTGATGATCTGAAGGAAACATTCAAGAACCTGAGAAGATACCAGATGAAACTTAACCCGACAAAGTGTGTATTTGGAGTCCCAGCAGGGAAGTTACTCGGCTTTATCGTTTCAGAGAGAGGGATTGAAGCAAACCCGGATAAAATCAAAGCTATCCAGAGTCTGAAAAAGCCGGAAAACCTGAAGCATGTTCAGAAGCTTACGGGGTGCGTAGCAGCGCTGAGCCGGTTTATATCAAGACTCGGAGAGAAGGAAATACCATTGTACCGGCTCTTGAGGAAATCTGATAAATTCGTTTGGGACCAAGATGCGGATGAGGCATTTGAGGCACTAAAAAAGCAACTATCTGAGGCACCAGTCCTAGCAGCTCCGGGCCCTAAAGAGCCCATGTTACTATACGTCGCAGCGGGGCCCCGGGCGGTTAGCGCAGTGGTTGTCGTTGAGCGCAAGGAGGATGGAAAAGATCACCCGGTCCAGAGGCCGGTTTATTACGTCAGTGAGGTATTATCAGAAGCAAAGCAGCGCTACCCACATTGGCAGAAATTGGTCTTCGGGGTCTTCATGGCCAGCCGGAAATTGAAGCCGTATTTCCAGGAGCACCCCATAACAGTGGTTAGCTCTATACCAATGTCGGATATCATCAGAAACTCGGATGCAACAGGAAGAATAGCCAAGTGGGCGATCGAGATGGGAGATTATCACATCAACTACGAGCCCCAGGTCAGCAATCAAGTCTTAAGCTCTGGTTGATTTCATTAATGATTGGACGCACACAGGCATGCCCACAATGACTCCAAGTTCTGAGTCTTGGATAATGCACTTCGATGGTTCCAAGCAGTACGAAGGATCAGGAGCTGGAGTGGTGCTCACATCACCTAAAGGAGACAAATTGAGCTACGTACTGCAGATTCACTTTGATTGTTCCAACAACATGGCCGAGTATGAGGCATTATTGCATGGATTGAAGATAGCCAAGGAGATGAACATTAAGAGGATACGATGCTATGGGGACTCGGACCTTGTGGTACAGCAGGTCTCGGGAACTTGGGATAGAAAAGATGCAACCATGGCAGCATACCGCAGAGAGGTGGACCGGGTTGCCAGGTGTTTTTCCGGGTATGAGGTGGAGCATGTAGACAGAAGAAAAAACGAGGCAGCATATGCACTCGCCAGACTCGGCTCGCGCAGAGAGCCGGTTCCACCCAACGTGTTCCTGGATGAGCTATGGCGGCCGTCAGTTAAAACCGAGTCTGGGGAAGAACTCGCTAACAAAGACCCAGATTTGGAGCTCGTGGCCACAATACGCACTGTTCCCGAGTGGACAGAGCCGTTTCTAGCTTACCTATCACGGGGCGAATTACCACAGCAAGAGGTACTAGCAAGGAAAATTTTGAGGCGAGCAAAAGGTTATTCCGTCATCAATGGGGAGTTATATAAAAGGAGCCCTGCAGGAGTATTTTTGCACTGTGTAGCACCAGAAGAAGGCCGGCAAATCCTGAAAGAGATCCACGAAGGCGACTGTGGGCATCACGCATCCACAAGGTCCCTTGTGGCCAAGGCATATAGGCACGGTTTCTTCTGGCTCACAGCTTTAGCATATGCGGAATGCTTGGTGGCAAGGTGCAACGGATGCCAAAGATACGCCTGCCAAATCCATGTGCCGGCTATGGAGTTGCAAACAATTCCTTTAACCTGGCCTTTCGCCGTTTGGGGTATGGACATGGTTGGCCCCTTTCACATGTCACCTTGCAAAAAGACACATCTCCTGGTGGCTATAGAAAAATTTACCAAGTGGGTTGAAGTTATGCCAGTTACCAATTGTGAAGCGATTACGGCAGTTAAGTTCCTGAAAAGGATTATCTACCGGTTCTGGTATCCTCACAGTATAATTACCGACAATGGAACCAACATGTCCCTTGGCGACATGGAGAAATTTTGTGGCAACAACGGAATCCGGCTTGATATAGCCTCCGTAGCTCATCCACAAGCCAATGGACAAGTGGAGAGGGCAAATCAGGAGTTAGTTCGCGGATTAAAGCCACGATTCCGAGTCCCATGTATCAGAGCTGCTGGAGCATGGGTTGAGGAGTTACCTTCAGTGGTTTGGGGTATCAACACTACACCTAACAGATCTACTCAGATGACACCGTTTTTCATGGTTTATGGTGCAGAAGCGGTGCTGCCGAGTGATATCATCCATGACTCGCCTCGAATATCGGCTTACGTTGAGGTGGAGAACGAGAAGACCCGGCAGGACGCCGTGGATATGTTAGAAGAACACAGGGAACAAGCTTTGGAGAGATCAGCCATATACCAGCAGGATCTGAGGAGATATCATAGCCAGAGAGTCAAAACCCGGGTCTTCCAGGAAGGAGACCTGGTTCTGCGCCTAGTACAGTCAAAGGAAGGAAAACACAAGTTATCCCCACCATGGGAGGGACCGTTCATCGTAAGCCGGAATCTGCACAATGGATCATATTACTTGGTAGATGCAAGGGAAGAGTCGGCCACGGTTAACGACACCGCTCATACCACTTCATCTATGCAAGAGAGAGAAAGACCTTGGAACGTAGCTCAGCTGCGTCCCTACTATACCTAGTTTAGACCAGACTTACAAGTGAAATTACACGATGTAACAGGCAGCAGGTTTCAGACGCACTCTTTTCCTATCCAGGGTACCTAAGGGGACTGGAGGGTTTTTAATGAGGCGGCTTGCTGACCTAACTTTTCTCATATCAATAAAGAGATGGTTAAACAATATATTGTTTCCTTTTCATGTGTTTTTTATCAAGTTTTTTATCTCTGTTGTGTTTCTATTTTCTTCTTCCAGGTAAGTATTATTTATTTTTCTTAGTACATTAGTCTCTTCAGTAAACTGCATATATTTAGGTCTTGGGGGCTGATTGCTTGAATAGCACAGTTACAAACTCAAAGACCCGGCCATGATGCCTATGAGTTATAAGGGAAGATTACTTGCAAACAAGTACGGCTGCAAGCTTATAACTGGACAAAGGAGCCAAACTTTCTTGGCTTTTCTTACTTAAGCTCGATGTGACTCGCACTAAAATGGCATGATTCGCTAGCGTATGATTACAATCAGTCATGATGCCCAATGGGACTTGCCTGACCCTGTTTTCATACAGCTGTAGCAACATGATTATCCACGCGAAAGCCGGCTTACAGTACAAGAGAGTCAAAAGGGTCATCTAAACCGCAAGTTATGCAGAGTACAAGGTTAACAACCGGAAACTCAAAGTTTATTAAGCATAACTTCAAAACCTATGTGAAACGGCTCTAGGTTTTGGGCTTAGCATGTAACAATTTGTTCCTTTTGAAAGACCCAACACCCCAGACTCGGAATTTCGGGCCTTGGGGACTCGGGAATTTGAAAACAGAAATAAATTATCCAGCTATTCAGCTCAAAAACCAAAAAATCCGAGTCTTGGGGACTTGGGGACTTAGAAAAAAGTCCACTAGTCAGAACCCACGAGACCCGGAAACCGAGTCTCACAATAGGAACCACAGCAGAAAGTCAGAAAATCAAGGACGAAAAAGCTCAAAGTTAAGAAATATCAAATTCGAGCAAAAGGCCAGAAGGGCCACGAAATATATTAAGGTATTAAAATGCATTACAAGCCACGATAGTAGTATCATAAAGCGCACAAGCGCGCTATCAAAAGAATAATTATTTTACAGGATCATTGGCCGAATGAGGTATTGAGACGGCATCGGTCAAGAGTTTACTCGGCCTCCTGGGTTGGGTCTACAGCCTTGCCCTTGTCTTCCGGGTCTTGGTCTTGGGTTTGCTCCTCGGAGGCCTTCCTAGTATTGTCACCCGGATTGGCAGTATCAGGGCGAACAGGCGGGCGGCCAGCCGGCGTAGAGGAGGAGGGCGCTAACCCCAACTCGGCTTCCCTCTTCGCGGCTTCCTCCCTCTTCCTGGCCGAGTCAGCATTCCACTTCTCCAAGATATCGAAGGGCAAAGGCATATCCTCCTTCACAGGTTTATCCGCGGCGTCGTATGGAGTTACATACCTAGTCAGGTCCAGAGAGTCGGCAAGAGTAGTTGCCGAGTGACGCACCTCAATCTGTACAGCTTTGAAGTCCTTGGCGACGAACCTGGAGCCATCGGCCTTGAACTCTGGAAACCCGGCCACCAGTTTTGCCGGCTCAAGCTTTGGAAAGTAAGCTTTAGCCAGCATAAGACCCCGGGTCATCCCAACCCGGCTTGCCGAGCGTTTCCAGAGCTCAATCCATGCGGGGAAAGTAGAGCACGCATGGATCAGGGTTTCCATACCCGGATATCCCTCAGTTGGCCACTGTATGGTGTCCAGGATCCATTTAGTGCCGGTGCAGAATCTCCGGAGCACAGTCCTTAAATTTTTCACCTTCTGGATATCATCTTCTTCTTCGGGCGCAAGGTTAGCGCCTGCAAAGTAAACAGTAAAAGGTTATGACAAAACATTCCGAGTATCATGGATCAAGAAAAAACCGAGTCACGAACTAGCAAGTAACAGTATCTCACCAAGTAGGACACGATAAGTGTCGGCAACTTGGGCTGATAATTTCTTCAGCGCAGCCTGAACAGTGGTGTACTTCTTCTTGTACTTCGCGACATCCTTGTTAAGCGTTTCCATCTCAGCCTCAAGCGCCTCTCGCAGCCGTACTTCAGTCTCCAGGAGTTGATTGGTCTTGGCCAAAATTTCCTCGGTCCGGGCCATTTGTGCCTATAAGGGACGGAAAGATAAAGTTTAGTTGGATATCATAATAACCCAAGTATCCAAGAGGTAGTACCAAGTACAACTTCGACAAGTTATACCCGGAACTTGGGGACTAGATGGATACTAGGAAATACCAATCAATATTACCTGATGTTCAGCAGCCATGCGCTCCAACATATTGTTCTCTGTGGCCTTCAGGGCGAGGAGGGCGCTCATCATCTGGTCGAAAGAATGATTACCCGGGTCGGAAGACCCGGGATCCTGGTTACTCGGAGATCGAGCTCTTGCCTTCGCAGGGGAAGGCACCCGAGTCGCTCGAGTGTCGGAATTCAGCTCGCCTCCCCCTGTGCCCAGGATTGTGACCTCTTCGTCCTCATGCGCGTGCGAGGCTATTGGATACTCGGCTTCTCGATCAGCCGGGTTCTTCGATGGCACTTGCTCCCCCTCGCCGCCAGCCGCAGCCATCGTGTCATCAATCGGGTTCTCTTTTCCCGAGTCATCAGTTTCCATGTCGTCATGGTCACTGATAGTGACCTTGGCCCTGAGAATGATACGAGTAAGCGGTTAGTATGTAGCTAGAGAAAATTATGGGTGAGTATTAGAACAGCAAGAGAAGAACCTTACCCGGAGTTCACCACGAAGTCTGAGGGGAATTCGCTGCTGTACCCGGAAGAAGCTGACAAAGATTGAGAAAGTGACACGCGGAGTCGTCCCGCTAAGGGGTGATTGGGAGAAGGAAATCTCTGATACTCGGGATGAGGTTGAGAAGTACCGGCGCGCTGAGCCGGAGATGGTGGGATACCCGGGTTGAGCGTGGCGTCACCCGGAGTGTTCCGGGTCACTCTGCGCTTGATCAGGGGTGGTTCCTTCAAGTATGACCAGTCGGATAGTTTACGGTTTAGCTCGCACATATTAGTGAAGGAGTATGGTTTGGAGGCAAGGGAATGATATGGGACCTTAAAGACAACCCCTCGGGGTTTCCTCTTAGCTCCGACCTCGGTGACCGGTTCAACTTCGCTCTCGTCACTCTGTGTTTCTACCCCATCTTCCGGGTCTTCTTTCTCTTCCTTATCCTCCAGCCCTGAGTCACCGATGAATACAGTCGGAAAAACAGGAAGTGTGGAGTAACAAGTTAGCAGGAATTGGGTTGGGTAAAAACCCGTAATGTACCTTCCTCCGAGTCAGCTGCCTCTTCGTCTTCTTCTGGGTCTCCGGAGGAAGGGGGAGTCTCGATATTCCAGAAAGCATTATCAGCCTGAGGTAAAGGCATAAAAGTAAGAGTCGGTGATTGTATCAAGCGTAAGTGCAAGGATGAAAGTGAAAGTATAAGTGTCGGGTCTTACCGCGGGAGCCGGATTCTCGCGTGTATATGGATCTAACCCGGCAATGTTCCGGATCACATCCAACTTCTCCGTCAAGAAACTCTTGATGGTCTTGTTAGTATCGCCGGCTGGGTAGTTCTTTGAGGAATATCGGAGCGCGTCCGTAACGTGCCCCGAGTAGTCGCACATCAGCTTGGCGCGAATGGAGTTGGGCTGGATCCGGAAGTCCACCCATGTTTTAACCAAGTTAAGCCCAAGGAGGCCTTGGGCAGAAAGAACGGCTATTTTTGATAGAAGGGGCTGGATGGCTTCCCTGTCCGACTCAGGAGGAAAGGCATTAAAAGTATCGGAAAGGTCTAAGAGACCCTCCGAGTAACCCGGCAGTTTCCTTTCGCCGGGTGGGGAGGTATCCCGGCAATAAAAGAAGGACAGCTGCCAATGCTTACCATGTGAGTTAAGATTTAGAGTCGGCATGGTAGAGTTTTTGCGGCGTTGGATGGAAACCCCGCCGCAGGCCAAAAGGGCCCCGTCACCGCTTTCGCGGCACGGTTTACATTGGAAAAGCTCGATAAATAAAGCCAAATTTGGCGGGATGCACAAGTAAGACTCGCAAAGCACTATGAAATGGGTTATGTTCAACATAGAGTTAGGCCCTATGTCGAACACCCGGAGGCCATAGTGGCTGAGGACTTCACGGAAGAAAGAGTGACCCGGGGGGCGAAACCCCCGGATCACGTGCTCGACAAAGCATATTACCTCGTTGGCATTGGGGGTAGGCCGGGTCTCGTCACCCGGAACCCTCCAATGAATCTCCTTCTGAGGAGGGAGGATGCCTGACTCGGCCAGTTCTTCCAGTTTGGCCTGGGTCACGGAAGACCGCGCCCAATTGGCAGATATGGACTGGGTCGTCCTTGTTTTTGCCGGCTGCTTCCCTTTGTTCCTAGGAGCCATTGGTTCGGTCAGCAAAATACAAAGCAAAATGCACGAAACATTAAGACTCGGAAATCATGAGCTATCCGAGTATTCACAAGCAGTATCAGCAAGAGGCATGGAAACTATGAATTGTCCGAGTATCTCTAGACAGAATGAAAATTACAAACTATCCGGGTATTGACGAGCAGTGCAAAAATTATTGGATATCTACGTATCGGCAGGCAGTTATGAAAAAGGGTTGATTGCCTATGTGTCTAGTGCAAGTAAAAGAACCGGAAGTGGCAAATTTTTCGGGTATCAAGAGCAGCTGCGGAAGTTTGGGCGAACTGCATCCAGATTGGAAAATTTGTCGATGATTTCGTTGAGAAATCAACGATTGCAAGCGATAGGGGAGTGATGTGTGGTCATCTGTTAAGCGATTGAACAAACTAGGATGGAGCTATGCGACCTAATCCGGCGTGAAGCAAGAAATGGCCCGCGGCGGACCTAGATCCAATCTAGGTCAAACAGAGAAATTAGAAACTGAATCAATGGGAGTAAGGAGCTTACCGGTGTGGATTGGAGAAGGGCGCGACGGCGGCACATGGCGCAGTCGTGATGTCCCCTTGCGACTCCTGGCGGGCAGGTCGAGGGCGCGGCGGTGGAGATTGGCGGCGGCGCAGAGCGAGCCGTGGAAGAGCGTAGCTGGCGGCGGCTTTGCTCCGGCGGCGTGCACGAGGTCTCCGTGGTGGCGCTCTGTGAGCTCGGACGAGGAAGCACTGGTGAGGAAGAAGGAGATGGAAGGAATGAGCCGTTAAGCTAGGTTACCCCCTAGGGCGTCTATTTATAGATGCGGGTGGGGAAGCCTAGGCCGGCGAGCGGGAACCAAAAATTTCGGGATAAGAGATACCCGTCCTGATTTTCTGGGATACGCGTTAAGTGTTGGACGAGATATCCGGAATGGATAGGAAGCAAATCTCTTCCGCGATATCTGGACCAATTAACGAGTGAAATAAGCCGGATCTTTGGTATTCTCATCAGGGCATTGACCCGGAAAAGTAAAAGATGGATTCAGAGGAAACCGGGTTATTATATGGACCACCGATGGAGTTAGGCCTAGCTGTTTATTGAAGCAACTTAACCCGGCCTCTATAAATTTGTATGTTTGTTATTTTTGCAGGGAATAGCATGCACTTAAAGGAGGATTCCGTGAAGCCCAAACTATTCTGGGGACTACTGATACAGGGATGATAACCCGGTAGGCTAACACCAAGGAGTAACTCGGCCCAAAGGACGCTGCGCAAGACCCGGCTTATGGAAAAGGAGCTTCTAGAAGGCCCAGTAGTGTAGGCCTCGTAACCCGGATTGTGGGTTCCGATAAGGAAGTTTAGGGTTTGCAAGCAGTGTCCGGGTAGGATTCAGAGTACGCCTTGGATAGTAAGCCAGGGGATCCGGGCACTATATAAGCCGGCCCCTAGGGTTAGATCGGACGAGTTCACAAGATACACAAGCTTACGAGATAGAGATTGTGAGATATCGAGTATCCATTGTGACACGAGTATTGAGATAGTATATTCAGATCGTAGACTCGGCGACTTGATTGCCGGCTACCAGATCGCATATCACCATGGTTTCCCTTGAGCTAAACCCTCTCCCAAACACCAGAGTCGATTTGCCCCAAGACAAGTTACCCCCGGTAACGTATGCCGTGATTATCCCACGACAGGTTTTGCAACCGTTCTTTTGCTGGCAGTACATCCGGCTTTGCAATTTCGGGTAATCTCGTGGGTTTTATCCCGGACATATTCCATCGTTTGAATTCTTCAATTTCCTCCTGCTTTTCTTTTACAATAGCTTGGGCTTTGAGGAGGTTTTCTTGAGATCAGAATAGGTGTTGCTGCTGCCACATAAGGGCTTGCCTTCTGGCTTCCAGCACTTCCGGTGATTCATGAGGTCCGACTGGGGTTTTGATCAGACCGATCTCGTCCTGTTCCGACATCTGGGGAACGGGGATTTCTTTCTTTTTCTTCTCCACAAGTGTGACTCCGCTTCCTCCTCCTACTTCCAAGTTTTGGTTGGCAATATCTGCCAACTTTTTCTTCTGGAGTTTGTACTGGAGTTTCTTGGCCGTCTTCTTTTTCTTTTTGGAAGAAGGAGGCTTTTTGCCAGGTTCTTCCTCTGTCAATTCTTTGACATCGGGATAAGTTGGACTAGTTTTGCCATCCTCTCTTTCCTCATCTGGCGGAGGTGTTTTGGGGTCTTCATCGTCTTCGGTATCCGAGTTTTTAGTCGGTTTTTCCATAAGTACTTCATGGAAGCTCCCCTGCATAGATTTGACCTTTCTCTCGAAAGCGTATTCATCTTCATCTTCGGAATCTATGTCTTCAGATCCGGGTTCTCACTCCAATCTTGCCTCTATAGCGGCTAACACGGAGTCGGCTTCCGAGTTCGTCGTTTCACTGACGGGTGTCGGATCTTCCACTTGTTCTGTGGGATTATTGTTTTCTGCTTCTTCCACGGGATTAGTTTCTTCCGTGTTGTCCGCGACCTCGGATTGCACCATACCAATAAAGTGAGATTTGATTGCAGGCATCTCCTGAGAGGCGGCAATTTCAGCACTGTTTTGCTGATTTGAGCAGAATTTGGTATCATAGTTTTCCTCAATTGGGTATAGGGAGGGTGGGATAAATTTGCTTCCACCACAGAATCCCATTGCCATTGTTGTTAATCCGATAAAAATACTTGAAGATCCGATTGGTAAAATGCAGGCACTTACCATGTGATTCCGTGCTGGCATGTACGATACGTTGTCGATGAAGCGCCCGACGTCGCTGTCGAATTTCAAACTTACGATAGTTATTGTATTGCTGATTCCGCCGAGTATTCCCGATCGAAATGTAACTCCTGACGCTGTTGGCCCCACGGTGGGTTCCAACTATCGAGACATTGTAGTAAGGATCATAGACGGGGGTGCCATGAGCCTACGGGTAGAGACGTGGGGGGGCGTGGTAGTACGACACTCAACAACACCAAGTTTACCCAGGTTAGGTACGACGCAACTAGGCGGCGTTTCTACTCCTGCAATCTCACTAAATCGGGGCTGAAGTCTAAAGTATACAAAGTACACTGTGAGTATGGTTTCGCTAACTCGGTGAGGATCAACTTCTCGGCGAGTTGGTTTCTAGCTGATTGTTGTCTATCTTCTCTCTCGCCCGGCTTTATATAGACAACCAGATTAGGGCTTACAGAAAGGAAACCTAGAAGACTATGGAAAGTATCTAAATTGGAAAATAAGGAATCCGTCTTCTCCTCCAAGCCACACCACTTTGGACCGTGGTCCGGATTCTTCTAGAATCCGGCTTCCTGCGCATCAGCTTACTGGGGCTCCCAATGGATTGTGATCCATTACCAACATGCCACCCTGGTAATCCGGCTCTTTAGGCCAATGCCAGACATACCCCTAATCGGTATATATCCGACAGAGGGCAGACGTTGTCTAAGGTGGAGCGACCAGCCCAGGCCCGAGGGCAGACATCGTCTTAGGTGGGGCGACCTATAATATTATGGCTCTATAAGTTTCATATGACCTTGGATTGGAATGCTCCAAAAATCAAAGTTGCTTGTTTTGATGAGCAGCACACCTTTTGTTCACATTATTTTTTTCATGGGGCCGTCTTGGTGCCATCGCTTTCTGAGCCAAAAATGAGTGTCAACAGTGGTGTTCCTGAAATCTCCATGAAGAAATGAAACATCTTCAAACATAGAAATGTTTGGATTAGTGTGGGAGTGAAGAACATATGAAAATACAACAAAGCAAGGGGGAATGGGTAGAGAAAATAACACCAAAAATAGAGCCATCACTCTTCTCTTCCGATTCCATTGGCCCGGTTGGTCCACTAGCGAGATAAAGGATTCATCAGTGGGTCGGTAGGTTTGTGGTTAGGATCCAAGGCTAGCTCCCAAGTTATCATGTTTGTTTTGCATGTGGTCTGCATGTTATTCCTCAGTTCTCCGTGTCCCTCTTTGTGTTTGTCTCAGATCCGTGAAGATCGGGCCATCCCCGTCGATTCCCATCAAGGGGACGCATCAGGAAGAGAGGAATATTTAATTGACATGAGGTGACTCTTGTGATTCCCACTTTTTGAAGTTAATTTTTTTATATAAATAGTTGTATTTTCAAATTGTTATATGCATTGGGGAAGCAAGTCCTGATAGATAGAGTAAGGTTCTTATTCAATTGGTTATTTATTATTGTTTCTCTTAATATATTTTCTTATAGTGAACCATGAGTTGGTAAAGTACTGAATTTGAATTATAATGAATGTGAAAAAGTCTCCACATGAAGGCTTGGGTGTTGTGGAAAATTGTTTTAAGAGTCTAGTTTAATGAGATAATCAACCCCATAGTATTTAATGTATTTGACTCGAAAATTTCCTTTGAAATGATTTGTCTGATAGAACATATGTCTAGTGGTAACTGAGATTCATGAAAAAGTTTTTTGTGTTAATCACAGCAATAGATATTGCTTTACACGTGTCTCTACACTTTTTTTGCACCCATGGGATGATGACCACTCTGCTAGCCTATGAACGATCTACCAGAGTTAATCTCAGATATCGACTATGAGTTGATTAAAAATTTGTAACAGCAATGTTATAATGGGTAAAGTTATCAATATTCTCATGGGTGTGTACTCCTAAGCAGGCTTGACGCTCCTCTAACTCTTGAGCAATAAAAATAACTGAGGGAACCTTCTAATACTTTTTCATGTGTGTATTTCAGCTGTGACATTGTTGCATTCCAGCCTTTCCCTTACAATATTAATCAGACATATGAAATATTTGGTATGGTCTCATTACTAAAAAAACTGTTCTTGAAAGTAAATGAAAAGAAAGAGTGCAGTTTAGAGCCATATATTTTGCTGGCCTACGCTGCAGAAATTAAATAAATCCCTATATAGTCCGCCAAGATCACTATGCAGATAAGGAGGCATGCCCGTACATGCGAGGATTAGAAACACGACTCACGGGTAGCGGATTTGATGTATTCATAGAAGATATCTGAACAATCATATATCCTCACAACTTGGCCTAGTTGCAAGGATGTCACTAGGTCTTCCCTCTTCAAGGGTCACGCATGTAATCCCTCCTATGGTGTGCATGCGTATGCTCTTGTGATACGTTGCACACGTATCTACTTTTCCAACCACTTTTATTGTTGTGTTCCCTCACATTTGCATGATTTGAATCTAACTAACACGGACTAACGCTGTTTTGAGCAGAATTACCCTTGGTGTCTAGTTTTGTGCAGCAAATCAATTTCCTCAGAAAAATCCATAAAATTATTTTTACCCAGAAGACTCCCGGAGCCCGAAGGACACCTCAAGGGGAGGCACTGGGCCCCAGGAGGGCGGTGGCCGCAGCCCCCCTATGGCCACGCCTGGTGGGCCCCTGGGGTCCTGGGGCCACCCCAAGGTCCCCTTTGGCCATAAGAATAATTCGTCGCCAAAACTCTGAAACCCCGAAGGATTTCCCGAAAATGATCCACACCTCCGCTGACACCCGAAACCCTAGTTCCGGAGACCAAAATTCCTGTTCTGGCACCCTGTCGGGATGGGGATTGGAGGGAGATTGTCGCCATCATCATCACTATCACCTCTATATCAACCCTCCATGATTCCCCCTTTGATGTGTGAGTAATTCCCTAATGTAGGCATAGGGGATGGTAGGGGTTGGATGAGATTCATCATGTAAAAGATCACGAGATTGTTAGGGCTTGATGCCTAATATCCACTATAGTTGTTTATTGTCGTTGTTGCAAGTTGGAGTGCTTAATGCTTGTCACTTAGGGCCCGAGTGCCATGATTTCAGATCTGAACATGTTATGTTTTCACGAGTATAATTGTTGTTTTGGATCATATCTACTGGTTGTATACACCTATTATTGTCCAAAACCCGAGACCCCAAGGTGACATGGTTGGGATATCGGAGGGGATGAACTCTAGTTTGAGGATTACATGTTTCCACTTGATGTTAATGCTTTGCTCCGGTGCTTGGTAGAACATGTACCTTAATTACTATTAGTTCCTTTTTGGCCCCGAAACAACGGGATGGTAGGACAAAAGATGTCGTGCAAGTTCTTATTGCAAGCACGTGCGACAATTCTCGGGAAACATGCCCATGCTAGATTGTGACTTGGATAATCTCTTATATATTTGTGCTTCTTATCAAATTCTCATCAGAAAAGGCGGTGGAGCTCCAGGGGCCCCACACCCATAGCTGGCGCGGCCAGGGGGCCGCGTCACCCTATGGTGTGGCCCCCCTGGTGCCCGTCTTCGACTCTTCTTCGGTGTTATGGATGCTTCCGGGGAAATAGGCACTTCGGGCTTTGTGGGGTCCAATTCCGAGAATGTTTCCTAAACAACTTTTCTGAAACAAAAAACAGCAGAAAACAGGGAACTGGCACTTGGCATCTTGTTAATAGGTTAGTCCCAGAAAACTTATAAAAATGCTATAAATAAGGGAGAAAACAAGTAGTAATTGACATAATATGATCATGGGGCATCAGAAGTTATAGATACGTTGGAGGCGTATCAAGCATTCCCAAGCTTAGTTCCTACTCGTCCTCGAGTAGGTAAGCGATAAAACAATAATTTCTGAGGTGACATGCTACTAAGATAAACTTGATCAATCTAATGTAAAAGCATATGCACACTGAGATCATAGAACTTCAAACACAAACATGATAATAGAACTTTAATAATAAAGCATAGCAATTACTTTGCATCACAAAGAGTATCTCAAATAAAGGATCATGAATAATAGAGCAAATAAAGGTAAACGTTTATTTCACGTATAGAGAAAGCATGGCAAAGTGATATTTCGCTAGTCCTTAAGAGTGGGGCAAAACATAAATGACAGGACACCTTCAAAGTTCACGAGGAAGACTAGAACAAATAATTTAAGAACAAATAATATCACATTATGAAGTAATTATTATTGTTTATGGGACAAATGCACATAGAACTTAGAATGGAAAAAAAATGCTCTCTCAACTATGCATAAAGTTAGAAGACGGGGACTCAACATAAAAGTAAAAGAAAATCCCTTCGCAGAGGGAAGCAGGGATCACTCATGTGTTAGAGATTTTTATTTTATTAAACAGAGATATTAAAAGTTTGACACTAAGTGTCTATATTTTGGGAGATGTATGTTAATGTCAAAGAATGGTAAACTGAAAATATAGTACGTCACAAGCCAACTAGATTCACAACAACGGCTCCCATGGTGAAGGGCGCAACTGGTGTAGAAGGTCATCCCTCTTTCTCTTTTGTTTACACAATTATGCTTTGACTGATAAATTAGGGGAAAAATAGTGAAGTGAATTTGTTTGTATTAATTTGGGGCTGGGAACCCCGCTGCCAGCTCTTCTATCATTTGGATAAGCAGATGAAGACACTAGTTCAGGGTGTTAAATCCAATCAACAAGTGAGATAAAGATTCTCTATTGACGTCCTCATGAGCAAAAACAGGCACATAAAGCAGGAATAATTTTGAAAGTTTTAAAGGTAACATATGAGCAATTTACTTTGGAGTGGCTGTTAAATAACACATGTAGGTAGGTATGGTGCACACAATGAGAAAAACTTTGATTTAAGGGAGTTTGGATGCACGAGTAGAGCTCATACTCAGTACAGGTGGAGTCTAGCAAAAGACTGGGAGCGACAAATCAAGAGATCATAAGATCCATAATCATGCATAGCGACATGCGCATCATTAATTAAAACATAAGCAACATCACAAGTTCAAAAGCTAAGTGGTCATGGAAATAAAACAATCGAAATAGAATACCATATATTGATGCTTTACTATGACAAGAATAGCTCATGAATCTTTCAAGACATATTAAACTGTAGCATTCCACTTTTTAGCAAAAGTGAAATACTTGTCTTATGTGCTAGTCCCTGGATCAATGCTAGCACCACATTACAAAACTTAAAGGTATCATTGCATAAGATGTCAAAATTATTACAACTGAATCCAGAGTAGCCAAATATAAATTATTACAAGTTGCATAGTACAGGCTAGCTAAATCTCAGATTTCAAGCAACAGAAATAAAGTAGCAGCGAGCCTCCATCTTCAAGCATGTGCCATAGGCTGACATGTTGGGTGTAGACTCGAGTCCAGAATCATCTTCACTCATCATCAGAAAATCCTGCATGTTGGAATATGCAGCCCCCGAAGGAGGTCAGTACAATTAGATGTACTGGCAAATGACACCTATGGTGGATATAAAATGGCAAGTCTGATACTACATGATTACTTCGGCTAGGTGGATCTTAAGGCTATTTGCAAAAAGCCAATTTTCTCCTAACACTTTTGTAGAGTCATTTTGTTTTCAAAGGAATGGCATCATTGGAATTCTCCAAGCACCACAAAACTATTCTCCTAGTCAAAAATTTACTCAAGAAAATGGTGAGGTGATCCTTCGGTCCATCCTTGTCCAGCTGCTCAAAGTTGTCCATTACCGGGGACACGGCTATGATCATAGTTTCTAACTCTGCAGAGGTTGTGCACTTTTACCCTTGTACTCTTTTCACCCAAACATCCTATACATACTGAATGTATTAAGGAAAGAAGAGAATTGAGTCAAAGTCTTTAGGAAGCATGGAAACTACCAACAGGCAAGACCCGTTCCACCTAAAATTCTTCTACATCTTCTTGTCAAGCCGCATGTCGAGTCCACACAACTTATTTAACTAAGCCAGAGCCCATATGAACAAGGGTTGCACTGGAAGTAACTAAACTTGAGGGACTTATAAATCACTTTGTTCCTAGGTGGCCTTCCTCAAGTGAACATCTCAGGTATTACCCCTGAGGTGACACTCAACTCTCATCAACCAAATTCAACCAATCCACCCAGGTGATTCATTGGGGGTTATATTAAGTTTACTTTTTTTTATACAAAACTCTGTAAAACAAGCATCACTAAGCATAACTAAACTTTATGGCTATAAGATAGCAAGGATCAAAGGGGGTGGCTACATACTATTAGGACATTGGCATAGCATAATACATTTATAAAAGATCCTATCATGCACACTACTAAAAATCCACTAATGCTTATTGAAAATATAGGTGAAAAGCATGCGGTGTCACTTGCCTTGGCAGCAGGATGAGTAGGAACAGCAACCACAATTGTAATATTTCTCCTCCTCACAATCTATATGAAATAAGAATAAAAACTGGTTCTCTGGTTTTCTAACACTCAAGCTTTTTGGAGAAAAAGTAAAATAAATACCAAATTAATTATAACATTTTTAGTGCTCTCATATTGTTCTAATGAGCCCAAAATTCAGTACTTATTGTGTTAAAATGATCTAGTAGTTGTTATCTTCTACTTTCTGGACAGATTACATCTTAACAAATCCATAGCATTTGGATTTGCTCAAAAAGAAATTATAGAATTAAAGTTATGTACCAAATCGTGCAATTTAGGGATTTGTGAGTAACAAGTTTGTGCACATGTAAAAAATGGAGATCTATGGATCCATTGTGTTCTACTTGTTCTGCTCATTTCAAAAAGTACAAAATTATTGCATTTGGGTTTACAGAACGAAAGTTATTGAATTTACAAGTTTTAAATTAAATCTGCCGAAAAACAGAAAACTGTCGATCCGTGTCATCCTAAACGGAGCGCTCTGATTGGTCCGTACCGATTTGCTCGGATCATGCGCAGGGGCCGTTGGATCTAAGTTACGCGGAATGGCCCAGATATATTCTTACCGGTGCGATTAGTGATCTAATCTGATCCGTTGGATTAGATCCAATGGTCAGCTTTTAAACGCGTAAGGGCGGGCGGCGCTATTCGCCGGAGACTCGCCGGAAAAGAGAGCGCAGCGACTACACAGAGGCCGAGGGGAAACGGGGCTCACCGCGAGATTCAGGACGTTGAGGATATTGTGGTGGTGCAGCCGTGGACCTTCCTCCGTCCTCGTTCCTCCCGAATGGCTCGCCGGAGTGGTGTGGAGCGGCCGGTGGTGGCAGACGTGGATGGCAGCATTGACCTGCGGGGTTTGAAGGCGCAGAACCATGTCAGAGAGGGGCACACTAACGAGAGGGGGTGAAAGGGAGTGAAAAGAGGGACGGAGGGGCGTTGTGCTCACCGGAAACGAGCGACGGAGGCGGCGGCTGTGGTACGATCCAGAGGCTCACCGTGGGCAGCCCAGAGGGGGAACGGCTAGAGAGGAGGGGCGTGGGTTTAAGCAGGGCAGCGCAGGGGAGCAGAATCGAGGGGATTTCGCCGAATTAAAGCCGCGGCGATCACGGGCGTTCACTGCGGGATTTCTTCGCGTGGGGGAAGAAGGTGTGACGCCATGCTTGCGTCACCCGTGGGTCCCGCGGGTCAGAGAGAGGGGGAGGTGCGCACGTTGGGTTCGACTCGGGCTGGCCCGTTGGGCTGGCGTTCACTGCGCTCTGCGAGAGAGAGACATGGACAGAGAGGTGGGCTGGGCCCAGGTGCGTGGTAGGCTTAGGTTTTCTCTTTTTTTTGTTCTCTGTGTTTTTTTATACAACACAATAACAAAACAAAACCTCTCAATTTTTACCAGAAAAATAAATAAAAATAAGTTTTGAAAAGCTAGTGATGTTAGGAGTCTTTTGGTTCTATTCTTTTTCAAAAATAAAATTGTTTTGCATAGGAGGGTATGGGAATTTCAAAAATACCCCTTTTTTACCTATGTGGTTAAGATAGGTTTAAACTTTGGTTTTAGGATAGATGCAAGGTGAAAACATGCAAGTATGCCATGATGCTTATGTATGAATGATGTTATTTGAATTTTGAAAACCTGGATGTTACAAACTAACCCCCTTAAGATGAAGTTCGCCCTCGAACTTCGGAAAGGTCAGCAAATGGGTGGGGGTGGTCTTCTCGAAGATCATCTTCCCTCTCCCATGTAGCTTCCTCTACTGTGTGGTGAATCCACTGAACTTTGCAAAATTTGAGAGTTTTGGTGCGGTTAATTCTTTCTGCTGTCTCTAGTCTCTTGATAGGCTTCTCTTCGTAAGTCAGATCACTCTCCAACTGTAGTTCCTCAAGGGGTACAGTATCCTTCAACAAAGTTTCCAACATCTCAGGGTGACACTTCTTCAATTGACTAACATGAAAAACATTATGGATTGTTGACAAGATCTCAGGCATTTCTAACTCATAAGCTACTTCACCTTTGCGGGATAAAATCTTGAATGGCCCAATGAATCGAGGTGCTAATTTTCCTTTGATTCCGAATCTCTTGACTCCACGAAGAGGTGACACTCTTAGATAAGCTCTAATACCGGCTTCATAAGTGACATCCCTGCGTTTGTTATCAGCGTAGATCTTCTGTCTTGACTGGGCTATCTTGAGTCTATCCTTAATCAATCTAACTTTATCCTCTGCTTCTTGGATTATATCAGGAACAAAGAAACTCCGTTCTCCTAGTAATGGTGTGGTGCACTTTTTCCCGTACAATGCTTCAAATGGTGCCATCTCAATGCTTGCCTGATAACTGTTGTTGTAAGAGAATTATGCGTATGGCAAGTTATCTTCCCAACTAGATCCATAGTCCAATGCACATGCTCTCAACATGTACTCCAATATTTGGTTCACTCTCTCAGTTTGTCCATCGGTCTGAGGGTGAAATGTTGTACTAAATTCCAATCTGGTACCTAAGGACTCATGTAACTGCTTCCAAAAATGTGATGTAAACTGGGTACCTCTATCAAAAACAATGCTCTTGGGTACACCATGCAGGCACACAATTCTCTTCATGTAAATTTCTGCTAACTTAGCACTAGTGTAGGTGGTCTTTACTGGTAGGAAATGAGCTACTTTTGTTAGACGATCAACTACTACCCAGATAGAGTCATGACCAGATTTAGTCCTGGGTAGCCCAGTAATAAAATACATACCAATTTGTTCCCACTTCCAATCTGGCACCTTTGATGGTTGTAGTAGTCCTGCTGGCTTTTGATGTTCCGCTTTCACTCTACTGCACACATCACATTTTGCTATAAACTCCGCGATGTCCCTCTTCAAGTTATTCCACCCGAATCTCTCCTTCACATCCATGTACATTTTGGTATTACCTGGATGTATGGAGCAGGGTGTTTCATGTGCTTCTTGCAAAATCAGC
The DNA here is from genome assembly GCA_028641055.1 of Alopecurus myosuroides. Taxonomy (NCBI): domain Eukaryota; kingdom Viridiplantae; phylum Streptophyta; class Magnoliopsida; order Poales; family Poaceae; genus Alopecurus; species Alopecurus myosuroides. The sequence continues at coordinate 279,257,850 of CM054062.1, read as the reverse complement.
TTCCTAAGATCAGTGTCATTTGCTACACAAACACGTTTCTCAAACCATAAGGTTCCTTGCTCATCCTCATGAAATCCCTTAGCTTTTCCTACACTGAGGTTGCATTTGATTTCTTCTATATCTTTGTCTCCTTTCTGTGCTTCACGTATTCTATCCATCAAAGTTGGTTGTACCACCAATCAATTTACGAAACCTTTGGGCACTGTTTCCACTCTGAGATCCTTAAACGACTTGCACAGATCCTCGGGTAATTCTTCCGCCGTGAGGCCATTCACATAAAACTTGCGGCTCAGAGCATCAGCTACCATGTTATCCTTACCAGAATGATATTGTAGACTCAGATCATAATCCTTAATAAGTTCTAACCATCTTGTTTGTCTCATGTTCAAATCCTTCTATGTGAAAATGTATTTTAAACTCTTGTGGTATGTGAAGACTTCACATCTCTTCCCCATCAAATAATGTCTCCAGGTCTTCAAGGCATGGACTACTAAAGCTAACTCTAGATCATGTGTGGGATAGTTAACCTCATGTTTCTTGAGTTGCCTAGAGGCATATGATGCCACTTTTCCTCCTTGCATAAGAACACTCCCAAGTCTCTGGCGCGAGGCGTCGCAATACACTTGGAATTCTTTCTCTAAGTCTGGTAAGCATAGAACTGGGGATGTCACTAATCGTTTCTTCAACTCTTGAAAACTGGTCTCACAAGCATCAGTCCACTCAAACTTCTTTTCCTTCTTCATTAGTTAAGTCATGGGCTTGGCAATTTTGGAGAAATTCTCAATGAACCTCCGGTAATAACCTGCCAAACCTAGGTAACTACGAATCTCTCAGACATTCTTGGGTTGTTCCCATTCCATTACTGCTGCTACTTTGGAAGGATCCACAACAATTCCTTCCCTTGACACGATGTGTCCAAGAAATCCCACTTCACTTAGCCAGAACTCACACTTACTAAACTTGGCATAAAGTTTGTGCTCCCTAAGCTTCTCTAGAATCAAACGAAGGTGAGTTTCATGTTCCTTGGTGCCCTTGGAATAGATCAAAATGTCATCAATGAAGACTATGACAAACTTGTCTAGAAATTCCATGAACACCTTGTTCATCATGTTCATGAAGTATGAAGGTGCATTGGTTAGTCCAAAAGGCATCACCGTATACTCATACAAACCATATGTAGTGACAAAGGCTGTCTTAGGTATATCGTGTTCTCTAATCTTCAATTGGAAATATCCAGATCGAAGATCAATCTTGGAAAACACACATGATCCATCCAATTGATCAAAAAGTTCATTGATCTTAGGTAAGGGATACTTGTTCTTGCTTGTCACTTGATTTAGGGAGCGGTAATCCATAACCAAACGCTGACTCCTGTCCTTCTTCTCCACGAACAGAACTGGTGCTCCCCATGGTGATGAACTTTCACGAATAAAACCTTTCCCGGGTTGTTCCTCTAATTGTTTCTTAAGTTCCTTTAGCTCATCCGTGGACACGGGGTAAGGTCTTTTTTCTATGGGACCAGTGCCTGGTAATATATCAATGAGGAACTCCACATCTCTATCAGGTGGCCTCCCTGGTAATTCCTTAGGGAAAACATCAAGGTATTCTCTTACTATGGATACTTGATCTAGGCTAACCCCCTTAAGATAATTTAGCCTAATCCCTTTTATTTCCATGTTGGACTTAAATCTGATCCTTTTTCCTTCTGGAGTGGTGAGGGTAATTGCTCTGTTTAAACAGTCTATGACTCCTCCGAAAGTGGTCATCCAATCCATCCCCAAAATAGCATCTAGTCCTTGGGATTCCAGGATTACAAGATAGGATGGAAATTTATACTTCCCAATTTCTAAGGTAAGTTGCCTGCATCCGTCATTGACGAGCATTTCTCCACCTAGGGAGCTTACTCTAATGGTTTTCCCTATGGTTTCAGTGGCTAGCCCATTTTTATTGACAAATGCTCTTGATATGAATGAATGAGATGCCCCAGTATCAAATAAAACCAATGTTGTAAAAGAGTTTAGTAAAAACGTACCGATCACAGCATCGGGTTCATCCATCACTTCTTCCACATTGACATGATTCACATGTCCCTTCTGAAAGGGGTTGGGCTTGGCATTCTCATCAGCCTTCTTCTCAGGATAATCATTGGCATAATGTCCCCTGTTTTTGCATTTGAAGCACATCACCTGACAGGTCCTTTCTCCCTTTAGAGTTATGACGATGTTGTCCACTGCCGTGGCTATTTACATTCTGATTATTTCCTTTGAATCCTCCATTATTACCCTTGTATCCACCATTGTGGTTGTGCCCATGGTACTTGTGGCCATGACCATTCTTGTGGTGGCTCCAAGATTTGTGGCCACTACCCTCAGTGAGATGTTGCTTCTTGTGTGAAGGCTCAGAGTGAGTCTTATTAACACCGAACTTTCTCTTTCTGTTCTCTTCCTTCCTCATGTGGTTATCTAGAGTGATGGCTTGATCTAGAATGGCTTGATAATTTGGAGCATAGGCTACAGACAGAGGTATCTTCAATTCTCCCTTGAGTCCACTAAGAAATTTATCCCTCCTTTTAGCATCTGTGTCAATATCCTCCGGTGCATACCTTGATAAAGTGTATAAATCATCCATATACTCCTTTAGAGTCCTACCTCCTTGTTTCAGACTGCGCAACTCATCCTTCTTCAAATTCATTATCCCAGAAGAAATATGAGCATTACGAAATCCTTCCTTGAAGGCATCCCAAGTCATCCCTTCTACAGGATGTGTCACTTGATAAGTCTCCCACCACATTGCAGCGGGTCCTTCGAGCAGGTGAGCAGTGAACCTCACCTTTTCAGCATTAGTGCATTTACAAGTCACCAAGTCCTTATTAACAGAGTGTAGCCAGTCATCTGCCACTATTGGTTCTGAGGCGAAGGAAAACTTGTTAGGTTTAAGCCTTAGGAACCTGGCCAGCCTATCCACGTGGGGCGAGGGTGGAGGATTGTTGTGGTTGTTGTTGTTGTTGGCTGCCAAAATCTGGGTCATCATTTGCATCAGTTGAGTCTGGGATGCCATCATTTGCTGCATGGCATCATTTTTGTTGTTGTTGTTCTCGGGGTCACGACGAGGAGGCATCTGTGGTGGGTTTTAGCATAGGTGAGTAAAGATAGATAGATCTAAGAAAAAAAAGACTTATACCCTTGCACAAGCAATAAAACAAAACGAACTTAAGAAAAAGGATTGCTTTGATAACATAGAAGGACTTAGGTTTTGAACTCAAAACATCCTTGTATTGCCATACCACAAACTGATAGGTCAATACAGACTAAGATCGAAGAAACTCAAAAACCATATGGTGGTCAACTACTAAGTCTAATCTTCAACCATGATGTCTTCTTCCTCTTCGACTTCTTCAATTGTGATTCCTTCCTCTGCGAGGATTGCCTTGAGTTCCTCCACTTCCTTCAGTAGTGCATCATTCTCCTCAAGCAAAACCCTCTTCTCACCACGTAACTTTCCTATCAACTCATAATCAGCCTCTAAGTGTACGTCGTTGTCTTCTAGCTTCAACTTCATGTCTCTAATCTCTTGCTTCTTCGTCTTGATTCTCTTCTCTTCTCTTGGCTCTGCAGGTTCTTGTCTTGAGTCTTGAGCTTCTCATCTTGAGTGTTGACCACCTCTTCCAGATTCTTCACCTTCTCTTCTTCCTCCTTGATTTGGGCGCGTAGCTCGTCATTCATCATCAGTTCATTGAACTTGCCTTTCTCGAGATCCTTAACATGAATCTCTAAGTTTTGAAGATACTGGCATAAAGGAGTAGCTTTGGTCTCCGAGGCTAAGATCCAAGGATCCCCATCTTCATTACGTCTTCCCAAAGTGTAGTAGTAGTGACTCTTCGACTCCCGATAATGTTTCCCACAGAGACGCCCTATCAGCTCCTGCATAACGAGGTTGAGGCTTCTCTCCATGGAGTCGCTGATCACCCTGATCATGATATCTTCGGTTGTGGGATCGGTTTGGCGTCCTGGTTGAAGAAGTCTGACTCCCCAGTATCCTTCCTTGCTAAACTTGTTCAGATGTTTCCCTCTGATGATGGGTGTGGGCAGCGCCAGTAGTGTGACTATCTCGAGAACATAGCCTCCAAAGCGAGTGTTGGTGATGTCCTCGGCGGTGGTGAAGTTGAAGCTCTCCATCTTTAGTCATAAGAGTAAAAGAAACACAAGCTTTAGTACATAAGATACAGAAGTACTAGAAGTACATAAATACTTAGAAAAATACCAAACTTTCTCTAGGGTGATCAATGGGTTATTAGCACTTATTGTAAATTGGACATTCACTATAGTGAGAAGGACAATGCACCCGCAAGCCAATCAGGGAACGTTCTCGTGTCCGGGGACACGTAAAGTTGTCCGGGCCGCTTCATCTCACTATGCCGCTAGGATCCAAAATACTCTAAGGAGATAATAACAAGATCAAAAATGGTTTCCAATCCTAAGGGCTCGAACCTACAGGCAACACTTTGCTCTGATACCATTTTGTAGCATCCCACTTTTTAGCAAAACTGAAATACCTGTGTTATGTGCTAGTCCCTGGACCAATGTAGCACCACAATACAAAACTTAAAGGTATCATTGCATAAGATGTCAAAATTATTACAACTGAATCCAGAGTAGCCAAATATAAATTATTACAAGGTGCATAGCCTTATAGGATAGCTAAATCTCAGAGTTCAAGCAAAAGAAATAAAGTAGCAGCGAGCCTCCATCTTCAAGCATGCGCCATAGGCAGACATGTTGGGTGTAGACTCGAGTCCAGAAACATCTTCACTCATCATCAGAAAATCCTGCATGTTGGAATATGCAGCCCCCGAAGGATGTCAGTACAATTAGATGTACTGGCAAATGACACCTATGGTGGATATAAAATGACAAGTCTGATACTACATGATTACTTCGGCTAGGTGGATCTTAAGGCTATTTGCAAAAAGTCAATTTTCTCCTAACACTTTTGTAGAGTCATTTTGTTTTCAAAGGAATGGCATCATTGGAATTCTCCAAGCACCACAAAACTATTCTCCTAGTCAAAATTTTACATAAGAAAATGGTGAGGTGATCCTTCCGTCCATCCTTATCCAACTGTTCGAAGTTGTTCATTACCGGGGACACGGCTATGATCATAGTTTCTAACTCTGCAGAGGTTGTGCACTTTCACCCTTGTACTCTTTTCACCCAAACATCCTATACATACTGAATGTATTAAGGAAAGGAGAGAATTGAGTCAAAGTCTTTAGGAAGCATGGAAACTACCAACAGGAAAGACCCGTTCCACCTATAATTCTTCTACATCTTCTTGTCAAGCCGCAGGCCGAGTCCACACAACTTATTCAACTAAGCCAGAGCCCATATGAACAAGGGTTGCACTGGAAGCAACTAAACTTGGGGGACTTATAAATAACTTTGTTCCTAGGTGGCCTTCCTCAAGTGAACATCTCAGGTATTACCCCTGAGGTGACACTCAACTCTCATCAACCAAATTCAACCAATCCACTCAGGTGATTCATTGTGGGTTATATTAAGTTTACTTTTTTTATACAAAACTCTGTAAAACAAGCATGGTAAGAATAACTAAACTTTATGGCTATAAGCTAGCAAGGATCAAAGGGGATGGATACATACTATTAGGACATTGACATAGCATAATACATTTATAAAAGATCCTATCATGCACACTACTAAAAATCCACTAATGCTTATTGAAAATATAGGTAAAAAAATACGGGGTTTCACTTGCCTTGGCAGCAGGATGAGTAGGAACAACAACCACAATTGTAATATTGCTCCTCCTCACAATCTATACAAATAAAATAACAACACATAAACAAACAATAAAGGAAAACATTACAAAAACATGTATGCATGTTATGCAATGATGAAATAAATGCACTAACACCACAATTGTTATGAAAGAAGAATAAAAAGTGGTTCTATGGTTTTCTAACACGATCAAGCTTTTTGGAAAAGAAAAAATAGATACCAAATTAATTATAACATTTTTAGTGCTCTCATATAGTTCTAATGAACCCAAAATTCAGTACTTATGGTGTTAAAGTGATCTAGTAGTTGTTATCTTCTACTTTCTGGACAGATTACATCTTAACAAATCCATAGCATTTGGATTTTCTCAAAAAGAAATTATAGAATTAAAGTTATGTACCAAATAGTGCAATTTAGGGATTCGTGAATAACAAGTTTGTGCACGTGTCAAAAATGGAGATCTATGGATCCATTGTGTTCTACTTGTTCTGCTGATTTCAAAAAGTACAAAATTATTGCATTTGGGTTTACAGAATGAAAGTTATTGAATTTACATGTTTTAAATTAAATCTACCTAAAAACAGAAAGCAGTCGATCCGTGTCATCCTAAACGGAGCGCTCTGATTGGTCCGTACCGATTCGCTCGGATCGCGCGCAGGGGCCGTTGGATCTAAGTGACGCGAAACGGCCCAGATCTATTCTTACCGGTGCGATTAGTGATCTAATCTTATCCGTTGGATTAGATCCAACGGTCAGCTTTTAAACGCGTAAGGGCGGGCGGCGCTATTCGCCGGAGGCTCGCCGGAGAGCGCGCGGCTCGGCACGCATGGCGCGGCGACTACACAGAGGAAGAGGGGAAAACGGGGCTCACCACGAGATTCAGGACGTCGAGAATATCGTGGTGGCGCAGCCGTGGACCTTCATGCGTCCTCGTTCCTCCCGAATGGCTCGCCGGAGTCGTGTGGAGCGGCCGGTGGTGGAGACGTGGATGGCAGCGTTGACCCGTGGGGTTTGAAGGCGCATAACCATGTCAAAGAGGGGCACACTAACGAGAGGGAGCGAAAGGGAGTGAAAAGAGGGACGGAGGGGCGTTGTGCTCACCGGAAACGAGCGACGCAGGCGGCGGCCATGGTGAGATCCAGTCTCCAGAGGCTCACAGTGGGCAGCCCAAAGAGGGAACGGCTAGGGTTTTTGGTGCGGTGGAAAGAGGAGGGGCGTGGGTTTAAGTAGGGCAGCGCAGGGGAGCAGAATCGCGGGGATTTTGCCGAATTAAGGCCGCGGCAATCACGGGCGCTCACCGCGGGATTTCTTCGCGTGGGGGAAGAAGGCGTGACGCCATGCTTGCGTCACCCGTGGGTCCCTCGGGTCAGAGAGAGAGGGGGAGGTGCGCGCGTTGGGTTCAACTCGGGCTGGCCCGTTGGGCTGGTGTTCGATGCGCGCTGCGCACTGCGAGAGAGAGAGAGGGAGAGAGAGGTGGGATGGCCCAAGGTGCGCGGTAGGCTTAGGTTTTTTTTTTGTTCTCTGTGTTTTTTTATACAACACAATAACAAAAAAAAACCTCTCAATTTTTACCAGAAAAAATAAATAAAAATAAGTTTTGAAAAGCTAGTGATGTTAGGAGTCTTTTGGTTCTGTTATTTTTCAAAAATAAAATTGTTTTTCATAGGAGGGTATGGGGATTTCAAAAATACCCCTTTTTATACCTATGTGGTAAAGATAGGTTTAAACTTTGGTTTTAGGATAGATGCAAGGTGAAAACATGCAAGTATGCAATGATGCTTATGTATGCATGATGTTATTTGAATTTTGAAAACCTGGGATGTTACATAAACACTCTAAGCTATATGAGGCTATTCATGCTACTCAATAACCATAATGCTTTAAAACTAAAATAACATTTAGCATGGCATGAAAAATTTCTAGCCACAGTCTATACAAGCTTCTACTAGTACTGTTATAAATTCTACTTCAAGCAACAGTTTTCTTTCTTCCAACAAGCACCATACAAAATATGCTTTAACAAAAATACTCTTTATGCTACAGAAAGAAAACATGAGAGTACTCACATAACACTACTAAAACTAACAGCTCTAATAAGATATGCATGCAAAACATGAGCTAAATAAATGCAGCAGCTAGACAGAGATTAAGAATACAATGTATTCTCATGAAAAAGCAGAGTGTGTCACTCTCCAATAAAAGAATGCTGGGGTCCAACCAATCTTATTGAAAAATTAAAAACAAACTTAAAGCAAAATCAAAAAAAAACTGAAAACAAAAATAAAAGATGCTCCAAGTAAAGCACATAAGATGCGACCGAATAAAAATATAGTTTCACTAGAAGTGACCTGGTAATTTGTTGATGAAGCAGGGGATGCCTTGGGCATCCCCAAGCTTAGACGCTTGATTCTTCTTGGAATTTTGATGGGATGTACCATCGTGGCATCCCCAAGCTTAGGCTTTTCACTCTTCTTGATCACATCATATCATCCTCTTCTCTTGACCCTTGAAAACTTCCTTCACACCAAACTTCTCACAATCTTCATTAGTAACGTTAGTGCAATTGAAATAATAAATCCACATGGTTCAGTTTCAAAACAAGTATAACACTCAAAAACACATTAGCTACCGTCACAAATTCTTTTAAAACTCTTTTTCTCAAAATAACACCAAAATAAAGAGATTAAGATGCAATGTAATAAATGGCAGAAATCTGTCAAAACAGAACAACAGGTAAAGCTCGATTTTTTCAAAAATCTTCTATTGCTCAAATCGAAAAGTTGCCAACTAAGAAAAGTTGCGTATATAACTCAGGATTAAGCACAAGAAATCTCAGGTAATTTTGAATTTTCTATGATTTTTACGGAATTAACAGTGGACAGAAGAAATCTGTTTCCTGCGCAGAAATCCGAAATATAGCCTCAACTTTCCACTAGAGGCTTTACTTGGAACAACAAAAAATAAAAATAAAAGATACAACGGGTTGCTAAGGAAATAGACAACTCCCAGGTGCAAATTACACCAAAGAAAACGAAGGAAAACGGATTGCAAACAGCGAAATAAAACGGGTTGTCTCCCGGTAGCGCTTTTCTTTAATGTCTTTCAGCTAGGCATAAAAGGGCAACTCAAGTATTTTCAAGTGAAGAATCATCAACATCATAGCTTTATCTAATAATAGAGTCAAAAGGTAGCTTCATATTATTTCTAGTAAAGTGTTCCAAACCTTTCTTGAGTGGGACTGTATATTTAATACTCCCGTCTTTCATATCAATAATAGCACCAACTGTTCTAAGAAAAGGTCTTCCCAAAACAATAGGACAAGAAGCATTGCATTAAATGTTCATAACAAAAAAAGCAACAGGGGCAAGGTTATTGTTAACCATGATAAGAACATCATCAATTCTACGAGGAGGTTTCTTCTTAGCATTATGAGTAAGATGAACATCCAAATAACAGTGTTCCAACGATGGTAAATCAAGCATATCATAAAGCTTTTTAGGCATAACAGAGATACTAGCACCAAGATCACACAAAGCATTGCAATAAAAATCATTTACTTTTATCTTAATGACAGGTTCCCAACCATCATCCAATTTCCTAGGGATAGATGTTTCAATTTTTAACTTTTCTTCCCTAACTTTCATGAGAGCATTGCTAATATGTTTAGTAAAGGCCATATTCATGGCACTAGAATTGGGACTTCTAGAAAGATTTTGTAGAAACATAATAAATTCAGATATATTGCAATCATCAATATCAAAATTAATGGGACCATTGTCTCCCATACCTCTAAAAATTTCAGCACTTTTATCAGGAGCAATTTCAGCAGTTTGAGGCAATTTAGCACGTTTCACCAAAGGAGTGGGGACTTTATTAACACCAATTAATTTACCATTGATAGTAGGAGGTGTACTAGCACTTGAAGCTTCAGTTTTACTAGTGGTTGTGATAGTGCAAATTCTAGCAATATTATTGTTTCTAGCCAATTCATCTTCTCTTTCCCACCTAGCACGTAATTCAGCCATCAACCTAACATTGTCATCAATTCGAACTTGAATAGCATTAAAAGTTTTACTTTGTTTAACATCTTGTGGCAAAACCTTTAGTTTTAGAAAATCAACATCAATAGCAAGGCTATCTACTTTAGAGGCAATAACATCTATTTTACCAAGCTTTTCCTCAACAGATTTATTAAAAGCAATTTGTGTGCTAATAAATTCTCTAAGCATGTTTTCAAGATCAGAGGTAGACCTTTTATTGCTATTGTAGGAGTTGCCATAAGAATTACCATAACCATTATTAGGAGGATAAGGCTTATAATTGTTTCCACCAAAATTATTTTTATAAGCATTGTTGTTAAAATTATTATTTCTAATAAAGTTTACATCAACATGCTCTTCTTGAGCAACCAAAGAGGCCAAAGGAACATTATTAGGATCAACTTGAGCTTTACCTTTAACAAGCATATACATAATAGCATCAAGCCTTTCACTCAAAGAGGAGGTTTCCTCAACAAAATTTACCTTCGTACCTTGTGGAGCTCTCTCAGTGTGCCACTCTGAATAATTTATCATCATATAATCAAGAAGATTTGTTTCATTTCCCAAAGTGATGGACATAAAGGTACCTCCAGCAGCTGAATCCAATAGGATCCTTGAGGAGAAATTCGGTCCTGCATAAAAAGTTTGTATAATCATCCAAGTAGTCAGTCCATGAGTGGGACAATTCTTCACCATAGTTTTCATTCTTTCCCAAGCTTTAGTAACATGTTCATTATCAAATTGTTTAAATTTTATTATGTCACTTATCAGGGAGATAATCTTAGCAGGAGGATAATATTTTCCAATGAAAGCATCTTTACACTTAGTCCATGAATCAATACTATTTCTAGGCAAAGATAGCAACCATTCTTTAGCTCTTCCACTCAAAGAGAAAGGAAATAATTTCAGTTTAACAATATCTCCATCCACATCTTTATATTTTTGAATATCACATAGTTCAACAAAATTATTAAGGTGGGCAACAGTATCATCAGTACTAATACCAGAAAATTGCTCTTTCATCACAAGATTTAATAAAGCAGGTTTAATCTCATAGAAAGCAGCAGTAGGAGCAGGTGGAGCAATAGGTGTATAAATAAAATCATTGTTGTTTGTGCTAGTGAAGTCACACAACTTAGTATTCTCAGAGGAACTCATTTTAGCAGAATAAAAGCAAGCAAATAAATAATAGCTATGAAGTAAACTATTTTTTTGTGTTTTTAATAAAGAGAAGCAAACAAGACAAAAATAAAAACAAGACAATAAAAAAATAAAGAGGTTGAGAGTGAGAGACTCCCCTTGCTAGAATACTTCCTTCTCCCCGGCAACGGCGCCAGAAAAAGTCCTTGATGGTGTAGATCTTGCACTCGCTGGGATACCCCAAGAGGAGGGTGTGATGAGCATAGAGGTAGGAGTTTTCCCCTTAGTTAAGAACCAAGGTTATGAATCCAGTAGGAGAAAGAGGACCTTCGGAAGGTTGATGCCACTCACGGTGGTGATGGCGCTCCACCGGTGTCAGCAACAACATGGAACCTACAAACAACACAACCAAAATACTTTGTCCCAACGGTACAGTGAGGTTGTCAATCTCACCGGTCTTGCTGAAAACAAAGATTAGACGTATAGTGTGGAAAATGATGCATGCTTGCAGTATGTAAAGAGAGCATGAAATTGTTGTGGTTTGTTTAACCGTGTGGAAAATGGACCGGGGTTCATAGGTTCACTAGTGGTGTCTCTCCATAAAGATAACATGCTGGGTGAACAAATTACAACTGGGCAATTCACAAATAGAGGTTGCACCGTAGTGCACAATATAACATGATGATTACTATGATATTTAGTGCGGGCATTACAACAATATACATAGACCGAAATCCATCTGCATCTATGACTAATAATCCACCATCAGGTTATCATCTGAACCCCGTTAGGTATTAAGTTTCAAGCAACAGATAACTGCATTAAACAAAGTGTGTAATGTAAGCAATGATTATGCACGCGGGCACTCTCACCGGTGTTTTCTCCCTAATGGCGACATCACATCCTCCCCCTTCACATTTCTGTCACTCGAGCAAGTTAGTGAGGAGGCATGAACCCACTATCAAACATAAATACTCCCTCTTGGAGTCACTAGCAACTACTTGGCCAGAGCAACCACTAGCAACGGAAAGCATGCAAGATCACAAACAGCATATGCAAATAAAGACTATAATCAACTTGGCATAAGTTCAATATTCATCGGATCCCAGCAAACACAACATATAGAATTGCATAAGATCAATCTCGATCATGATAGGCAGCTCACGAGATCTAAACATGGAGGCATATGAGGAGAAGACAACCATCTAGCTACAGCTACGAACCTGTAGTCCAAGGATGAACTACTCACGCATCACTTCGGAGGCATGCATGGTGATGTAGAAACCTCCGGTGATGATCTCCTCTCCGACAGGGTGCCAGAAACAACTTCAGAACCCCCCTGATATAGGGTTGACGGTGACGGCGGCTGCGAAACTTTTCGGGGACTTTTGATCAGGTGTCTAGGGTTTTCCATCCGAGGGGATTAAATAAGCGAAAGGGCAAAGGCGGTGGAGCTCCAGGGACCCCACACCCATAGCTGGCGTGGCCAGGGGGCGCGCCACCCTATGGTATGCCCCCTGGTGCCCGTCTTCGACTCTTCTTCGGTGTTCTGGATGCTTACGGGTAAAATAGGCACTTCGGGATTTGTGGGTTCCAATTCCGAGAATGTTTCCAAAACAACTTTTTTGAAACCAAAAACAGCAGAAAAACAGGGAACTAGCACTTGGTATCTTGTTAATAGGTTAGTCCCAGAAAACGTATAAAAAATGCTATAAATAAGGGAGAAAACAAGTAGCAATTGACATAATATGATCATGGAGCATCAGAACATATAGATACGTTGGAGGCGTATCAATCAACACCTTAAACAAAGCGTTGAAATGGACAGAATTCTCGATAAGTTTATAACACTTTTACCGGATTTTTTCCTGATACCTTTTGTCGGTATTTTTTCTTTTTCCTCCTCTATTTTTTTTTCTAACTTTCCTTTGTTTGTTTAAACAGAGGAGAACCCCTTGCTTACCCAGATTGACAGAATCCGGGCTTTCGGGAGAGTCTTCGCCGCGCTGAAGTCTGCGGGGATGTTACTTATTAATAAGTACATTCCCGACAAAGCAGGAGAACTCTCGGAAGCTAGCAAACTTCCGGAGGCGATCGAGGAGGTGGCAAACCAGAAGGAGTCCTGGTTTCTCTCCGCAGCTCGTGGTGGTGCACGCGTGGCCCTTGGGCTTATGCGTATGCACTACACCACTGCCAAGTCTTGGCGCGTGGTGACCGGTATCCCTCAAGGATACACGGATGCGCAGCGAGCCAGCATCTTCGACTCTGTCAAATGCCACTCTACAAAGATAGCGCAGATGGTGAACATCTCCACCTTCTACCCCGAGGAGGAAATTCTGGAACTCCGGACGATTCCAACAGCGAAGAGGAAGACTCGAATCCCGAAGAGGCCGCTTGATTCCTGGGTAGATGGCAGGAAAAATAGAAGCATTACTATTCTCCCAATGTAATATAATTGTAATGGTATCTATCATTTGTATAAACAAGTACCCCGCTTTTGCAGTAAAATTTATGTATTTGCAAGATTTTTCAGGTTTTAACTCCTTTGCCTTCTAAGTTCTCTGGTTTATATGTTTTGACTGTCCTTAGTGTTGAAATGGCTCAATAGCACTTAATCTTCATGCCAAGTGACTAGGTTTAACCTATGAGTCAAAACTCGGAAACATGGATCGTACTAAGGCATTTTTACTTACTAATTTCAGTGACCCAACACACAAACAATCAGATAATACTTAAGAAATAGTAAGGGCCCGCTTGGCTCCCAGTATTTTAACGAGTTACGGAGGTAAAATTTCACGGACCATCCGAGCTCCTGCTAAAAATCCAGCGCGGACAGTACAAGCTCCGAAATATTATACGGACCGGGAAATATAAACAACAAACCAAGTGAGGCCTAAGGATTTTTGAAAATGTATGAAACTCAGGCACGCAGGCACAATCTGAGTTTCCTTAAGCCTCCTTAGGCTGAGAAGTGATACGTCTCAAACGTATCTATAATTTCTGACGTTCCATGTTGATATTATGCCAATTGCTACATGTTTTCCGCTTGTTTTCCTACGTTTTATTATGTTTTCCGGGACTAACCTATTAACAAGATGCCACAGAGCCAGTTCCCTGTTTTCTGTTGTTTTTTGTTTCAAAAAAGTTGTTCTGGAAATATTCTTGGAATTGGAAAATTCGAAAGCGAGAAGTCCTAAAATTCCTGGAAGCATCCAGAAGTCCCGAAGAGCCCCGGAGGGGGGCCACGGGTCCCCCTGGCCGCGCCACCTAGGGGTGTGGGCCCCCTGGCCACATCCTGGCATCGCTCTTTCGCCCATATATACTCCCCGAGGCATAAACCCTAGGGGAATTGACCTTTTCCGTAAAATACATCTGTAGCTCCGTCGCCGCCGCCGACAAGTTTCGGGGGACAGATCTCTGTTCTGGCACCCTGACGGGACGGGGAAGTGCCCCTGGAAGCCATCTCCATAGACTCCACCACCATCTCCATCGTTGTTGCTGTCTCCTATGATGAGGAGGGAGTAGTTCTCCCCCGGGGCTGAGGGCTCTACCGGTAGCTATGTGGTTCATCACTCTCTCCCATGGTGTGATCTTTATGTGATCATGAGCTTTGTAATCTAGTTGAATATGTAGATTGATCTTCATCTGTTATGCTACTCAAGTGGTTTTGTTATCTCCGTAAACACTTTGATCACGGGGCAAAGGTGACAGTGTGTGCTCCGTGTGGTTTAGCATGATATTTATATCTTATGTTGGAAGGAGAACCTATGAAATTGTGGTGTTTTTTTACTAATTTATGGCGCTCGTAGTGACATTGGGGTGCCCTAGAGAGGGAATATAGACTTGAGGAGTGTTGTTACAGCCCTACGCAATGATTAGTGTTCGTTATCTGACCGGAGAGTGGTTCGGAGTAGCATAGTGAAGAAATGATATTTACGCATTCAATTATGTGATTATTGTTGAGAGTGTCCACTAGTGAAGGTAGGATCCCTAGGCCTTATTTCCAAGCATTGAAACACTGTTTTCCGACTGTTCTGCTACATGTTTGCTTGCTGCCATTTTTATTTCAGATTGCTATTATCACTTATTATCATCCATATTACTTGCATTTTACTCTCTCTTCGCCGAACTAGTGCACCTATATACCTGAAAAGTATATTGGGTGTATTGAGGATATCTTTGACCTCTACCTCCCTGAGTTCGATAAACCTTGGGTGATCCATTTAAGGGAAACTTGCTGTTGTTCTACATACCTCTGCACTTGGAGGCCCAACACTGCTACTAGAATAGAAGTGTGCGTAGACATAAAGCTCTTTTCTGGTGCCGTTGCCGAGGAGGTAAGGTAAAAGGTTCCCACATCCTCGGGTGTGAGTGCTCGAAGTTATTTCCTTTAGATTATGCAATTACATCTTTTTGTTTCTTGTTTTCACTAGTTAGGATTAATGGAAAACAAAAAAATATGAGAGAGCTTTATAATCTTCATATTGAGTTAGGACATGAAGTGTTTGAAGAGAAAATTAAAAAACCTATGGAGCTTTATTTGCATGCTAGTGGCAATGTTATTAGTATGAACTCTTTGAACACCATTATTGCTAATGCTATGGAAAATTCTAAGCTTGGGGAAGCTAGTTTTGATGAATATGATATTTTTAGTCCCCCGAGTTTTGAGGAGGAACTTTTCTTTGATGATACCTTGCCTCCAATATATGATGATTATAATGAGTGTGGTATTCTAGTTCCACCTGTTTACAATGATTAATATGATATTTTCAGTCCACCTACTATTGAGAAAAAAATTAATTATGATTATAATATTCCTCCTATATTTGATGATTATGGTGATGAGAATAATAATGATAGCTATTTTGTTGAATTTTCTCCCACTACTATTAATAAGAATGACTATGCTTATGTAGAGAGTATTAATTCTTTTATGAATATGGCTCATGATAAGAATGTTTCTTGTGATAGTTATATTGTTAATTTTATTCATGATGCTAGAGAAAGTTATTATGAGAGAGGGAAACATCGTTTTATGCATCTCAACAATATTAAGTTTCCCCTCTTTATGTTGAAATTTATGAAGTTGCACTTGTTTTGCTTTCCTATGATAGTCACTTTGTGCTTCGTGGACTT
Organism: Alopecurus myosuroides; assembly: GCA_028641055.1. Classification (NCBI taxonomy): domain Eukaryota; kingdom Viridiplantae; phylum Streptophyta; class Magnoliopsida; order Poales; family Poaceae; genus Alopecurus; species Alopecurus myosuroides. Next base: position 279,241,739 of record CM054062.1, on the reverse strand, counting down.
GTTTTTCTACAAAATTCGTTTTCATAGGAAGTGGGTTAGACTTAAATGTGTTTTATATTTGCTTATTGATGCTCTCTTATTGTGCTTCAACTCTTATTATTATGTGAGCATCTGTTAAAAATCATTGTGCCTAGCGGAAAGGCGTTAAAGAAAAGCGCTACCGGGAGACAACCCGTTTTATTTCTCTGTTTTCAACCCGTATTCCTTTGTTTTCTTTTGTGTGCTTTGCACCTGGGTGTTGTATATTTCCTTAGAAACCCCGCTGTATCTTTTCTTTTGTGTTTTTGTTGAGCCAAGTAAAGCCCCTAGTGGAAATTTGAGGCTATATTTTGGATTTCTGCGCAGAAAACAGATTTCTGCTGTTAATTCCGTTAAATATCACAGAAAATTCAAAATGACCTGAGCTTTTTTTTGCTTAATTCTGAGTTATATACGTAACTTTTCTTAGAAGACCCGTGAGATCCTGGCGCAGGGCTCAATAGGATTAATAGGTTACTCATATCAACAAGTTGCAACTTCTTTTCCGGAAGCTCATCTTGAAAGAACTCCAGTGTTAAGTGTGCTTGGCATGGAGCAATTTGAGGATGGGTGACCGACCGGGAAGTCCTTTCCGCGTGCGCATGAGTGAGGACAAAGTGCGCAGGAAACACTAGTGTAGGTCTGTGGGGCCAGTCTAGAGATTCTAGAGAGCTACCAGGGGTGACAGCCGCTGGCTACGAGTGGCTGGGGTGTTACATTTGGTATCAGAGCCAACCCTCGCGGTTACACAGGCGTGTGCGGGTCAGTGGGTGGACATGTGGGACATGTGCCGACACTGGACGCACAGACGAGTGCCAACAGGGGAAGTTTGTGGTGACCCGACATACCACTACATGTTGTAGTACGCCAGTCGTTGATATAACACTCACAGAACACCGTTTCGCAAATATTACATCCCTCAGGGTGGTACAGTAGAAACATTGCAGGACTGATTGTCATACAACAAATATATTACAGAACCAAATGTACTGACAAGAGGATGAGCTCATGATGAGGTCATCCATTATTGAAGTTAGAACGGCAACTGAAAAGTAAAGCAGGTGCTAACACAGGAACTCAACAACCATCAAGAGAGTCCATGGCTGCTCAATTCGACTGTGATAAGTGTTTATTTCAGACTAAGCTAATCCTAGTCAGACTCATCCCCCTCGGGTTCAACTCCGTACTAAATGATGTAGTTGACTCCTTCCACTCCACCGGAGAGGTCCGGTTCCTCGTAGAAGATGTCTTCTTGGCCTCCGAGGATATTGAAGGATGCTTCTTCTAGGTTTCCATAGCCTAAGCAGGGGTCAAACGGGATTGAATGAGTAACGAGCGTTACTCAGCAAGTTCATTAAGTACAGAAGTAATTGATGCACTAACTACGGTCATCGACTCTAAAGAGTCTAGACAGATGCAAAGTTTTGCCAAACTTTCTTCAAGAGATTACTTCCAATATTGAAAATTATGCCCGCGAGTCTTCACAGGACTAGAACTTCATGGATTTACCTTTCCTGCGGCGTTCGCAGTTCCAACCCGGAACAAGGGGTAACATGCCACATCCTTTTACACTCTGCAGAGGTGCGTTACTTTACCCATGGATGACCAAGACCATGTTGCACAACCAGGCGCGCGATCCTGTCCACTCCCACTCAGGTGTGGGGCCCGGTTGTTGGTCCAAGCCAAACCGTGCTTCTCCGCACAACGCATGCCCACCCATTTCCACCAGCAGGTTGAACGCCTGATTACACCCCTCACGATGGAGATCTTCGCGCCCCTGGCATACACTCATAGATCCCAGAGTCCGTGGGACGTAAGGGCTCCCACCCATGTGCATGTAGTCCCGCAGAACCTACAGCGTACGTCTCTGGCAGCCCGTTGACATGCGAACGAGAAAAGATCACAGCTGACTTACTCCCCCATAGAAGATCCATGGTCAACGCGGTATTTACGGCGCAAGAATTCTGACGGCAGTGGTGATTAATCCAAGGTAGTACTTTCCCGTGCAGATGGAACCTTACTTAGACCTATTCATCATACCATGGCTCCATCCGCCCACTAAACAGAACACTACCACTCGGGTAGTCATTCAATTAGTCATATTATTATAAAAAAATAGGATCATGCATTCTTTTGAGCGGAGGTGGTATTACGATAGGGTTTTGAAAATATTTGTCATGAGATAGTTCAAAGGACATGACCAAGTGATCAACTTGCCTGGATACGGACATGTATTGAATTATGAACCTTGAGGTGGATCCCGACTTCCTTGTTCTACAAAATACCATCATTGTCTGGTAAAGACAATGTTTAAAGAAGCAAACGATGTTATTATGCATAATGATGGGATGTATGCATTTTTTAACTAAATGATCATTTGGTGTACTAAATCTTTTACAATAATTGTTTTGTTTGTGATTACATAACCTTTCAGGATTATTGATGTTATTAATATTATTTTTATGTTATTTTTATTAATTTGATTAATTAATTAAATACTTATTGTTTTCTCAGGAAACATGAATTATGAAATGTTTTGAAATGATTAAATATTAAAATTTAAAAGGATATAATCTTATTTGATTTAATTATTCTAAAACAAGTTTTTATTATAAATTAATTATTTCGAAATTATAAATTTTAAGACTATAAATATTATTGTATTATTATTCTTAACAATTTTTTATAAATAAAAACTTTTCTGAATCATTTATGTTCTAATTATTTGAAATTTGTAGAATTTTATTTATTTATTTATAATTCTTTTATTAAAGAATTATGTCAATTTACCCTGCTGCCCCTAGGGCTGACAGGTGGGTCTATGGGGTTAGGTTGAACCCAACCCGCTGGTCTGGTCGAGCCAGACCAGACCAGACCCGCACTCGCCCGAGCGCTACCCCCCTCTCTTCTTCCTTCCGCCCAAGGCGATACAGAGGCGATCCCCCATCGCCTCCCCTCCGGCGATTTACACCGCCCCTCTCTGGCCAACCCCGCCACCGTGACCTAGCGCCATCGATGCGCCTCCCTACCCTCTACTACTTCCTCCTCTTCGATCTGGTTTTCGCCCTCTGTGCCTCCCGTGGACAACCCCAAACCCTAACCATAGGTTTCGAGTGCCCTTGGTGCTCCACCCCTCTCCGGTGGTTCCGGCTCCTCGAGGTGGCTTCCGGATGCACGGTGGTTTAGGTGTTGTTGCTGCTCGCGATGGCTACAGGTGCGGTGGTGATGCCACAGGGACGGCCTCCTGGAGGCAACCGCGGCTCGCCGCCGTTCATCGCTACTCCAACTGGTTGTGGTCACCTCGAAGGTGACCACCTGTGAGTACCCCTCTCCTTCTCTCTGTCCCCTCACCTCTCACTCTCGCTGTCTCCTTCTTCCCCCTTTCTCTGGAGCCTAGCCATCGTGCTAGCTCATGCCATGCCCCCCCCCCCCCCCGTGAATCTCTCAGTGAGGTTGTGAATGATTGGATTAGCTTTGGGAATTTTTCCCATGGTTTATTTGATATAGAGGATGTGGAGATCTTGCTATGCTCTGTGATGAACTAGGGATTTATTGTGCTCCTAGGTTATCTCTCTGATGCTATGTACTGAGGGATGTTGGTGGTTGTCATCCATGTGCTGGTTGTGGAAACTTATATGGGATTTTACTCTCAATGCCATTTCTGTGAAGTGGCACCCTCTGGTTACTTCTTGTGATAAATTCCTTTGGGTTGGCTATCTGATGAACAGATCCTAATAGCATATATATGGCTTCCTATTTTTCTATGGGTGTACTTGCTTGTTGATAGGTGTTACTCTGAATATTTATTCAGAGAATATGCCATCAACCAATGGTTTCCATTTACTATTTTTATGTCCTGATGCAATTGTTCTGAGGTATTAGATCTTTGGATCTGGTGCCCAGCAACCATGTGTGTGTGTGACATGATACAGTAGACCTTGGCTCATGATTTGACTCAGGATCCTTTTGCTAAAACATTTATATCTTGTTGATCTTATGCTTCTTTGCATCAAATAATAAGAACAGATCACTACACATGATTTCTTTTACTTCTTTGAGGCTTATAAATTAAGAACAGATACTTGCACTTGTTTTCTTTGCCCTCAAGACAATGATGCATAGTCTCAGTCCTTTCCTAAATAAGAACAGATGCTAGACTTGATAGATCTATCCCAATGATGAGTTTAGCATAGCATCAATATGCCTCTCTGAGGGTACTAGCATCCCAACCAATCTTGTGTGCAACTAGCCAATGAATGGCTTAGAGGGTACAAAGAATATTCACCTTAGGTGATGATCAAAATGGTTGGTGGATTTTGGTGCTTGTGGCTTGCTTGATTATCTTCTTTTGTTTCCTGGTACCTTGGCCTTATATACTTGATTGCGGGCTTGCAATCAATTGCTCCAGTATCAAGTGGAGTGGATGATTTGGTGGTGTTCTTCTCCTGTTCTTGTTTGCTTGAGCAGGGGAAAGTGAGGTGTGTTTCCCCCTCTTGCGGCTGTTGGGTTTTTTATACCCTAAGTGTTGTTTTGACAGCACAAAAGTTGGTGCCTGAGTGTGCTGTGTGCTTATACATGACTATGTTGTGTGCCTGCTTGCCTAGTGAGAAGATATTTTCCCAGGCATTCGGCTGATCTTATCCTATCTGGTATTTTTCTTATGATGCCAGTTGTAATTCCTGGTCCTTGCCCATGATGTTGGTCTGAGGCTAAACTTAACAGAACAGATACTACACATCTTATATTTAACCCTGTGATGATCTAATCAGTGCAACTCACTCACAACCTGAGGGTACTAACCCCCTCCTAACCATTTCTATTTTGGTTTAGTGTTTTTGTTTTGCAGGTGTTGAAGAAATTAGCTGCTATGGATTAGATAGGTTTAGTTCTGCGATTAATTCCTTGTAATAGCTCATTTATATAATTGTTGTAATTTTTCTATTTTTGGACCCCATTGTAAAGACATTGTATCTTATGTATTTATCAATAAAGTTTAATTGTCTTTCTATATTTATACTTGTTAATATTTAGGGATAATTCAATATTTGCTATCTCAAATATGAGTCTGATGATTTATACTTAAGATATAATCTTGTCTATCTAATTTGATTTCAAATTCAAATATAGCTCAAACTCAAATTCTAATATTCCTAAATTCAAATAATTCAAACTTTTGTATCTCAAATTCAAATATAACCCAGAGGTCATGTCGAAATTCCATCAACTTACGGTAAACATCTATCTAAGAATCAGTTACTTGGTGGAACCTCATCACTCCGGGGTTTCAATTTTGCGAAAAATTTATTCAGGTTTTTGCAAACACATGCATGCAGATGCACAAATTAATATTCTACCCCCCGTGAGTTCCTAAACGCTGGGACATTACAGTCTTTCCTCCTTAACGATAACTTCGTCCCGAAGGTGTAACAATAATACCTGAAGAGCTCGGGGTAGTTCTGTCGTAATTCCTCTTCCTTCTTTTAGGTAGCCTCACGTTCAGGATGATGTTTCCACTGTACTTTATAGTACTTTATTGCTCGGTTTCGGAGTCTTTTCCAATCTTCGGCTAGAATCTTTTCTGGTTCCTCCACATATGTGAGGTCTGATTCCAGTTCTAACTCCTCCTGGTTAACAGAATCTTCTGGCTCCTTCAAACACTTTCGGAGTTGGGATACGTGGAAAACATTATGAACTTGTTTTAATCTTTCGGGTAGCTGTAGATTATAAGCTACATTCCTGTTCTTTGCCAGAATCTTGTAAGGTCCTATATACCGAGGACTTAACTTTCCCTTAACTCCGAACCTCGTAAGCCCTTTCATCGGACTGACTCGGAGATAGACCATATCCCCGACTTCTGGTTCCCATGTTCTTCTTTTCTGATCTGCATAACTTTTTTGACGACTTTGAGCTATTTTCAAACGGTCTCTAATGATATCAATGATACGTTGTTGATCCTTGACGTAATCTGGTTCAAACTCAGACTTGCCTCCGGTCTCAAACCTACAAATTGGTGATCTACACTTTCGTCCGTACAGTACTTCAAAGGGTGCTGCTTTCAGACTGCTTTGGTAACTATTGTTGTATGAGAATTATGCTAATGGTAGATGTTCATCCCATGATCAACCAAAATCCAGAGCACATGCCTGAAGCATGTCTTCCAAAATCTGATTCGTTCTTTCAGTTTGCCCTCCGGTCTGAGGATGATAAGCAGTACTGAAATCTAGTTGTGAACCTAAAGCTTCCCGAAGTTTTCTCCAGAATACCGAAGTAAACACAGATCCTCGATCTGAAACTATTCTTTTTGGTACTCCATGTTTACTGACTATCTCCTTGACGTATATATCCACCAGCTTCTCAGCGTTATCTTTCTGATTGATTGGCAGAAAATGTGCACTTTTGGTCAACCTATCCACAATAACCCAGATCATATCCTTGTGGTTCTTAGTCTTTGGTAAACCTGTAATGAAATCCATACCAATCTCCTCCCACTTCCATTCTGGAATATCTAAGGGTTGTAATGGCCCTGCTGGACTTTGATGTTCAGCCTTTACTCTCTGACACGTGTGACATTCAGAAACATACTTGGCAATATCTCTCTTCATATTGTTCCACCAAAATATGTCTTTGAGATCCATGCACATCTTGGTACTCCCAAGGTGAATAGAGTATGGTGTCTCATGTGCCTCGCGGAGTATCAACTTCTTGATCTCCGGAATATCGGGTACACAAAGCCTCTTGTTGAACCATAATGAACTATGTTCACCTAAGTGAAATACGGAAGGTCTTCCTTCCCCAGTTCTTTGGAGTTCTTCTTTTATGAATGGATCTTCGTCTTGCCGCCGAATTATCTCATTCCTAAGATCACTTTTTATTTCTTCCATGACCTGCATGGTGTACACGCCCCCCAAAGATTGTACCTCCAGTATATCAATCTCTGCTTGTTCTATTTCTCTCTTCAGCTCTTTTGGCAATTCATATTGAATTGGTTGACTGTCAGTACTCTTCCGGCTTAAAGCATCAGCTACCACATAAGCTTTTCCCGGTGTATAGTTGATGGTAAGATCGTAATCCTTGATCAATTCTAACCATCTCCTCTGCCTCAGATTTAATTCTTTCTGAGTGAAGAAATATTTGAGACTCTTATGATCTGTGTAAAGCTCACACTTTGATCCATAAAGAAATGACCTCCATCTCTTCAAAGCAAACACTACAGCTGCCAATTCTAAATCATGAGTTGGGTAGTTAACTTCATGTGGTTTGAGATGTCTCGAACCATAAGTTATCACCTTACAATCTTGCATGAGTACTGATGATTCCCAAGTGCAGGAGATCAATTGTAGTACCTTTCGATAAGTATTTGAGTGTCGAACCCACGAGGAGCTGAAGGTAAGCTATCTATTCTCTAAAGCCCTATAACCCTCTTATATGGCTGTTTATGCAAAGCAATAAGTTTGACTAAAGGGAACTAACTAATTAAAAGCAAGTGACATGGAGTGTGGTTTTTCTAGTAACTAGTGAAGCAAGTTTAAAATGCAAGTAATCCTAAAGCAAGTTTCTAAAGCAAGTTTCTAAACAAGTTTCACAAGTAGCAAACAGCAAATATCTCAAGTATCTCAAGGGAGCAAGTGTTCTAGCAATAGGTGTTCCGTTCGTGTGGTTGTCACAATTAGTGAAGCACATGTTTTAGTCTTAGTTGTTTCTTCTAGGAAGGATCCATGAATAGGTATAGTCAAGTAAATGATCTACAACCCCTTATGATGGATCATGTGGCCAAGTAAATGACTGCACAAGATTGATTAAGACATAAAGTTCCACCATAGCCTTACGTTCTAAGGTCCCCTATATATATCCCCAATAACTTAACTTTGTGGCTCGGTCTCAGGTTACTGTCACTCCCAAGTCACCACCACTCCATTATGCTACCGGTGATCACCTTACATGCATTCCCCAACATATGCGTGCACTCATATATTGTACATAAAGACAATCATAGAAGATAACAAACTTGTATACAACCAATCAACGAACTATTTCACCATTGCCAAGAACAATTCACTACTCAAACATAGACGGGGAGACACAATACATCAAGAGAATATAGTATTGCATCATACATCGTGTTTTCCAAGAGATTACGGTAGAGAGATGGAGCTGATCTTGCTGTAGATGTTGATGATGAACACGCCGGAGGGGGGTGGAGCCCTCCGGGGGTGATCCCGGCGGCGTTTCCCCCCTCCGATCTTCTCCGGCGGTAGCCTTCTGTCTCTCTGTTTCGTGGTTTCGTCTCTCGGCGCCGCCTCCTCCTCGAAAAGGCCAGGGGACCCTGTATATAGTCGTTTTTAGGTCACGAGACACTCGGGAGAAGAAAGATCGACGGAATCGGAGCCACGGGGGCAAAAAAGGGGCCTCTCACGCGGCCAAGGAATCTGGCCGCGTGGAGGGTCCTATTTGCCACCTGGTTGGCCTTTTGGCCCTCTACTTTGTCCCATGGTCTTCGTCTCGAAAATTCTGAACCATGCTCTTTGGCCTTGCCCTTTTTGGAGTCCCGAAGCTCCCGGAAAGTCTGGAACACTAAAAAGTACGTTTTCTGGGAAAACAGGGTTATAACCAAAAGAAGGGGGATTGTTTAGAAAATCCCCAAAATCATTATAAAACATGAATATAAGTTGCTAATATGTAGGAAAAACAAGTAATAACATCCAAAGTTCATGTATGCATTTTACATGCATCAACATCCCCAAGCTTAACCCATGCTCGTCCTCGACTATGAAGGTGATAAAACTAACATGGACTTTGCATATTGAAACAATCATGGGATATCAAGGAGGATTATTCATGCTACATATAATCAAATGATTAATACTAGAAAGGAGTAGCAATATACAATTCATGTTGTAAGAAATATCAAATATGCAAGCAAAGATGCTTCATGAAAGTTCACAAAGTGTATAATGAAATAAAAGCACTATGGACCAAATGCATACACAAAATGAAAAATAAAATCCTATGTTGGTCAAAGAATAGCATAATGGAAAATAGAAAATATGGTGGACACTTTGGATAAAATTGAGTAGAGGTAAAACATGATCAAGTCTTATTTAGCCTCTAAATTATTCAACTAAAATTACTAATTGAAATGTGGTATCCATTGATCTAGAACTCTCATTGCCCGTTTATCACTAGCATCTTAAATGGTGAATGTTGAAGTAATGTGAATGACAAGGTGGTTGAAAGCCTCATGCCCCGTGAGTGTGAAAACCTACTCCATGATTACTCAACTTAAGATTCCTAATAAGCTTTGTACAATCATAATAAGTATTAATGACATCATAGAGAACCGCAAAGAGGTACCTCTTTCCCCATGACATGGAAACAAGCCCATGTCACAATGACAAGACAAACAAACGGAGTAGACTCATCATCCTTTTTATTTTCATTCACTATTATGCATAGCTTCTTATTTTATTGTAGGATGTGTTGTAGAGTCACTCAAGCTGTAAGTAAATTTCCACCATGATAAAGCATGGCTTGGGTTAGCGGCCCAATGCATTTCTCTAGTCATATAGATACTTACTCATCAAAACTTACTATTCCTCTATTTCATTTCGGCATGGCAGGAGTCCAAAAACAAAAGTACATGATATCAACCAAATGTAAATTTTTGTGCAATGTTGAAAGCTTTCCGGTGATACACGTTTATAGCTAGCTCCCAACCACACACTTGTCAAACGCAAAACTTGTGGCTCCCATTATTGGGTCATGTTTATTAGATGCATAAAAAGTAAAGTGTGCCTTCAAAAGTTCGTGAGAGTCCTATCCCAAGTTCAACCCATGACAATTAATAAAGTGAATATCTTAATTTATAACATAAATAACACAATAACATGGTGAACATACTCGGAATAGCAATGAAGCTAATGGGAAGATATGGTGGACTCACTGGAAATACTTAGCTAAGGAGTGTTGGAAACAAGTTTTTACTTGTTGGAATTTTTAAATTTTTGGCTAGCAAGAGGGAGATAGTTGACCAGCTACTGTGCATACATATGTCCATAGAACTACTCATTTCATGAAAAACTAAATAAACCAGCAATTAACATCAAGGACATGAATAAGAGATAGCTCAAGACAACATTATTGCAAATTTCTACACATAAAAAGCCTATAAATCATGCAAACATATGTAGCTCTTCAAATCAACCATGGAATCCCTATTCCAAGTCATAATACTAGCATCCAATACATTCCAACCCCAAACTCCAGTAGCTCAATCTCATATAAAATGATGGGTGTGGTCTTATCAAAACAAAAATAAAAACAAAAACTAGACGCTTCAAGTCTCTACGATAAATGCTTTGCTTAGAAAACAGAAAGTAGACGTGTGCTAACCAAAAGAGTGTAGCTCCAGTGGGGTGTTCATCACATCCCCAAGCTTATGGCTTTCACCATTATTGGATGTCTTGAGGTGCAGCTTCTCTATTCCCTGTGAAAAAAACTTCACAAAACATGTTTCTCCCATTCTTTTTCCGTGGGGTGAGATTAGTAAGGACAAACAAATCACATGCTTGTTGTGCAAAATTCCAAATCAAATGCTCCAGTAGATAGACAATAAGGTTCATTATGTTGTAAGTTCACTCTCTTGCTTGAAATAATCATGGAAATTCGATTCCCAAGCCCAAAGAGTGCATAAAACAAAAGAAGGCAGAATCTGTCCAGAAAAGCAACAGCAGCAAAACGAACGTTTTTACCTAAGCTAGACTCGTCAAAAAATTAAGCCAATTGTTGTGCTTACAGAGGACGAAAAGTTGCAGAAAATACTAAAAAATTAGCTCAATCCGACATACCAATAAAAAACGTAAAATCATACGGTGAGAAGACTTGTGCTGAAACAGAAATTTCATGCACTAGGATAGCAACTTATAAGTCCAAATGGGTTTGACTTGACTCTTTATTGAAAACTCCAGAATTAAAACAAAAAAAACTAATCTCTTGAGACATCAACAGGACACTATGAAAATCCAAACAAAAACAACCGGGTTGCCTCCCGTAAAGCGCTTTCTTTATAGCCATATAGCTAGGCTTTACTTACTTAACATCATGATGGTTGGAGTGAGGTGGCTCGACATCCCCAAGCTTGGATTCTTGTACTTATTTGATACATGTAGGGTGATCCCAGGGGTACGTCCCCAAGTTTGATTGGTTGTCCCTCTTGATATTTGTTCATCTCACTCAACTCTTCCTCCTGAAAAATTCTTCTTACACAAATCTCAACATAAAACTTGATTAGAGGGGTTAGTGCCTCCATAAATAAAATCCACATAGGTACATCAAAGACACATCATGAGTTGATTCTAAATATTAACTACTGTTACTACAGTTGTGCATTGCTCCTTGATCAAAAGAACCACACAAAACACAAGTAATGAGAGCAATGCAAAATAAAGACATAATCTGCCAAAAACTGAACAGCCCGTAAAGAGTGAATTTTTAGAGGCACTTAAGTTGCTCAAATCAGAAAACTTAAAACTAATGAAATATGTAGTGATAACTAAATATTTCTGTCGTAAATTACCAGGTCAAAATTCCACTTCTGTGATTTTAAACATTTTTCGCAGTGAAGTTAAGGAATCTGTTTTCTTGACAGCTAATTACTATTGTTTAATCCTATCTCTCATATAAGATTATTCTTTCCATTTAAGATGAGAAATAAGACAGAAATGTGATGTTACAGTAGTGAACTAATATTTTTATTGTTTTTAGCTTTGGAAAAAGTTTTAATGATAGAGACTTTGCAATGGTTTCATTGGCATGAACAACACATGTTCAAGGTCGACCCCAACTTCTCCATTACTCATCCTTCTCATTTACTTTCCCAAATTTTTTATAAAATGAAAATCTTAAACTAAATGATACATAACAGTTGTAAAGACATAAATGTGTGCTCAAACCGAATAGAAAATTAAAGCATAAGGAACACACAAAAAAATATTAAACAATTTATTTTTAAGTCTAACCCATTTCCTATGCATTGGCATTTTGTAATGAAACAAATAAAAGAAGCACATAATAGCAAGCATAGAAAGGTAGATCAAGTGCAACTTCAATACTTTCAGCATAAAGAGGGGAAACTTAATATTGTTGAAATATGTGTAACCATGTTTCCCTCTCTCATAATAATTTTCAGTGGCATCATGAATAGATTCAACAATATGAATATCACATAAAACATTCTTATCATGAGCCATATGCATAAAAGAATCGCTACTCTCCACATAAGTAAAATCCTCATTAGTGATAGTGGGAGTTAAACATTCATAATTTTCATTGCAATCATCATATATAGGAGCCATAGTATCATCAAAGTGAATTTTCTCCTCCAAGCTTGGGGAACTAGAAATATCATGCTCATCAAAACCAACTTGCCCAAGCTTAAAACTTTCCATAGAATCAGCAAGTATATCATTTTTTTACTCAATAGTAGGGGGACTAAAAATATCATATTCATCAAGACAAACTTCCCCAAGCTCAAGGTTTTCCTTAGCAATAAAGGTGTTCAAAGAATTAGTACTACCACAAATATGATTGTTGTGCAAATAATTTTTCAATTTCTCCTCAAACACTCCATGTCCTAATTCAAGGTAGATATTATACAGTTCTAAAATTGTTTGGTTGTTTTCCATTTTATAATTTTTTTTGTGTGTTTTAGGTTTATATGTTAGTATGCAATACAAACAAGAATAAAAGCTTAGCACAACGCTCCCCGGCAACGGCGCCAGAAAAGTGCTTGATGACTCCCAAGTGCAGGAGATCAATTGTAGTACCTTTCGATAAGAATTTGAGTGTCGAACCCACGAGGAGATGAAGGTAAGCTATCTATTCTCTAAAGCCCTATAACCCTCTTATATGGCTGTTTATGCAAAGCAATAAGTTTGACTAAAGGGAACTAACTAATTAAAAGTAAGTGACGTGGAGTGTGGTTTGTCTAGTAACTAGTGAAGCAAGTTTAAAATGCAAGTAATCCTAAAGCAAGTTTCTAAGCAAGTTTCACAAGTAGCAAGCAGCAAATATCTCAAGTATCTCAAGGGAGCAAGTGTTCTAGCAATAGGTGTTTCGTTCGTGTGGTTGTCACAATTAGTGAAGCACATGTTTTAGTCTTAGTTGTTTCTTCTAGGAAGGAGCCATGAATAGGTATAGTCAAGTAAATGATCTAAAACCCCTTATGATGGATCATGTGGCCAAGTAAATGACTTCACAAGATTGATTAAGACATAAAGTCCCACCATAGCCTTACGTTCTAAGGTCCCCTATATATATCCCCCAATAACTTAACTTTGTGGCTCGGTCTCAGGTTACTGTCACTCCCAAGTCACCACCACTCCATTATGCTACCGGTGATCACCTTACATGCATTCCCCAACATATGCGTGCACTCATATATTGTACATAAAGACAATCATAGAAGATAACAAACTTGTATGCAACCAATCAACGAACTATTTCACCATTGCCAAGAACAATTCACTACTCAAACATAGACGGGGAGACACAATACATCAAGGGAATATAGTATTGCATCATACATCGTGTTTGCCAAGAGATTAAAGTGGAGAGATGGAGTTGATCTTGTTGTAGATGTTGATGATGAACACGCCGGAGGGGGGTGGAGCCCTTCGGGGGTGATCCCGGCGGTGTTTCCCCCCTCCGATCTTCTCCGGCGGCAGCCTTCTGTCTCTCTGTTTTGTGGTTTCGTCTCTCAGCGCCGCCTCCTCCTCGAAAAGGCCAGGGGACCCTTCATATAGTCGTTTTTAGGTCACGAGACACTCGGGAGAAGAAAGATCGACGGCATCGGAGCCACGGGGGCAAAAAGGGGGCCTCTCACGCGGCCAAGGAATCTGGCCGCGTGGAGGGTCCTCTTTGCCACCTGGTTGGCCTTTTGGCCCTCTACTTTGCCCCATGGTCTTCGTCTCGAAAATTCTGAACCGTGCTCTTTGGCCTTGCCCCTTTTTGGAGTCCCGAAGCTCCCAGAAAGTCTGAAACACTAAAAAGTATGTTTTCTGGGAAAACAGGGTTAGAACCAAAAGAAGGGGGATTGTATAGAACATCCCCCAAATCATTATAAAACATGAATATAAGTTTCTAATATGTAGGAAAAGCAAGTAATAACATGCAAAGTTCGTGTATGCATTTTACATGCATCAAGTACACAACCCAATCCACTCTTGGATGCATCACAATATACGGTGTAATCCTTTCCTGGTTCAGGTACTGCTAAGATTGGAGCTGTTGTTAAACGTTTCTTCAACTCTTGAAAACTGGCTTCACACTTATCTGACCATATGAAAGGAGTATTCTTCCTTAGCAAGTTGGTCATTGGCCCGACTATTTTTGAAAATCCTTCAATGAATCTTCTATAATAGCCGGCCATTCCAAGGAATCCTCGAACTTCCGTGACATTGGTTGGTGCCTTCCAATCCAGAACTGACCGTACCTTGTAAGGATTTACTGCAATACCTTCCTTGCTGATAACATGTCCAAGAAATTCTACTTGGTCTAACCAAAACTCACACTTACTGAATTTGGCATATAGCTGATGTTCCCTCAGAACTTGTAGTGCTATCCTTAAGTGCTTGGCATGATCTTCTTTGTTCTTCGAATATATCAGGATGTCATCGATGAACACAATTCCGAACTTATCCAAGTATGGCATGAAGATCTTGTTCATCAAATTCATAAAAATAGTGGGTGCATTGGTCAGTCCAAAAGGAACAACCAAATATTCATGATGTCCATACCTTGAAACAAAAGCTGTTTTGGGTACATCTTCTGGTTTAATCTTGATCTGATGGTACCCTGGTCTGAGATCGATCTTGGAGAACACTCCAGCTCCATAAACTTGATCAAACAAATCTTGTATTCTTGGTAATGGATACTTGTTCTTGATAGTGGCATTGTTCAGGTTTCTGAAATCACCACACATTCTTCTACCTCCATCTCTCTTGTCCACAAATATCACTGGTGATCCCCATGGTGATACACTTTCTCTGATGAATCCCTTGCTTTCCAGTTCATCTAACTGTTCTTTAAGTTCCTTTAACTCCTTAGGACCCATCTTGTATGGTGCTGAGCAATAGGTGATGTACCTGGTATCAAGTCAATGGTAAACTCGATCTCCCTATCTGGTGGCATTCCCGACAATTCTGCTGGAAAAACATCCGGAAACTCATTGACTACTGGTATATCTTCTAACTTAGCTTCATTGAGTGAGTTGAGTTGGAGTTCAGCCTCCACATGAGTATGCGTATCTGCTTGATAAGTAACTCTTCCTCCTCCAGGTCTCCTAAGAGAAACTGTCTTCTCCTCACAATCAATCAAAGCTCCATTCTCCGCCATCCAGTCCATTCCAAGAACAACATCAATGTTCTTCAAAGAATAACGAATAGGTCCGCGTAATAAGTGCAACCACAGATCATGATGACTTGATCTGGCCTTGCAC
Organism: Alopecurus myosuroides; assembly: GCA_028641055.1. Taxonomy (NCBI): domain Eukaryota; kingdom Viridiplantae; phylum Streptophyta; class Magnoliopsida; order Poales; family Poaceae; genus Alopecurus; species Alopecurus myosuroides. The sequence continues at coordinate 279,226,228 of CM054062.1, read as the reverse complement.
GCGTAACTAAGAGCGTACCTCCCGCCGTCATAACGGTAAGAGGACATTCTAAACGCGAACACCTTACCCCATACTTATCCACAAAATAACTAGAGATGACTGAGGTGGTGGCACCGGTATCAAATAAAACCTTGCCATATTGTGTAAGAAGACTGAGCGTACCTAACACGGTGGTGTCCGAGTTGTCAGCCTCCTCCAGAGATGTGCAGTTCAGTTTCCCGAAGGGTCTTGCTTGTTTGCCATTACTGTTCTTCCCACTGCCGCTGCTTCCGGCAGAGAATCCGCTTGCTCCTCCGGGCCTTGCTCCACCCTTGTTGAAACCTCCTCCAGTTGTCTTGTTAGGGAAATCTGGCTTAATGTGCCCCTCTTTTCCACAACCAAAACAAACAATCCTGGGCTTCTTGCACTCACTCTTGAAATGCCCCGGAAGCCCACAACCATGACAGATTATCTGATTCCTTGGATTGAATGGTCCACGATTGATCGAGGCTCCTCCCGACTTTATTCTTGGCTTGAAACTCAAGTTTGTAGTAGGTCTACTGGGTTGAAACTTTTTGGGCTCAAACTTGGCCTTCTTTTGTCGGTTCTGCTGAACCAACTTGTAATCGTTCTCCCAGGTAACCGCAGAGTTCATCAACTCCTGAAAGTTAGCTGGTTTGGATGTTCTTAATTGCATGGCTGCATAGGGATCCATCTCTCTCAAGAACCTCTTGATTTTCTTCTTGTCGGTATCAACTTCATCAGCAACATATCTGGAAAGCCTGCTGAACTCATTGACATACCATATCATATGGTGTGTCCCATGTTGAAGGTCCTCAAATTGCCTCCTCATAAGCTCCATGACGCTGTCAGGGACATGATATTCCCTGAATTTCTCCTTGAACTCATTCCACTTGAATTCCCTTTCCGGTGGCTTCATAACAATCTGGTTATCCCACCATGCTGCTGCGGTACCATTTAGAAGGTGTGTAGCAAAGCGCACCTTCTCTTCGTCACTGGCCTTGATAGCCTTAAGATTCCTTTCCATATCGACTAACCAGTCTTCAGCCTCCATGGGATCCTTGGTCGTAGCGAACGGTGCTAGTTTAGTCTTGAGGACATCTGACAGTGTTAACGTCCTTGGTTCAGCTGCTCTCCCAGGTCCCACCTGGTTAAGCAGTTCTTGCATGAATTTATTTTGATTCTCCTGTACAAATTTCATGTATTCCACGAAATTCTGCTCCGCCAATGGCCTGAGTGGTGGTGGTGGTGGCAACTCTGCTTTGGCAGCGTCCTCATCAGCCTTGGCCTTGTTCTCCCGTTCCAGACGCTGAGCGTCTGCTTCACTAGTTCCGCCACTCTCCATAACCCCTTAGTCCTGCAATGTGAAGCGAACAAACTCATAATTACATCATGCTCATGCTTTCTGAGCCTCACTTCACATGCAACACTAATCACACAAGAGAACCAAAAATCCAAATCCAGATACAAACAACATATTACACATATTATACATATACTTATATGTTTGTTACAAGCCTTCACCGCAGTGAATACAGAAAGTACAACAGTAGGAAACACAACTGGGTCGCGCTGACACTCCGACCCTTATTTAGGTACATGGCTCGAAACCCCAGACTACTACTTAACTCAAGCCCTCACTTCCACTCCTTGGATGTCACTGTACTACTCCGAGTACATACCAGGAGTCCACCATGTGTAACGTGGAGTCTTGCGCACCGCCTCAGGATAAAATGGCATCCCCGATGGCACATAGTCTATGTCAGAAGTATCCATAGACTGGGTATCGCTCAAAGAGAGCCAGTCCATGTCCAGATAATCATCAGAATAAGACACAAACTCCTCAGTACTAGTGTACTGCGAGGCTTCCCCTTCTGCGAAGCAAGTGGTACTCGTGCAGTGGCTGTGATCAAACGGGTCCTCCTTCATCGGCTGGGCTTCATCCGGCTCCTCCTCATCAGATGAGATACTTATAGCGACAATATCTGCTTCCTCAGCTGCCACTATATCCACACTATCCTGATCCTCATCCTGTGACATATAGTCACATGGAATCGGATGCTGACTAGTACCAGGATACCAGTCATACCTCTAGTCATAAGAGTTCTCAATAAAGGAATCTGATTCTAGGACCCCACCAAAAGTGTTTGGCTTTATGTCTCCGGGTGTATCCGATATGTCAAACGGATCATAGGGTTCTTGCTCACTAGGTGGTATAACAGGATAGTGAATGGGTTCTGGTGTGGTGGAATACCTGTACTGCCTATCATGGTGTGATTTCCTAGATGACTCGGGTCCTGGGGTATAATAAGGTTCATCACTCTCCTGAGCCTTCTGCTTCCCCTTTTGCTCAGGGCTAGGTGGTTTGGTTAGATCCTTCAACATTCCATCTTTTTCATCAACAATGACCTGATGTGTCTTGTAGAAAGATCCTACCAACTTCCTGTAGCGATCTAAAAGGTTAGTGGCTATCTTAGGCTTGGTTTTGATCAACACAGAATGGTCGAGTGCCAACTCTGTGCTTAGAAGGGCGTGCGGTATAGCTGTGAAGCTAGTACCTGACAGCTGACTAGCTTTATACTCCCTGATGGTGGCTAAAGCTTGGACTAAAGCATGTTGGTATGCTGCCATCTGGCTTCTCCCTTCACCACTAGGTGTGGTTATTTGTGGGGTTAACTCCCTAGGTATTAAAATTAATACCCGATACTTCAAAACCATCTCCCCGTCCTTATACGTGTAAGTGTTGACTTGAAGGTTGGTGCCAAACTCGAAAGATCAGAGCAAAGCTCGCAGTTGCTCAGTCAACTCTCCCTTGTAGTGGTCCAACCTCTCATGTTTAACCCACTCCGTTCTCCCGGAACTCCCGCCGTTCATGATCACTGTTCACAAATAACATAAATGTTATTATTAGATCATTATAAAGATTCAATATTCTGGAAATATGACCAGAATATTCCCAAGTGAATACCTATCATACTTCCAGTGAATTCTTTATTGGTACGTTCTAAAACCCTACATGGTATATCCCTTTACTAGGTTTCCAACCTAAGGTCAAAGCAATTGCTCTCATACCAGCTGTGGTGACCCGGCATACCACTGCATGTTGTAGTACGCCAGTCGTTGATATAACACTCACAGAACACCGTTCCGCAAATATTACACCCCTCAGGGTGGTACAGCAGAAACATTGCGGGACTGATTGTCGTACAACAAATATATTACAGAACCAAATGTACTAACAAGAGGATGAGCTCACGATGAGGTCATCCATTATTGAAGTTAGAATGACAACTCAAAAGTAAAGCAGGTGCTAACACAGGAACTCAACAGCCATCAAGAGAGTCCATGGCTGCTCGATTCGACCGTGATAAGTGTTTATTTCATACTATGCTAATCCTAGTCAGACTCATCCCCCTCAGGGTCAACTCTGTACTGAATGATGTATTCGACTCCTTCCACTCCACCGGAGAGGTCCGGTTCCTCGTAGAAGATGTCTTCTTGGGCTCCGAGGATATTGAAGGATGCTTCTTCTAGGTTTTCATAGCCTAAGCAGGGGTGAAATGGGATTGAATGAGTAACGAGCGTTACTCAGCAAGTTCATTAAGTACAGAAGTAATTGATGCACTAACAACGGTCATCGACTCTAAAGAGTCTAGACAGATGCAAAGTTTTGCCAAACTTTCTTCAAGAGATTACTTTTAATATTGAAAGCTATGTCCGCCAGTATTCACAGGGCTAGAACTTCATGGAGTTACCTTTCCTACGGCAATCGTAGTTCCAACCCGGAACAAGGGGTAACATGCCACATCCTTTTACACTCTGCAGAGGTGCGTTACTTTACCCATGGATGACCAAGACCATGTTGCATAACCAGGCGCGCGATCCTGTCCACTCCCACTCAGGTGTGGGGCCCGGTTGTTGGTCCAAGCCAAACCGTGCTTCTCCGCACAACGCATGCCCACCCATTTCCACCAGCAGGTTGAACGTCTGATTCCACCCCTCACGATGGAGATCTATGCGCCCCTGGCAGACACTCATAGACCCCAGAGTCCGTGGGACGTAAGGGCTCCCACCCATGTGCATGTAGTCCCGCAGAACCTACAGCGTATGTCTCTGGCAGCCCGTTGACATGCGAACGAGAAAAGATCACAGCTGACTTACTCCCCCCATAGAAGATCCATGGCCAACGCAGTATTTACGGCGCAAGAATTCTGACGGCAGTGGTGATTAATCCTAGGTAGTACTTTCCCGTGCAGATGGAACCTTCCTTAGACCTATTCATCTTACCATGGCTCCATCCGCCCGCCAAACAGAACACTACCACTCGGATAGTCATTCAATTAGTCATATTATTATAAAAAAAATAGGATCATGCATTCTTTGGAGCGGAGGTGGTATTACGATAGGGTTTTGAAAATATTTGTTATGAGATAGTTCAAAGGACATGAGCAAGTGATGAACTTGCCTAGATACGGATAGGTATTGAATTCTGAAGCTTGAGGTGGATCCCGACTTCCTTGTTCTACAAAATACCATCATTGTCTGGTAAAGACAATGTTTAAAGAAGCAAATGATGCTATTCTTTACTATTAAGGTTACTGTGGCGGTGAGGCGGTGTCACACTTTCACTAAATTACAGAAGGAATGCCACCATAATGCCTAACTAACTCAACGCATGCATGCACTAACAAACAATATCTATCTCAACTAACCCAATTATCCATCTAATTTTTAATATGTCTCTCCTCTTCTTTCTCCTCGTATGCACATGAGAACTAACTAACACAACGCATGCATGCACTAACAAACAATATCCACCTCAACCAACATAATTATCCATCTAATTTTTAATATGGCGCCTCTCCTCTTTTTTAATACTTCCTCTTTTAACACACGAGAACTAACTAACACAACGCATGAATGCACTAATAGAATTATCCATCTAATTTTTAATACTTCTATTAAGGGATTGGCCATGGAAATTAAGCAGTCATCAGGACGCGTCCGCTTCCTGCTAGGTTCATCTAGGCCGATATTAGGAGCAGCTCTTAAGGCCACATTGCAAAGAACGTCACCGCCCAGCACCGGGTAGAGAGTTGATGCCATGCTCCGCTCTTTGCTGCCCATCGCGTGGCCATGGCCTCCGCCCCATTCCTCGCTTGTCGTCACCCCGCTCTTTGCTATCAACGTCTACACGCGCCCGCCGTGCGGATTTCCCGCTCATCTTTATCCGTCGGCATGCCCCTTTTACGCTCACGCGTTACCGTATCGGCACGCCTGCTGAGCAAGTTATCCGGTCCGACAATGGAACATCATCTCATCTGGGAGGCGGGAGATTGTGTTGCGTGACCGGCAACGTGCGCAGAGGACGTCGACCACGTGTGAGCGAGGTGAGGCGACCTTATGTTTCATCTCGTGATGTAAGAAACAACTCTCCATAATCCATTTGTGTCCTTCAATAGCATGAGATGGGACTATGGGAGTGTGTTGCTATTACGAAGTTGAGTTTCAGCCATGGAGTCGATACTATTTTGCACAGAAGGTGTTTGATTATTTGCCCATTGAGTTCGGAATGGTTGTGCCCTTCGGCACTTGACTTGTCCCTTTGATTGAACCGCTGATGCTCGATGATGTCATTGATGTATCTTGATGAATTCTTCAGAGCGGTATAATCATATTTACAGAAAAAGCATGAATTGATTATGCTTACTACTTGTATTACCTGCATTAATTATCCATATTTTGGTGATGTCCAATGATGAATCGCTGCTACAATCGATTATGTCCAAATTAACATATTTTCTTAGTGTGTTAGTTAATTGGAGAACGTATAATCACTATGTGTGCCATGAGGGACACATCTGACACAAGTGTTATTCCCTTTTAGTATGTAGAAGTGTTTTTCCGCATAACGCAACTATAGAGAATGAGCTTTGGTCATATCTGACCCATGTTGTTTTACCATGAAGATCAAGGAAGGACATAATGAGGTTTATATGACAAGTCTAAACTCTCGACCCCATGTGTACTGCATGACATTATGTAATCAGATCTCTTTCAAACAGTTATGCAGATCTGGGCTGCTATGCTACCACTGGACATGGCAATGGTAACAGAGATGGGATATCGCTCTGGTACTCTACTAGATTAACTGGCTGAATCTCTTTCTTGTCTGGATTTTTTTCATTTCAAAATCCCTTCTATATCTAAAGACTCACGAAGGACCATATATATGGTATAAAAGCTACCTTTTTTTTAATTGAGCGAGTGCTAAATTGTTTAAAATTTGTAGTTTATTTTGTTCAGATTGATCTTAAAACTCCACAATAAAAAAAGAAGGGTGCGGTAATAATAATGACCAATAAAACAAGAGGGCATTCGCGATCAACTAGCATACAACCGCACGTACAGTGGACACCTCCGGTTCAGCATGCTAGGTTCTTTTGCACGGGCTCGGTCCTACGGGACGCTGGCTTCCACGAGAACTAGGGTTTGTCGAGGTAGTTTGAATTTCATGTTTATACATTATGTTTGCTTAGATTTTGTTTCTTGCAATCCAAGAATAAGGAGATACAAACATTATCATTGCACTATGTCTAGATTTTATTATTACCAATATGACATCATCTCTCGTAGTTCATTCAACTGTCAGTACTCCATCGTTTGACATAGTACCCCAGGACCATTTTAATAGATTTGGTGAAGTTTAAAAAAGTTGATGTCCGCAGCGACAATAGGGCAAAATGACATACTTTTGAAACAACGACAATGTTGGAGCAAGCACAAACGAAGAGTATGGACATGGAGGAAATTAGAGCTTTGGGGAAAGATATCATTTTGCCTTTTTTTTAAAGGAGAGTGGTTAAAAATACATGACTATTGTGAAGGAGGAAAGAAACTGGAGATAAAAAATCGATATAAATCACTATAGAAATGGAAACTAGGTGAGGCATGTTTTGAGTTAAAAAAAATGTTTTAATAGTATATCTATTTTTTTCTTATTTCATGGCAATGCACAGGTACATTTTCCACTTTGAGTTTGCGTTTTGAATTTATTTTCCACCTTATAACTTTAGTTGCACAAGGAAAATGTGTTACGGTAATTCTTTTAGAATGTCCACTTGTGTAGTTAATCACATAATCTCTGCAATCTCTCTGTACAAACATTTGAAGGGTGTAGAGGTAGGAAAGAAGGATGAGGGCCCGAAGGATTACTCGACGGGATATACCTCATCATACAATCCTTTTTCTATACCATTGCTTGCAATACAGTAGAATCCATTCCTGCATGAAGTTTACGAGGTCGTAGTTATTATTTGCGATGTTTATTCACATGTGCTATATCCTTGTGTGTGAGTGAGACTTTGTATTAAAATTGTATATAGAAAAATAACGTATTGCACATTCACTTATCATATTTTAGAACAGTATTTCAAAAATGTGTCCTATATGTGCTTGTGGATGCACGACATTGACATTTTGAGAATATAATAAAACCACAACAACCATAGAAGATGGGAGCAACATTAGCTAGATGGACGAAGCGAAAAAAATTAGATTAATGAATTTATGTGTTGTATTGTGCTTCCGTAGCAACGCACGAGCATTCAACTAGTATGCATAATGATGGGATGTATGCATTTTTTAACTAAATGATCATTTGGTGTACTAAATCTTTTATAATAATTGTTTTGTTTGTAATTACATAACCTTTGAGGATTATTGATGTTATTAATATTATTTTTATGTTATTTTTATTAGTTTGATTAATTAATTAAATATTTATTGTTTTCTTAGGAAACATGTATTATGAAATGTTTTGAAATGATTAAATATTAAATCTTAAAAGGATATAATCTTATTTGATTTAATTATTCTAAAACAAGTTTTTATTATAAATTAACTATTTCAAAATTTTAAATTTTAAGACTATAAATATTATTGTATTATTATTCTTAATAATTTTTTATAAACAAAAACTTTTCTGAATCATTTATGTTCCAATTATTTTAAATTTGTAGAATTTTATTTATTTATTTATAATTCTTTTATTAAAGAATTATGTCAATTTACCCTGCTGCCCCTAGGGCTGACATGTGGGTCCATGGGGTTAAGTTGAACCCAACCCGCTGGTCTGGTCGAGCCAGACAAGACCAGAACCGTACTCGCCCGAGCGCTACCCCCTCTCTTCTTCCTTCCGCCCGAGGCGATACAGAGGCGATCCCCCATCGCCTCCCCTCCGGCGATTTACATCGCCCCTCTCTGGCCAACCCCGCCGCCGTGACCTAGCGCCATCGATGCGCCTCCCTACCCTCTACTACTTCCTCCTCCTCGATCTGGTTTTCCCCCTCTGTGCCTCCCGTGGAAAACCCCAAACCCTAACCCTAGTTTTCGGGTGCCCGGGGTGCTCCACCCCTCTCCGGTGGTGCCTGCTCCTCGAGGTGGCTTCCGGATGCATGGTGGTTTAGGTGATGTTGCTGCTCGCGATGGCTACGGTTGCGGTGGTGATGCCGCCGGGACGGCCTCCTGGAGGCAACCGCGGCTCGCCGCCGTTCATCGGTACTCCAACTGGCTGTGGTCACCTCGAAGGTGACCACCTGTGAGTACCCCTCTCCTTCTCTCTGTCCCTTCACCTCTCACTCTCTTTGTCTCCTTCTTCCCCCCTTGCTCTGGAGCCTAGCCATCGTGCTAGCTCATGCCATGCCCCCCTGTGAATCTCTCAGTGAGGTTGTGAATGATTGGATTAGCTTTGGGAATTTTTTCCATGATTTATTTGATATAGAGGATTTGGAGATCTTGTTATGCTCTGCGATGAACTAGGGATTTATTGTGCTCCTAGGTTATCTCTCTGATGCTATGTACTGAGGGATGTTGGTGGTTGTCATCCATGTGCTGCTTGTGGAAACTTATCTGGGATTTTACTCCAAATGCCATTTTTGTGAAGTGGCACCCTCTGGTTACTTCCTGTGATAAATTCCTTTGGGTTGGCTATCTGATGAACAGATCCTAATAGCATATATATGGCTTCCAATTTTTCTATGGGTGTACTTGCTTGTTGATAGGTGTTACTCCGAATATTTATTCAGAGAATATGCCATCAACCAATGGTTTCCATTTACGTTTTTATGTCCTGATGCAATTGTTCTGAGGTATCAGATCTTTGGATCTGGTGCCCAGCAACCCTGTGTGTGTGTGACATGATACAGTAGACCTTGGCTCATGATTTGACTAAGGATCCTTTTGCTAAAACATTTATATCTTGTTGATCCGATGCTTCTTTGCATCAAATAATAAGAATAGATCACTACACATGATTTCTTTTACTTCTTTGAGGCTTATAAATTAAGAACAGATACTTGCACTTGTTTTCTTTGCCCTCGAGCCAATGATGCATAGCCTGAGGCCTTTTCTAAATAAGAACAGATACTAGACTTGATAGATCTATCCCAATGGTGAGTTTAGCATAGCTTCACTATGCCTCTCTGAGGGTACTAGCATCCCAACCAATCTTGTGTGCAACTAGCCAATGAATGGCTTAGAGGGTACCAAGAATATTCACCTTAGGTGATGATCAAAATGGTTGGTGGATTTTGGTGCTTGTGGCTTGCTTGATTATCTCCTTTTGCTTCCTGGTACCTTGGCCCTGTATACTTTATTGCAGGCTTGCAATCAATTGCTCCAGTATCTAGTGGAGTGGATGATTTGGTGGTGTTCTTCTCCTGTTCTTGTTTGCTTGAGCAGGGGAAAGTGAGGTGTGTTTCCCCCTCTTGCGGCTGTTGGGGATTTTATACCCTAAGTGTTGTTTTGACAGCACAAAAGTTGGTGCCTGAGTGTGTTGTGTGCTTATACATGACTGTGTTGTGTGCCTGCTTGCCTAGTGAGAAGATATTTTCCCAGGCATTCGACTGATCTTATCCTATCTGGTATTTTTCTTATGATGCCAGTTGTAATTCCTGGTCCGTGCCCATGATGTTGGTCTGAGGCTAAACTTAACAGAACAGATACTACACATCTTATATTTAACCCTGTGATGATCTAATCAGTGCAACTCACTAACAACCTAAGGGTACTAACCCCCTCCTAACCATTTCTGTTTTGGTTTAGTGTTTTTGTTTTGCAGGTGTTGAAGAAATTAGCTGCTATGGATTAGATAGGTTTAGTTCTAGGATTAATTCCTTGTAATAGCTCATTTATATAATTGTTGTATTTTTTCTATTTTTGGACCCCATTGTAAAGACATTGTATCTTATGTATTTATCAATAAACTTTAATTGTTTTTCTATATTAATATTTGTTAATATTTAGGGATAATTCAATATTTGCTATCTCAAATATGAGTTCTGATGATTTATACTTAAGATATAATCTTGTCTATCTAATTTGATTTCAAATTCAAATATAACTCAAACTCAAATTCTAATATTCCTAAATTCAAATAATTCAGACTTTTGTATCTCAAATTCAAATATAACCCAGAGGTCATGTCAAAATTCCATCAACTTCCGGTAACAACATCTATCTAAGAATCAGTTACTTGGTGGAACCTCATCACTCCGGGGTTTCAATTTTGCGAAAAAATTATTCAGGTTTTTGCAAACACATGCATGCAGATGCACAAATTAATATTCTACCCCCCCCCCCCGTGAGTTCCTAAACGCTAGGACATTACAAAGTTCCTAGACTGTAGGTTGACCGACGAGGGCGTCGGTCTTCTAAGGGGGGAAGGATGTGAGATCATGGCGCAAGTCTCAATAGGATTAATAAGATACTCATATCAACAAGTTGCAACTTCTTTTCCGGAATCTCATCTTGAAAGAACTCTAGTGTTAAGTGTGCTTGGCATGGAGCAATTTGAGGATGGGTGACCGAATGGGAAGTCCTTCCCGGTGCGCATGAGTGAGGACAAAGTGCGCATGAAAGACTAGTGTTGGTCTGTGGGGCCAGTCTAGAGATCCTAGAGAGCTACCAGGGGTGACAGCCGCCGGCTACGAGTGGACGGGGTGTTACAAGACCAATTTTTTATTTAAGCAACAGAAGATTTTTGAAAAAATCGATCGTTACCTTTTGTTCTGTTTTGACAGATTTCTGCCATTCATCGCATTTGCATATTAATCTCTTTCTTTTGGTATTCTTTTGAGAAAAAGAGTTTTGAAAGAAGTTGTGACAGTATCTAATGTGTTTTTAAGTGTTATACTTGTGTTGACACTGAACCATGTGAATTTATTATTTCAATTGCACTAACGTTGCTAATGAAGATTGTGAGAATTTTGGTGTGAAGGAAGTTTTCAAGGGTAGAGAAGAGGATGATATGATGTGACTAAGAACAGTGAAAAGCCTAAGCTTGGGGATGCCCCGATGGTACATCCAAGCAAATTCTAAGAAGACTCAAGCGTCTAAGCTTGGGGATGCCTAAGGCATCCCCTTCTTCATGAACAAATTATCAGGACACTTCTAGTGAAACTATATTTTTATTCGGTCCATTTTATGTGCTTTACTTGGAGCGTCTTTTATTTTTATTTTCATTTTGTTTGGTTTTCTTTGCTGTAATAAATGGTTGGATCTTATCATACTTGTGTGGGAGAGAGACACGCTCCATTTTCATTGCTTAGAACACTCTAGTTTTCATTCTTATTGTTCTGTGAGGGTTCACTTTTTGCTAGTAGTGCTTCCAACTCTTGTTTTGCATGCATCTCTTGTTCAGAGTTGTTAGCTTTTGTAGGTAGGTGGTTCTCATATGTGTGTTTGGTTGGGAATAGAAATTCTTATGTGATAGTTGGTATAGTGGAAAAATTCGGATGGTCTTGTAGATCACTAAACTGCTTCACTTGAATCACTGCTGTTGTTTTGAGATATTAATTTGCTTAATGGATAAACGGGAAGGACTAGTAAGTATAAACTTTTAATGGTTGGTCTAAGAAACTTGAAACTGTGCCACACTTAAATTACCAGCTGATAGAAACAATGGTATATGATTGCTACGAGTGATACATTTCTGATCGGCCTTTTGTTACGCGCTACGGTCGGGGTAGCTAACTGTGACTTGTCACTGCCACAGACCCTCTTGGAGTGATTTGCACTTTGCCTTGTAAGATGATTTGCTTGCTGTAATGTTTTAACTCGTGAGTCTATGTTGCGGTTCATGGCACTTCCACCATCCATATTTGCTAGCCTCTTCGGTACTGTGCATTGCCCTTTCTCACATTGAGAGTTGGTGCAAACTTTGCCAGTGCATCCAAATCCCGTGGGAGGACTTTGTTCTCCTACACATAAGCCCATATATTCTTCCTCAAAACAGACACCATACCTACCAATCATGGCATTTCCATAGCCATTCCGAGATATATTGCTGCACAACATCCACCTCCATTATGTTACTTGATGATGAGCTTCATGGTTATTTATGCATACTGTTACACAGGCAGGAGCATGCAGTTAGAGACATCAGAGATATTTCTGTATGAGTTATGAGTACTAAAAGTGTGATGATTCATTGTAATATAGGATGTTTCCCCTACCGGTGAGGATATATAAAATAAAAAAAATAAGAAAAGCCAAAAAAGTAAAAATGGGCCAAAGAGAGAGGGGGCGCATCACTATCCTTTATACCACACTTGTGCTTCATGTTTAGCACCAATACTTCAGTTTGGAGAGAGTTTTCATATTATCATTCATTCATAACTATGTGGGTAACTTTACATTATAGAACTTGGCTTGTATATTCCAATGACGAGCCTTCTCAAATGAGCTCTAGGTCTTCATGAGCAAGCAAGTTGGATGCACCCCCACTAGTTCCATTGGAGAGCTTTCATACACTTATAGCTCTGTGTGAATCCGTTGTGTGGCAATCCCTACTCCTTGCATAGCTTCGTTTGTAAGACTTTCTCTTGTCTAATGACCACTTTCAGCTTCGTGAGCCTTTCTTCCATTGACCTTCCGAACCCCCCCCCCCCATAATGTTCTCTTAGCCATAACATCCCGGTGCCAGGGACCAACGCAGAACACTCGCTTGTTTTTAGTGCGCAAATAGTTTAAGATTCAAGTATTGCATCGTGTGGAAAGCTTGACTTGATCCTAACAGGGGTTGTGAAGATAGTTTGACGTGCATGATATTGTTGTTCTTGAAAGCTTAAATCATATCTAAAGCCGTGTTTTCCGCGGTTATGGACTACTTGGTGAAAGTACTGGCTAACAAGTACTCAGGACAACTTAAACCTAATGATTAACAACCTTACACCCAATGATTAACAACTTGACTAGTAATAGGCTTATTGACACAATAATCTGAACCATCATTATTTCAACTGTGTGAGTTATCCTCGGATTGCTTCTTTGGATAAGGGGCGAGATCCAGGATGGGTTTGTTTGGTTTTAGATGATAGGTTGGTTACTATACGCGATCTTATCTCCTTTCTGTTAGCCGGAAGTTGTAGTATGTTTCTGTAGTTGGTTAGAGCAGCCAGTTGCAGCATCTTTCATATCCCCTTCCTTCCGTTGAACCCAAAGCATCTGTGCTTGGTGTTGACGGGCTACTCTTTGGTGAACTGTGAGTCTTGCTTGCCAGTACGTTTATGTACTGACCCCTTTGGGGCTGTGGTTTCCGCAGACTACGTTTCCGAGGATCTACATGGTGGCTACTACGTGGAGTATGACGAGACTGCTGACGAGTAGATAGCGGACGCGGGCAGGATCCGAGACTTCGTGGATGGGCTCCGTCTTTTCGTTTTCGGCCTCTTAGGCCTATTTGGATCTTGTATGTACTCAGACATTTTGGATGCTTCCGCTGTGATGTAATGATGTTATGTTGGGACATGTGTCCTCTGGATGATTGTATTTGCTATCTCTGCTCTAGTGAGAGCTATTTGCAACTTATTTCAATCTTTTGTGTCGTAGAGATCTGTTGTGATATCAATTGTTCCAATGCCGTTGACGTACCGTGTGTGTATGTTTTGAAGTACGTCAACGGAAGTGTCTGGATTTCTATGGGATGGTTTGCGCAGACGATGAATAGTAGGAAATGGTTGTCACACGTTTACGTGTTGGCCTGCTCATATTGAGATGCGGGTGCCGGTATGCCCCATAAGCCATTCTATCTACTATTTAGCGGGCTGTGAGTATCCCCTAGAAGTCCGGGTGCGACAAATGGTATCAGAGCCTGTCTGCCTGTAGGATCCCTTTTTACTGGTCGCAGTTGAGTCTAGAAACTATTTTGTAGCTATATAGGAAAAATGAAACGTGAGAGTAGGAATTCTGTTCTTTTTCTTCTTTCCCCACCCACCCTCCCTTTTCTGGTAAGGAAGTGCAACGTTGTTTTCCCTTCTCATCTAAACTTTCAAGTTAGGTTTTCACGTATTCTGGTTTCTCTAGGATGGTTATATCTACTAGACCATAGGAATGGAGGTGGTTGTGACATGATTTATCATGTTGCCTACTCACGATTGAGAACGGAGGCGTGTAAGCCCCGGAAGCAAATCCTCTATTCCTTAAGCAGTAGATATTGATCCTTTAGAAGCCCGGATGGGTTTTCCATAGTACCTCAGGAGTGTTTTGATCTCGTGTTTTCCCGATGTTGATATCCTGTTCTTCTCAACATCCTTTTCGTCCGTTGAAACCTTGTTGTTGTTTTCCATTTCAGTTCTTCTACCGGCGTCTAATCAAAACTTCCCAAATATCAAGTCTATCTGGCCAGAAAGGTTGTTGTTGTTGTTGATTCCAGGCTATGAGAGCTGGCATTCCTATCACCTGGGGTTGTTTCGAGGAAGCATTCCTGAAGCACCACATTCCAGATAGTCTATTCTCCAAATGAATCAAATTCTATTCAGCTATACACCCTCGATGCAAAACCTCTCCCTTTACTTGAAAATATTCCGGTGGTTTAAAAATTTCCTGACATCTTTCCAGAAGAGTTGCCAGGAATTCCTATCGTTTTGAACTTCCAGAAGAACTATCCAAGGTGCACGATGTGTTTCACGTGTCACAGCTCAAGAGGATCTTCCCAAGAAGTATCCGGACCCTTTCTTTTCTCAGTAGGAATCTCAGGGCGTGATTCCTTCAAGGGGGGGCGTTTTGTAACATCCCAAGTATGAAAAATAGCCATTAGAATGTTTGCTCTATGTTATTTTATGTTTTGTATCATGGCATCATGTTGATTGCAATTGTTTTGCTTGTTTTCCTTTTGTTATCCTCTGTTTTCATTTGTTTTCCAACTGTTTTCATTTGTTTTCCTTTGTTTTCTGTTTGAATTTCAAACCAAAATTCAAACCTTTTGTTTCATCCTTGTGATGTTACAATTTCCAAAATGATATTTCAAAATAAAACAATCAATTGTTTCCATTAAAGTTGTGATTCCAAACTGTTGTTTTGTTTCTATCAAAAATTCATTTAATATCAAACCCTTTTCAAATTCAATTAATTTCCAAAACAACAACCCTTTTGAAAGTTATGAAAATTGCAAAACAAATCTATCATTTGTTTCCATTAATCCATAAGGTTCAACCATTAAAATTATGGCTTTTAATAATTTAATTAATCCAAACTTAATTCAATTGTTATTTCAAATTCAAATCAAAAACATTCAAACAGTACCCAATTTCAACTTATGAAAACCAACAAAATAACCCTAATTATTTGTTCTATTTAACCAATAGGGTTCACCCTACTAAAAATATTGTTTTCACCTATAATCATTGTGACGCCCCAGGATCGGGCACTATGCAGATTTCAGCATTTCCGCCAAATCCGCATAATAACCGATTCCAGGTTGCCACTTATGATAACATTACAACAGTTCACGAATATTCCACAACAACAACAACATCACAGATATATACAAGAGGACTCAAACGAGCCAAGGATACAACTGATACAATACAAAGATCCAAATAACAGCGGAAGAAACAACATAGCGTCCGGCTACGGACAAGATACAAATTGGACTAAGAGTCCTGAAGATAACCGCGAGCGTCCAATCCCTGCCCAGGCCAAGCCAGAGGGATTCCCAAGCTAACGTCGTCAGACTTCAAACCTGTTGACTGCAATGCAATGTGATGCATATGATGCAAGCAAAACAAACAGGTAACACCCCAGGTGTTACAGACGACACCACTAACAAGGGATTGCGCCCTCGCAATCCACCTGCTAACCCGAGAGGGGAAAGAAGTTCGACTATCGATTCTTCATGCTTCCAGCTGATCTCCTCGACACCACTAACAAGGCTTCTCGACACCACTAACAAGAGATTTTTGCTCGGGCTGACGACGATGTTCTCCCACCAGGAATCTTCCGATGATCGAACCTATTAGGTTAAAGGCTCAGAAAACGTCCACCCACGTAGGATCCTAACACTTTGAAAGATAGACAAGAAGGGGGAGACTCCAAAACAAATAAGATGGGAGGGGAAATAGAATAGGGATAAGGAGAAAACAAGAATCCTATTGAGATGTTTTTCCAAAATAGTTTAGCAGAAATAGTTTTGACACTCTAGAAACAACGACCGTTAGCTAGGTTATCCTGCAGGCTTTGCGGACCCGTTGCTTCGATAACCATTCGTATCAAAACAATATCGGGAATCGGAACCAAGGCTCTGATACCATTTGTGACGCCCCAGGATCGGGCACTATGCAGATTTCAGCATTTCCGCCAAATCCGCATAATAACCGATTCCAGGTTGCCACTTATGATAACATTACAACAGTTCACGAATATTCCACAACAACAACAACAGCACAGATATATACAAGAGGACTCAAACGAGCCAAGGATACAACTGATACAATACAAAGATCCAAATAACAGCGGAAGAAACAACATAGCGTCCGGCTACGGACAAGATACAAATTGGACTAAGAGTCCTGAAGATAACCGCGAGCGTCCAATCCCTGCCCAGGCCAAGCCAGAGGGATTCCCAAGCTAACATCGTCAGACTTCAAACCTGTTGACTGCAATGCAATGTGATGCATATGATGCAAGCAAAACAAACAGGTAACACCCCAGGTGTTACAATCATTTAATTATCAAATTCATTTAAATTTAAACCAAATTGTAAAACAGCAAAACAACTTGAACTTTTTGTAAAACTAAAGTGGGCTTTTGGTTGCTGTTGCAATTACTATCTCACACCAATTTTTCTAAGATTTTTACTAACTCCAAACTCACCTTTTTCTTCCTTTTCAAATCAGCAAAAAAAATAACAAATCAATTAATAAAAACTAACAAGAGGGAGAGAGAGAGCAACCAGCAGGCCCAACTCTCCCCTCATCCCACCACTTCTTTTCCCCCAGCCCGCTACCCCTTCGACCCACCTTCTTCATCCTCTGTACGGTCACCATCCAGCACCTCCACGTAGCAGAGAAGAACAGGCAACGGTGGAGCTCACTTCCCCCCTCCCTATAACTCCACCTCGTTGCCCTAGGGTTCCCCTACCCCTCTTCTTCCTCCCTCTTCCCTCTCCCCTGCCGTCCTCTCTCTTTTCTCCCTCTCTTTCTTCTCTGTTGCTCCACCTCTCTGAATTTCATCTCTGTAACTGAATTCCTCCACCGAGCCCCTCTCCCTCCGGCGATCATCGGAGTTGTGGTCGCCCTCCGGCCGATTTGGACGTGGGAATGGAACCCCCAGGGTTCCCTCTCCCTCCTCCACCCCTCGGCTTGGGCCGGGGCGCCCCGGAGCTCCGCCGCCGTCCTCCCCATCGCCGTCCGTCACCACCGCTGCTGCCCCGACCTGTCCGCCCCGACCGCCTCCTTCTGCTCGAGGTGAGCCCTCGACCGCCCCCTCCCCTCGCCTCACCTCCCTCTCCCTTTCCTTCTCTCCCCACACCGCGCACCACGGCCACCCCAGCGCCTCCCGCTCTCGCTGCAGCAGGCCGGCGACCTCGCCTCGATCTGTCATCGATCGGTTGCAGTACAGGTTCAGTTAGCGTGCAAAATTCAGATAACCCGCAACTGAAACATATCCACCCCCCGCAGTCCCTTCTATCACAAACAGAGCAGCAGCCCCACTGGTAACAGCACCCCTTGGCGCAGCAGGAGGTGGGGGTTCGAGTCCCCCCTCCCACAATTAAAACCAACCTTTTTTTCCCATTTGTTTTGGCACATCACTTTCCAAGAAATCACATCCATGCCCCTGGTACTTAAATCTAGACCCCTGAAAAATATTTCTAAGTCCCTAGAGGTGATAAAAATGGCAGATTTGCACCAAATCTTGTAAAATGCATAATTAATTCATCTTAACTCCAATTTTAACTTTTTAAATATGTTTTCTGTCCCAAATTGAATGCTCTATCCAAATATAAAATTTGTTTACTGTTTTGAATATTTAAATGGGTGAAATATTTGAAAGCTTGTTTAATTCACTTAATTTTGCAAAATTCATAACTTGGGCATAAAAATTCCAAATTCAACAAACTAAATATGTTTTCCAATCAACTTTTCATGTACTTTCCAAATATAAACTTTGTTTTCTGTTTTGAATAATTAAAATTGGTTAAATGATTTAAACCTTGTTTAAATCATTTAATATTGCTAAATTCATAACTTGATCAACTTAAATTCTTTTGGGACATATAAAATATGTTTTCAAACCATAAAAGTATAAACTTTTCAAATATGAATATCCCTTAATGTTTTGCACAAATAAAAATTCAAATAAGTTCATGTTTGAATTAAATTCATTTAATTCTTGCTTAAACTTGTTTAATTCATAAATAATTTATTTGAAATCCTTTTTCAACAAGTGAAACATGTATTCCACCTAAAATTGTGTGAACTTTTCAAATATAGACTTTGTTATCTGTTTTGAACAATTTAACTTGATGAAAACAACAAATGCTTGTGTGGCACCTTTAAGAAACCAAAATTCCAAAACTTGATAAATGAATTTCCAAACTTGGTAAACCTTATTTCCATTTGATTCTATTGTTGTTATTTTGCTGTTTTCCTCATCCATGCATCATGCTAATTCACTTACACATGATGATTAGTTGTAAAACAATTATTTCCACCATAATTCATGGGCTTTTCATATGCAACTCAAATTGCATGAGGGTCCATTTAATCATGTTGTTACCATGTCAACTAGTTTATTTTGTTGCATCAATTAAATGGTCATGCATCATCCCATGTTTGTGCACTATGCCATGTTATTGATTGTTTATCTTTCTGCATTGTTTGTTTGCTTCTTCTCGGATACACGACGACGTTGAGACCGACGATACTTACGACACCCCTTCTAAGGAGTTAGCTCAGTACCAGGCTACTGGGTTTGCAGGCAAGTATTCACTCACATGAACCATCATGTTCCTTTCAACATTGGTTACCGATACTTTCCGTTGTCTATTCTGCTAGCCCTATGAATAGTTGTTTCTGTTACGAACCTATCACATGTATCCTTTAACCCTGATATTGCCTCACCTCCATCCCTATAACCATTGCTTGTTGCCCGTGTCTTACTAGCATGTTTAGGATTGTTTTGCTCGAGTCTGTTACCCGTTACTTTCTGTTGCTATTTCTATTACGTTCTGGGGGCTCGATGTTTAATCAATCAATCATGCTAATGTTATTATTAATAATAATTTGATGATAAGGCACCGGCAGGAGGCCCTGTGTGGTTTTGAGGCCTGCTAGTGTCGACCCTAATTAGGAAAAGGGTCTTGTCTACCGATCCATGATGAGCGCACTATCCGCAAGTGGGAAGCGAGTATGGGCGCCCCCCTCAATTTGATTCGATTCGCATCTCGTCCAAATCGCCTCATTTAGTTCGTGTTTTCCATTTGCCGCATGCATGTTTTTGCGAGCCCAGGCCAGGGTGGAACTTTTGTAGTCGGCATATAGGGGGACGCGTTCTTAGAGTGCTATGAGGGTCCCCTTTCTTCGGGGCTCGATTAGCCGTGCGCCCAAGGTGCTTTGGGCTTGATGCGAAGAAGAGTTGGGTTGTGTTGAGTGCCTCGCTTGGTGGAAGTGCATTTCCTATCTGGCGGGGTATTCTTACGTGTACGGCTAAATTGGTGCATCCCTGCAGGGTTAAATCTTCTCGAGAAGCCGTGTTTTCCGCGGTTATGGACTACTTGGTGAAAGTACTGGCTAACAAGTACTCAGGACAACTTAAACCTAATGATTAACAACCTTACACCCAATGATTAACAACTTGACTAGTAATAGGCTTATTGACACAATAATCTGAACCATCATTATTTCAACTGTGTGAGTTATCCTCGGATCGCTTCTTTGGATAAGGGGAGAGATCCAGGATGGGTTTGTTTGGTTTTAGATGATAGGTTGGTTACTATACGCGATCTTATCTCCTTTCTGTTAGCCGGAAGTTGTAGTATGTTTCTGTAGTTGGTTAGAGCAGCCAGTTGCAGCATCTTTCATATCCCCTTCCTTCCGTTGAACCCAAAGCATCTGTGCTTGGTGTTGACATGCTACACTTTGGTGAACTGTGAGTCTTGCTTGCCAGTACGTTTATGTACTGACCCCTTTGGGGTTGTGGTTTCCGCAGACTACGTTTCCGAGGATCTACATGGTGGCTACTACGTGGAGTATGACGAGACTGCTGACGAGTAGATAGCGGACCCGGGCAGGATCCGAGACTTCGTGGATGGGCTCCGTCTTTTCGTTTCCGGCCTCTTAGGCCTATTTGGATCTTGTCTGTACTCAGACATTTTGGATGCTTCCGCTGTGATGTAATGATGTTATGTTGGGACATGTGTCCTCTGGATGATTGTATTTGCTATCTCAGCTCTAGTGAGAGCTATTTGCAACTTATTTCAATCTTTTGTGTCGTAGAGATCTGTTGTGATATCAATTGTTCCAATGCCGTTGACGTACCGTGTGTGTATGTTTTGAAGTACGTCAACGGAAGTGTCTAGATT
This sequence comes from Alopecurus myosuroides, assembly GCA_028641055.1. Taxonomy (NCBI): domain Eukaryota; kingdom Viridiplantae; phylum Streptophyta; class Magnoliopsida; order Poales; family Poaceae; genus Alopecurus; species Alopecurus myosuroides. Next base: position 279,205,368 of record CM054062.1, on the reverse strand, counting down.
TCTATGGGATGGTTTGCGCAGAGGATGAATAGTAGGAAATGGTTGTCACACGTTTACGTGTTGGCCTGCTCATATTGAGATGCGGGTGCCGGTATGCCCCGTAAGTCATTATATCTACTGTTTAGCGGGCTGTGAGTATCCCCTAGAAGTCCGAGTGCGAGAAAAAGGCATGGTTATGTAGTAGTATGTTCCATACGGCGTTATGAAGGAAGTTTTTATTTGATCCTAATCCTTCATACGTATTTGATGGTACCCGGAATAAGCATCCAAAAAGCATAAAAGCTCAGAGCCAGCAGTGGCATCTATTATTTGACTGATTCGCGGTAACGCGAACCTATCTTTTGGACACAATTTGTTCAATACGGTGTAATCTATACACATCCTAAGAACAATATTGTCTTTCTTCGGGACTAATACTGGGTTCGCAGACCAATCAGTATGTATGACTTCCCGGATAAAACAGCTGCTAAAAGCCAGATAATTTTCTTTCCTATAGGCTTCCGTCTTCTTCCATCGAAACGACGGAGACCTTGTTTGACGGGTTTTGAACCTGGAATCACTTTTAGTTGATGCTCAGCAAGTTCCCCGGGTACTCCCGGCATGTCCGCAGGACACCAGGCAAAAATATCTCAGGTCCCACGGAGGAACTTGATGAGCGTGTCTTCCTATTTGTCGGTCATCCCCGTTCCCACTACAACAAATTTTGTCGGATCTTTGGGATCTAGGATAAGCTGTCTTGTATTTTCCGAGGCCTTGAAGCTGTCTGCCGGCTTCCAACTTTCCTTTCCTGACGACATTTCTATCGGCGAAACTTCCTTAGCTAGCTCTTTCAATTCCTCCCTTGCGATGGCTTGCTCAGCGAAATGGCGTTTCCTTTCTCCAGCTCGTTCGCTAATCTGTAATCTCCGGTTATGGTAATTACTCCTCCTTTGGGCCCTGGCATCTTCAGCTTGTTATAGATATAACATGATCTTTCCATGAATTTGGCGAAAGCTGGACGTCCGAGTATTGCATGGTATACACTTTCGAATGGCACCACCTCTAATGAGATTTTTTCCTGGCGGAAATGTTCTCTACTTCCGAAGGTTACATCTAGGAACATTTCTCCTAGGGATTGTGCTTGCCTGCCAGGAACAATACCATGAAACCGTATATTGCTGTGCCTGAGCTGAGTCTCAGAAATATGTAGTTGTTTCAATGTACTCAGGTACATGATGTTGATACTAGATCCTCCATCCATCAGCACTCTTTTGAGCCTAGTGTTTTGAACAATAGGGCTTACGACCAAAGCACGAGTAGATAGCGGACGCGGGCAGGATCCGAGACTTCGTGGATGGGCTCCGTCTTTTCGTTTTCGGCCTCTTAGGCCTATTTGGATCTTGTCTGTACTCAGACATTTTGGATGCTTCCGCTGTGATGTAATGATGTTATGTTGGGACATGTGTCCTCTGGATGATTGTATTTGCTATCTCTGCTCTAGTGAGAGCTATTTGCAACTTATTTCAATCTTTTGTGTCGTAGAGATCTGTTGTGATATCAATTGTTCCAATGCCGTTGACGTACCGTGTGTGTATGTTTTGAAGTACGTCAACGGAAGTGTCTGGATTTCTATGGGATGGTTTGCGCAGACGATGAATAGTAGGAAATGGTTGTCACACGTTTACGTGTTGGCCTGCTCATATTGAGATGCGGGTGCCGGTATGCCCCATAAGCCATTCTATCTACTATTTAGCGGGTTGTGAGTATCCCCTAGAAGTCCGGGTGCGACAAATGGTATCAGAGCCTGTCTGCCTGTAGGATCCCTTTTTACTGGTCGCAGTTGAGTCTAGAAACTATTTTGTAGCTATATAGGAAAAATGAAACGTGAGAGTAGGAATTCTGTTCTTTTTCTTCTTTCCCCACCCACCCTCCCTTTTCTGGTAAGGAAGTGCAACGTTGTTTTCCCTTCTCATCTAAACTTTCAAGTTAGGTTTTCACGTATTCTGGTTTCTCTAGGATGGTTATATCTACTAGACCATAGGAATGGAGGTGGTTGTGACATGATTTATCATGTTGCCTACTCACGATTGAGAACGGAGGCGTGTAAGCCCCGGAAGCAAATCCTCTATTCCTTAAGCAGTAGATATTGATCCTTTAGAAGCCCGGATGGGTTTTCCATAGTACCTCAGGAGTGTTTTGATCTCGTGTTTTCCCGATGTTGATATCCTGTTCTTCTCAACATCCTTTTCGTCCGTTGAAACCTTGTTGTTGTTTTCCATTTCAGTTCTTCTACCGGCGTCTAATCAAAACTTCCCAAATATCAAGTCTATCTGGCCAGAAAGGTTGTTGTTGTTGTTGATTCCAGGCTATGAGAGCTGGCATTCCTATAACCTGGGGTTGTTTCGAGGAAGCATTCCTGAAGCACCACATTCCAGATAGTCTATTCTCCAAATGAATCAAATTCTATTCAGCTATACACCCTCGATGCAAAACCTCTCCCTTTACTTGAAAATATTCCGGTGGTTTAAAAATTTCCTGACATCTTTCCAGAAGAGTTGCCAGGAATTCCTATCGTTTTGAACTTCCAGAAGAACTATCCAAGGTGCACGATGTGTTTCACGTGTCACAGCTCAAGAGGATCTTCCCAGAAAGTATCCGGACCCTTTCTTTTCTCAGTAGGAATCTCGGGGCGTGATTCCTTCAAGGGGGGGGCGTTTTGTAACATCCCAAGTATGAAAAATAGCCATTAGAATGTTTGCTCTATGTTATTTTATGTTTTGTATCATGGCATCATGTTGATTGCAATTGTTTTGCTTGTTTTCCTTTTGTTATCCTCTGTTTTCATTTGTTTTCCAACTGTTTTCATTTGTTTTCCTTTGTTTTCTGTTTGAATTTCAAACCAAAATTCAAACCTTTTGTTTAATCCTTGTGATGTTACAATTTCCAAAATGATATTTCAAAATAAAACAATCAATTGTTTCCATTAAAGTTGTGATTCCAAACTGTTGTTTTGTTTCTATCAAAAATTCATTTAATATCAAACCCTTTTCAAATTCAATTAATTTCCAAAACAACAACCCTTTTGAAAGTTATGAAAATTGCAAAACAAATCTATCATTTGTTTCCATTAATCCATAAGTTTCAACCATTAAAATTATGGCTTTTAATAATTTAATTAATCCAAACTTAATTCAATTGTTATTTCAAATTCAAATCAAAAACATTCAAACAGTACCCAATTTCAACTTATGAAAACCAACAAAATAACCCTAATTATTTGTTCTATTTAACCAATAGGGTTCACCCTACTAAAAATATTGTTTTCACCTATAATCATTGTGACGCCCCAGGATCGGGCACTATGCAGATTTCAGCATTTCCGCCAAATCCGCATAATAACCGATTCCAGGTTGCCACTTATGATAACATTACAACAGTTCACGAATATTCCACAACAACAACAACATCACAGATATATACAAGAGGACTCAAACGAGCCAAGGATACAACTGATACAATACAAAGATCCAAATAACAGCGGAAGAAACAACATAGCGTCCGGCTACGGACAAGATACAAATTGGACTAAGAGTCCTGAAGATAACCGCGAGCGTCCAATCCCTGCCCAGGCCAAGCCAGAGGGATTCCCAAGCTAACGTCGTCAGACTTCAAACCTGTTGACTGCAATGCAATGTGATGCATATGATGCAAGCAAAACAAACAGGTAACACCCCAGGTGTTACAGACGACACCACTAACAAGGGATTGCGCCCTCGCAATCCACCTGCTAACCCGAGAGGGGAAAGAAGTTCGACTATCGATTCTTCATGCTTCCAGCTGATCTCCTCGACACCACTAACAAGGCTTCTCGACACCACTAACAAGAGATTTTTGCTCGGGCTGACGACGATGTTCTCCCACCAGGAATCTTCCGATGATCGAACCTATTAGGTTAAAGGCTCAGAAAACGTCCACCCACGTAGGATCCTAACACTTTGAAAGATAGACAAGAAGGGGGAGACTCCAAAACAAATAAGATGGGAGGGGAAATAGAATAGGGATAAGGAGAAAACAAGAATCCTATTGAGATGTTTTTCCAAAATAGTTTAGCAGAAATAGTTTTGACACTCTAGAAACAACGACCGTTAGCTAGGTTATCCTGCAGGCTTTGCGGACCCGTTGCTTCGATAACCATTCGTATCAAAACAATATCGGGAATCGGAACCAAGGCTCTGATACCATTTGTGACGCCCCAGGATCGGGCACTATGCAGATTTCAGCATTTCCGCCAAATCCGCATAATAACCGATTCCAGGTTGCCACTTATGATAACATTACAACAGTTCACGAATATTCCACAACAACAACAACAGCACAGATATATACAAGAGGACTCAAACGAGCCAAGGATACAACTGATACAATACAAAGATCCAAATAACAGCGGAAGAAACAACATAGCGTCCGGCTACGGACAAGATACAAATTGGACTAAGAGTCCTGAAGATAACCGCGAGCGTCCAATCCCTGCCCAGGCCAAGCCAGAGGGATTCCCAAGCTAACATCGTCAGACTTCAAACCTGTTGACTGCAATGCAATGTGATGCATATGATGCAAGCAAAACAAACAGGTAACACCCCAGGTGTTACAATCATTTAATTATCAAATTCATTTAAATTTAAACCAAATTGTAAAACAGCAAAACAACTTGAACTTTTTGTAAAACTAAAGTGGGCTTTTGGTTGCTGTTGCAATTACTATCTCACACCAATTTTTCTAAGATTTTTACTAACTCCAAACTCACCTTTTTCTTCCTTTTCAAATCAGCAAAAAAAAATAACAAATCAATTAATAAAAACTAACAAGAGGGAGAGAGAGAGCAACCAGCAGGCCCAACTCTCCCCTCATCCCACCACTTCTTTTCCCCCAGCCCGCTACCCCTTCGACCCACCTTCTTCATCCTCTGTACGGTCACCATCCAGCACCTCCACGTAGCAGAGAAGAACAGGCAACGGTGGAGCTCACTTCCCCCTCCCTATAACTCCACCTCGTTGCCCTAGGGTTCCCCTACCCCTCTTCTTCCTCCCTCTTCCCTCTCCCCTGCCGTCCTCTCTCTTTTCTCCCTCTCTTTCTTCTCTGTTGCTCCACCTCTCTGAATTTCATCTCTGTAACTGAATTCCTCCACCGAGCCCCTCTCCCTCCGGCGATCATCGGAGTTGTGGTCGCCCTCCGGCCGATTTGGACGTGGGAATGGAACCCCCAGGGTTCCCTCTCCCTCCTCCACCCCTCGGCTTGGGCCGGGGCGCCCCGGAGCTCCGCCGCCGTCCTCCCCATCGCCGTCCGTCACCACCGCTGCTGCCCCGACCTGTCCGCCCCGACCGCCTCCTTCTGCTCGAGGTGAGCCCTCGACCGCCCCCTCCCCTCGCCTCACCTCCCTCTCCCTTTCCTTCTCTCCCCACACCGCGCACCACGGCCACCCCAGCGCCTCCCGCTCTCGCTGCAGCAGGCCGGCGACCTCGCCTCGATCTGTCATCGATCGGTTGCAGTACAGGTTCAGTTAGCGTGCAAAATTCAGATAACCCGCAACTGAAACATATCCACCCCCCGCAGTCCCTTCTATCACAAACAGAGCAGCAGCCCCACTGGTAACAGCACCCCTTGGCGCAGCAGGAGGTGGGGGTTCGAGTCCCCCCTCCCACAATTAAAACCAACCTTTTTTTCCCATTTGTTTTGGCACATCACTTTCCAAGAAATCACATCCATGCCCCTGGTACTTAAATCTAGACCCCTGAAAAATATTTCTAAGTCCCTAGAGGTGATAAAAATGGCAGATTTGCACCAAATCTTGTAAAATGCATAATTAATTCATCTTAACTCCAATTTTAACTTTTTAAATATGTTTTCTGTCCCAAATTGAATGCTCTATCCAAATATAAAATTTGTTTACTGTTTTGAATATTTAAATTGGTGAAATATTTGAAAGCTTGTTTAATTCACTTAATTTTGCAAAATTCATAACTTGGGCATAAAAATTCCAAATTCAACAAACTAAATATGTTTTCCAATCAACTTTTCATGTACTATCCAAATATAAACTTTGTTTTCTGTTTTGAATAATTAAAATTGGTTAAATGATTTAAACCTTGTTTAAATCATTTAATATTGCTAAATTCATAACTTGATCAACTTAAATTCTTTTGGGACATATAAAATATGTTTTCAAACCATAAAAGTATAAACTTTTCAAATATGAATATCCCTTAATGTTTTGCACAAATAAAAATTCAAATAAGTTCATGTTTGAATTAAATTCATTTAATTCTTGCTTAAACTTGTTTAATTCATAAATAATTTATTTGAAATCCTTTTTCAACAAGTGAAACATGTATTCCACCTAAAATTGTGTGAACTTTTCAAATATAGACTTTGTTATCTGTTTTGAACAATTTAACTTGATGAAAACAACAAATGCTTGTGTGGCACCTTTAAGAAACCAAAATTCCAAAACTTGATAAATGAATTTCCAAACTTGGTAAACCTTATTTCCATTTGATTCTATTGTTGTTATTTTGATGTTTTCCTCATCCATGCATCATGCTAATTCACTTACACATGATGATTAGTTGTAAAACAATTATTTCCACCATAATTCATGGGCTTTTCATATGCAACTCAAATTGCATGAGGGTCCATTTAATCATGTTGTTACCATGTCAACTAGTTTATTTTGTTGCATCAATTAAATGGTCATGCATCATCCCATGTTTGTGCACTATGCCATGTTATTGATTGTTTATCTTTCTGCATTGTTTGTTTGCTTCTTCTCGGATACACGACGACGTTGAGACCGACGATACTTACGACACCCCTTCTAAGGAGTTAGCTCAGTACCAGGCTACTGGGTTTACAGGCAAGTATTCACTCACATGAACCATCGTGTTCCTTTCAACATTGGTTACCGATACTTTCCGTTGTCTATTCTGCTAGCCCTATGAATAGTTGTTTCTGTTACGAACCTATCACATGTATCCTTTAACCCTGATATTGCCTCACCTCCATCCCTATAACCATTGCTTGTTGCCCGTGTCTTACTAGCATGTTTAGGATTGTTTTGCTCGAGTCTGTTACCCGTTACTTTCTGTTGCTATTTCTATTACGTTCTGGGGGCTCGATGTTTAATCAATCAATCATGCTAATGTTATTATTAATAATAATTTGATGATAAGGCACCGGCAGGAGGCCCTGTGTGGTTTTGAGGCCTGCTAGTGTCGACCCTAATTAGGAAAAGGGTCTTGTCTACCGATCCATGATGAGCGCACTATCCGCAAGTGGGAAGCGAGTATGGGCGCCCCCCTCAATTTGATTCGATTCGCATCTCGTCCAAATCGCCTCATTTAGTTCGTGTTTTCCATTTGCCGCATGCATGTTTTTGCGAGCCCAGGCCAGGGTGGAACTTTTGTAGTCGGCATATAGGGGGACGCGTTCTTAGAGTGCTATGAGGGTCCCCTTTCTTCGGGGCTCGATTAGCCGTGCGCCCAAGGTGCTTTGGGCTTGATGCGAAGAAGAGTTGGGTTGTGTTGAGTGCCTCGCTTGGTGGAAGTGCATTTCCTATCTGGCGGGGTATTCTTACGTGTACGGCTAAATTGGTGCATCCCTGCAGGGTTAAATCTTCTCGAGAAGCCGTGTTTTCCGCGGTTATGGACTACTTGGTGAAAGTACTGGCTAACAAGTACTCAGGACAACTTAAACCTAATGATTAACAACCTTACACCCAATGATTAACAACTTGACTAGTAATAGGCTTATTGACACAATAATCTGAACCATCATTATTTCAACTGTGTGAGTTATCCTCGGATCGCTTCTTTGGATAAGGGGAGAGATCCAGGATGGGTTTGTTTGGTTTTAGATGATAGGTTGGTTACTATACGCGATCTTATCTCCTTTCTGTTAGCCGGAAGTTGTAGTATGTTTCTGTAGTTGGTTAGAGCAGCCAGTTGCAGCATCTTTCATATCCCCTTCCTTCCGTTGAACCCAAAGCATCTGTGCTTGGTGTTGACATGCTACACTTTGGTGAACTGTGAGTCTTGCTTGCCAGTACGTTTATGTACTGACCCCTTTGGGGTTGTGGTTTCCGCAGACTACGTTTCCGAGGATCTACATGGTGGCTACTACGTGGAGTATGACGAGACTGCTGACGAGTAGATAGCGGACCCGGGAAGGATCCGAGACTTCGTGGATGGGCTCCGTCTTTTCGTTTCCGGCCTCTTAGGCCTATTTGGATCTTGTCTGTACTCAGACATTTTGGATGCTTCCGCTGTGATGTAATGATGTTATGTTGGGACATGTGTCCTCTGGATGATTGTATTTGCTATCTCAGCTCTAGTGAGAGCTATTTGCAACTTATTTCAATCTTTTGTGTCGTAGAGATCTGTTGTGATATCAATTGTTCCAATGCCGTTGACGTACCGTGTGTGTATGTTTTGAAGTACGTCAACGGAAGTGTCTAGATTTCTATGGGATGGTTTGCGCAGAGGATGAATAGTAGGAAATGGTTGTCACACGTTTACGTGTTGGCCTGCTCATATTGAGATGCGGGTGCCGGTATGCCCCGTAAGTCATTATATCTACTGTTTAGCGGGCTGTGAGTATCCCCTAGAAGTCCGAGTGCGAGAAAAAGGCATGGTTATGTAGTAGTATGTTCCATACGGCGTTATGAAGGAAGTTTTTATTTGATCCTAATCCTTCATACGTATTTGATGGTACCCGGAATAAGCATCCAAAAAGCATAAAAGCTCAGAGCCAGCAGTGGCATCTATTATTTGACTGATTCGCGGTAACGCGAACCTATCTTTTGGACACAATTTGTTCAATACGGTGTAATCTATACACATCCTAAGAACAATATTGTCTTTCTTCGGGACTAATACTGGGTTCGCAGACCAATCAGTATGTATGACTTCCCGGATAAAACAGCTGCTAAAAGCCAGATAATTTTCTTTCCTATAGGCTTCCGTCTTCTTCCATCGAAACGACGGAGACCTTGTTTGACGGGTTTTGAACCTGGAATCACTTTTAGTTGATGCTCAGCAAGTTCCCCGGGTACTCCCGGCATGTCCGCAGGACACCAGGCAAAAATATCTCAGGTCCCACGGAGGAACTTGATGAGCGTGTCTTCCTATTTGTCGGTCATCCCCGTTCCCACTACAACAAATTTTGTCGGATCTTTGGGATCTAGGATAAGCTGTCTTGTATTTTCCGAGGCCTTGAAGCTGTCTGCCGGCTTCCAACTTTCCTTTCCTGACGACATTTCTATCGGCGAAACTTCCTTAGCTAGCTCTTTCAATTCCTCCCTTGCGATGGCTTGCTCAGCGAAATGGTGTTTCCTTTCTCCAGCTCGTTCGCTAATCTGTAATCTCCGGTTATGGTAATTACTCCTCCTTTGGGCCCTGGCATCTTCAGCTTGTTATAGATATAACATGATCTTTCCATGAATTTGGCGAAAGCTGGACGTCCGAGTATTGCATGGTATACACTTTCGAATGGCACCACCTCTAATGAGATTTTTTCCTGGCGGAAATGTTCTCTACTTCCGAAGGTTACATCTAGGAACATTTCTCCTAGGGATTGTGCTTGCCTGCCAGGAACAATACCATGAAACCGTATATTGCTGTGCCTGAGCTGAGTCTCAGAAATATGTAGTTGTTTCAATGTACTCAGGTACATGATGTTGATACTAGATCCTCCATCCATCAGCACTCTTTTGAGCCTAGTGTTTTGAACAATAGGGCTTACGACCAAAGCATGCGTGCCGGGTTCTGGGATGTTTCCGGGATGATCTGACTGATCCCAAGTAATTGGCGTATTTGAATACTTCAAGTACCTTGGTGTTGGTGGAACAACCGCGTTGATTTATCGAAGTGTCCTTTTTGCCTGCTTTGCTGAGGGAGTTGCCAGAAAAGTTGCTGGTTGGGTTGGATTCTTGCCTCTGAAAGATCTCGTCTCAATTCTCTCCTTTCCATGATGCACTCCGCGTCTATACGATGTTTGGGCTAATTGAAGACAAAGGGTGAAAGTGCACAACCTCTGCAGAGTTAGAAACTATGATCATAGCCGTGTCCCCGGTAATGGACGACTTCGAGCAGCTGGACAAGGATGGACAGAAGAATCCCAACACCGTTTTGAAGAAGTAAAATTTGGCTAAGGAAATATTAGTTGTGGTGCTCATGGGTGTGTCCCATGGTGCCAAACTTTGAGAAGAAAACTCTTTTTCAAAAGTGTTAGGGAAAAACTTGCTTTTTGCAAATAGTCTAAACTCCACCAAGCCAGATATGCATGTAATTTAGACTTGCCATCTTATATCCACCATAGTGTCATTTGCCAGTACATTGTTTGTACTGAATCTCCTTCGGGGGCTGCATATTCCAACGTGCAGGAAGTTCTGAGGATGAAGTTTGATCATGTGCTTGGACTCGGGTCTACACCCAACATGTAATGCCTGTGGCGCATAATTGAAGATGGATCCTCATTGCTATCTTTATTTCTGTTGTTTAGAATTCTGAGTTTTGCTAGTCTTTCAAGACTAAGCACTTTGTAATAAAGCTATACTTGGCTATTCTAAATCTTTTGTAATAATTTTGATACTTTTGCAATGATACTTTACATTTTGTTCTGTGGTGCTAGCATTGACCCAGGGACTAGCACTTAACACAGTAGTTCTTACATTATTAAATGTGAGGGCGCTACAAGGATGCTCGGCTCCCTCTCCTTCAGGATCGCCTTCTCTTGAAGACTTTGGCCTTTCGTCTCCGACTTTCCGCTCCGATGTCAAGCTATGCGCTGGTGGTGGTGTGTCTTCGCTGGTGGTCCGATCCTGCCTCTTGGCTGGCTGTTGTACGCAAGGACCTGGTGCTCGGCGTAGTGCATTCCCTTTTCTATTTTAGTTTGTCCCCTATCTGCTGTGTTTAGAGGCTCCCCTCTGCACCATGATCGTTTGTAATGTCGTTGTAAACTCTTATCTTTGTTAATTCAAAACTGGGCATTTATGCCTTTTATCTAAAAAAACATGAGGTCAAGATTTGGTATTGTACTCCCTCCGTTTCTTTTTACTCCGCGTATTAGAATTGTCTTAAGTCAAACGTTTTAAACTTTGACCATGTTTATGGAACAAAATATAAATGTTTAAAATATCAAATGGGTATAATATGACAATATATTTCATGACAAATCGTATGATATTGACTTTGTATTGTTATTGTTGATAGTTTTTCTTATAAAATTGGTCAATCTTTAGTAAATTTGACTTTTGGCAAACCTAGGAGGGAATTTATGGTAATGGTTTTTATTTTCATAAAACTTTGGTTAAACTTTACATTGTTTGAATTAAAAAAACATGCGCTTTACTTTCAGAAAATGACAATGTAATCCTTCAAGCCATACAATAGATATATACACTACTTTGCCAACGAATTAGAGTTAGCATATGTACGCAAATTCTCAAAAGAAGCCAAGATAATTACTGTGCATAACGTGAGCGGTAGATGACAAACGGTGGAACAGTATAATAAATACACTTGTGATAGCATATACACCAAGGGTCGTTAAGCCGACTTGGAGGCTGGCGCGTACAAAAGACGGAGGAAATGGCCTCAGGCGAGCGACAGGGACAGGAACAGAGGGAGAAAGAAAATCGTTTCTCGCGAGACAATCAGATAATTTTTATTTGTACCAGCGCTGCCAATCAGCCGAGCCAGGGGAAAAGGGGGCAGGAGATAGGTAGATAGATAGATACGCGGGAGACGTGCCACAGGCAGGGGGAGAGAGAGAGAGTGGGCGGGGGCAGGGTTCAGAGGATCCACCTCAGCTTCAGGTGAGCTGGCCGGTGGCCGCTCCAGCAATTTTCTATTTCTGAGGCCTGCCCGGTTTCCAGTTCCGACGAGCCAAAACAGACGGAGGGGAAAGGGCCGGGTGGGAGGTAGAGAGAGAGAGAGAAAAAAGAAAGAAAATGGAGGAATAAAAGCGAAAGAAAGAAATAAAGCGAGAGGCGAATCCCAATTCCCCAAGTACTACTACTCCGACGCACGAGAGGGAGGAGGGGGGAGCACTTGACACACACTACGACGACGACTACAAGAGAGGAGAGAGAGAGGGGGCGGGGGGAGGGGCAGCGGCAGAGGGCTGCAGCAGGGGCAGAAGCATTAGAAGGGGCAGTTGTAACCAAGTGGCAGCAGTAGATAGAGCCATCTATCTCTACAGGTATAAATCCATCCTTCCTTCCTTCCTTGCACATCTGGTACTGCTAGGGACGGGAGGGGGGCACGAGAGAGAGAGAGAGTTGGTGGATTTCTCGGGCGCCGGGCGATGGGGCGGACGACCTGATTGGCTTGCCTGCCAGCCGCGATCTTGCAGTGGGGGATTTTTCCTGATCTTCCTCCCGATGCGGTCGATCTAGGTGCGCTTCCTTTCCCCTCTTGTTCTATCGCCCGCCGTCCCCTGTTTGGTTGGTCAGCTGCTGTTAGGATATGGATTCGTGTCGTTATCTTCTTCCTGTTAGTAGAGTAGCTGCTGCTGTTAGGGATGGATGGCGAGAGATTTGGTTTCGGGCGGGAGGATTTGGGGAGCGGGAGATCGATCGAGGGAGGTCGGTCGGTCGATCGATCGATTGGGGTCCAAGATTCGGTTTTTATGCCTTGTTTTTATCTTCTCAGATCTCAAATGCTCCCCCTGTTCCTGATCCATTTCGTCTTTCTCGATTTCGTCCTCGCTTAACTTTCCTTTCCTTTACTCCCCCCCTGTAAATTTCATTATTGCAGATCGCGGCTAGGAGATTAGCGAGCACGCCAAGATTTCCCCCTCCCTTTTTTGGATCAATCTCACAGGAGAGGAGCAGAGCTAGCTAGCTAGGAGATAATATCCGGGAGATGATGCTGGAAGGCAAGTCCTGCCTCGTCTCGCGCTCCCTGCCGGCAGCCTGCTGCGAGCCGGAGTCCGACTGGGGGGCGTACCTCGCCCACGAGGTCTCCGTCCTCGGCGGCAAGCGCCCCGCGCCGGAGGACGACTTCGATGCACAAGACATGGACGAGGTGGAGGGCGGCAGCAGCGGGAAGCGCAGCAAGTCGCCCTCCCCGCAGCCGCACACGCCGGACATCACCGAGGGCCTCGGCTCCAGCCGCCACGTCTCCTCAGGCAGCGGCGGGGACCAGCAAGGCTCCGGGAGCAATCTCATTGGCGAGATTGGCCGTGACCTCTCCATCAACTGCCTCCTCCGGCTCTCCAGGTCCGACTACGGCAACGTGGCCTCCCTCAACAGGGACTTCAACTCCCTGGTGCGAAATGGGGAGATCTACCGCCTCAGGCGGCAGAATGGGATTGCGGAGCATTGGGTCTACTTCTCCTGCAATGTCCTCGAGTGGGACGCCTATGACCCCTACCGCGGCCGCTGGATCCAGGTGCCCAAGATGCCGCCGGATGAATGCTTCATGTGCTCTGACAAGGAGTCCCTCGCCGTGGGCACTGAGCTGCTCGTGTTCGGGATGGCACACATTGTCTTCAGATACAGCATCCTGACCAATTCATGGACCAGGGCTCATCCCATGAACTCGCCGCGCTGCTTGTTTGGCTCAACAAGTGTTGGTGAGAAGGCGTATGTCGCCGGAGGCACTGATGCCTCTGGGAAGATATTGAGCTCCGCGAGATGTATGACTCGGAGACACATACCTGGACACCCCTTCCCAGCATGCATCGCGAGAGGAAGATGTGTTCTGGGGTGTTCATGGATGGCAAGTTCTATGTCATTGGCGGTGTTACCAATAACAACAAGGTGTTGACATGTGGTGAGGAATATGACCTGAAGCGGCAGTCCTGGAGGGTCATCGAGAACATGTCTGAGGGCCTCAATGGTGTCACCGGTGCTCCCCCGCTCATTGCAGTCGTCAACAATGAGCTTTATGCAGCTGATTACAGTGAGAAGGATGTAAAGAAGTATGATAAGCTGAACAATAAGTGGATCACTCTTGGAAAATTGCCTGAGCGGTCTGTGTCGATGAATGGCTGGGGCCTTGCCTTCAGAGCATGTGGTGACCGGCTGATTGTCATCGGAGGTCCAAGGACTTCCTATCGGTGGCATGATTGAGCTTAATTCATGGGTCCCGGATCAGCAACCGCCTGTGTGGAATTTGGTTGCCAGGCGGCCATCCGGGAACTTCGTGTATAACTGCGCCGTGATGGGGTGCTGAGTCCGCTGAAATAAAGATTCATTGCAGTGGATATTTATGAAGAAATGATAGTATGCACAAAGGCAGCCTGTTCAATTGCTCCAGCCCCTGATTCTTCGTAGCGATTCTGCCCAGTTTCAGACCTTAACTGGACACCTGCTGAGCGGCAGCAGTCTCATGTAACCCCCCTTGAGTTCTAATACTTCTGTTTTCCTCGCTAATCCATTTCTACATTTGCATTTGGATCAACAGCTCGTGATTTCAAAGATACGAGACTATGCAAAAAAACAAAAAACAGTGTTATATTAATAATCTAGAAAAACAACTTCCAGAAGGCTTCTCACTGTTGATGAACAACCTGTTAAGCTATACTTGATTCATCTTTGCCTGGCTGCAACAAAGGCATGTTGTTCTGTTCTGTTATGAATAACAGTACCTCATATTGACTGGTACAATTTTTTCTGTATCCATGACATGCTTTTTCTTCAATTGTGTTACCAGCTTCTGAGCTGGCAATGATATGTTGTCTTTCTGGTTGTGAATTTGTGATGTTTATGTGCTATAAGATGCTCATATTAACCTTGTTCGTTATCGTTTAGTTCTAGTTGTGATGGTCAATTTGTTGGTTGGTTTGACTTGGTGCTCTGTTCGTATTTCCATAACCTGATGCTTATGTTAGTCTATCCAGTCCAGTCTGTGACTGTTTTGAGTGTTTTCCTTTGGCATGATAGCAAATGGTACCTTCTTACTGGCTATTTGATACCGGTTATCTGCGAATTATGCTTCTGTCGTCGACCCTTCAGCATAGTGCTACCTTTTCTCGTAAGTTTCTTGAATGATCCCCAAGAAGGCGAAAACTCAGGAAGCTGATTGATTTTGCATCTTCAGTGCTGCTTCTGTTACTGCACCAGTTAGATTTTGACATCAATTAGTATGTGATGCAAGAAGCAAATACACCATTAGAAAAATTGTCAGGTGAAAAAAATGAGGCATTTTGTTGCTGTTGTCGCAAATGCTGTTTACGAATCTTTTTAGTGTGCTCTCCGCATGATGACCGATATGTCTCGACAGAAGTGTTTGCAGTCCGTAGAGCATATATGCTTCCTTTTTTGGTCTGGTAACGCCTGGTAATTCTTTAAAAACCATCTGTCATCACGCCTGAATAAAAACTGAAGGACTTGTGCGTTATATAAAGTGTAAATTGGCAGTGTTTGCTTTCTAAAAGAAGCTTTGAGTAGTTACCTGTCCTGTGTCGACATCAGCCCTTGCATAAACATGTGTTTTTAACACATGTAGACGGCCGCCATTTGGAGCAAGAAGAGAGTCGAAGCAAGATGGCTGCGCCCTTTTTACAGTCATAGCAACACTTGTGCACTTCACGGAGAGAAAGCAGCGGCTATCTTGTTTTCAGCGTGTTATTTCTGCTTTTAACATCGCCCGAAATGAGATGCAACCTCTTTATCTATCTTACATAGGAACAGATAATTTCATTTTTCATAGAATTCCCAGTTTGCTTGAACGGAAGAAAGCAGGTAGTGTAGTGGAGTCTTCGCATTTGGAGAAGTGAATTCCCAGCTACTCTGGAATCTTTGCTTCTCGCCGAGGAGAAGAAGAACACTTGCAAGGCAGAGATTGCCGAAAACTGTGCACGCGCGCTGGCGCGCTGGCTCTGCATCTTGACTAGTCCGCGTTGCCATGCCATCGGGTGAGAGAGAGAAAAGGCTGTGTTCCGTCCGAGTCTGGCAGACAGTACAATCCGATCTATTGTCCCATGACGCTCGTCGCGCAACTTGACAGGTGACCCGGCCTGACACAACTCTCGCACGATGGGGCTAGCAAGGCTGAAAATTCCGGGAAAAGAAAGAAAGAAAGATAGGGGAGAATTCTGCTGCCCGAATTACCCGTGTTGCGTTGCGTGAAGCTTCCTCCCTGTGACCCTGGCTGGCTGGCTGCCTACGCAGGAGAATCGTGCGGACGTCTCGTTTTCCTTCCTCCCTGCGTCTTCGTACGGTTCTTTCCCCATGCTTTGGCAGACTGACCGCTCCGTGGCCGTCGCTGTTGCGCCATCCCGGCATCCAGTTCCGTCGTGCCGTCGCTGTACACCGCGCCGCGCGACCATGTACACTCTGGGTCTGCATTGCGTGCATGGCCATTCCAACCGCTCTCCCCTGTCCTGCCCCGTTTAGACGTTTTTTTGTGCGTGCCAGAGCTCCAAATCCGCCCGTCTCTGCTCCACGCCCCGCCCCTTGTTTGCCGATTTCTGCACGATGCGTACCAAACTTGTTGCTGCTGCTCTTGTGCTGTGTTAAGACCAACAAGAAAATCAGGCCACTTATTATTAATAATTCGCTGGCGGGCGGGCATCCCTTTGCGCCATGCATCTCGCCCAATAATGATGGTGTTTTGTCCGGTTTACACGCTTGCGCACGTAATTCGCCCGCAGCCGGGGATGGATGGATCGCAGAACAATTTGTTGGGTGGATGGAGAATATAAACATCTAGCATCGCTCGCCAAATCCATCTATCCCGGCTCGAGCATATGAAACCATGCTCCTACCCTGCGCGTCGTCTCCTTTACTCCCTCCGTCCACTTTTATAAGGCACACTTCTTAGCATTTCAATAGTAAGAAGTGAGCCTTATAAAAGTGGACGGAGGGAGTAATTTATTCCCCGAGCGAGCGATGGTGATAATAATGCGTTAGGCGCCCGAATTTCTCACCTCCTGTCGCTAATGGCCCCGACTGTTTATTACGTCTCATCACAACGGAAGGAAATGTCATTTTCGCGCCCTCTCTCTGCCAGCCAATTACGTACGCCCGCTGCCAATTAAGAAAGAATAATCGCCTGCGTTGTTGTTGCATGGTTTCTTCCCCGTGACGCGCCATCGCAATTTGCAACGCAAAGCTTTATTTCGTCCCGTCTCTTTCTTCTTCTCTCGCCCCCACGAACAATCCGCATCGATCGGATCTTCTTCCTTCCTACCCGTGGATCGATCGACCGGTCGGTCGTTCCCGACACGTCGCCGTCGATCCGGCGGTTCCGATGGCCAGGACGACAGCGACGGCCGCGTCAGCGCCGGCGCCGGCGCTCCTGCCATTTCGGCCTCGTGGCTTCAAACCGTTGACGTAAAACCTCCAGTCTAGCTTTGCGGCTGGCTGGTGGGCACCGAGTTTGATTTTGACTTGTCTTGCTATTTTCTTGTTCCGTGTTCGGCCATCGAACATTATTACGCGCCCGTTTTAAACCTGGGCTGGCTGTACCGCGCAGTTTAGGCCCGCTATTCACTGGGCTTTTAAAGGCTTATTATAACCAGGTCCATTTTTTTGTTTCTCTGAATTCATTCATTCACATAGATGAACACTTTGGACAGGCCGCATTTTCTCAAAAGAAAAAAAAAACTTGGACAGGCCGCAGCTACCACTTTCCGAAGGCAGGACGAGACCTGTCTTGTCCTGGACATCCCTCTTGAATTCCCGAGGAGGCCGACAGCAGCAACTGTGAGGCAGGAGCCAAGGGAACTGACTGCCAGTAATTAGCTACACATGTGAGCGAGCGCAGCGCAGAGCAGAAGCCCTAGCTAGACAGTACCACGATCGGCAGGCAGCAGCAGCAGTCTAGGGGATTCACTTCCACCGGCCTCAGCCTCACATTCATTAATTCACTCACTCACCGCTACCTATTGCCTATTGGCTAGCTATCCGTGATGTTCTTTCTGATGGAGATCCAAGAAATGCAAACTACTACTCCAGTAGATGTTCCCCTGGGTAATACGGTTGCAAATTCAGGACCAGGGCTCGTTCTGTCGCTTCACTTCACGTGTTTCCACCCACGAGGCTCCTCCTCCCTTTGTCTGGACGTGTGAGATTCGCCTTCACGGTATCTGGCAGTAGTAGTATCCACGGGCGGCGTCGCCGGACGGCGCGCAATCCGCTGCACAATCACCGGGTCATCATGCCACTATCATTGATGGCTGCCACTGCTGACGGTCTCCGGCCACCCCGGCCGGCCTCCTACTGCATGCACGTCCCGTCCGTCGTCTTTCGGCACTTGCACCCTCCGCGGCCCGTAGGCCGGTGCATGTGGCGGTGTCAGGGCAAGTACTGACAGTGCTCTAAAGGTTAGTACCACCATCCGTTAAAAGAGGGAGATAATAATAAGCGACTCCATTCCACCAGATCCTGCTCCTCGCAGTTGAAATGATTCCCAAGTACCTACTGCTACCAGTACATTTTTGGTTCACATCCAGGCGACGTCAAATTTGTGGAAACCACCGGTTTCACTGTCGTCACAGGCTATGCGACATTTTCTGTGTGGCATGAAAATGGACTAAACCAGGGTTCATGCTTCTGTCAAAATTGTGATTGCTCGATTTTTTGTTTGTTAATTGCGATTGACCTTGACATGCCATAACATTTTAACTCAGGAGCATGCATGGCACTGTCCATGACTTGTCATGCCACACAGCTGCTCTACTCGTGTGTCGTTGAAGACTTGAAGTGCATGCATCTGCAACTGGAATACGAGGGTTTCCGTTTGCTACAAGGATCGTGTCGGGAGCTAGTGCCCGTACGGGGGAGCAGATGCAGATCAAGCGTGACAAAGAGACCGGCGACGTGACGGATGTTGGCAATGCCCATACCGATTTGCACCAACCTGCCGCGTCTCCCCGCCGCGTGATGCAACGGATCGCTGTGCGTTTTGGTTTTCTGACGACAAGAGGGCCAGCGTACTGACTCTGAAACTCTGAAACCCGGAACTCGCTCCCTCCCTCTGGAACACAGTTACAGTACACAGGTGGGCGCCGCGGCACAACGACTAGACCACCCCAGTTTAGCCTGCGCGTGGCTACAGCCGGAGCTAGCGGTGGTCGATCGGTAGAGTACATTCTCGGTGATCTGTGTTCTGTACTGCCCGCGCGCTGTGTTTCTTCCGGCTATTGAGAGACAGAGATACGGACGGAGCTCACGATTAACGCGCAAAAGGTTTTTCTATCCGTCCTGTCGAGTGTGAAGTGCTGACCTGAATCTTCCAGACCAATATATACTGTATTATATAAAAAAAATCCACAAATTTTTTTATTTTTTGAACAGGGGAAAGATCACCCCAAAGCTCCAGAAACTGCATTACTCGGTTTACAAATTACATAGAGGACCTCACAAATAAATGAAATTGCAACATAGCCCTTAACTTTTGCAAGTCGATCAGCTCAACGCCACACCACCCGCTCCGTCGTCGAGGACGACACGGCCACCTGGAGACGTGCCGGCGATGATCGTCGTGACGAAGTTGTAGAAGATCCGCCAAAAAGGCGCACCAACTAGGAGGAAGAAGAGGCTAAGGGCATCTCCAGCCGTGTTAACCACCACCCCCCAGCACAAAAAAATCATAAAAAATAGCCAAAACGGCGCAAAATCAAAACTTGGGCGAGGTCATTTACCAGCTGTAGCCCACCCATCTTTGCATGCAAAGTGGGGCAAAAGTAGAAGAAAGATTCCTTTTTGCATGCAAAACGGTGCATTTTGCCCCCCCGGGCCAAACCCAGCCCCTTGGTTCGGCTTAGGTGCGCCAGCGCTAAAACGGCGCTATTTGGCCTCCTGGGGGCTGACTGGTAGAATTCGGCGCTAAAACGACGCTTTTTGACACATAAAGTGGTCCTGAGGGGCGTTGGGGGGGGGGGGGGAGGCGGATGGAGATGCCCTAAGGCGCATAAGACACCAAAGCATGGAGTGGCCTTCATGAACAAGGATAATAGCGGCACAAACTCGCTTCGACCGTTGATGGTATACGCTCGTCGTAGCTTTGAGATCTTCTCACAAAGCTCCAAATCGTAACAACTCGCGCTTCCTTCTACCACCGTGATGGCCAGAACGAGCAGATCCACCAACACTAATAGCTCCGCCACGATTATTGAAGAATCCCTCGCTTGATCGAATCCAATGCCAAGCTTCCGCCTCAGAAGTTTGCTGGAAAGAGTAGCCGATGACTCTACACCTACACGGTTGGACTAGGCAGCTCCTAGCAACGCTTTAGCATGCTTAGGCGCTAGGTGATGAACACATGTCTCGTCTAGCGTCTCGTCTAGGGCATAAGAGGAACTCTAGGCAACGCAACCAATAAATCATTCTATATTGCAGTGATATACCATATGGGCTATAATACAGTGATTGTGGATGGTAGTCTACTCATTTATATGCTCTAAATTAACATGTTTAGAGATATAATAACAAAATACACACGCGGTGATAAAATCCATATGCCGCGCCTAGTGGCCTTAAGTGTTGCCTACGCCTAACTCCTTTTTCAACCTTACTATGGTCAGAGGAGGAGGCCGCAACTAACCCTCCTATCCTCACTCCGGCCGACAGAGGGAATGGGAGGTGGACAAGTGGGAGAGAAGCGACTCTCAAGAGGAAGAGACTAAGAGAGCGAGAGGTTAGTCTTGGTGCAAGAAAACCATGCCCAATCGATGATGAAATATTGGGTAGGCTCAAGAGACTAAGTCTCCGTGTCAAATTTTGATATCCCTAATATCTAAATACATTTTGTGGCACAGAGTCTCATAAGAGAACACACTATACGCTGTGTTGGACATATAATGATCTTATATTTGAAACATTTTATCAAACTTAATCCATAACCTAGTGTATGAAAGTTAATATCTCAGAGCTTTTTGTGTGAGAAATTAGCGCTTGAAATTTAATACTCACTCACACAATCTAGAAAAGTGTCCAGGCTTATGACGAGCGATGCATTTGTTGGCCCGTAATATTTACTAGCTTGTTCCGTTTGAGCTTTTGGTTGTAACAGGTTGCATGCTTTCTTTTCTGATTTCTAGAAGAAAATCTAAATGAGTGTCATTGTGTCAAACTGTCAATATAAGAGGCTAGATACTGTTATTTAGAAAACGGTAAAACATCTTATATTTTGATACAGAGGTAGTACAACTCAGTCTTATAAAATTCCATGTGATTAGATGTAGTTTACCCGCAACACAACGAAAAACGTAGCCAAAACTAGAGTTGATGGCACTCCTCTAGTAGACAACTTTTGTAGTAGTGCCTCCCGTTGAGGTGGCTCACGGTGTCCTCCACAAAGACAAACAACAGTGGAGTTAGTGCAGTTCGGGGGGCCACCGCCCCCCCCCACCCCCAAGATTTTCACATTCATAAAGGATTTTATTACGAAGCTTGGATATAGACCTTTTTGTGTGTTTTGCCGCCCCCCCCCCCCCAGAAAACATATGAATATATACATTGTATTTTTTTCCTAGGGAATTCTGCCTCGTAGAAGGCCACACGGCCCCTAGGACTTGAACAGTCACAGCCGGCACGGTGTCATTCCCTCCATCATACGTGTTCTACAAGCATGCACATGGCATAATATTTCCAAAGGGAAGTCATATACTTGCAACTATGATGTCAGTCAAGTGCTCAACGAAAAATGTAGGCAGTTCTCTTCTAGAGAGTGTATGGCTAAAGTTACCGATAAGGTAAGCATTCAGTAAATGCTTAGTTCTGAACATAACTGATAGTGCTCCTCCTTCACATGTGGAGCATTTGTCTTGTAGATCCAGGTAATAGCGTGTAGATGACCTTATTTTGCACATTTTACGTTTATTCAGCTTGACTATTTTTTTATGCTTCGTGTTTATTCCAGTCCGGAAACGTTGATACATATCTAGTTCCTAGTCTTGGTCATATGTATCTAGGTTATGTTTTCAGCTAATTTTGTCTTACAAAGAGTGCTATCAAAACAAGAGTTGACACCTATGGCTTTAATATGGACCCCGGCGGAGATCTATTTCTAGAAAAGGAGCCATGTATGACCAGCTTATCTACAAAAACCATGTTTGAATTGAACCTAAGCACTCACAAGGATGCTCTAATATGGAAATGTCATTCAGTTTTCCTTGTAAACTTTTTCTTCTACAACTGGAAGATAAAGCACGTAGTGAGCTTTTCGGTGCTGTTGTACTAGGTAGGCACATGTTTCTTTTTATGAAGAGCACTGTAATGAGATGTTCTGAAACTATACAAATTACTGTCAATTAGCTATGCTACAATAACAAATTTGAAGGAGATGACTTTTTGATGGTGAGCTCTGGGATGGTGAGGAAGAATACGCGTTGATCCACATGGAGATATAAGACACGGTTCTGCTATGAATATTTGCCAACCAACCAATGTGACATGTTTGTATGGCAGTAGGAAACTATGTGTGGCAGCAGTTTCCCTCTAGGAAACTTATGGAGTGGAATTTTCTCTTTGGAGAAACATGCACTCTGATCCTGTTATTCATGAAGTTCAAGGAATCACTCACCTTGAAGGTGATATGTCTCGCCATGAAGTCAGTAGTATTAATAAAGAGGATTGCCGTATCGTTTGCATCCCGAGGAGGAAGACTAGTGTTGCACTCCTTGACCATGAAGTCGCCCCACTCGACGGATGTTTGGGCTTGGCCCTCGCCTTCGAGCTGAACAAATGACTTTGAGATCGTCACCTTTTCCCTACAAGTGTGATCAAAACTATAATCTTTAGTACACATGGAATCTCAAGTCACTGTTAGCAGTGAATTCGAATTGAAACATCACCTGTCTACACCGGGAGCATAGGAGGAGCCATGTGTAAGTCAGGGTGCCCCCCCCGCATACCAAGAGAATTCAGGTAAAAACTACTACTATTTGGCCCATGTAGCTTCAAAATCAAAGGTTGTGGGCTTGTATCCCACACACGGATACAAGTGTGTGAGCTTGTATCCCGCTTAGAACAAAGTACTATCTGATATTATTCCTCAAAGGTTGTGGCAGGACATTTTTACAGCATAGCTAAACTGTGACAACATGGAAAAAATATCAATTATGAGACACATCATTGAGATAATTCTGAGTTGATCTTCAACAAAATGCACACCCAGCTAAACAATTTGTCAGTACCTAGCTAGAGACCATAACTGCTAAGAACCGACAAAAACAGATATCTCTTTGAATCGATAGTATCACTTATACATTTATTTTGCATAGAGTATTTGTCGTGTGCCCTACTGAGTGTCGCCTTCAAAAGTTATTTCAGAGACACATCCGATTGCACGCCCTGTTCCCAGGTTTACATCTTGGTAGTCTCTCCACCGGTCGCTACACCAGTGCAAGCTAAAGCCTTTGTTGGGTTGGGCTTCCTAATTGTAATAATATCCGTTGAAATGCTTCGAATCCAGGTCGCTACCATTCTAACGGACAACATCATTTGGGCAACTACATCAGCTTCCTAGGATCCTATGCCCCAGGCCACCAGGCAATCATGACCCATTTAAGCAGCACTGTTATAATATGTGAAGTCCAGCCTCACTAACCTTTATTCTTCACCCTATTTATGAACAAAGAAGTATCGCTTCGATGTTTTCAAAGTAGGCTCAACCTGAGTAACAAAACACATGAAACACTATTAAAAGTACCTAAATATACAGCTGGTGATATTATCATGCAACTCACTTACTAAAACTGCAGGGGAGAAGGTCTATTTCGATGATCTAATTACAACTTCTAGGTTTTTAGAACCGATGTTTAATATTCAGCTTGGAGTCCAAGAATCCAGAGCAGTCCTTAACGAAAAAAAATCTTCATAAAAAAGGATAAATTCTTTGCAACTCAGCCATCTGCTAGAAATATGTGTTAGCAAAGAACATCAAATTTTGAGAAAATGGTGTTAAGACAATTACAGATATAGCACAACAGCAAATCTTGAAACCTAGCTGGCTAGTACAAAGGTATGGAATGAGTACATCTACATTCTACTTCATCATTCTTATCAATATATTCTCAAGTCAAAACTTTATGTTAGGTATGTAATTATTTACGTTCATGTTTGATCCATAAGAGAATACTCGGCATAAAAAAATATGAGTCATAGCATCATAAAAGTCATAAAAACAACGTAAAAGAATGTGATTTTTAATTTTTTTTAGTGTCACGTAAATAAAAGGTTTATGTCATGTATATATTTTCTTGTGTTCTAATCGACATAAGGAACACGACAAAATTTACGTGACGCAAAAATCATGTACGGTTCAAAAGATACAGGGTGGGTGTAGAATAACTATTCTGCACCCTGTGTGTCAAATAGCGCGATATCAACAAAGGTATATTCAGGCCATTTGTGAGAAAACCTAAAATCAAAGGAACACGTAGATCGGCGCAAGCCTCGACATACTATACCAAAGTGCATACAATTTGGAGGTCCCTGACGACTGCTCGACACCTAGAAAACTGCATTTATAGAATATTTATCTCCCCTTAACAGGGATTTGTTACAAAAAAAACTCCAGAATTAAGATTTGATGCTATGTAAATATCAGTAAAAATGAAAAAGTTATCTTCCCCAATACGACATGGAAGCTATATGAGGTACCTTTAAAGACCACAAAGACGACATACATTAGCTTCTCAAAACAATATCAATGTTTCCTAGCCACCTTTTAATCCTTAATTCATATCCTAGTTGTCCTATATTTATTTGGTAATTTCTCTCTATTCCTCTCAATGCAAGGCACTTCTTTTGAGTTGCCGAGAATATGTCTACAGCAGGCTCTTAACATGCTCATTCCTCAGCATCAACTCAATTGCAAGAGTTACAAAAGAAGAAAACTTCCAAGAAAGTATGAAGCGTGATTTCCAACATATTTCTTGCAAGAAATTTTGAGTATTCTAGTATCGCATCATTCTATTCTTTTGGGTACTACCAAAAAAGGAATGCTACGCGAAAGAAGCCAACATTCTTAGATAGCTACTCTGCACATGATAACCATGTTAGAACGTGAGATGGACAATATTATAAATCATTTTTTTTAAATGTAGCAACCACTAATTTCACCGTAAGAAACAACGAAGAATGTTTCTTGCCAGCAGAAAGAACAATGTGCAAGGCAACCATGAAAATGCACAAGCTAAAATTCAAACGATCCAATTGGCACATGAAGTGTGAACATCAGATAACTCACATGAAAAGTAGTTCCAAGTTAGAGCTAAAACCCTGACACAATGAGTAAATAACTTGTGAATTTTGCTAACAATCCTAGTCAAGTATCCACTGAAGCTACTCGATTTTGGCGGAAATCGTATGAATTCATCGCTAGTAAGACACACACTAAGTTTATAGGAAATGCGGATTATGGGGAAGTTTTGGTTTATGCACACACCCGCCCCACCAAATCTGGGGCACGCCAATATTTTTGGCGAAGGAAACGATCGCCCCAGTTTCGCCAGCGCGTGGGCGCAGAATCGTTCCTGGCGACCAATATTTTGGCATGGTTCGTTTAGCTAGGCTTCAATCCAAACACTCGCCCATATCACTAGTCAACGCCAAATTTTTGGTGTGGTAAGCGCAGGTCAGAATCCAAACAGCCCCTATTATCACTCGAAAACTACACCAAAATCAAAATCCAAGTGTGGAGATTATCTGCTCAGCATGGCAGCGGGACACGATAACAATTGTCTTGCATGCTAATTGCAACTGAACCATCACTAGTAGAAAAAGAGGCTTCCATACGCCCCCATTAGTCCCCAAAATATTCGAACCGCGACCAAAGGGGTCTTTAGTCGCGGTTCGGGAGGAGACCCGCGACCATCTATCTGGGCCCAGCGCGCTCGGTCGACAGCTGGCGGACGGGAGAGGCTTTAGTCCCGGTTGGCCAGGCCAACCGGGACTAAAGGTCCTCAGGCTGGCCCAAAGGCCTTTAGTCGCGGTTGGCCAGGCCAACCGGGACTAAAGGCCCATCCCTAGGACTCAGCTCACTTCACTTAGCCATATTTGGTGCCACTTCTATTCACAATATTCACAAGGGGGTGGTGGGTTTGCTTTTGGTTCCTCCTATGCACACAAGGTGTTCGATGAAATGCCCGAGAGCATGAAACAAACATGATATGAAGTGTCCGAGCCACACTTGAGCTTTCTCATTTATTTTTTCCTCCGCGATCGCGGTTAGCAACTTGAACCTTTCATGTGTCATTGATAAAATATGCATGTGTGTAGTTCATTGTTTAATTTGTATTATTTCTAGCTAGTTAGTTTAACAAATGCATGATGGTTAATTATATACTTTATATAATAATAATGCAGATGAATCGGCAATGGATGTACGGTACCCGACTCTCCGGCGAGTTCACTACGGGTTTGAAAGATTTCCTCGTAGTGGCAAATGCGAACAAGCAGCGAGGTTTTATTATCTGTCCATGTGCTGTCTGTAAGAATCAGAAGGGTTACTCCTCCTCAAGAGACGTTCACATGCACCTGCTTCGGCACGGTTTCATGCCAAGCTATAATTGTTGGACCAAGCATGGAGAAAGATGGGTTAGAATGGAAGAAGATGAAGAAGGGGATGATATCGATGACAACTATCATGATCATTTCGGTGATACTTTCATGGAGGATGATGCTGAAGGTGGGGAAGGGTTAGGTGAAGGTGAAGAAGAGGCACATGATGAGCCCGCTGATGATCTTGGTCGGACCATTGCTGATGCACGGAGACGCTGCGAAACTGACAAGGAGAGGGAGAATTTGGATCGCATGTTAGAGGATCACAAAAAGTCGTTGTACCCAGGATGCGATAATAGTCTGAAAAAGCTGGGCTGCACACTGGATTTGCTAAAATGGAAGGCACGGGAAGGTGTAGCTGACTCATCATTTGAAAATTTGCTGAAAATGTTGAAGAATATGTTTCCGAAGAATAACGAGTTGCCCACCAGTACGTACGAAGCAAAGAAGGTTGTCTGCCCTCTAGGTTTAGAGGTTCTGAAGATACATGCATGCATTAACGACTGCATCCTCTACCGCGGTGAATACGAGAATTTGAATGAATGCCCTGTATGCACTGCATTGCGTTATAAGATCAGAGGCGATGACCCTGGTGACGATGTTGAGGGCGAGAAACCCAGGAAGAGGGTTCCCGCCAAGGTGATGTGGTATGCTCCTATAATACCACGGTTGAAACGTCTGTTCAGGAACAAAGAGCATGCCAAGTTGTTGCGATGGCACAAAGAGGACCGTAAGTCCGACGGGGAGTTGAGACACCCCGCTGATGGAACACAATGGAGAAAGATCGACAGAGAGTTCAAAGATTTTGCAGCTGACGCAAGGAACATAAGATTTGGTCTAAGTACTGATGGCATGAATCCTTTTGGCGAGCAGAGCTCCAGCCATAGCACCTGGCCCGTGACTCTATGCATCTACAACCTTCCTCCTTGGTTGTGCATGAAGCGGAAGTTCATTATGATGCCAGTGCTCATCCAAGGTCCGAAGCAACCCGGCAACGACATCGATGTGTACCTAAGGCCATTAGTTGATGAACTTTTACAGTTGTGGGGCAGACCTGGTGTACGTGTGTGGGATGAGCACAAAGAAGAGGAATTTGACCTACGAGCGTTGCTTTTTGTAACCATCAACGATTGGCCTGCTCTCAGTAACCTTTCGGGACAGACAAATAAGGGATACAAAGCATGCACGCACTGCTTACATGAGACTGAAAGTGTATATTTGGATAATTGTAAGAAGAACGTGTACCTGGGTCATCGTCGATTTCTTCCCCGAAATCATAACGTAAGAAAGAAAGGCAAGCATTTCAACGGCAAGGCAGATCACCGGCCGAAGCCTGCGGAACGTACTGGTGCTGAGATATTTGATATGGTCAAGGATTTGAAAGTCATCTTTGGAAAGGGTCCTGGCGGACAATCAGTTCCGCTGGGAGTTGACGGGCACGCACCCATGTGGAAGAAGAAATCTATATTTTGGGAGCTACAATATTGGAAAGTCCTAGATGTCCGCTCTGCAATCGACGTGATGCATGTTACGAAGAATATTTGCGTGAACCTGCTAAGCTTCTTGGGCGTGTATGGGAAGACAAATGATACAAAGGAAGCACGGCAGGACCAGCAACTTTTGAAAGACCCAGATGACCGGCATCCGGAATGGTTTCAAGGTCGTGCCAGCTACGCTCTTACCAAAGAAGAGAAGGTCATTTTTTTTGAATGCCTGAGCAGTATGAAGGTCCCGTCTGGCTTCTCGTCGAATATAAAGGGAATAATAAACATGGCGGACAAAAAGTTCCAAAACCTGAAGTCTCACGACTGCCACGTGATTATGACGCAATTGCTTCCGATTGCTTTGAGGGGGCTCCTACCGGAAAATGTTCGAGTAGCCATTGTGAAGCTATGTGCATTCCTCAATGCAATCTCTCAGAAGGTAATCAGTCCAGAAGATCTACCACGGTTACAGAACGATGTGGTCCAATGTCTTGTCAGTTTCGAGTTGGTGTTCCCACCATCCTTCTTCAATATTATGACGCACCTCCTGCTCCACCTAGTCGAAGAGATTTCCATTCTCGGTCCTGTATTTCTACACAATATGTTCCCCTTTGAGAGGTTCATGGGAGTATTAAAGAAATATGTTCGTAACCGTGCTAGGCCAGAAGGAAGCATCGTCAAGGGCTATGGAAATGAGGAGGTAATTGAGTTCTGTATTGACTATGTTCCTGACCTTAAGCCGATTGGTATTCCTCAATCGCGGCACGAGGGGAGACTAAGTGGAAAAGGCACGATCGGAAGGAAATCAACGATATGTATGGACGGTCATTCTATGACTGAAGCACACCACACAGTTCTGCAAAATTCCAGCTTGGTGGCTCCATACTTCGAGCAACACAAGAATATTTTACGCTCGGACAACCCGGGGAAGCCTGAATCCTGGATTAGAAAGGCCCACATGGAGACTTTCGGCAGTTGGTTGCGAAAACATTTAATGAATGACAATGATGTTGGAGATCAGCTGTACATGTTGGCCAAGACACCATCTTCGACTATAACGACTTTCCAAGGGTACGAGATAAATGGGAATACATTTTACACGATCGCCCAAGATAAAAAGAGCACCAACCAAAACAGTGGTGTCCGCTTTGATGCAGCAACCGAGAATGGGAAAAAGGTCACATATTATGGTTACATAGAGGAGATATGGGAACTTGACTATGGACCCTCCTTTAAGGTCCCTTTGTTCCGGTGCAAATGGTTCAAGCTAACAGGAGGTGGGGTAAAGGTGGACGAGCAATACGGAATGACAATGGTGGATTTCAACAATCTTGGTTACCTTGACGAACCATTCGTCCTAGCCAAAGATGTCGCTCAGGTTTTCTATTTGAAGGACATGAGTAGCAAACCGAGGAAACGGAAAGATAAGAAAACGATCAGTACATCATGCGATGATCCAAAGCGCCACATTGTTCTTTCAGGGAAAAGAAACATCGTGGGAGTGGAGGACAAGACAGACATGTCAGAAGATTATAATATGTTTGGTGAAATTCCGCCCTTCAAAGTGAACACTGACCCAAGCATTAAGTTAAATGATGAGGATGCTCCATGGATACGGCACAATCGTAAGCAAGCAGGGACACAAGGGAAGAATTGATGTGTAATAATTTATTGTACCAAACTTTGTTGAATGGATCATGTGAATTAAAACGTACGATGGCGAATCCGGATGATTTGTATTTGGTCGATGAACTGAATGATGTATCAAACCTTTTGTCAAACCTTCAAGGGATCGAGGATGTAGAACAAAACAATCGGTATCGCCATCATACAGCCCTGCCGTGGCTACTGAGTGCATATATGCATACCAAATGCACGGCAGGACGTATGATGGCGAATCCGGATGATTTGTATTTGGTCGATGAACTGAATGATGTATCAAACCTTCAAGGGATCGAGGATGTAGAACAAAACAATCGGTATCGCCATCATACAGCCCTACCGTGGCTACTGAGTGCATATATGCATACCAAATGCACGGCAGGACGTATGATGGAGAATCCGGATGATTTGTATTTGGTCGATGAACTGAATGATGTATCAAACCTTAAAGGGGGATGTAGAACAAAACAATCGGTATCGCCAGCATACACCCCTGCCGTGGCTACTGAGTGCATATATGCATACCAAATGCACGGCAGGACGTATGCTGGCGAATCCGGATGTTTTGTATTTGGTCGATGAACTCACTGGTGTATGAAGGTGGGCTATATATAGGGTCCTCTGGCTCACAAAGTGTTGTGCTAGGGTTTTGATCCAACGGTTAAGAAACACCCCTGATCCAACGGCTCACAACCGCTCGAAAGAAACACACTGTACCTCTGATCGAACGGCTCACAACATGTCGAAAGAAACACACCCCTGATCCAACGACTCACAAGCGCTTGAAAGAAACACACGATCCGTGTGATTCTTTCTGATTGGTCGGAACAAAATCCTAACCATTTCGTCCCGGTTGGTAAAACAGGCCGGGACTAAAGGGACGATCCGTTTCCCAACGAAACCCGAACCATTTCGTCCCGGTTGGTAAAACAGGCCGGGACTAAAGGGATCTATTTTCTTCTCACGCCGGAGACAGGAGGCGGGAAGACAAGAGGCGGGAAAAAGAGGCGGAAGAAGAGCGAAGGAGGCGGAAGACAGGGAAAAAATGGGTTTTTAAAATGAATTAGTTTTATTTTTCTGAATTTTTTGATATATTATTTGTATTTTTAAGATTTTAAAATGAATTAGTTTTATTTTTCTGAATTTTTTGATATATTATTTGTATTTTTAAGATTTTAAAATGAATTAGTTTTATTTTTCTGAATTTTTTGATATATTATTTGTATTTTAAGATTTTAAAATGAATTAGTTTTATTTTTCCGAATTTTTTGATATATTATTTGTATTTTTAAGATTTTAAAATGAATTAGTTTTATTTTTCTGAATTTTTTGATATATTATTTGTATTTTTAAGATTTTCAAATGAATTAGTTTTATTTTCTGAATTTTTTGATATATTATTTGTATTTTTAAGATTTTAAAATGAATTAGTTTTACTTTTCTGAATTTTTTGATATATTAATTGTATTTTTAAGACTTTAAAACGAAAAGTATTTGAAAAATAGCCTTTAGTCGCGGTTCGTATCAGGAACAGCGACTAAAGGCATCTTTCCTCGCGGGAACGAAAACGCCGCGAAAGAACCTTTAGTCGCGGTTCGTGACACCAACCGCGACTAAAGGTACCCTTTTAGTCGCGGTTGGAGACACCAACCGGGACTAAAGGCCCGCGGATGGCACCCGGAGGGCACCTTTAGTCGCGGTTGGTGTCCCCAGCCGGAACTAAAGGCTGGCCCTATATATTCGCGCTGTCTTCCTGCCCCGAAAATTTCTAAGGACCAAACCATCTCCGCTCTGCTCGTCTTACTCGCGCCGTCCTCGCCGATTTCGACCGTAGAGACATCCGCGCCTGCGCCCGCCGCCCCTGCGCGTCTCCGTAGGTGCCTGCCGCCCCCGCGCCCGTCCTCCCGCGCCCCTGCCCGTCCTCCCGCGCCCCTGCCCGTGACCGGAAACGGCGACATCTCCGCAAGCTCCATTCTTCGACGGGTGACCGGCCGGAAACGACGACACCCGCAGCACAAGCTTCACGGGAGGGGAGAGAAAACGGTAGAGAGGGGAGAGAAAACGAACACGCGCGACGAGAAAACGAAATCGGCGGGAGGAAGACGAAGGGTGACGTCACGCTCGCGTCACCGGTGGGTTCCACCTGGCAGAGAGAAAGGGGCGCCGGCTGCTGGCAGTTTTTTTTAGCACAGGCTGCTGGCAGTTGGGCTGGGCTCCTGGGCTGCTGGCAGGTTTTTTTTCAGCACTCGTTTTTTCTAAGTCAAAAAAATTCCTAAGTAAAAAAAAATCTAAGTGTACTAACCCTAAGTCTACTAACCCTAAGTATATATTCCTAAGTCAAAAAAATTTCTAAGTCTATATTCCTAAGTCAAAAAAATTCCTAAGTCACAAAAAATTCTAAGTGTACTAACCCTAAGTATATATTCCTAAGTAAAAAAAAAATCTAAGTCTATATTCCTAAGTCAAAAAAATTCTAAGTGTACTAACCCTAAGTCTACTAACCCTAAATATATATTTGTACTAATATTTGCTAAGTCTACTAACCCTAAATGTTCCTAAGTCAAAAAAAGCTAAAAAAAAATCGAAGCTCTACTAACCCTAAATATATATTCCTAAGTCCAAAAAAAGTACGGTCATTTCATCACTAAGTAAAATATTTGTACTAATATTTTCTAAGTCTCATTCTACTAAAATATCACCGTCAATATTTGCTCCTCCTCTATACCGTACCCCCTAAACCCCCTCCGCCCCCGAGCGGCTCCCTAACACGTACCGTACAACCGTCATTGCTCCTCGTCTATGTCCCCTTAATCTTATTTTTTAATTCCTTTATACTTAATTAATTTTTACTACATGCAGGAGTGACATATGGCGGACGATAGAGCCGAGCCGCTTAGGGATCCGGAGGTTGAACGTTGTTTAATGGGAATTATAAACAACGAGATTCCTTATGTGTCGGGCTCAGAAGATGAGCAAGAAGAGGATGTAGTCTCTTTTTTTCTGAACCTTGACGGTAGAACACACATTGTCGATGATCAAGAAGGTGAAGGAACGGACATTGTCGACGGAGATCAACCGTCGACAAACGACGATCTCGAATTGCAAGTAGCAACCACCTCCGGCGAGGTATATATATATACATTGAGCCTCTTGTGATACAAACTTACTGAAATGTGAATACATATGTATTAACGCGCGCGACTCTCTTTCTTTTTTTAGCCCTCGGCCGGATCGAGTACGACAAAGCGTGGCAAATCCAAGGCGATGAAACAAGGAGAACCATATACCATCGAATTAGTCGGTGAAACCGACAAGCCCCTACAGCACACCACAAAGTTTATCAACCAATGCGGAGTCGTTGTTAGAGACAACGTCCCGATCACCGTCCAGGAATGGAAGGAGCCAAAGAAGGCACGTCTTGGTTTCAGTTTTGTCGACAAGAGAACGAAAAAGGATTGCTGGAGAAAGCTTATGGAACATTTCATTCTACCTCCCGAATACAACAAAGTCGATGAATTCGGTAACGAGGTTCCGGGTGGACGTGAGAGGAGGAGGCTAGTCAAAGAGTTCGCTCTTCAGAAGATGGCTGAAGCATTCCGGAACTTCAAGAAAAATTTAACCCGTGACTATGTCAACAATGGCAAGACTCCGGATTTCAAAGGACAACATGAGAGACTGGAAGATGATTGGCCAGAATTTGTGAGGCAAAAGAAATCGGAGCATTTCAAGGAAATATCGAAAAAAATAAGGTCAATGCGGGTAAGAAACAGTACCATAATATTATGGGGCCAGGAGGATACCGCCTTATGGAGCCTAAGTGGCTGAAGATGGAGGAGGGCCTGAGGGTGCGAGGAATCCCTCTAGGTACAGAGGGATGGGACCCAAGGGCCAAAAGCTGGTGGTACGGGCATGGGGGATCGCTAGACCCGGAGACAGGGGTGTGTGTTCACCGGAAGAAAAAGTTTGCTCCCACCCAAGCCCTTATTGACGCAATGACCCAAGCTCAAGAGGGCTTGATCAAGTTCAACAGAGAGAAAGACGCACTGACAACAGCCCTCGGGAATGATGAACACGGAGGACATGTACGAGGCAAAGGCAGAATTCCGTGGAAAGTAGGGTTTTCCCAGGACAATGACCCGTACTATTACAGAAGCCGTAAGAGAAAGACGGACCGGGATGCAGATCTTTTGGCGAAGTTTGCATCGGAACTCCATGAGTTGAAGCAGACCGTGCATGAACTAGTAAAAGGAAAATCGGCTGCAGGGCCGCATGAAGATCATGAGGCGGATCTCGGAAGCCAGCAGCGGAGAAGCAGCGTGGCTTCCACGGATGCCCCGCCTGGTGCTAATGCACCGACGATCGAGATTCGTGCACCGAAGCCTCACTACCCCGTGGATGATGTAAAGGAGATGAAAGAATGTGATCTGCATTATCCCGTGGGGAACGTTTCCACGAAGGTAGCTACCGGCAGTGCTTTACCCTGTACACCTGGAGCACTCCACCACAACAACCCCATTGCATATGGCTATGCTCGTGTCACGGTGGAAGACATAGTCCAAGAGTTTGAGGACCTGGAGATTGACAAAGCTACACCCAAAGGGGAGAGAAGACTTGGAGATGTCAAGCGCCAGATCATTCTATGGAAAAAGAAGTACATAGTGTTTCCAGGCGAGGCGCCAAGGCTAACAAGTCCACCCCCCCTCCGATGGTGGTGGTGGTGGTGGTGGCGGTGGTGGTGGTGGTGGTTCACCTACACCTCCTTCACGCCATTCGACGTCGTCCCCCGATCCACAACCTCCGGCGGGTAAGCAGCCGCCGCCCCCCAATTCTCCTCCGGCGGGTACGACGCCCCCCAATCCTCCTCCGGCGGGTACGACGCCCCCCAATCCACCTCCGGCGAAGAAGCAGAAGCAGGCGGACAGCAAGGAAACCCGCTCCTGGACTATTAACCCGGTCCCTTATGTACCTAAGACCACAACGGTACCGGAGCCATCACTGAAGCCTCTCCTCCCAAGGCCTTGGGAACTTAGTGAAGCTGAAACCAAATTGGCCGCGTCTGCTCATTATGAGAAATGGAAGGCGGATACGAAGGCGATAAAAGAGCCTGAGCCCAAGCAAGTATTCACTGAGAAGCAAAAGAAAGTGGGCTAAGGATTTTTTTGACGACACCGTCCCAAGCCGAGCTGAATATGCCTGACGACTATGGACGTGAACTTCGTAGGCAAGCAAAAACATTGAAGGAGGAGAAAGAAGAAAGTAAAAAAGCGGGAAACAAGTTGACCAGCTCGGGATGCAGAATAAACAATCGATCCCCCCGCTCATAGTGAAAGCCGGTCCGGAAGAGGACCCCGAGATCATAGCAGCTGCAGCAGCACTTGGATTGACTGTAGCGAGTGCCATGAAACAAGCAGCCGAGATGGGTTTGACTCCTCATGCCTCGTTAGACCTTGAGGATGTGCCAACTAGTGAGATATCATTACAATATATGCGGAATGGGCCTCTTGTCGAGCCTGCACAGGAAAAGAGTCTAGCACCACAAATGCGAAATCTGCTACGTTGGTACAAGAATTACATAACATGGGCCGACAAAGAATATGTTTATGCGGATGTTACAGAGGAGCATCACACCAAACAGTACTCTGTAGAAGTTCATATGAGTGAATTGTTCCAGCTGTTCAATCTGCGCGAGCTCGACAAATCTATGCTGAGTTGCTACGTTCTGTAAGTGATTTCTTTCTACCTCATCTCGTTCTTCATTGCCTGCACTATATATATATATTGTCCTCACTATATTGTTGTGTACGCTATTATGCAGATTGAAGATTTGGGAATGCAAAATAAAAAACATCCATGATGTTGGGTTCATTGACCCACATATCATTAATGGATATGTGTTACAACGTCACCCCGAAGACGTGGAGAAAGACTTGTACAAGTTTCTTAGAAAGCATCAACTCAAAAGTCATATTCTATTTCCTTACCATTTTGGGTGAGTGTTTCTCTCTTGTGCCCATTTTATTTTGTTTACTCCATGCATGGTATGTCTAATCGATGAGTTATGCATGACTGTGCACGTAACGTGTCCGCAGGTTCCACTGGATTCTGCTAAACATTGAACTTCACACCTCCAGAGTTCTAATCATGGACTCTATGGATTCGGATTCAAAGCGTTGGGCCGACATGAGAAAAATGCTGCAATAGTAATTATTTTCAATCATTTGCGCTCTATATCGATCGGTCTCTTTCATTCATTTCCTAATATCAAGTAACTAATAACTCCCTTGTTCATTTAATTTTCTTTGCCCTGTAGGGTTTGGAGACGGTTCTCAGAAGAAATTGTCGATGAATTCAAACATGAGCTAGATTTCAGAAGGTTAGTTAATGTGGACAAGCAGCCACCGGGGACCAATCTATGTGGATACTATGTTTGTGAGAACATCCGGAGACACACCTCTGAGCGGAAGGCGTCAGATAGCGTGCGGAAGGCGACGGATAACTTGCGGAGGAAGCTTAGTCCAGAAGCTCGCTTCCGACCAATTCAAGAGGAATTAGCAGGATTTTTCATGAGGGAAGTCATCAATCCTAAAGGAGAACACTATACCAAGGACGAAGAAAATTATATGCATACCCGAGATTGAGACTTGTTCGAAGTTGTATATGGTCATCCATCCTAATTGTGTATGGAAACTTGTTCGAAGTTGTATATGGTCACCCGATCGAGAATGAATATATATTAAATATTCCTCTTGAATTTTTCTTGTTTGAAATTTCATATGCATGTATATAGTAGCGTAGAATATGTGTACTGAAACTTCATCAAAATTAAAATAAAACACAGAATAAAATATAAAAGAAATAAAACACTACAAATTAAAAAGAAACCAGGTTTAGCGGGGCTAAAACCCTAAACCTGCGGAGGAGGCCTTTAGTCCCGGTTAGCCACGAGAACCGGGACTAAAGGTTCTCCGCCCCGACGGACTCCTGGCGCCCACGTGGACGGGCCTTTAGTCGCAGTTCGTAAGAGGCGCGACTAAGGGGGGGGGGGGAGGCCTTTAGTCGCGCATATTTAGTCCCGGTTGCACGGCCGGGACTAAAGGCCTTTGCGAACCGGGACTAAAGGCCTATTTTCTACCAGTGCGTCGAAGCATATGCCAATATCAAGTAACTCAAAGTTTTCAATCATGATTTCGGTAATAATTAATTTGTACTGCATATTCTATTTAGTGTTACTTAGTAGTTGTAATCATGAAGATCATGAAGGCGCACGTTATCGCGCCCGCCCAATTTGAGAAATATCTGAGCAAGCTAGATATTAGAGACATTTTACAAAACATGAAATAGTGAATCACAATGAATGATACTTGTGATTGCACAAATTCATGTCAAGTCGGAAGTAACACACTCATGCAAATGCTTTCGGTACATGTTCTCTATATCACATCACGAGAAGGAGATGCAAAAATTAGATAGAGCAAAAAAAACATCATTCTATTGTTTAAAGGGTAGCTAATTCTACTCTTGAACATGATTTAACATTTTAACTCTAATAGGAAGGTCATATTCTCTAGAATCCAACTCTTGCATTGGTTGTCTTATGAAATTCTTAAGATGTACATACTAAACTATCAAATTCTCAAATCATCTATGTTTATATACTTTAATTTTATAATAGTATAACATGTAAAACATTAAAAAAAAAGGTATCTCAAGTCTGCATTTGTTCATTATGGAATGCCCCTCGCGAGCAAATGAATTTTTTCGATGCAAGATTCTGGAAAAATGAACCAACCTTTAATAACTCAAGAAGAGAAATAAGAAATCGTTCCACTAACATGCTACCATGGTTAACTGATCCAAGTGAAGCCCTAGCGTGCTAAAGCACTTGACCTATAATAGTAAAAGATGTGTACTCAATTCCTGAAGAACATCGTAAAAAATATATAAACTGGAAGAGAACATTTATATCCTCTTGGCTTAACCCATGTTCAATGCAGTAACAACGTGCAAAACATAGGTGCGGGTATGTATAATGTTGATCTACAATTAAGTATATTACTGACATGCTCCAAAGTCCAAACTACACATAATTACATCAGCAGCAACATAATACCATTTGTTCTCTAAAAAGATCCTAGCCATGATCAAACCGTCGATTTCAGATCAATCAACAAATAAAAATAGAATTGACTTTATTTTGTACATTTTAACACAACAAGCTGTGTAAGATAAAAGGAAGCTTATTAGCCCCTGCTGACATATCGATGCAAGAACTATGTACATGAACTCTAGACAATAACCGCAACATGTACAACCGATAGAGATTCCTCTCTCCATGAAAGGTCTAACTAATGATACTTTTGGAGACATAACTACACAAAAAATGTATATGTATATATGCGATTCCATATTTCTAGTAGGGGTATATCATAGTGGTGAACAAGATACATCAATGGTCAATTAGCTCATTGTAACACCCGGGGTTTTCCCCAAACTAGAATTTGTTTGTTCGTTTTCTTTTTGTGCATCATGGCATCATGCATTGCATCTCATTCATCAACATAGAATTTTTGTTCCTAAATAATTCACAAAAATAATTCTATCTTGTTTGAGCTCTTTTGTTATTCCCTAAATCAATTCTGTTGTTTTCTGAAAATAATAAAATACAAATGAAAAAAAAAAGTTTGGGCTTGCCAAGCCAAACCGGCCTAGCATTTAGCCACACCAAACCCTAGCCCACCGACCACACACGCACACACACGACACGTAACGCACGCACGCACGCCCACGCGAGGAAGCCAACCCCGTGGTTTCTCCCTGTTCGCATCGAGGCGCCGCTAGGAGGGGATCGAGTCATCCTCCTCCTTGGTGTCGACCGCCGCCTCCCTCCTGGCTCTCTCTCTCTCCACCGCATGTCCCCCTCGCCTCCCTTCCTCGCTCGCCATGGCCAGGAGGCCATGCTCCGCCGCCATCTCCTCTGTCCTCGGCCAGGACACCACAGCCGCCGCTGCTCCCCGTCTCCCTGCGCGGACGGCCGCGACCCCGAGCTCCCCGGCCTCTGCTCCATCTCGCACCGGCGACCATCGGCCGCCCTCCTGGATCCCTTCCTCAGCCTCTCATCCAGGGCGCCACCTCCCGAGCTCGCCGTCCCTATCGCCCCTTCTCCGTTCTGGCCGACAGGCGCTGCTGCACCTTCTCCTCTCGTCCACGCGAGCGCCTCCAGGGCTGGTGAGCACCCGTCGTCCTTGAGCTCCACCACCTAGCAGGCGGGCCGGAGCACCCCATCTCCTACGTTTCTCCTCGTCCTCTGCCCCGTGCTGGTTGCTTTCATGGCCGCCGTGGTCGACGTCAGGTCGCTCTAGCGCATCGTCTACGTCCCCAACTGCAACCGCTCCGGTCTCCTCCGAGCTCCCTGCTCACCACGAGGTCAAGCTCGACGAGGGCTGCTCCTCTTGGTTCTGCGCCATGTCGACGGGTCCTCCGGGACGTCCTCCACTCCTTGGTTCTGCCCCGACGAGGTCCTACACCGCCTCTCCTCTGTGCACCGAGCTGCAATTGACCTCCTCAGCCTCTTCGTTTACGGCCGCGCCTCCCTACAGCTCGAGCCACTAGAGACGTCCGCAGGTGCATGCCCTCAGGGTGTTCGAAGATTTTCTCGCAACAGGCACGACGCCTCTTCGCCCGTGGCCGTGCCGTCCCCATGCGTCTATGCCACCGTATGTGCGCGCGTTGCCCTTGTTGTGGCCGAGGCCTTCGCGCCGTATCGTGTATGACCCTGGAGCTGCCAAGATCTTCCCGAAGACGTGCACCCACCACCGCCAAGTTCCTTGTCGTGCACGTTCCAAGATCCTCCCCGACTTGTACCCCACTGACAAGATCTACCATGACGGCATGACCGACAACGACCACAAGGATGTGTGGGACCGAAGACCGACCACCGACAAGATCTCTCGTCGCTCTCTGTGTCCGTTTTGCGTTGGCCGCCTTCGTGCGTGTCCGGGAGATGATGTCGTGAACCCCGAAGACCGGAACCGCCAAGTTCGCCATCGACCCCGAAGACGGTAATAATGCGCGGTTGGGCCACGACTACCTCGACCTCCGGAAGTGAATGACTACGTCCACTATGAACCACTACTTCCACGACGTCGACTACTCCTTCTACAACCCGTGAACGACTACTTCCTCCACTCCCCGAAGACATCGACGTTGAACCTGGATCCTCTTTCCAACGTGCGAATCTAAACCCCAACCCTATAACCTATATGCCTATTTTCTAAATGTCATCTATTTGGTTCATATTAAATCATTCATCATGTCGCATTGCATTGTGTGGGTTGTGGATAATTAGCAATCACCGAACAATTAAATATGGAATTTGTTGGGATGCTATATATAGTAGCTCAGTTCCATTTAAAATTGCCTAGCTCATCTTTATCACATCTAGCTATGTTAACTCAACATTTAATATTGATGGGTAGATAAAATAACTCGAACCGCTTAATTAATTGCTGGGATTCCGATTCCACTTAAATTGGTTAAGTTGCATCTCGCATGTCATGCATATAAATTAGGACCATGCTGGATCTTTGCCGTAGTAGTAATTGTTGCATCCGATGTTTATTCTAGCACTTGCTTCTTCTCGGATAGGACGTTGAGACGATGTGAGCAACGACGGATGTACCTCTACTTGCTGGATCTCAGGAAAGTATACTCACTTGCTACCTATGGCTGCATTTCATCACTTGTTACCGATTCTTCCCGTTGCCTTTATTCTAGCCTTATGATTCGATGCTTGTGTCTCGATCCTATCATATGTTTACCTTGCAACCATGATATAGCCTTCCTTCCACTTCCTATTACCTGTTGTTTGTTTACCTTGTTGTCCCTCATGTCGTAGTGGCATGCTTAGTGTTGTTTGCGCTCTAGTCTTGCTGTCCGTCTTATCACCTGTTTAGTTTGATAGTTGGGTTTCAACTTAATCAACAACATGTTAATGTTTTGGGTAATAATAATTTGATGATAAGGCACCGGCAGGAGGCCCGGCGTGGTTTTGAGGCCTGCTAGTGTCGAACTTAATTAGGAAAAGGGTCTTGTCCTCCGATCCATGATGAGCGCACTAACCGCATGTAGGAAGCGTGTATGGGCGCCCCCTGCAATTCTGATTTGATTCGCATCTCGTCCAAATCGCCACACTTAGTTCGGTATTTCCATTTGATGCATGCATATGCAGGTGCGAACCCTTGGCGCCAGGGTGGAACTTTTGTAGTCGGCATTTAGGGCGGCGTGGTCTTCCAGTGCTATGAGGGTCCCCTTTTCTTCGTGGGGGCTCGATTAACCGCGCACGCACAACACGTGGTTCTTTGGGCTTGATGCGAAGAAGAGTTGGGTTATGTTGAGTGCCTCGCTTGGTGGAAGGGTCTTTCCATCTGGCGGGTCATTCTTACGTGTACGGCCAAATTGGTGCATCGCTGCAGGGTTAATCTTCTCGAGAAGTCGTGTTGTCCGCGGTTATGGATGACTTGGTGAAAGTGCTGGCTAACAAGTACTCAGACAAGTTATACTTAACGATGATAACTTGACTAGTAATATAGATTACCTCCACCATAAAAATGAATGTCACCTTAATCAACAATGTGAGTTTCCTTGGGTTGCTTCCTTAGTAGGGGGTAACACTGGATGGGTATTGTTTGGTGAGTAGTTATAGTTGGTTTTGTCGCGCTATCTTATCCCTTTCTTTTAGCCGGATGTTGTAGCGCGTCTCTGTGGTTAGTTAGTGCAGCCCGCTGCCGCTTATTTGCAATAATCCCTTCCTTTCCGTTGTACTCAAAGTATTTGTATCTTGTGATGACTGGTTACGCTGGTATCTTGTGAGTATGGTTTATCCACTTGCCATTACTTAATAGTACTGACCCACGAATCCATTTTCGTGGCTGCATATTCCACATTGCAGTCAATAGGTTTGAAGTCTGACGACGTTAGCTTGGGAATCCCTCCGGCTTGGCCTGGGCAGGGATTGGACGCCATCGGTTATCTTCAGGACTCTTAGTCCAATTTGTATCTTGTCCGTAGTCGGACACTATGTTGTTTCTTCCGCTGTCATTTGGATCTTTGTATTGTATCAGTTGTATCCTTGACTCGTTTGGGTCGTCTTGTATATACCTCCTCTGTTGTTATTGTGGATTATTCGTGAACTGTTGTAATGTTATCACAAGTGGCAACCTGAAATCAGTTATTATGCGGATTTGGGTGGAAATACCGAAATCTGCATAGTGCCCGATCCCGGGGCGTCACAAATGGTATCAGAGCATGGTTTCCGATTCCCAAAGTTGTTTCGATACGAATGGTTATCGAAGCAACGGGTCCGCAAAGCCTGTAGGATAACCTCGCTAACGGTCGTTGTTTCTAGAGTGTCAAAAACTATTTCTGCTAAACTATTTTGGAAACATCTCAATAGGATTCTTGTTTTCTCCTTATCTCTATTCTATTTCTCCTCTCATCTTATTTGTCTTGGAGTCTCTCTCCCTCTCAATCTTTCAAAGTTTTAGGAATCCTACGGGGGTGGACGTTTTCTGAGCATTTAACCTAATAGGTTCGATCGTCGGAAGATTCCTGGTGGGAGAAGATCGTCATCAACCCGAGCAAGATTCCCTTGTTAGTGGTGTCGAGAAACTTTTGTTAGTGGTATCGAGAAGAAGAGATCCGCCCACTGACCCGGGAAATCAACCGCAGCACGAAGACTCCGTAGTTGACACCTCTCTTCCCCTTGCCTTGGGTGGATTGCGAGGGCGCAATCCCTTGTTAGTGGTGTCGGCTGTAACACCCGGGGTTTTCCCCAAACTAGAATTTGTTTGTTCGTTTTCTTTTTGTGCATCATGGCATCATGCATTGCATCTCATTCATCAACATAGAATTTTTGTTCCTAAATAATTCACAAAAATAATTCTATCTTGTTTGAGCTCTTTTGTTATTCCCTAAATCAATTCTGTTGTTTTCTGAAAATAATAAAATACAAATGAAAAAAAAAGTTTGGGCTTGCCAAGCCAAACCGGCCTAGCATTTAGCCACACCAAACCCTAGCCCACCGACCACACACGCACACACACGACACGTAACGCACGCACGCACGCCCACGCGAGGAAGCCAACCCCGTGGTTTCTCCCTGTTCGCATCGAGGCGCCGCTAGGAGGGGATCGAGTCATCCTCCTCCTTGGTGTCGACCGCCGCCTCCCTCCTGGCTCTCTCTCTCCACCGCATGTCCCCCTCGCCTCCCTTCCTCGCTCGCCATGGCCAGGAGGCCATGCTCCGCCGCCATCTCCTCTGTCCTCGGCCAGGACACCACAGCCGCCGCTGCTCCCCGTCTCCCTGCGCGGACGGCCGCGACCCCGAGCTCCCCGGCCTCTGCTCCATCTCGCACCGGCGACCATCGGCCGCCCTCCTGGATCCCTTCCTCAGCCTCTCATCCAGGGCGCCACCTCCCGAGCTCGCCGTCCCTATCGCCCCTTCTCCGTTCTGGCCGACAGGCGCTGCTGCACCTTCTCCTCTCGTCCACGCGAGCGCCTCCAGGGCTAGTGAGCACCCGTCGTCCTTGAGCTCCACCACCTAGCAGGCGGGCCGGAGCACCCCATCTCCTACGTTTCTCCTCGTCCTCTGCCCCGTGCTGGTTGCTTTCATGGCCGCCGTGGTCGACGTCGGGTCGCTCTAGCGCATCGTCTACGTCCCCAACTGCAACCGCTCCGGTCTCCTCCGAGCTCCCTGCTCACCACGAGGTCAAGCTCGACGAGGGCTGCTCCTCTTGGTTCTGCGCCATGTCGACGAGTCCTCCGGGACGTCCTCCACTCCTTGGTTTTGCCCCGACGAGGTCCTACACCGCCTCTCCTCTGTGCACCGAGCTGCAGTTGACCTCCTCAGCCTCTTCGTTTACGGCCGCGCCTCCCTACAGATCGAGCCACTAGAGACGTCCGCAGGTGCATGCCCTCAGGGTGTTCAAAGATTTTCTCGCAACAGGCACGACGCCTCTTCGCCCGTGGCCGTGCCGTCCCCATGCGTCTATGCCACCGTCTGTGCGCGCGTTGCCCTTGTTGTGGCCGAGGCCTTCGCGCCGTATCGTGTATGACCCTGGAGCTGCCAAGATCTTCCCGAAGACGTGCACCCACCACCGCCAAGTTCCTTGTCGTGCACGTTCCAAGATCCTCCCCGACTTGTACCCCACTGACAAGATCTACCATGACGGCATGACCGACAACGACCACAAGGATGTGTGGGACCGAAGACCGACCACCGACAAGATCTCTCGTCGCTCTCTGTGTCCGTTTTGCGTTGGCCGCCTTCGTGCGTGTCCGGGAGATGATGTCGTGAACCCCGAAGATCGGAACCGCCAAGTTCGCCATCGACCCCGAAGACGGTAATAATGCGCGGTTGGGCCACGACTACCTCGACCTCCGGAAGTGAATGACTACGTCCACTATGAACCACTACTTCCACGACGTCGACTACTCCTTCTACAACCCGTGAACGACTACTTCCTCCACTCCCCGAAGACATCGACGTTGAACCTGGATCCTCTTTCCAACGTGCGAATCTAAACCCCAACCCTATAACCTATATGCCTATTTTCTAAATGTCATCTATTTGGTTCATATTAAATCATTCATCATGTCGCATTGCATTGTGTGGGTTGTGGGTAATTAGCAATCACCTAACAATTAAATATGGAATTTGTTGGGATGCTATATATAGTAGCTCAGTTCCATTTAAAATTGCCTAGCTCATCTTTATCACATCTAGCTATGTTAACTCAACATTTAATATTGATGGGTAGATAAAATAACTCTAACCGCTTAATTAA
Source organism: Alopecurus myosuroides (assembly GCA_028641055.1). Taxonomy (NCBI): domain Eukaryota; kingdom Viridiplantae; phylum Streptophyta; class Magnoliopsida; order Poales; family Poaceae; genus Alopecurus; species Alopecurus myosuroides. The sequence goes on along the minus strand of CM054062.1, from coordinate 279,160,886 downwards.
TTGCTGGGATTCCGATTCCACTTAAATTGGTTAAGTTGCATCTCGCATGTCATGCATATAAATTAGGACCATGCTGGATCTTTGCCGTAGTAGTAATTGTTGCATCCGATGTTTATTCTAGCACTTGCTTCTTCTCGGATAGGACGTTGAGACGATGTGAGCAACGACGGATGTACCTCTACTTGCTGGATCTCAGGCAAGTATACTCACTTGCTACCTATGGCTGCATTTCATCACTTGTTACCGATTCTTCCCGTTGCCTTTATTCTAGCCTTATGATTCGATGCTTGTGTCTCGATCCTATCATATGTTTACCTTGCAACCATGATATAGCCTTCCTTCCACTTCCTATTACCTGTTGTTTGTTTACCTTGTTGGCCCTCGTGTCGTAGTGGCATGCTTAGTGTTGTTTGCGCTCTAGTCTTGCTGTCCGTCTTATCACCTGTTTAGTTTGATAGTTGGGTTTCAACTTAATCAACAACATGTTAATGTTTTTGGTAATAATAATTTGATGATAAGGCACCGGCAGGAGGCCCGGCGTGGTTTTGAGGACTGCTAGTGTCGAACTTAATTAGGAAAAGGGTCTTGTCCTCCGATCCATGATGAGCGCACTAACCGCATGTGGGAAGCGTGTATGGGCGCCCCCCGCAATTCTGATTCGATTCGCATCTCGTCCAAATCGCCACACTTAGTTCGGGCTTTCCATTTGATGCATGCATATGCAGGTGCGAACCCTTGGCGCCAGGGTGGAACTTTTGTAGTCGGCATTTAGGGCGGCGTGGTCTTCCAGTGCTATGAGGGTCCCCTTTTCTTCGTGGGGGCTTGATTAGCCGCGCACGCACATCACGTGGTTCTTTGGGCTTGATGCGAAGAAGAGTTGGGTTGTGTTGAGTGCCTCGCTTGGTGGAAGGGTATTTCCATCTGGCGGGTCATTCTTACGTGTACGGCCAAATTGGTGCATCGCTGCAGGGTTAATCTTCTCGAGAAGCCGTGTTGTCCGCGGTTATGGATGACTTGGTGAAAGTGCTGGCTAACAAGTACTCAGACAACTTATACTTAACGATGATAACTTGACTAGTAATATAGATTACCTCCACCATAAAAATGAATGTCACCTTAATCAACAATGTGAGTTTCCTTGGGTTGCTTCCTTAGTAGGGGGTAACACTGGATGGGTATTGTTTGGTGAGTAGTTATAGTTGGTTTTGTCGCGCTATCTTATCCCTTTCTTTTAGCCGGATGTTGTAGCGCGTCTCTGTCGTTAGTTAGTGCAGCCCGCTGCGGATTATTTGCAATAATCCCTTCCTTTCCGTTGTACTCAAAGTATTTGTATCTTGTGATGACTGGTTACGCTGGTATCTTGTGAGTATGGTTTATCCACTTGCCATTACTTAATAGTACTGACCCACGAATCCATTTTCGTGGCTGCATATTCCACATTGCAGTCAATAGGTTTGAAGTCTGACGACGTTAGCTTGGGAATCCCTCCGTCTTGGCCTGGGCAGGGATTGGACGCCATCGGTTATCTTCAGGACTCTTAGTCCAATTTGTATCTTGTCCGTAGTCGGACACTATGTTGTTTCTTCCGCTGTCATTTGGATCTTTGTATTGTATCAGTTGTATCCTTGACTCGTTGGGTCGTCTTGTATATACCGCCTCTGTTGTTGTTGTGGATTATTCGTGAACTGTTGTAATGTTATCACAAGTGGCAACCTGAAATCGGTTATTATGCGGATTTGGGTGGAAATACCGAAATCTGCATAGTGCCCGATCCCGGGGCGTCACACTCATTAGTTCAAGGCCTCACAGTGCTTAAACTGAGATTTGTATGATCAGACACCCATTAAAAGTAAGGGATCAAATTTAGGTGCAGAAATAGATTTGTTCAAAGCAGTTCAAAACATGCAAATTGTGTTTTACATCCAAGGTCAACCAAAAATACCATAAAAAGGGGGAAACGCAAAGTCATAGCAATAGAAAAAAAATCAGGGCATTGCCTTATATTCCTGGCAATTATTTGAATGCACCAAGGAAAATTTGATAAAGAGACCCATGCTGACCAATTCAGAAGTTATATAAGCCAAGCACATACAGAGCCATTTCCCATGTGTGTAATTGGAGAAAACTATTGGTCGGTGGTCTCAGCATGTTTGTAACCCTCGTGTCAAAGTAGTAAACTTTTACGATTTGGTACAACCTGCAAATAAAATATATATGTAACAAGAACAAAAGTGTACTATTAGTACGGTAGAATAATTAAGTAGAATGGGGCTCTTCATCGCTCTCCTGAAGTAGGTGCGCAGGGGTGGAATGGCGCCACCCCTCAAACATAAAGGCACGTGAAGGGCCGATTTACCCGATTGGTGCACAACTTCACGAGTACACTATTTAGGATGCTAGCTAGACTAGCTAGGATCCTCATCACCTACTGTCGCCAATGCCATCGGTCTCTTTCCCGTCGTAGCCGCCTCGTTGATTCTGGACAATCACCAAAAAAGAGCAAGGATTAGCACTGATGCAATCTGAGAAAACAATGTTTGTGAGAGATCAATAATGCTTACAAGTAGTATGTGGAAAACATATAGTACCAGCTGAAAAGAAGAGACGGAGGGATTGTAACGCTGCTTATAAATGGGACAATTACGGAAGGACAACCGTTCCACCTTCACCCTCATCTTTACGGAATCGCTGACAGTTTTAGCCTGCATCAGTGGAGCAGTAGAAAGGCAAGGGGAAACGATCAGGACGAAACGGGTGGAACCATACGCTGAGGAAAACAGCCGCCGCCAACGTGTGTTCACTGGACCTTTTTTTTTCGAAATTAGAGTTCACTAGACCTAGTAGAAACGGAACAGAGGAACCACACAAGCCACCGAACAGAGGAAAACGGGGTCTCTACTAAAAGAAGTAGATAAGGGAGGTATGGGCTGCTCGTTCATGGTTACTTGGCCCAATTCACGAGAAGACGTCTAGGTCGGTCTTTAGAGCAGCGGCCCAGTGACGTTGCGCAAGACTGGACGAGCGGGATGGCTGGTGAAAAGTCCATGGGAAGTGCGATGGTAATACCTTGTGATCTTGAGCGTTGGTACATGAGATCGGACGGTCTAGAACGTGAAATTGCTGTGAGAAGCCGTAGCTAGTTCCATTTTACTATTACTTAATTTCTCTATGCAGGATGAATGTGAAAATGGGACTTCTTACACATGACTTGAGTATTCAAAAAATTAGCGTATTTTCTAGATAAATACACGCGGTCTGAATTCATATGTTCATACAAAACATGGAAAGGAAAGAGGCGAAAAGTGTGTTATATGAAGCATCAGTTAACCCTTCGTAGTAACTTGCTTGGTGGCAGAACTACAAATCCACACCATCTTGTTCTGTCATGCATATAATTTTAAAAATTTGTTCAAGTATGGACCATGATCTCCAATTGTATCTACAAATGGAACCGTGGAAGCCAGTAAAGCATTTCGTTCTACGAAATTTAAATTATGAATTGATATGTAGCAGAAAGTGACGTGTTCTAGGAAAACAAAAACCCCATTTGCCATCCGAATAAGAGATGACTTGGTCAAAATCCTATCAAACATTTGAAAGCTACATAGACACGCTGTATATTTTTTAATTAAGGACCAACCAGTAGAACAATTCTTGAACAAAACATAGGCATGGTGTCGACTCTTGATTTACCTGATTACATTTAGACGTGTACACCAAGAGTTCATGGTTTAACATAAAGAAAAAGAGAAAGAGTTCAGCCTTACCGAAATTTCATTTTAGAGTAATGTATGACTGATTTTCTGTATACACATGTTGAATGCAAAAAATGATTAACAACTAACGTGGCCTTAAATGATGCAAGTATTATGTAGCCTGGATTTGGTTGGAATACTTTATGACGTCATACTTTAAGTATTGTAGAGTAAAAATATACAAGAATTTTTTAGGAAAATGATCTTACAAAGGCAGACAATTATCCAATTTAAGCATGAAAATTGCGCATTGCTGTCTCCAAGTTCTGGTAGAAGGCACAGTGGTAGTGCAAAAACCGTGGAAGTAAAATGTTTCCGTGTAGTGCACCTGATAGAAGTTCCGGTCAGAAACCATAATGATGGCTTGTAGCTCTATGCAACATTTCTCTGCATTAACGTGGCAGACAAAACTATTTTACAACCCCATATAGTTTTTTACCTTCGAATGGCAGACCTATGCGAATCGAGAGGACTAACTTGATATGAGGTTAGATTACCTTGCAGTAATGAAGGGAGAAACCATCTAGCAGGCGCTACCCCTGATTTACAATCAAAGCGTTCGTGTAGGAGCTTCAAGTATTATCCGATTTTTCGACACGATATATTAAATTGTAGAAAGACACCAGCAAAGCAAAAGTTAAGACTTCTAAGACGGGCCTGAAGTATGACAGGCTGACAGAAAATGACTCAATTGGGTCGGCATCAATTTAATTATACATGTTAAGTTTGTTATTAAGGAAAAAATGTGCTCCTGTACGTATTAACATTTCTTGTCGTGCTGAATGTTTATACATAACATTTTGTCTCGATCGGAGACAAAAACTCTTGAGGCCAACATGGTTTAAAATCAAATATGAAAGTACAAATTTAATGCGTGATCTTTTGAGCCGCTGCTAAAATTCAGCACAAGTAATGTCCAATATTACCTCTTTCAAAATCATATAAATACATGTAGGAATAATTAAAGATAAGATGAGCATGCACTGGTAACTGCCAACAGAAAGAAGAAGACAAATCAGCCATTTCATTAAGATAAGAGCATGTACATAATATAAAGAGAAGATCTTGTGAGACCTGCAAGAGCTATCCATTAATGAAAACTATGCAACCCTTTCGGGAGAGTATGTACCAACATAATGACCATAGGTAAGGTCATCTCATTACCTCGGACAGGAGAATCATGGAGGCGAACACATTATTGAATACTTTCTACACTTTGTGTGACCTTTCTGCACCTTTATCTATAATAGAAATTAAAAAAGTATTTGGACATGTAAATGGTCTGATTAAGACAAATCTTAAACCATAGTAGGAACTAATATGTTTGCTGGAAATATACCGCAAAATTAGTAGCAGCGCAAAAATGGCCAAAAAACATACTATGATAAAAGTAAGCATGCTTCAATTAATATCCCAAGTTCCCCACATAAGAATTAATGCACGATAACTAGGAAAACTATGCATGTACTCAAGACTCGAATTTTCACTTGATATCCCAACTTAAGAATCATTTAAATAGGTATTTATGAACTGAACACAGAAACATTAACATATAATCATGGAACAACTATAATTTAGAATAGATTAAAGTTCTTTAGCTGGCTTAGTAATGCTTACACTAATAAGTGTGTGTCCTAAAAATTTGTACCACCGGAAGCTAAAAGGACAATATCGCTTCCAATTTAACAGGCAATAACAAAGCTTCTTTTTCTCTCTAAGCAATTTCCACACAATCAAAAAAGTCCTTTTTTCTATTAATAGAACAATGAATGTAAGCTACGATGATGGAAAGGCAGTCCATGATAAGTCTCAATGCTCAGACATGAAAAATATCTGTACACCCACTCCAGGTTATGCGTCACAACACAAAGATAGTAAACATGAAACAAAATCATGGAGCCATTTTGAGAAGAAAACAAAATCATGAAGCCACTTTAAATATAAATGAAGATTGATTTTAGGATTACCTTACCAATTACGAAGCTCATGTGTAGCTACCGATATCCAATTAAAGTAGGACTACCAAACTACATGAGAATAAGCCAGAAATTCAATGTAGAATTCCCAAAAATGAACATAGTAATCTCGAGTAGAATCAGCCTCATCTTTCCCTTTTTCTGCAAGTTCTTACGCTACTTGTAGATGAGATGGGATGGGACGCTACAACCTTCTCATTGCAGGCAAATTAGCCAGAAGAGAGGAATCATGGTTGTGATCTGATTGTAATTGATACGTCGAAAACGTATCTCCTTTACCGAACACTTTTCTTATTTTTTCCCTCTAAACTTGTGTGTTTTGAATACAACTAACATGGACTAACTCTGTTTTCAGCAGAATTACTTTGGTGTCTTGTTTTTGTGCAGAAAAATCAGCTTTCGGAAAATTGCCCAGAAAAGACCCCATTGGTGTTTTCACCCCGGGAGCCAGAAGGGGGCCAGGAGAGGAGCCACAGGGTGGACACACCCCCCTGGCGCGGGTCCCCCTAGCCGCGCCAGCAGGGTGTGGGCCCCCCAGAGCCCCCCTTAGACTCCCCTTTCGACTACAAGCAGCCTCCAACCCTAAAACCCGAGGGGGGTCGTCATATTCCACAGAAACATAACAGAGCTCCGCCGCCATCCCGAACCTCGATTCGGGGATCAGAAGTTCCTGTTCTGGCACCCTGCCGGGACGGGAAGTGGAGGAGATCATCGTCATCGTCATCACCAACGCCTCTCCATCGACCATCCATGTTTCCCCCATCCATGCGTGAGTAATTCCCCGCTGTAGGCTGAAGGGGATGGTAGGGATTGGATGAGATTGTTCATGTAATAATGCCGTGATTGTTAGGGCATAGTGCCTAGTATCCTCTATTAGTGCTATTGACATTGTTGCAACTTGTTATGCTTAATGCTTGCCACTTTGGGCCCGAGTGCCATGATGTCAGATCTGTACATGTTATTGAATCACGATGATAATTATTGTTTTTTGATCATACATGCAAGTTGTTTACACACATTGTTGTCCGGAACCCGAGGCCCCAAAGTGACAGAAATTGGGACAACCGGAGGGGATGGCTGTGATGCGAGGATCACATGTGTTCACGGAGTGTTAATGCTTTGCTCCGGTGTTCTATTAAAAGTAACACCTTAATTACCAGTAGTTCCCTTGAGGCCCCGCTGAAAACGGGCTGGTAGGACAAAATATGTTGTGCAAGTTCTCATTGTGAGCACGTACGACTATTTACGGAACACATGCCTATGGTTACTTAGTGCTTGGATACTTTATCATATTTATCTGCAATGCCCATGACTTGATCATTATTTGAAATCTCTTATCCATGCAATGCCCGTTCATCCATCCCTATGCCTATAGTATTTAATCCCGTTGTTTACTTCTAACACTACTGCTGCTGCTGTTTTCATTCTACTGCTGCTATTATTTCACTACTACTGCTACTATAAAACTGTTACTACTGATAAACCACTGCGAACAAAAGTACTTTCAGGTGCAGGTGAATTGACAACTCACTTGTTAAAGCTCATAAATATTCTTTGGCTCCCCTTGTGTCGAATCAATAAATTTGGGTTTTACTTCCCTCGAAGACTGTTGCGATCACTTATACTTGTGGGTCATCAAGACTATTTTCTAGCGCCGTTGCCCGGGAGCATAGCTCTATTTGCGAGCTCACCGGAGAGTATTATTATCTACTTCCATCATTCTTCATGGGTAAGACTCGTGATGGAAAGTTTCCTATATTACCATCCACTACAAGAAGATGTACAACTCTTAACACCTCTCTTGCTCTTGATTCACCGTCTGTTATGAGTATGTTTCATCTGAGCTTATAGAATCATAGTGATGATTTTGATGATTTCTATATTAATATCAATGATGATCTTATTGATGAAATACATGCTATGAAGGATAAAGATGTTGTTATGAGTCTTATTGAAAGTCGTGCTGTTAAATATAAATTATCTCCTGATGCTAAGTTTGCCACTTCTCCTTTTAATATTAGGGATAAGGATTATGATTTATCCCTTTTGTGGAACTGAAAAATGAAAGTGCTATGAAACATATGAATGAGCTCTCCTCTTTGAGTAGTTTATTCTCTGATGATATTAAGAAACGTAGCTACTTTGTTGCTAAAATATTCCCTTTCTCATTAAAAGATGGAGCTAAAACTTGGTTTAACAATTTGTCTCCTGGATCTATTGATAGTCCTATTGGTTTGGTTAATGTTTTCTTTCAGAAATATTTCCTGCTAGTGCTCAACATGCTTCTTTACAAAATATATTTAATTTCAAGCAATTGGAAGAAGAGAAATTGCATGTATCTTGAGGAAGGTTTTGTTCTTTAGTCAGAGCTACACATGGGCATAAGCTAGAAGATAATAAACTTCTTGATATATTCTATAATGGACTAACTGCTGAATCTAGGACATACCTGGATAGTTGTGCTGGTTGTGTTTTCAGGCAAAGAACTCCTGAAGAAGCTGGGGAATTAATGGCTAAAATAAGCCAAAATCATGATGATTGGACTATGGTTGAGCCTGACCCGACTCCTACTCCAGTACCAACACCAACACCAACACCCAAGAAGAGGGGAATGGTTGAATTAAATGATGAAGTGATGAGAGAAGCCAAGAAATCTCTTAAAGAGAGGGGTATTAAATCTGAAGATGTGAAGAATCTTCCACCTATAGAAGAATTATGTAAGCCATCCCTCACTCATCCACCATTGAGGTACACTCTCTCCAATATTTTGGTAGTAGAGATATTCCCTATAACAAACCTCCTGATCAATGTTTAGATGAATTTGATAATTATGTTATCAAGCAAGATAATTTTAATATGAGAGTGCAAAACCACCTAATGGAAAACTCTAGAGCTATTGATAATTTGCATGGTATTACAGAAAGAACCTCTAATGATGTTAAAATGCTTGTTAAACATTTTCAAATGGTTCAAACTCAAATTGATCAACTTGCTAAAGTGCAAAAAGATTTGCTAGTTAATGCTTCTAAAGAAAAACATGCTTATGAAATAAGAACTAGAAGTGGTATTGCTACACAAGATCCTTTATATCCCGAGGGACACCCTAAAATAATTGAACAAGATTCTCAGCAAACTAATGATAATGTTATTCATACTAAGAAGAAAAATAACAAGAAAAATAAAACTGCCGTAGAATCCTCTGAACTTGCTAAAGATCCTAATAGTATATCTATCTCTGATGCTGAAACTGAAAGTGGCAATGAAAAGAATGATGTTTCTGATAAAGAAGAACCTGTAGCTGAAAAGCAAACTAAAACTGCAAAGTATACTAAGGAAGATTTCATGCTAATAAACATGGTAATGAGAGAGAACCTTGGGTACAAAAACCAATGCCTTTTCCTAATAAGAAACACAAATCTAAGAAAGAAGAACATTATAACAAGTTTTGTGAATGGATGAAACCTTTGTTATTGCAAATTCCTTTAACTGATGCTATTAAATTGCCTCCTTATGCAAAATATATGAAAGATATTGTCTCTAACTAAAGGAAGATTCCTAATGACGAAATTTACACTATGCTTGCTAATTACTCTTTTAATGGCAAGGTTCCTGAGAAGCTTGGAGACCATGGTATACCTACTATTCCCTGTTCTATTAAAAATAATTATGATAGAACTTCTTTGTGTGATTTAGGAGCTCGAGTTAGTGTCATGCGTTTTACTCTCTATAAAAGACTCCTCTTAGAAAAATTGATACCAACTGATATATCTTTGCAAATGGTTTATAAGTCTACTGCTATTCCTGTGGTTATATGTGAGGATGTTCCTGTTCAAGTTGCTAATAATTGTCTGATATTAACTGGCTTTGTTGTGTTGGAAATGCCTGAAGATGATAATATGTCTATTATTCTTGGAAGACCTTTTCTTAATACTGCAGGGGCTGTTATTTATTGCAATCAAGGAAAAGTTACTTTTAACGTTAATGATAAAGAGCACACTGTTTATTTTCCCAAGAAGATTGATAGAAAATATGGTCTGAATTCCATTGAAAATATTGAGACCATCAAGATTGGAGAATTTTATTGTCCTATTACAAAGCTACCAAAAGAATATGAAATTATTATGATTGGGACTATGTCTATCAAGGTTGAGGTAACATGAGTATTTAGTGAGAAACAAAGTTTTGTTTCATAGAAAATTATTTTGGTAGCAAGACTTGATCACCCTTGTTAACAAAATGATTTTAAATGAAATGGGCAATGTTTTAACTATGTTTTCACCTTCCCCATTATGTTTTCACCATGTTTACTTCTGTTATCACATTAATACTTGAGTGCAATCATGTTTTCCACCATCCTTATGCATGTTTTCCTGATGTTTTCACTCTGATTACTGAGGTTATGCATGTTTTCACCAGCCATACTTTTGTTTTCACCACTACCACCTTTGTTTTCTTTGGATATTCTTCCATTAGAGTGTCATAAAACCTCTGTAGTGCTGGTTTTGGTTTTTTTTCCACGTTTTCACTTTCGTTTTCTCGGTTTTTATTAATTATTAAAATTCTGGAAATACCTCAAAAATAAAGTTTCTCGAAAAATTACAGAAAAATTATAATAATTTTTTACGTAAAAAATGAGGCAGAAAGACACCTGGGAGACCCCAGCGGGACCCACCAGTCAGGCACACCCCAGGGTGGCGCGGCCAGCCCCTGGTGGCGCCAGCACATGGTGTGGGCCCCCTGGCCCTCCACTTACTCTCTCCACTGCCCAAGTCTCCTCTCTCACCTACCAAACTGAAAACATTTCCTGGATCCCGTGTTCTTGGTGTTCTTCCTCTGGATTTTTGATCTCCTTCTTCAGCCCATCATTTGTGCTGATTTTTGGTGTGTTTGATCTCCGGTATGTGACTCCTCCGATGATCCAAGTAGAATTTTGTTTAGTAAAGTATTTCTTGAGTATTTTGCCACAGTAGGTGACAGCTTATGTGAGTTTGCATGCTTTATTTGAGTAGAAATAATATAGTTTTGATGTATGTTTAGCTCTCATATAAGTCCCTATGGTAGTCTCCACCTTATAGTTGCTTGAAATTAGTTTGTATGATGATTGTTGAAAAATTTCAGAGATAGATAGTTATAATTTTGGAGAGATATTTAGGAGTGATGCTCCTAGAAGGACAAGGCCGTCACGCTCGTCTACTTCAGCGAGGCCATCATATAATGAATACGTTATTGCGTCAACTATTGATGATGCGGAAGACGATATCATTCACCCATCTAGCTTTCCTTGCCGTACATTTTTAAGAAGTGCAGGTCTTTCAGATGACTTTCTTATGCTTATTGAGAGAGTTGGTCTCACCAACTTTATGGAGGATGAAATACCTCAGTATGCCACACTCACAAAAGCTTTTGTTAAGAGCTTTAAATTTCAGAACACTCAATATGGTCCAACTGTTGCATTCAAGTTATATAGTATTCCTATGTCTTTGTCCTTGGTGTATTTTTGTACTATTATAGGTATCGATGCCACCGGGACGGCGAGCATGATTCAAGATAGACCAGCAGACCTCCAAGGGATCTACCGAGAGATCACCAACGATGACGGCCGCTCATCCCAGCGTGGGAAGATAAGGAACATTGAACTTCCTGCTCTTAGATACTTTACTTACTACAATGGTACTAGTATTATTGGTAGGAAGAACACTAGCAACGTTTCTAGTTATCACCTTGCTTTCATTGATGCTGCACTGAACCGTAGCACAAAGTATAACCTTGTGCACTTGTTGCACGCCGCCTTGCTGCTTCTGGGCCTATTTTTGGTGGCATTATTGCTACACGTGTAGCAGCTTCTTTGCATGTTTCCGTTGATCCTAATGATGAAATAATTGCTCCACATAGGCTTAACCTTGCTACCATGAAATCCCATTAGTTTATCACTTCTAACTCTACTGCTAATCATTTAGTATATAGAGTTTTATATATGGATGGAGAGGAGCGAAAAGTTACTTTGCCGCGGCCTGTTTTGTTTAAGATTGACAGGTCACCATGGTCTCTCTCCAAGGAGCAGATAGACGAGCAACTTAGCACCATGGAGTTTTACTGGCAGCAGGAGAGGCGAGACGCGCCTCCCGAGGACCACAACACACAGTACACTGGCGCATCCTCGAGCACATATCAAGAGGAGGCTTCCTCCTCGGCGTATTACGGGGGCGGCACCTCTTGGTCCCCTTGGTGATTGATCTCCACTTAGGCCAAAATTCTAAGCTTGGGGGGGGGGAGGTATACCGACATCACACTCATTTATATATCATGTTCGGTCGGTTCTTTGTATATTCATGTTTTCTTTTCTTTCGTTTGTTTTAGTTTCTTTCTGTTTCTTTCGCTTGTTTTTGTTTCTTTATCTTCTTTTGTTTTTATTGTTTTGTTTTTTCTTTCCAAAACACAAAAGGACCAAAAAGATTCTTGTTGTTTCTCTCTATTTGTTTCTTTAGTTGGTTTGCTTTATCTTTTAGTTGCAGTTTAATATTCAAAAACCCAAAAATATTTTGTTTGGTTTGTTTGTTTGTTTTATTTTGTTCTTGTTTCATCTAGAAAAAACAAAAAGATTTTGCTTTGTTTGCTTGTGCTCTTTTGTTCGTTCTAATATTGAAAAACCCAAAAATATTTGTTGTTCTTCTTTGGTTTTGTAAAGTTTGCTGCAGAGTTCAATAGTCGTCCGTGACTCTATTGGAGGTTGATTTTCATTATATATTATTCGAGCCACAAGTGAAGACCAATAATGACGATATACGACAATTAAAGTTGTGGTGAGAGGCTGGTATGAACTCTATTTACTTTCATTTTTGTACATATATCCATCTATGTGAGCATTCTTAGTTTGTTCGTATAAGATATATGTGACTTAATGACTGCTTAATAGTTTGTGCTCTCTCATGTTTTGTTCCAATTTATTGATAGTAAATGACCTGTCATATAAATATTTGTTCGCATTGTTCTATGCATAGAAGGACATGATATTGTGGTAGCCTCCTCTCACTATTTCATTTGAATCGACTTGGCACATGCTCACGCATGCTAAGATTAATAACAAAAAGTCAATAAGCCTCGATGATTTATTTTGCCTCAGAGCTCTAGTATCAATTTTATGCCTTAGTTAATTTTACTGTGTCGCAAACATGATTATGATAGTTGTTTCTCTCTTGATTGTCGCTCCATGTCTATTTGCTAGCCTTCACCTATACTGAGTATGAGCTCTACTCGTGCATCCAACTTCCAAAAACCAAAGTTTGCCAAATGTGTCCACATACCTTCCTACCTGTGGTATTTAACCGCCACTCCAAGTAAATTGCTCATGTGCTACCTTTAAAACCTGCTAAAAATTATTCCTGTTTTTGCCCCTGTTTTAGCTTGTGGGGACGTAAATAGAGAATCTTTATCTCACTTGTTGATTGGATTTCACACCCTGGACTAGTGGCTTCATCCGCTTATCCAAATGATAGAAGAGCTGGCAGCGGGGTGCCCAGCTCCAAATTAATAAACACAAATTCTCTTCACTCGTTTTGCCCCTGATTTATTAGTCAAAGCATAATTGTGTAAACAAAAGAGAAAGAGGGATGACCTTCTAGCCAGATGCGTCCTTCACATGGAATCCGCTCTTGTGAATCTAGTTGACTTGTGATGTACTGTATTTTCCGTTTATCATTCGTTGACATAAGAATACACCTCTCTCAAAATGTTTTCAATACCTCTGTTTAATAAAATAAAAAGCTCTAGCACATGAGTGATCCATGCTTCCCTCTGCGAAGGGCCTTTCTTTTACTTTTATGTTGAGTCTCCATCATATTATTTGAGCACTTTCTTGAGAGCACAATGGTCATTCTTAGTGTGATGTGTTTGTCCCAAAGTACGGTTGATTGTGGTATAACTTTGATACTTGTATCTTTGATATCTTTACTTCTAGTCTTCCCTTGAACTTCAGATGTGCCCTGGCATTTATGTTTTGCCCCACACTTAAGGGCAAGCGAGATACCACTTTATTAGATCCTTTTTATGAATACTTCAATCTTGCAAATAGTTATGCTTCATGTTGATTATTGTTAATATGTTGTTATCTTCTCATGGTTTGCATAGCTATTAAGTGACAGTATCTTGCATGTATCTTATCATGAGCATAATTAAGTATTTGATCATATAGTGAGTATATTTACATCATATGACAGAAATGTGTTCGTAAAAGTCTTTTATCGCGCTCAGTTGTCACTGAATTTCTTGAGGACAAGCAATAAGCTAAACTTGGGGGGGAGTTGATACGTCGAAAACGTATCTCCTTTTCCTAACACTTTTCTTATTGTTTTCCTCTAAACTTGTGTGTTTTGAATACAACTAACACGGACTAACGATGTTTTCAGCGGAATTTCTTTGGTGTCTTGTTTTTTTGCAGAAAAATCAACTTTCGGGAAATTGCCCAGAAAAGACCTCATTGGTGTTTTCACCCCGGAACACCCCGGGAGCCAGAAGGGGCCAGGAGAGGAGCCACAGGGTGGCCACACCCCCCCTTGGCAAGGGTCCCCCTGGACGCACCAACATAGGGTGTGGGCCCCCCGGAGCCCCCCTCGGACTCCCCTTTCGACTACAAGTAGCCTCCAACCCTAAAACCCGAGGGGGTTCGACATATTCCACACAAACACAACAGAGCGTCGCCGCCATCCCTAACCTCAATTCGGGGATCAGAAGTTCCTATTTTGGCACCCTGCCGGGGAGGGAAGTTGAGGAGATCATCGCCATCGTCATCACCAACGCCTCTCCATCGACCATCCATGTTTCCCCCATCCACGTGTGAGTAAATCCCCGTTGTAGGCTGAAGGGGATGGTAGGGATTGGATGAGATCGTTCATGTAATAATGCCGTGATTTTTAGGGCATAGTGCCTAGTATCCTCTCTTAGTGCTATTGACATTGTTGCAACTTGTTATGCTTAATGCTTGCCACTTTGGGCCCGAGTGCCATGATCTCAGATCTGAACATGTTTCTGAGTCACGATGATAATTATTGTTTCTTGATCATACCCGCAAGTTGTTTACACACATTGTTGTCCGGAACCTGAGGCCCCGAAGTGACAGAAATTGGGACAACCGGAGGGGATGGCTGTGATGTGAGGATCACATGTGTTCACGGAGTGTTAATGCTTTGCTCCGGTGTTCTATTAAAAGTAACACCTTAATTACCAGTAGTTCCCTTGAGGCCCCGCTGAAAACAAGATGGTAGGACAAAAGATGTTGTGCAAGTTCTCATTGCGAGCACGTACGACTATTTATGTAACACATGCCTATGGTTACCTAGTGCTTGGATGCTTTATCATATTTATCTGCAATGCCCATGACTTGATCATTATTTGAACTCTCTTATCCATGCAACGCCCGTTCATCCATCCCTATGCCTAAAGTATTTAATCCCGTTGTTTACTTCAAACATCACTGCTGCTGTTTTTATTCCACTGCCGCTATTATTTCACTACTGCTGCTATTATAAAACTGTTACTACTGATAAACCACTACGAACAAAAGTACTTTCAGGTGCAGGTGAATTGACAACTCACTTGTTAAGGCTCACAAATATTCTTTGGCTCCCCTTGTGTCGAATCAATAAATTTGGGTTTTACTTCCCTCGAAGACTGTTACGATCCCCTATACTTGTGGGTCATCAGTAATGTGACATGAACACCGAGCGGCAACAAAGCCGGTGGATGAAGTAGGCCATATGGCACGGATTTCAGTGCAACTTCTCCCATGATGATCCAGAATGGAATAGGGGGCTCATCCTCTTCCAGGTCGCCATCGACAAACCGGAGGCCGAGCACGAAGGTAGCATGGTGTCCTCTTCCCGACAGTCGTAGCATAGTGGTGGAGTTGAATGGTAGGTATGTTGGAACGCGTAGAGATAAACAAAACTTTTCTACACGGTACTTCCAAGATCTATCCGAGGTAGAAGGCCACGAGGATTACCACTAGACGCGCAGGTGTGGATTATCGATGAAGCATGTCGATGCAGTGTAGTCCCACGATCCGATCCAGCCGATCCAACTCCGCGGTCGTCGAAGTGCTGAACGTATAGCACCTCTGCCAGTATCCACACATACGAGGAGGAGCTCCGACGGCGGACTGCTAGGTCTGGTGCGGCGGCTGGACTGAGTGGGGCTAGGGTTCCCAACGCATGGGAGTGGAAACTTCTGCACGTTGGGCAACCTGCGCCCCTCTTTATATAGCGAGTGGGAGTGGGCTTCACAACGCTTGTGTCCCATTCCCTCTGTGAGTCCGAATCACAAATTCAGTCCATTTCCGGTTCGGGTCCAACCCGACCAATATACTTGCTCCCGCTCCTAAGTCTGCGACTTTGCAGGCTCATGGCGACTTGGATACAATTGAGTTCGACTCCTAATCGATCAATCGGTAGCGGCTCCTAGCAGAACGTGCCGATTCCCAAGTGCCATAGAGTCATGACGACATACCTTCCAATGTGACTTTCATCTGAGTCCCTTTTGCCTCACGATATACCTTGTCGAACTATAGGCGAATTATCGTCACCCCTTAAATAGCTCAACTCTCTTCTCGGTCCATGATATATGATTCATCTGACTAACACTTAGTCAATAGACCCAGTTAAAACATAACTGAGTCGCGCTTGGCCATGCTTCCGGAATCACATCACTCGAGAGGGCCCAGAGAATATCTGTCCAGTCAGAGGGGCAAAATCCCATCTTGATTATCCACACCGCGCAGCTTGCTTCTCATTCGACCCGAACTCTGCCTTTATAACTGCCATGTCACGGAACAACGTTGGACAGAACCTAAGTCGGTGATTCGCAACTCGGATTGTGCGACAACCTCAGGTCTAAGGATTACATTGATTGAGACATGCAAATGACGACTTGCTCGTTGCATCTCAATATGGGTCAGTCCGACTTACTAAACTCTTTAGCCGAGTCTGTGAACGTTGAAATGGCATCGCCATGCCCATGACAAGTGGAACTGAGTCATCACCAACACTCACATTAGTCTAGGGTGTGTGTCCATCACAACCTTAATGACCAAGGACAATTTAGCATGAACAACATGAATACATAGTTCCACAATCGAATCACATATTCAATGACATATATCAGATGTTCAAAACAAGGTTGACTTTATGAATACATTGGGAATTACATCATACATGATTGCCTCTAGGGCATATTCCCAACAAGGTACCGACGTGTCCTCTTCCAGGCCACCGTCCACGACCACCGGCTGTCGTATCCCAGCTGCCATCGTCGCATTGGCGGTGCTGAACTACTTCCCTGGAGAAGAGGCCCGCCACTGCGTCACTTCAAAGGAGAGGAACACAAACATGCTTGTGGCCTCACTGACAGATCCCTCTGTCTCCATAGTGCGGGCTACGAATTTGGGATCCGTGCGCCACAGGAGCGACGGTCCGTGACCTCAGGATGAGAGGCCAGTGAGCATTGGAGGGGCAGCTTGACGCGCTTAGAGGAAGGGAGCCACCGGAGGCGTGCAAGGAGGTCGAGCGCGCATGGTGAGGAGGGCTACGAGCGGGGGTGTCGTCGGAGCAGTTGAAGGCCGTAGCCCTCCTCCTGTCCCTCTTCTTCATTCTTACATTGATGCGGTACCTAGCCAAGCAGCAGGGTAGAGGCTAGATAGGAGTGGCATTGGAGATCTAGACAAGAGAGATCCAGCATGAATGTGGTGATGATAGGATGAGGAGATGAGAAGGACGAAGAGGAGGCGAAATCGAGGCAGGGGACGGAGGGGAGTGTATGAGATACGATGGGATAAGTGGAGAGATAAGAAGAAGAAGAATAATAATAAAGGATTTGGATAACTGTCAAAAAGAAGACCGCAACACGCACTGGATAGTGGCCCACCATGACCGGATCGACCGCACGACGCGAAACTAACGCAGGGCAAGTGGAAGAAAGCAATGACACGCGTCAACCAGCAAAGGGATGCCATGACCATCCGAATTTTGTGTGAATTAGGATTCAACGTGGTTTAGGATAGTACATATATCTAATATCTGCCTCATGTTTCCTTTACATAGTCAATTTTGCATATTTGTATAACCCTTATTTTTTTAGCAAATTATGAAGCATAGGGTATGTTTTGTTACCATACTAAGGCCTCCTTTGATTTGAAGGAAACATGAAGGAAAGGTAGAGAATTAGGAGTTTTTCAAGAGATGGCATTGTTCATTCCTTTGATTCATAGGAAAGGTGTGAAGGAAAACCATAGGGATTTTCCCCATAGTTCTCGATTTCAATGCAAAAAACGTAGAGGAAAATATAATGTACCGAGACCTTGTAACATCCAAGGATTTTGAAAATTTTGAAAAATTGAAAACCATCATGCATCATAGCATCCTTGCATTTTGATTGCATAAAACACTGCTTTTAATTTGCTAAACATAAAATTTTAGGTGTGATTACCTATTAAACCACTTTTTGGATTTTAAATATTTTTCTGAAATAAAGTATTTTAATTTTGGGAAATAATAGTACCAAAAGGTTCCTTACGTCCTAAGCTTTTCAAAACACATTTTCATGTATTTTTCTGATCTTTTGGTGGGGTTTTGAATTGATTTGGAACCAATTTATTTAAAAACAGAAAAGGAAAAAAAAAAGCAGTCAACGCTATAACCCAGCCCGCTTTCTCGTTTTCCCTCGTGCCCAGCGCATCTTCCCCTCCCTCTGTTATTTCTCGCATGCGCGCAGCTGCCCCAGCAGGCCGACCCAATCTTAGCCCCGCAGAAGCCCACGCCTTTTCCCTCTCTCTCCCTCTCACTGACATCCCGGACCCGCGGCTGACGCCCGGATGACGTCATCCGTGACATCGCGTATCGCCCCCGTGCCCAACCAGATCTCCGCCTTCGTGCCCGACATGGACACCACCGCGCCGCCTCGAGCCGTGCCCCCTCCTCCACGCCTCTGACCCCATATAAGGGGCAGCCCCTCGGCGTCCGTGCCCCCTAAAACCTAAAACCCGCACCCCATCGCTTCCCCGTTTCGATTTGCCAAAGAAACGCCGCCGCCGCCACTAGAGACTTCCTCGAGAGCTTCCGCAACCGCCGTTCCCCTTCTCGAGAGGAGAAGGCGAGGACACGAGGAGAACCACGAGGAGCAGACGAGTCCTCTGCCGTGCTCAGATTCGCCGGAGGAGCTCCACAACCCCGGCGACATCCACGCCTGAGCGTCCCCGCCGTCGTCGTCTTCTCTGTCTCCGGCGAGAGCAAGGTCAACCGGTGAGCACACCCCCCCGAGATCTAATCTCCTCCGTTCGATCCTCATCCAACGATCCACATTAGATCAGGTCGGTGAACCGACACGAGCCAATAGGATCACGCCATGTAACAAGCCCTGTCAACACCCGCGTCGGATCCGCGTCAGCACGACCGAACAATCAGTAGACGCCACGTGTCCCAGGCGTTTCTGTTTTATTCCCGAATAAAAATTTAATTGTAACTTTTGCAGAAACCCCCCTAACACTTAGATCTGCTATAACTTTTTAACCGTAGATCCAAATTAAGAAAACTTAGACTTTTTGAAAAGTCCTGAACACGTAGAATCTTTTAGTACTGTCAAAATTTAATTTTGAAAAACTTAAATTTGTTAAATTTCAAATATGCTTGTTTGCTGATTTTTGGCATAGTTTAAATTCTACAAACCTAAAAATTGCAAATAAAATATCCCTGGAAACCTTAGGATGTATAATTTCATATTATCTGTCCCAAAATAAATTTTGAACCAATTAAAATTGAATTTAGAATTGTTTGGCCTTTTGAGTGTTTTTAACTTAGTTTAGTTTATGTAAATAATGTCAATATGTTTTCTTTAGCAATTTTTCTCTAAGTACTAACCTTAGACTAGAAAGACAAAAACCTAAGCCCTTGGATTAATTGAAACCATGTCCATGTAAATTTGTGCTAGTTGGCCCTCCTAGTTGAAAACCATAAGTCTAGATTTGTGAAAAGCCATGGAGAGGATGTTACAATTTTCAACATGAAGCAAGAAGACCAATGAAGGACTTAGCAACTTCAGGATCATACCAAGGAGCAGAGGAACTTAGAAGAAAATCAAGAGGAGTTTCAAGAAGACCAACCCCATCTCTCTTTTTCTCTAAGTCTTTTCTTCCCTTTCTTTTCTGTTCCCTTAGACTTTATGGTGTGACTAAGTTAGATTTAGATCAGCCACTAGTTTATATCAAAACCATCAAGTGTTAGGAGATTCAATGAAGTCCCCACACCAAGGAGGAAGCTACAAAGGATCCTGAAGATTTTCCAAGACCAATGTTGTGAAGACTTAGATTTTTTTTCCAGGGTGATTAGTGTCAAGTTTATTTTGTCTAAGACTTAGAATTTGTTTTCCAAGTGAGATGAGATTCTTTGACCAAGACTTCAACAAGGAGACTTTCATCAAGAAGAGCAACTTCAACTCAAGAAGAATACCCTCCCATAAAATGAAGAAAACGAGAAGATTTTACAAGTACTTTTAGGTAATTCTAGCAATACCATCTATTTCTATTTTCACATGACCAAGTACCTAGACTAACTAAGGAAGACTACAAGTAAGTACATTGAAGACTTAACATCAGAAGCAACTCAAGGAGGCAAAAGAGGACTTAAAGAAAACAAGACAAAAATAGATTAGACCTTTGTGTGATCATCCTGATCAAAGACCAATACTTAGTCACAAATGCCAAACTCTAACTACAATCACTTATTTTTTGTGTGCATTCAAACTAAATGTTTTCACATCTTTTCCCTTGCTTTGTTTGCTGTTTTGTATGCTTTATTTATTTGTTTGTATGTTTGTTAGCATGCTTGTTTATTTTGTTGTTGTGTTTTCAATGTTTAGATTGTACGGAGAGCAACGTTATTTTGTGAAGAGAGGTGATTGTTCTTCACCATATTCAAAGGCAAGTAACACATCATCAACTACCCATTATTTTATATATGCATTAGTTGATTTTTGAGTAGTATGCATTGATAGGAAATTTTATTAAGTTATATTGTGCCATGCTATTATCCTAGTAGTGTGTAGCCATCTCTTTTATCCTTGTTATTTCATAGCCTTGGAACTTAGTAGATGCTATGCAATGTTGCAAATTGTTTTACGAGTTGTTGAGGGAAAATTCTAAGTATAACCTATAAATGAACCACTTGAGTGGAAGTGGAAAGACTCGATTATGTTGAGTGGCTCCCTAGGGCCATATCAATGGTGTTTATCACCGAAGGAGTACACTTGCGGATGGCCACCCAGGAACAAAGAGATTACTATGTCCTTCTAAGTTTAGTAGCTTTCCGTGCAGACTTTTGACATATGGGCTCTGTCTTGATCAACTAAGTTGTGAGAATTCAGCCCGTGCTTGACAAGCTGATGTAGCATAATTATAAATGGAACGAGTCTTGCTGGTGGGTTGAATTATTGCTTCTGAAAGATCTCGTCTCAATTCTCTCCTTTCGATGATGCACTCCGTGTGTATAGGATGTTTGGGCTAATTGAAGACAAAGGGTAAAAGTGCACAACCTCTACAGAGTTAGAAACTATGATCATAGCCGTGTCCTCGATAATGGACGACTTCGAGCAACTGGACAAGAAGTGACAGAAGAATCTCAACACCGTTTTGAAGAAGTAAAATTTGGTTAAGGAAACATTAGTTGTGGTGCTCATGGGTGTTTCCCATGGTGCCAATCTTGAAAAGAAAACTATTTTTCTAAAGTGTTAGAGAAAAACTTGCTTTTTGCAAATAGTCTAAACTCCACCAAGACAGATATGCATGTAGATATAGTCTTGCCATTTATATCCACCATAGTGTTACTTGCGAATACATTAAATTGTATTGACCCCCTTGTGGCTGCATATTCCATCCTGCATATGAATCTAAAAACGAGTGAGGTTTCGTTTAGGATCTCGAGTCTACAACCAACATGTTTTGCCTTTGGCACATGAAGAAGATGAGGCTCAATGTTGTACTATGTTTTCCGTTGTAATTCTGTTTCCTGCTAGTCTTCTGAGACTATGCAAGTTGCAAAGTTATTTCTGTAAAGACTGGATCATGCGATGCAATAGAATTTTGACGCACTTGCATGATATTTTATTTTGAACCGTGGTGCTATCAATTGATCCAGGGACTAGCACAATAACACATGGTTCTTGCATTATTTAAATGTGGGAACGCTACAGATCTCATACTTATTTCTTGTGCACAAGGAACAAGGCAAAGTTTTGCACATGTCATCCTTTCCCATTCCTATCCCTTTCATATTCCTTTGAAATCCCTACCTATGAATCAGAGAAGCCCTAAACTTTCATACTTTTTGACACTAAAAGTTAGGCAAATTTGACTGAGTTAGCCGGTTGTTTGGTTTACGACCACACTTGTGACAAGATTATTATTTTTGGATGCAAACTAGATCCCATATTTCATTGTGTTAGAAAAGTGTACAAACATTATCTTAAGCGTGGCAAAATGTGGTGACATTTTTCATCGCCTAACCATAGGCATGTGTGACAAAAAAGTGACAAATGTTGGCAAACTTAGCATTTGGATCA
Organism: Alopecurus myosuroides; assembly: GCA_028641055.1. Classification (NCBI taxonomy): domain Eukaryota; kingdom Viridiplantae; phylum Streptophyta; class Magnoliopsida; order Poales; family Poaceae; genus Alopecurus; species Alopecurus myosuroides. Next base: position 279,138,562 of record CM054062.1, on the reverse strand, counting down.
AATAGGCCTTTGTTTTTGTTTTTTTAGGGAAAAACATCCCTTTGGTAGGATAGTGCTTTTGGAAATAGGATTTTAGGTCATAGCACCAGATGCTGCCACTATCCAAAACCGAATTTTAATATGTCAGAAAAATTCAACCAGAAATTTCGGTTGTACATATGAAGATTCTATGTTTGTTCAAAAAAAAAATCGCGTAGAAAAAACAATTTTTTTTGCCGGTGTAAAAAAGACAAATTCATGGAGTTGCGAAATAACTTTGCACAAAACAATTTTTTTCTCTTTTTTTATACCAGCCACACAAAAAATGTTTTTTCTTCCCGATTTTATTTTTTTGCAGGGACAAAGTATGTTCATATAATTTTTTGTTTAATATTTTCTGATATTTTAAAATACGGTTAAAATAAAATTTCCACAACAGCTAGATCTGAACCCATGAACCAAATAACCGTGTCCACTGCTTCTACTCTATCCGGGGCGCCAGAAAAACTAAGAACGCAGCGCATTTGGGGTATTAGCAATTGCGCTCTTGGGCCTTACAGTAGCCGCGAGGCTACAGCCCAAGATGCATACGCCTTCGTCACCGACGCAGTTGGCCGTATGAACACAGTTTCATTTTTTGATCTATCCTAGCGTGAATGGAGGGTTGGCCGAAGCCTACCTGCTAAATTCGCCCCCGCCGGAAAAGTTTCTCCGGTTTTGACCACTATACTGTATCGTGGGTCCTTGGGTGTCACCATCTTCCTAGCTATAGTTGTAAAGATCGTGTCCAAGCTAGAAAAGATCACGTACGCCACATCAAAGGTTTCAATTCTCGTCGATCGGCCCCCCACAAAGGAGGCAACGGGGCTTCGTCCCTTCTCCCATAGGCCTGAAAGTGGTTCCTCTTCTCTTAAAAAAGCAGACCTTTTGAGTAGCTGAAGTACTCCTAGCTATCTCGAGCCTTTGGTCCTTGTCCCTAATGGCCACCCAAAGTCAACATTAAGTGGTCAGTGATTTGTACTAAAAAGGCATCACGGTTCTAGCATCGGTACTGTGTTAAAACTTCCGATCAATTTCTCTGTACTATGTGATCGCCAGAAGCCAGAAGGTTGCTTTAGATGTTATGGTTCGAGTCATTGGCGAATATTATTTCATAATAGGCTCGTTGGAAATCCTCAATTTTTTTATAGAACCCCGGCCGCATTATTGGTTGTTAATATTGCTGAACATATGACTATTTTTCTTAGAACTTTGGCCGCTTTATCACCAATTATTCTAATAAAACCATTGCTTCATAAGATATTTAATTTGGCTCTAAAATAGATGTCCATAATTTTGAGGTACGAGACCAAGCTCACTTTGCAAGAGTGAAGACGATCTCTGTGGTTCCCCCTGTTGGATGTTACGATAGTGGGAAGGTGTCCATGTCCTTAGGGCATCTCCAGCCGTGTCGCCCCCTCATAGCCCAAAACGCCGCTGTTTTGGTGCCGCCGCGGCGCCAAACGGCGCTAATTTGGAACCTGGTGGGGGCACGGTTTCCAGTCGTCCCCCAGCTCAAGTCTCGGCCCAAATTAATTCAAAAACTGGGAATTCGTTGAAATAGTCGCAAATTCATGGATTCGACGACATTTTTACGGAAATACGGCATAATAATTTAACTAAAAACATTAAAAAAACATAAAAACTTAAAAACTACGTCTACTGCAGGCCGAGGCTCGCCGCGATCGCCCGGCTGTAGTCATAGTCGTCGCCGCCGTCGTCATCCGAGCCGTCGTCGTTGCGACACGCGTTGCTCGGGCCTGCGCCGGGGTCGCCGCAATGCAGGTCGCTCAGGCCTGCGCCGGCATCGCCCCACCTGCTCACCGCCAGGGCGCACTGGAACTCCTTTTCGTCCTCGCTGTCAGGGTCGAGGACGATGTAGTCGACCTCCTTCGGCTGCGGAGGGGGAGGGACGCGGCGGCGGGCTGCATTGGCAGCGGCTTCCTGCTGGCGCTGCGCCTTGAACCGTTCCGCCTCGGCGAGGAGCCGACGCTAGAGCTCCAAATCCTCCTGGGTGCTCTCGCGCAGACTCCAGTCGTCTGCGACCGGTTGGAGAGTGTTCAAGCAGAGCTCCTCGGCGGCCTTCATGTTAGGCCACTCGTCCTCGTCGTCCCCCTTCTCCTCCTTCACAGGCTCCTTCTTCGGGCGCACGACGCGCTCGAAGCCTGCGGCGGGTCTCTGGCGCGGCTCGCCGATGCGCAGGGTGCCGCTGTTGCGCCTGGGGGCAGGGCGCCCGGAGTTGAGAAGGGGAGGAGTGACAGATAGAGAGGCCGAGCGCGCGCCGGAGGAAGAGGAGGTGGAAGCCTTTGACTAACGCAGGAGCCGAGAAGAAGCTCACGGACGGGGGTTTCTGTTCCCGCGTTTTCCCACGCAACGCTGACAGCGCTGGCCCACGTCGCCTGTCCCGCCTTTTCGCTCCCCCAAGCCGAACCCAGCGGGATGGGTTTCGCCTGGGTGCGCCGGCGCGAAATAACGTCGACACGGCGCTATTTGGGCTTCTGGGGGCCGAGTGGTGCAAAAACAACGCTTTTTTGCTTCCGCCGGCGCTAAAAAGGCCCCTTGGGAGGGCTCGAGGGGGGGGGGCGGCTGGAGATGCCCTTAGGGTCTTCGAGTTCTACACTTAATTTGGGGCATCGGCGACGATCAGAATAATGGTCTCTCTGCTCTCTGCATGTTGACGTCCTTTCTTAGAGTGGCGTCGAGAGCTGGAAGATGGTGTCGATCGTCAGACACTTGGTTTGGCGTGAATAGCGATTGTCTATGGCAGCGGCATCCTACAGAGGGTATAATGTTAGTGTCATATTTTTTTTGTTTCAAATTACATATGTATTTGATGAAGCTTAGATAGATACGATTCCGTTAGAAAATGTATGAGTTTTGTGTCACCCATCTCTATCTTCCCGGAGGAAGTGGTGGCGGCTCCCGGACGCGGCTGGGGCGCCTCGGGCAGGGCGCTGCGCACAGCGGCCAAGGCGGTTTCCTCGCCGTGCGACGGCAAGCGGCGGCACCTTGATGACCGACGGCGATAGCTTTGGCTTCGGCGGCGGTTCCAGGTGGGCGGCGGCGCTCAGCCTGAGATCTTTCGGCGGACGAGCGGTGAGGAGATGGCGGTGTGCCGCCGGCGGTCGCGTGGACGTTGGTGGCAATTGGGGCTTCAATCTGGTCCTATTGGGCTCAGATCTAGACTGACCCAACCGGGCTGCTATCTCCTCCGATGCCATCCCACCGGAGGACGTAGCCGGGGCGGCGAGTTGGAGGTGGAAGAGAGGCCGTCTCACGGAGTGGCTTCTTCGACCGACTCCTTTGCTGCTTCGACTGACGGCGTGGGGGCCTTCCGGTATGCTCAATAATGGCGGCGGTCCTAGGGTTTCAACTCGCGCGAGGCTCCGCCGGCGAACTCCCATGGCCAATGCCTGGAGATTGCTGAATCGGTGTAATTCGGTCGCAATGCACGGTCATCGAAGGTGAGATTGGAGGACTAGCAATGGTGTTCAGAATCTTTGCATCGATGGGGAACTGACTTCGAGTTACAAGATTTGTGGCAGCGGTATGTAAGAGGGGGCGACAGCATGCGTGAACTCCAAAGTTCTACCTTTCAGGGTGAAAACCCAAGGTATGGCCTTAATTGGTTATGCCTGGCACTGGTCTTGTTGAAGATATTGTTTTGAGAGCGAGGAATATCTTCAGGGTGAAAATCCAAGGTCTGGCCTTAATTGGTTGTGGCTGGCATTGTTCTTTTTATAGACGTTGTTTTCGAAGAGCCGGACATCAGCTGTTGTTTAGGTGGTGATTGTGCGGCTGCTGCAACGACTGTAACTCTGTAGCGGGATTTTTCTTTTTAGTTCTTCTTTTTATTGTCTTTCGGCTGTGTGCATCAGTAATGACTATGGTTATTGCGTTGTTGCAGAGGCTGAGTGTAATTTGTATCTCCGCGATATTAATATACTTCCCTTTATATATAAAAAAATATCCCCGCCGTTCTTAGTGCTAGCATCAGTTTCCAGGTTGCGGCCGCTGGCATTTTCTGGTCTACATCCACGATTACCTGGTCGCTAATTTCTAGAAGCTTGGTTTTTTCAAGTTTGTTGTACGCTAAAGTTTAGAGGTAGCAATGAGTTTTGCTCACGGCACGCTACCGAGGGATGCAGAAGGAAGATGTTGTTGTAATTTCGTATTTTCATAGCGATGATACCATAAGGGCTGGTTTCAGTTAATATCATTTTCTTAAGAGAGAGGAAAAAAACCACACTGGCACACATTGTTTTGTGAAATCGTAACTTGTATGAAAATCATGGTGCCTAGTTTTTTTTTTTTTTTTTTTAAGATTTCATGGTGCCCAGTTACTTCGGCAATGTGGCTCTGCCTAGAGCCCATGGGCCGGGAATGACCATTTCGGACCCACCTTCGGAAGCCAGGCCTAACTGAAAACGCGGTGGGCCCATCACGCCTCCCCTATTAATACGCTACGCTGTCTGCCCGTTCTCATTCACCTTCTTTCTCTGCACTATCCAGCTCAGTCACAAACGCACACACTTGATCGGCGATTCACTAGCTAAGGTTCGAGAGTTCACGCCTTCTTCTCTCGGCTCTCCTCTGTTCTCATTATCCAGCTCAGTCACATACAAAAGCTCCAAAACAAGGTGCTCGCTAGCCGGGAGAGATATGTCGAGCCGCCGTGGCAGGATCACCGACGAGGAGATCAACGAGCTCATCTCCAAGCTGCAAGCCCTCCTCCCGGAATCCTCCCGCCGTCGCGCCGCGAGCCGGGTACGAACTCATGCGACTGCACATTAGTCCTTTCTTCCATTATCCCTGTCAAAATGTAGTACTGCATGTGACTGTACATTTCGTCAGGGCATCAGTGCAGCGAGCAGTGTTTCTTCTTCTTCTTCTTCCATTATTCCTGACAATGAATAGTTCGCTGTGCAGTCGTCGGCGTCGAAGCTGCTGAAGGAGACGTGCGGCTACATCAAGAGCCTGCACCAGGAGGTGGACGATCTCTCGGACCGGCTGTCGCAGCTGATTTCCACCTTGGACGACAACAGCCCCCAGGCCGAGATCATTCGGAGCCTTCTCCGCTAGCCGAACTTATCCTACCTAGCAAGTAGCAACCTATATATATATATAATAGCTTCGATTCATCGGCTGAAGAAGGAGAGGAGGAGACAATGAGGAAGAGAAGATGACAAGCGAGGCATTAGCATTTTTTAGCGGCTTCTTGTTTCTTTTCCTTCCGGATCTCCTGGTATGTATGTGTGTGTTTGTTTCCGAGGTAACCAAGCGCCCTCATTTAGTACAAGGGCTTTGGCTTCCGGTATAAGTTTGATACTATGTGCACCAGGGTTAGTATTTGTTTAGTAGAGGTTGATATATATGATCACTTGTATCGATCAGCTGAGTGCACTAGCTATATGTTTCCTAGTTCATATATAGTTGTAAGCGGTGTGTGCACTGTTGTAGGCTTTAATTTTAGCTGCTCTCAGATTGAGATGCATCCTCTAGCCATAGAGGTGTTGTTTTGTAGCTATATATTGATTGTTTTGTCTCTGTTTTCAACGGACAAGCTAGCTAGCTTAACGACGACATTTTACCATTTCTCCTCTGATTTGCTTGCTTACTGAACCTGTCGGTAGCTTCGTACGTGCGGTTAACGTATTTGGAGCACCGCGCAGTATAGTATTTGGAGTAGAAGTGAAGAGGCTCTCGTGCGCGCCAACGGGCGTGTGCGTGCGCAGACAAGGTGGAAATAGTTTGAGTTCTTCGACGCAAACCAAGAAGAGACGTAACATAAAAATACCAGAGGGTCAAACATTTTGGCTGGGTCGCCCGGGGCTTCTCGAGGCATGGGGCCCCACGCAGTGTCAACTCATGCAAGATCTCCACGATCAAACACGGCCCTGGATCGTGTGTTAATTAATTATTACTCGTCGACATGGTACTCTTCTTCTAGTTCCTGCGTTTCAGAAAGTAATTAAACATGCATTTGCAAGCGCGTGTGCAGTGGCCTTTTCTGTCCCTAGCTATATATGCCATGGTGGATCGCGCTCAAACTGTGCGCGCGGTGGCGACGGATTTGATTTCTCAGATCTCACCAACTGTGCAGGTGTATCCCGGCTTTTGTTGTCGATCGAATAGCCTAGTCGAAAATTGCCGGGGCTGTATAGTACGCACTACAGAGCTACAATGGATAGTATAGTCGCAAATCCATGGAACACGCCCACCATCTTGATGGGTCAGCTAGCGAGCATGGGCTAGAGACTACCTAGAGTAGATCGCAGATTTCAAGACCGTGGCAGTACTAGTTAACCGGAGGCTTAGGAAATGGTCCACTCACAGCTCAAGAAACCGAGCAGGGTTTTGTTAATCTGAAGCGAGCTTGGAGCGAGATGGAAAAGGCAAAGGGCGGCTGGATGACTCTTGGTTGTTTATGAGTTCCAAAACCCTGGAAGGGACGCCCGTTCGTGCGTGGAAAGCAGAGCGTGCGTGCGTGTGTGTAGGAGCAGGGCATGGAAATGGGAGCGATTCGTGGAGGAAGCAAAGTTTCTGTCTGCGACGTGAAGCCAGGCATGTAACGAGGATGCGTGTCTACGCACCGTCTAGTGACTCCCCTAGAAATGTGCTTCACCTGTCTTGTCAGGCAGCAGGCCGGTCAAGTGGTTTATTACTCGATCCACGCGTAGTGCTTTGAATTGCAACCGTCCAGCGGCTCGTGTGCGAGACAAATACTCTCGCACTACAAGACGTGCACGAGGAACACATGCTGCGTACGTGGTGTATGTAATGTAGCTGCGAAAGTTGCTTGTGATGTGTATCTGTCTGCGCCGATCAGTCAGCGACGTACGTGGCGCGCGGAAGAGGAGCCTGGATCTAGCTAGCTAGGAGGTGCATGTCCATGTGTGCTTCGCTGCGCGGTGAGCGCGAGTGTCCGAGTAGTGCGGCGGTGCTATTACGGCTGCAGCTAGCGGTGGCCGGCGGTTGGGTTGGCACTTGGCAGGTGGTGGCCGATCGATCGGTTTCCTTCCCGGCGATGGATCCACTTGCCGGACAGCAGGGGTCCGGCCGGCGGTGGCACTGTCCAGGCCCGGCCACCCCTTGTCGGCGTGCCGTTGGATCGGGGCACCAAGATCCGAGCGGCAGCTGCTCATAAAAGGCGAATCTGCCTGCCCCAGCTTGTTTCGTGTAGGGGCTCGTCGGCTGCGCGCGCGGGCAGGCGCATGCAGGCGACACGGGCACGCGTTGCTGATGAGATAGTAGCTAGATGGTCCTCGTCTCGTTTTTATCTTTTAATTTCCACGAATCATCGATCGTCTACCTTTCGCTGCTCCTGTATGCTGCTGCCAGTTTGGACCATGTACAGCGACTCGACTCGAACTCAGCTGGCCCGCCCGCTGCTCTGCGCTCAAGGATGGCCAGCCCCGCCGTGGGCGCCGCACGCTGGTGAGCAACAGAAGACGCTGGGAAACATCGTAAGAACTACTTTTCGAGATGAGAAATGACAGACCAGTAGCGCCGTGCGTCCAGTCCGCTGGCCTGCCATGGCAGCGCGAGACATCGCAGGACGGCCCCCTGTTTGTGGAACGATCCGAGGCGAGTCGGCAGCGGAAAGCGACCGGAAAAGGTTTGGCTCGAGCGAGAAGACGTGGTGGGAACGACCGCCGCGTGTGCGCGACGTCTGCGCGGCACGGTCGATGGTTCCCGGCTGATCGGCCGTAGTACTGTGAGCATGGGCGTCTCGACGATGTCGGATCTAGTCTCCCGCAGCGGCGCCGTGGTGTGGCCCGCTGTCGTGCCCCGGCGAGCGAGAGGGGACGGACCGAGAATGATTGTGCTGCCTGCCTGCCCGGATCTAGTCAGGGCCCTGTCACCGCAACGGCCGGAGCCCACGCCTGCGGCGTGCAGGCCACAGCAGGCCTCTATGATTTGCGACACTGTGTATGAATCCAACACTGTGCTGTGCTGCATGTTTTATGTTGAAAACAAAAATCATACCGTAAGACATTTCGTGGTCAAAATTTCCTGTAAATCAGTAAGTAAGCGTGTGCATGTACCGGGTGTACTGCTTTACTATAGTGAGTCCTTTTTTTCAAGGTGATGGTGACGGCTGACGGTACCAAACCCGGGCGTTTTGCGTGAGAAACGGAGCAATGTGAGCCAATGTCAAGGCGTTTCGCGTCCTTCCCGGGCGAACAACGCCACCAACAAATAGTACGTAGCTGCGTTTCTCATGAAAAAGAAAACAGTCGTAACAGCGACACGGCGTCGATCGGCCGGCAGTTTCGGGTCAGTCGGTGCACAAGGAACAGCTCTCGCGACAGAGGGGACTTCAACTTGCAAGCATGATGGCATCGCCAACAAAAACGAGCTGAGGTAGTTTTAGAGCCTCCGAGACAAACTGGTAGTCTCAACTCTGAACCTAGAGACACATGTGTGTTGTCTGCACATCGCACCAACGTCTGATGGCGCTGCATGCACGAGCAATCAGAATATGTACTAGTTCGACTATTCTTCAGAGCCTTACTTCTTACCTTACATGACTAGATCAAGGCCAGAACCCAACGTATGATCTGGAAGCGGTTCGAATCGTACTGCCAATTGGAAGTTGGAACCCAGCTTACAACACAGGCAGCGTGCTCTTACATTATTCAGTCCAGTGATGTAGAACTCATGCACAGACGTGAAAAACGAGCGAGGGAACTGAAAACGTAGCGTTGCATCAGCGTGGTAGTAGCATATGCTCCCGGTACCGAGCAAGTAGCCAAACTACGAAAATCTAAACCCCGCGCAGCACTGCTACAGACTGACAGCACCAAGCACAGATTCAGAATTCGGCAAAAGTATCTACTTTCAGAGGTCACTTAGCTACGGTTCGAGCTAGTCTACAAGATGAGTTCGTCGCCAGCTATATGGAGGTGGCCAGGGTTTATAACCCAATAATACGATAGATAGTGATTAGTCGATTACATGCTCGGATCTGAACTAAATAGCCATAGCAAGTGACAACAAGAGAGGGAGCATGCGAGGAGAAGTTCTGAACAAAAGGTGACTGTGCCGGATTCCAAATAGAGACAGGTCGGGTTGCTTGACCGTCTGGTCTAGGATCGACGCCGTTCAGTTGATGACGCTGGCACGAAGCAGTACGAGCATTGGAAATCAATGGACAACGAGAAAGCCAACACACGAAGTGGTAAGAAGATACTGAACTTAACGGAAGAAGTGTTGTTTCTGAACTTATGAAGAACAGGGCCTCACATTTTCAAGACCCAACAAGATTTAGAGTATTTATTGCTTCCTCATTAGGTCATCGAGGGGTTTCCTATCTTGAATGCGAGTGACCAACTCTCATTCCAATCGAGCTTTCAACCTAGCATTTTCCTCCAGCAAAGATGTTTGTGACAAATTAGAGTTAGCAACATACACATGAACATCAATAGGTACAGAGGCATTAGACCATAAACCAGAGGAAGACATTTTTTTTAGACTAAACGGGGAGACCCCCCGGTTTCATTGAAACCAAAACGGCCACTAGAGGAAGACATGTTGAGCAATTTAGCATGAGAAGTCCTTAGTTTCTCATGAGAAGAACTGATGGAGATGAGTTTACTCTTACTGGCCTTGGTGAAGGAACTAAATATTTTATAAGGGGGAGGGTGAATAAGCGATTTAAAATAATTACATATTTCGATTGAATAAATGTGGAAGTAATGTAGTAGTGTAATTTGTCAAAAATAAAATCCAAATATATTAGACTCAACTAAGTGCACAGACAAATTATGTTAACAAGATGCAAACGACTATATGCAGTGGCGGAGTTAGAACTTGCTTCATGTGATGTCAAAAGCTCAGAGTGAATGATAATGATGTCATTAACTAGTACTTATGGGGTCAATTGTTCTGTATACGTAACTGTGATTTCCGCTCAACATGTTTTTGTGGTGTCGCTTGACATCACAGAAAGCGTGTAGCTCCTCCATCAACTATATGATAACAAGATAAATATTTTCAAACGTGATGGCTATCACAATATAAATGCATTAATAGAAGAGCATGGATATAGCCATATGGAGTTAACCGAAACACGCAGAAACAAGACATATCCGGAAGTTCACTTCCCAAATGAATGAAGTTAATCCATGTTGGAGTGGTATGGAGACACAATGCCCTCCAATAGTCACAATGACTCATCGTACTCTCCTCGAGCCGCCCGACAATAAGAAGTGCCTCGGTCCACTAAGTGATGCACTTGTAGGCAGCTACTGAACCTTTTAAACTTTCTTGGGGAAATCTCCATAACTTATTTAGCGGCTCCCAAACTTGTCTGTAACTCTACGCCACCAAGGCTAACCTCCACGAAAAATACTAACCGTCTAGGGTTCCAAGAAACCAAGAGTAAAATGATCCTGAACTTTCATCCGTACGAATACTCCTTGGGAGAACTAGAGGAAGAACAAAGTACTACTATGGAGGAATTGAAGCAGACGAATAAAGTAGGAGAGCACAAAATTATCTAGATCCAAAACGTTCCCTTTGGTAGAAGAGAGACTGATTGGTGACAAACTGAATATAGTTATCTTCTCTCTTTTCCCTTATAGAGGTGCAAGAATCATTGGACGGATGGAGAAAAACAATACTTCAGAGGTAAATATGTTGGAGAGAAAATTGCTCAAAATCATGGGAACCATTTAGGAAAAGGCCCCCTTAAATTAGTTTTCCAAACTGTAGTTATTGTGCCTAGATAATGAGGAACCTAGATTTCCAGGGGTGGACCAAAACTTTCAAGTCCTGGATATTCCGGTCTATACAAATATTTGCGCAACAGGGGATGGACCATGTGCAACCTTCTATGTAGGACGGATGTTTCCTAGAGAGGGGTAGAAGTCTTGGGTTCCGGACCCCCGGATACTCCAGGGTACAAACCTCGGAGGTTCTCGGCACTCCTAGGTGCCAAAAAATGGGAAATTTTCTGTTTAGCACACATATTCTTGGGGGGTTCCCTGAAATATCTATGGCCTAGAACTTTCGGTCACACCAGAACGTAAACGATAATAATGTTTCCATACGAAATCCGTTTTTCATAAGTTTTGGATTGTTTTGAAGATAATAACAAGGCCTATATCTTAATATATGGAAACACCAAATACCAAGGAAGGAGAATACAACCACAAGTTTAAATTTTTGACCAGTCTACAAATAAAGGACTAGAAAACTTCTAAAATAAAAAACATGACAAGTTTTCATATGAAATATGTTTTTTATGAATTTGGCTTCCTCTTGAAGATAACAACAAGATCTAAATCATCACGTAGATAAAATACCAATAAAAACCAAGAAACATTATTTTAATAATGTAAATCTGTAAACTCTCTACAAATAATGCGATCAAGCTCCTCACCCGAGAACCCCTCCCCCCTCTAAATGATGATGATGATGACGGTTTGAACTTGGAATACATTTATTGGCCGCTTTCGCTTTTTAAGGACTCACAAATTGCTCCCCAATAGTCCAATATGGAAATCCTCACTTAGTACCGTCTTCATATATCTATTATTATCAAATGGAAAACAAGCTTCAAGCATGTGACATCTTCGACATGCTCATATTGAACTTGCACTTCTCAACCTTGACGATCATCGCCACTTGATGTCAACCTATCATGGGCTATTTGAAATATTTCTTTCGATGCAAGACCATGAAAAGATACCTAACCCAACAAAGAAAGGCCAAACACATAGACCATGGGCTAGTTCACAAAGCACAATTTAAATTGCTTTTTATACCATGAGATAACTTGATACCACTTGGTACATAATCTATGCTTTGTGTGTAGATCAAATTGAAAAAAATCTTTGCACTTTTTCTTGATAATAATCATATATTTTCTTATCTCTTCGTTACGAGGATATATTGAAGGTAAACATGAATTTTCATACAATCTTCTTCAAGAAATGTAAGCCATAGGAACTTGATGCATGAAAGTGCACATGTTATTCATCACACATTTTTGTGGAAGTATGAATATCGATTTATATAGCCGTCCCACGAGAGCATCTGGAAAGTGCTTTCTTATGGTTGTATCAATCACACACAAGGTATTAGTCTTGAGTGAATTGATTACAAGTTTGAAATAATAAATTATGGAAAATGATGCGGTGAAATAATAATATGATTTAAAAGATAGTTGTAACTAAAAATACATAACATGGTAATAAATAATGTTGTACTGAAAATGGTTATGCTTATAATATGAAGTAGGCGCAGTGAGAGTCCAGTTCATGGTTGTAGTGAATGTGCCAAAGTGAAAATAATGAAAACGAAATGGGAATGTGACACATATTATATTTATTGGGTAGTCGGTAGACGAGTCACCCTTGGGTAGTCAAACTCCTCTTATACGATTATGCTTAACACTATTGTCCTGCCTTCGGTTACCATAGATCATGGTCAGATCAGAAATTAAGACTGTTAGGTCGAACAACCGCTTTACACTTGATGTCTTCCTGTTATCCTCGAGTCACTTTGGAGGTCGCGAATTTGATGAACAACAAGTGATTATCTATGTATGTCTATGAATCATATTACTTGGACCCTTATATGTGATAACAAGCATTATGCAAACCATAGATAAATCAATCATACAAACAATATTTAAAATACTCTCACAAACATAATGAAATGGAATAGGCACAAACACATCTCACCAATACCCTACATCTCCCATTCCTATGGGGATTTACTCATACATGAGATAGGTAATAAAAATAAACTTTATGATCAAAAGGAAATGGTTCATCTTGATATTACCGTAGCAAACCACAATAGTTTGGAGATCAACAAGAGCAAGATCACAAGTTAAATATAGAACAAGAGTGTCTCAACCCTAAAGTTAGACAAATATCTCTCTCTCTCTCTCTCTCTCTCTCTCTCTCTCTCTATCTCCCTCTCTGTGCAGCAATGTGGTGGTGGAATGATGGATCTTAAAGAATCCGATCTCAGATTGGTTCTGACGGACGTTCCCCTCGATGGATATCTTCTTTCGCGGTTCTGGAGCTTTTTGATGCACTTCTGAACGCTTCATGCCTCTCGTGATTTCACGTAATTTTCCCCTTTAACATGTGGGAGGCGGTGGCGCCCAGTACGATCATCGGTGCAGCCAGGAGCGACCGTACCTCCGCTCATTAAAGAGACAATTGGCCCTGGTTGGAACGCTCTCTTTTATGGATAGAATTGATTTGCTCCAAATACCTCGATTATGACTTCCTTTCCTTTCTAATATGCATTTTACCTGAAAAAATCACATGCAAATAAAATGGTTCTCTACCTTGCGTCGGGTTAGTGTAAAAGTAAATATTGATAAAAACCACATGAAAATCAGAATAAATGCCTTTGAAAATATGATATAAAGTGGATCTATCAGAACTCTCTCATGACCATTCTTCAGATCGCACCTTGGTCATCACTTGATTTACTTCATGCTCTATCACAATCTGTCGAGATACACAATGATTTCTTCATTTGATTGTGATACGTCGAAAACGTATCTCTTTTTCCGAATACTTTTCTTATTGTTTTCCTCTAAACTTGTGTGTTTTTAATACAACTAACACGGACTAACGCTATTTTCAGCAGAATTACTTTGGTGTCTTGTTTTTGTGCAGAAAGATAAACTTTTGGGAAAATTCCCAGAAAGGACCCATTGGTGTTTTCACCCCGGAAGACCCCGGGAGCCAAAAGGGGGCCAGGAGAGGAGCCACAAGGTGGCCACACCCCCTGGCACGGGTCCCCCCTTGGCCGCGCCAACATAGGGTGTGGGCCCCCCCAGAGCCCCCCTCGGACTCCTTTTTCGATTACAAGTAGCCTCCAACCCTAAAACCCGAGGGGGTTCGTCATATTCTACAGAAACACAACAGAGCGCTGCCGCCATCCCGAACCTCGATTTGGGGATCAGAAGTTCCTGTTCTGGCACCCTGCCGGGATGGGGAAGTGGAGGAGATCATCGCCATCGTCATCACCAACGCCTCTCCATCGACCATACATGTTTCCCCCATCCATGTGTGAGTAATTCCCCGCTGTAGGCTGAAGGGGATGGTAGGGATTGGATGAGATCGTTCATGTAATAATGTCGTGATTGTTAGGGCATAGTGCCTAGTATCCTCTATTAGTGCTATTGACATTGTTGCAACTTGTCATGCTTAATGCTTGCCACTTTGGGCCCGGGTGCCATGATCTCAGATCTGAACATGTTATTGAATCACGATGATAATTATTGTTTCATGATCATACCTGCAAGTTGTTTACACATATCGTTGTCTGGAACCCGAGGCCCCGAAGTGACAGAAATTTGGACAACCGGAGGGGATGGCTGCAATGTGAGGATCACATGTGTTCACGGAGTGTTAATGCTTTGCTCCGGTGTTCTAGTAAAAGGAACACCTTAATTACCAGTAGTTCCCTTGAGGACCCGCTGAAAACGGGCTGGTAGGACAAAAGATGTTGTGCAAGTTCTCATTGCGAGCACGCACGACTATTTATGGAACACATGCCTATGGTTACTTAGTGCTTGGATGCTTTATCTTATTTATCTGCAATGTCATGTCTTGATTATTATATGAACTATCTTATCCATGCAACGCCCGTTCATCCATCCCTATGCCAACAATATTTAATCCGTTGTTCACTTCAAAAACTACTACTGCTGCTGTTTTTATTCTACTGCTGCTATTATTTCACTACTGCTGCTACTATAAAACTGTTACTACTGATAAACCACTGCGAACAAAAGTACTTTCAGGTGCAGGTGAATTGACAACTCACTTGTTAAAGCTCACAAATAATCTTTGGCTCCCCTTGTGTCGAATCAATAAATTTGGGTTTACTTCCCTCGAAGACTGTTGCGATCCCCTATACTTGTGGGTCATCAAGACTATTTTCTGGCGCCGTTGCCGGGGAGCATAGCTTTATTTGCGAGCTCACCGGAGAGTATTATTATCTACTTCCATCATTCAGCATGGGTAAGACTCGTGATGGAAAGTTTCCTATATTACCATCCACTACAAGAAGAGGTACAACTATGAACACCTCTGTATCTCTTGATTCACCGTCTGTTATGAGTAAGCTACCTACACCACCACATGCTACTTCTGCTGAATCTGAAAATACTTCTGATACTTTTGATGCTGCTTCTACTGTGCTTGATGAGAGTGGTTCTCTCGGTCCTTTCTTAGATGCTACTATTGCTAAAGCTAAAAATATTGCAAACATTGAAACTCCTGACAAAAATCCTGTTACTCTTGCTGTTTCACCTGAGCTTATAGAGAATCCTAGTGATGATTTAGATGATTCCTATGTTGATCTTAATGATGATCTTATTGATGAAATATACACTATGAAGGATAATGATGCTGTTATGAGACTTATTGAAAGTCGTGCCGTTAAATATAAATTATCTCCTGATGCTAAGTTTGCCACTTCTCCCATTAATATTAGGGATAAGGATTATGATTTCTCTCTTGATTTATCTTATATATATATTGTTGACAAAGAACCTTTTTGTGGTACTGAAAATGAAAGTGCTATGAGACATATGAATGAGCTCTCCTCTTTGAGTAGTTTGTTCTCTGATGATATTATGAAACGTAGCTACTTTGTTACTAAAATATTCCCTTTCGCATTAGAAGATGAAGCTAAAACTTGGCTTAACAATTTGTCTCCTGGATCTATTGATAGTCTTATTGGTTTGGTTAATGTTTTCTTTCAGAAATATTTTCCTGCTAGTGCTCAACATGCTTCTTTACAAAATATATTTAATTTAAGCAATTGGAAGAAGAGAAATTGCATGTATCTTGGGAAAGGTTCTATTCTTTAGTCAGAGCTACACTTGGGCATAAGCTAGAAGATAATAAACTTCTTGATATATTCTATAATGGACTAACTGTTTAATCTAGGACATACCTGGATACTTGTGCTGGTTGTGTTTTCATGCAAAGAACTCCAGAAGAAGCTGAGGAATTAATGGCTAAAATAAGCCAAAATCATGATGACTGGACTATGGTTGAGCCTGAGCCAACTCCTACTCCAGTATCAACACCAACACCAACACCCAAGAAGAGGGGAAAGATTGAATTAAATGATGAAGTGATGAGAGAAGCCAAGAAATCTCTTAAAGAGAGGGGTATTAAATCTGAAGATGTGAAGAATCTTCCACCTATAGAAGAATTATGTAAGCCAATCCCTCACTCACCCACTATTGAGGTACACTCTCTTCAATATTTTGATAGTAGAGATATTCCCTATAACAAACCTCCTAATCAATGCTTAGATGAATTTGATAATTATCTTATCAAGCAAGATAATTTTAATATGAGAGTGCAAAATCACCTTATGGAGAACTCTAGAGCTATTGATAATTTGCATGATATTATAGAAAGAACCTCTAATGATGTTAAAATGCTTGTTAAACATTTTCAAATGGTTCAAACTCAAATTGATCAACTTGCTAAAGTGCAAAAATATTTGCTAGTCAATGCTTCTAAAGAAAAACATGCTTATGAAATAAGAACTAGAAGTGGTATTGCTACACAAGATCCTTTATATCCCGAGGGACATCCTAAAAGAATTGAACAAGATTCTCAGCAAACTAATGATAATGTTATTCATATTAAGAAGAAAAAAAAAGAAACATAAAACTGCTATAGAATCCTCTAAACTTGCTAAAGATCCTAATAGTATATCTATCTTTGATGCTGAAACTGAAAGTGGTAATGAAAAGAATGATGCTTATGATAAAAAAGAACCCGTAGCTGAATCTGAGAAGCAAACTAAAACTGCAAAGTATACTAAGGAAGATTTCATTGCTAATAAACATGGTAATGAGAGAGAACCTTGGGTACAAAAACCAATGCCTTTTCCTAATAAGAAACATAAATCTAAGGAAGATGAACACTATAACAAGTTTTGTGAATGGATGAAACCTTTGTTCTTGAAAATTCCTTTAACCGATGCTATTAAATTGCCTCCTTATGCAAAATATATGAAAGATATTGTCTCCAACAAAAGGAAGATTCCTAATGAGGAAATTTCCACTATGATTTCTAATTACTCTTTTAATGGCAAGGTTCCTAAGAATCTTGGAGATCCTGGTATACCTACTATTCCATGTTCTATTAAAAATAATTATGTTAGAACTGCTTTGTGTGATTTGGGAGCTGGAGTTAGTGTCATGCCTTTTACTCTCTATAAAAGACTCCTCCTAGAAAAATTGATACCAACTGATATATCTTTGCAAATGGCTGATAAGTCTACTACTATTCCCGTGGGTATATGTGAGGATGTTCCTGTTCAAGTTGCTAATAATTGTCTGATATTAACTGACTTTGTTGTGTTGGAAATGCCTGAAGATGATAATATGTCTATTATTCTTGGAAGACCTTTTCTTAATACTGCAGGGGCCGTTATTGATTGCAACCAAGGAAAATTTACTTTTAATGTTAATGATAAAGAGCACATTGTTTATTTTCCCAAAAAGATTGATAGAAAATATGGTCTAAATTCCATTGAAAATGTTGAGACCATCAAGATTGGAGAATTTTATTGTCCTATTCCAAAGCCACCCAAAGAATATGAAATCATTATGATTGGTACTATGTCTATCAAGGTTGAGGTAACATGAGTATTTAGTGATAAACAAAGTTTTGTTTCATATAAAATTATTTTGGTAGCAAGACTTGATCACCCTTGTTAACAAAATGATTTTAAATGAAATGGGAAATGTTTTCACCTTCCCCATTATTGTTTTCACCATGTTTACTTATGTTATCACATTGTTACTTGAGTGCAATCCTGTTTTCCACCATCCTTATGCATGTTTTTCTGATGTTTTCACCCTGATTACTGAAGTTATGCATGTTTTCACCACCCATACTTTTGTTTTCACCACTACCACCTTAGTTTTCTTTGGATATTTTTTCATTAGAGTGTCATAGAACCTCTGTAGTGCTGGTTTTGGTTTTGTTTTCCACGTTTTCACTTTCGTTTTCCCGGTATTTATTAATTATTAAAATTCTGGAAATACCTCAAAAATAAAGTTTCTCGAAAAATTCCAGAAAAATTATAATATTTTTTTTACGTCAAGAATGAGGCAGAAAGACACCTGGGAGACCCCAGGGGGGCCCACCAGTCAGGTACACCCCAGGGTGGCGCGGCCAGCCCCTGGTGGCGCCAGCACATGGTGTGGGGCCCCTAGCCCTCCACTTACTCTCTCCACTACCCAAGTCTCTTCTCTCACCTCCCAAACTGAAAACATTTCCTGGATCCCGTGTTCTTGGTGTTCTTCCTCTGGATTTTTGAACTCCTTCTTCAGCCCATCATTTGTGCTGATTTTTGGTGTGTTTGTTCTCCGGTATGTGACTCCTCCGATGATCCAAGTAGAATTTTGTTTAGTGAAGTATTTCTTGAGTATTTTGCCACAGTAGGTGACATCTTATGTGAGTTTGCATGCTTGGTTTGAGTAGAAATAATATAGTTTTGATGTATGTTTAGCTCTCATATAGGTCCCTATGGTAGTCTCCACCTTATAGTTGCTTGAAATTAATTTTTATTATGATTGTTGAAAAATTTCAGAGATGGATAGTTACAACTTTGGTGAGATATTTAGGAGTGATGCTCCTAGAAGGACAAGGCCATCACGCTCGTCTACTTCAGCGAGGCCATCATATAATGAAGACGTTATTTTGTCAACTATTGATGATGCGGAAGATGACGGTATCATTCACCCATCTAGCTTTTACATTTTTAAGAAGTGCATGTCTTTTAGATGACTTTATTATGATTATTGAGAGAGTTGGTCTCACCAACTTTATGGAGGATGAAAGCCCTCAGTATGTCACGCCCACAAAAGCTTTTGTTAAGAGCTTTAAATTTCAGAACACTCAATATGGTCCAACTGTTGCATTAAAGTTATATAGTAGTCCTATGTCTTTGTCCTTGGTGGATTTTTGTACTATTATAGGTATCGGCGCCATCGGGACGGCAAGCAGAATTCAAGATAGACCAGCATACCTCCAAGGGATCCACCGAGAGATCACAAACATGATTATGATAGTTGTTGCTCTCTTGATTGTCGCTCCCTGTCTATTTTCTAGCCTTCACCTGTACTGAGTATGAGCTCTATTCGTGCATCCAACCCCCCAAAAACAAAGTTTGCCAAATGTGTTCACCATACCTACATATATGTGGTATTTAACCACCACTCCAAGTAAATTGCTCATTGCTGCCTTTAAAACCTGCTAAAAATTATTCATGTTTTGTGCCCCTGTTTTAACTCATGAGGACGTAAATAGAGAATCTTTATCTCACTTGTTAATTGGATTTCACACCCTGGACTAGTGGGTTCATCCGCTTATCCAAATGATAGAAGAGTTGGCAGCGGGGTGCCCAGCCCAAATTAATACACACAAATTATCTTCACTCCTTTTGACCCAGATGCGTCCTTCACATGGGATCCGCTCTTGTGAATCCAGTTGGCTTGTGACGTACTGTTTTGTCTGTTTACCATTCGTTGACATAAGCATACACCTCTCTTAAAATATAGAAACTCCTCCACGGTATGTGATTGTTGGCAGGCACCCGAGTATTCGGTTAGCCATGGTTTGTGAAAGATGGTTGGGAGGAGTGTCAAGTTTTTTATACCTCTGTTTAATAAAATAAAAGCTCTAGCACATGAGTGATCCATGCTTCCCTCTGTGAAGGGCCTTTCTTTTACTTTTATGTTGAGTCTCCATCTTCTAACTTTATGCACAGTTGAGAGAGCATAGTTTCCATTCTGAGTTTTATGTGCATTTGTCCCAGAAACATTATTAATTGATTCATAATGTGTTATTGCTTGTTCTCTAATTATTTGTTCTAGTCTTCCTCATGAACTTTGAAGGTGTCCTGGCATTTACGTTTTGCCCCCACTCTTAAGGACTAGCGAAATATCACTTTGACATGTTTTCTCTATACTTGAAACAAATGTATATCTTTCGTTGCATTGTTATTCATGATCTTTTATTTGTGTTACTTATCATGATACAAGGTGATTGCTATGCTTTATTATTAAAATTCTATTTATCATGCTTGTGTTGAAGCTCTATGATCTCAGCTTACTTATGCTTTTACATTATTGATGATCAAGTTTATGTTGGTAGCATGTCACCTCAGAAATTATGTGTTTTTATCATTTACCTACTCGAGGACGAGTAGGAACTAAGCTTGGGGATGTCGATACCTCATAAACGTATCCTTAATTTCTGATGTTCCATGTTGTTTTCATGTTGTTTCCCACATGTTTGTTATACACTTTATGTCATTTTTATCGATTTCCCGGGACTAACCTATTGAAAAGATGCCACAAAGCCAATTCCTGTTTTTTTTGTTTTTAGTTTCAGAAAAGTTTCAGAGAAGGGAGTAGTTCTCCCTCGGGGCTGAGGGATCTACAGGTAGCTATGTGTCTCATCTCTCTCTCCCATGGTGTGATCTTTATGTGATCATGAGCTTTGTTATCTAGTTGAATAAGTAGATTTTTCTCTTCATCTGTTATGCTACTCAAGTGGTTTTGTTATGAGATCTCCGTAGAGACTTTGATCACGGTGCAAAGGTGATAGTGTGTGCATCGTGTGGTTTAGCATCATATTTATATCTTGTGTTGGATGACCCTATGAAATTTTGGTGTTTTTCTAGTACCTTCTAGGGCGCTCAAGTTGATAGTGTGGGGTTAACTATACATGGGAATGCAACTTTAAGGTGTGCTTTGTAGCCCTACGCAATGAATTGGTGTTTGTTATTCGACCGGAGAGTGGTTCGGAGTAGCATAGTGAAGAGAGTATATTTATGCATTCAATTATGTTATCTTTGTTGAGAGTTTCCACTAGTAAAAGTATGATCCCTAGGCCTTGTTTCTAAGCATTGAAACACCGTTTACAATCAGTTCTGCTACATGCTTGCTTGCTGCCATTTTTATTTCAGATTGCTATTGTCATTTACAATCATCCATATTACTTGTATTTTACTCTCTTTTCGCCGAACAAGTGCACCTATACAACTGACAATTGTATTAGGTGTTGATGGCTAGGTTGAGACTCCAAGTGCAGAGTGTGTAGCTAGTGGCAAGCCTTCTTCCCCACGAGGGTGACTCGAGGGTTTATATCGAACTCTTGGGGAGCCAGTATTTCAGCAGTTGTCTTCCAAGCTTCCTCCAGGATCCTGCAAACAAGTAGAGAATTTTGTGCCCTCAACCTCACCAAGTGGTTGTCAAGCACAAGGTGTGAGACTTCTAAATTGCAATACAAAACTGAAAGTAAATGTGCAATAATTAAATCTACTACTAAATGCAAATGAGAAAATAAATATGCAATGGATTGTTTTTGTATTTTTGTGATGCAAGTGGTGATGGAGATAATGTAAATTCGAATTGGAGATGCAAGTAAAGTAAAGTGCAAGTAAAGTAAATTGCAGCAAAGTAACTAGAGTGTTTTCTTATAATTAAAATAGGACCAGGGTTCATGGTTTCACACTTGCATTCTCTCAAATAAAGTAGTAGACGGTGGACATAAAGAATTACATGTGAGATTACAATAACATGTTTAACATTGAGTACTTTCATATGGTCATCACGTCCTAGCATAGAGATCTCTACGGTCATATTGATCCCTCTTATACTCCACCAAGATGCGAAATAAATCATAACACCTCGATAATTGGGGAAAAACCAGAGTGTAGCTTTAAGCAATGTGACATGAAGTTGAAGTAAGAACTTGCTAGATCTAGTCATGGAGATTGATTAGTGTCACTTCAAATCCCCGGTAACAAGGTACTCCTTTTTATCCCTATTGAGGTAACTAAGAAAGGTTTAACAAAACCTAAGTGGATCGCTGAACTTCTGTCACTTTCACAGCACTAACCACCCCCCGTTACACCAACTAATGCACCCATCACCCCACACACGCTCTCAAGAACTATATTGATCAAAGATAGAAAATAAGAACGGGTTACATAAGATACATCTACTCAAATAACTCAAGAGAAATAATTGCAATCTCAGATTCAATAACTCATAGAAAAGATCCACCACATAGGAATTACAACGGTGCCCGTAATCATGTGAGGCAGCTCATACAGATCTAATTAGTGAAGCACATAGAGAGAGAGATACAAGTGCTACTTCCACAAACCCATAGCCCTGGGGTGGACTACTCTCTCTTCATGGAGATGTCGATGGAGATGACGTTGGAGGGGTAGGAGATCACACCGGCGGCGCCCCGCCGGAGTTTTCCTCCTCCAATCTGGAACTTCTGGTCTCTGTTTCGGTGTTTCGGCGGCGCTCTCCTCCGTAAGGGTACGGGGGACCCTTTTTATAGTCGGTTTTAGGTCAAGACGGAGTCGGTAAGTCGAAGATGGAAGGAATTGGGGCCACAGGGGCCAAAAGGGGGCCTCTCACGCGGCCAAGGAATCTGGCAGCGTGGAGGGTCCTCTTTTGGGCCTCCTTTCCCAATTCTCGTGGATCCTTTGCCCGCAAGTCTTCTCCTTCCAAGAAAATGAACCCCGCAGATTTTCAGGTGATTTCGCGGAAGTTTGCCCCCTGAAACGTCAAAAATATAGAAAACTGGGTTTCTGACAGGCAGGGTTAATTCCATAAAAGTTGGGGGACTTTGTAATTTAACCCCAAAATACTATAAAACATTGAATTATACCCTTATATGATGCAATATGTAATAGAAAACCATGTGAAAATATGCAAAAATCATCTATGCATTTTACATGCATCAACATCCCCAAGCTTAACCCATGCTCGTCCTCGAGTATGAAGGTGATAAAACTAAGATGGGTTTTGCATATTGAAACAATCATGGGATATCAAGGAGGATTATTCATGCTACATATAATCAAATGATTAATACTAGAAATGAGTAGCAATATACAATTCATGTTGTAAGAAATATCAAATATGCAAGCAAAGATGCTTCATGAAAGTTCACAAAGTGTATAATGAAATAAAAGCACTATGGACCAAATGCATACATAAAATGAAAAATAAAATCCTATATTGGTCAAAGAATAGCATAATGGAGAATAGAAAATATGGTGGACACTTTGGAGAAAATTGAGTAGAGGTAAAACATGATCAAGTCTTATTTAGCCTCTAAATTATTCAACTAAAATTACTAATTGAATGTGGTATCCATTGATCTAGGACTCTCATTGCCCCTTGATCACTAGCATCTTAAAATTGTGAGTATTGAAGTAATGAGAATGACAAGGTGGTTGAAAGCCTCATGCCCCGTGAGTGTGAAAACCTACTCCATGATTACTCAACTTAAGATTCCTAATAAGCTTTGTACAATCATAATAAGTATTAATGACATCATAGAGAACCGAAAATAGGTACCTCTTGCCCCATGACATGGAAACAAGCCCATGTTACAATGACAAGATGAACAAACGGAGTAGACTCATCATCCTTTTTATTTTCATTCACTATTATGCATAGCTTCTTATTTTATTATAGGATGTGTTGTAGAGTCACTCAAGCTGTAAGTAAATTTCCACCATGATAAAGCATGGCTTGGGTTAGCGGCCCAATGCGTTTCTCTAGTCATATAGATACTTACTCATCAAAACTTACTATTCCTCTATTTCATTTCGGCATGGCAGGAGTCCAAAAACAAAAGTACATGATATCAACCAAATGTAAATTTTTTTGTGCAATGTTGAATGTCGGATATATACTGAATAGGGGTATATCAGATGGTAGTCAAAAGTGCCGGATTACCAGGGTGGCCCAACTGGTAGTGGGCTATGGTCCATTGGGCGGCCCAGTAAGCTGACGCACAGAAGTCGGATTCTAGAAGGACCCGGATCACGGCCCACGTGATCTGGCTTGGAGGAGAAGGCGGATTCCTTACTTTCCAAGTTAATGGCTACCGTAGTCTTCTAGGTTTCCTACTCCGTAAGCCCTAACCCGGGTATTATATAAAGCCGAGCGGGAGATATGATAGATAGACATGAAGCTACAGGCTAACTCGCCAGGAAGTTGATCCTCAGCGAATAGCTAAACAGAACCTCACATTGTAATTGTATATACAGGCTTTAGTCCTGATTAGTGAGATTGCAGGAGTAGGAACGCCGTATTATTACGATGTACCGAACCTGGGTAAATCCTGTGTCTTTGTCGTCAACGCGATCCAGTTTCCCCACGTCTCTGCCCGTAGTCTCATGGCACCCCCGTCTATGAAAACTACTACGATTTCTCGACAGTTGGCGCCCACCGTGGGGCTAACTACGTCAGGCGTTAAGTTCCGATCTGGGATACTCGGCGGGATTGGCAGTTCCATAACTGTCGGAAGCCTGGAGTTCGACGACGACGTCGGACGCTTCCTCGACAATGGATCCTACATACCGGCGCAAAATCATCTGGTAAGTGCCTGCGTGTTACCGATCGGATCTGCTAATATCTTTATTGGACTAACTGCAGAAGCAATGGGGTTTTGCGGTGGAAGCAAATTTATCCCACCCGCCCTATACCCAGTCGAAGATGACTATGATACCGGATTTTGCTCAGATCGCCGACATAAAAGTGATACACACTTTATCGGTATGGTGCAATCCGAGGTCGCCGAAAACACGGATGAAAGTAATCCCGTGCAAGAGGCAGAAAACATCAAACCCACTACAGAGGTGGAAGATCCGACACCCGCCAATCCAGCGATGAACTCGGAAGCCGACTCTGTGCTAGCCGCCATTGAGGCGAGATTAGAGTCAGAAACCGGATCAGATGATTTTGATTCCGAAGACGAAGACGTGGACGCCTTCGAAAGAAAAGTTAAATCTTTTCAAGAGGGATTCCATGAAGTACTAATGGCGAAACCGGCTGAAAACACGGACGCCGGCAGTCAGGAAAGCCCTAAAACCCCTCCGCGAGAGGAAGAGAGAGAAGATGGAGAAACTTCTCCGATATTTCCCAACGCCAAGGAATTGACAGAGGATGAACCTGCTAAAAAATCTCCCTCTTCCAAGAAAAAGAACAAGGCCGCTAAAAAACTCCAATACAAACTCCGGAAGAAGAAATTGGCTGATCCAGCTGATGAAAGCCCGGAAGTAGGAGATGCAAGCGGAATAAAACTTGCGGAGAAGAAAACAAAAGAAATCCTTGTTCCGCCAATGACAGAGCAAGAAGAACAGGAATTACTACAAACACCAGTGGGATTTCATGAACCCCCTGAGGTGCTAGAGGCCAGGAGACAAGCTCTCCAACGGCAACAGCAACATCTATTCAAAACTCGTGAACACCTCCAAAAAACCCAGGATGACATCAAGCTCATGAAGGTAGAAATCGAGGAGTACGAGAAAAAGAATAGATCTGCCATAAAACCTACAAGGTTACCCGGAATCGTAATACCGGAAGTACTGCCGCCAAAGGAAAGGTTTCATAACCCATCTTGGCAAAAGCAAGTAAACGGCAAGGATGCCAGGGGCGAACCAATATACAAAACCTCAGCAGAAAATGCGGAAGCAGCGTTCGCCATCCTCAACAATGACATGTACTCCAACGGTGAAAACCTCCAAGGGGTGTATGCTTTCCTAGGAAAAGCATTGCAACAACAACAGCGGGCCCAAGAGCGATCAGGGAAGTTGCACGACGACTCTGCCCTATGCAAAACAGCTACTTGCGCCGCTGGAGCACCTGGACCGGAAGAACCTGGAGATTCCGACAATTCAAAGGATAAGAAAGCGGATCCGAGAAAAGATAAGAAAAATCCCGACAACAGGGATGAAACGTCTAGAACCGGATCTCATCTCCCGAAAGGTGGACGCAAACCCCATGATCGGGAAGAAAAACACCGGAATGATGGCAAAGCAATGCCACCTCCGAGACACCCCGCTGAAAAAGCCGGAAGACATGATGTACCTCACAGGCGTGAGAGATCTCGGACACCTCCCAAGGATAAAGAAAGGCACAGGAGTAGAACTCCGCCTCATCCAAAAGGGCGTGATCTCGAAAGAAATAGAAACGATCCCGGAAAAGCGCGTCCGCGCAACAATGGAAAAGAAAGGAGTAGATCCCCTTCTGTCCATTCAGTCGGCAGGTATTCCGCACACATGGATAGGGCGGAAAAGGATGATCTATACTTTGGACCTAAGTGTTTCACTGATAGGATCCGAAGGATAACCCTGCATTCTGGCTTCGCCAAGGTCGGTCCAACGTACCAGAAATATACCGGCAGTACAAACCCGGATACCTGGCTCTCAGACTACTATACAGCCGTCCAAATCAACAATGGGACAGACCTAGAAGCTGTAAAGTTTCTTCCCCTAATGTTACTGGATGGAGCCAGAGATTGGATCAACGGATTACCATCAAGGACTGTCGACAGCTGGGATGATATGGCTCGAGTATTTACTCAGCACTCCCGGGGAACTTATAAACGCCCGAACAGCATCAACCAGCTGAACCGTTGCACCCAGTTCGAGGATGAACCATATGTGGATTTCATCTCCAGATGGACTGCAATGAAGAATAGTTGTTATGGAGTAACTGACGTACAAGCAATGCATGCTTTCGTCAATGGCCTAAAACCCGGACTTGTATCGTTCATGGTTGGTTCCAAATAGCACAAAGATCTCGGATCTATGCCGACAACCGCCAATGAACACGCTGCAGCCAAAGACGACATCAGAGCAAGAGGAGGCACTATCGATACACTGATACTTGCCAAGAAAAATCCTCGCCCTGAGAAAAAAGGAACTTCAGATGCAACACCAAAACCCAAAGAAGTTAATATAGCCTTTGGAAGTGAAAAAGGGAACAGATGGAAAGGACGCAGTTCAGAACCAATCAACTACACTAAAGAAGAGTGGGAGAAGATTAAGTCGGAACCTTGCGTCCACCATTCGCAATTTGGGAAACCCACCCATACGAACGCACAATGCCGGCTGAATAAGCACATGAAAGGCAGTGTAGGATCCGGAAACAAGGGGAAGAGTTCCAAAAGGAAATTCTCTAAACAAAAGCCAGAAGCTGAGAAAGAAGACAGTGAATCGGATACTGACGAAAAAATCCAGGAACAACAGCGGAAAGGCGAACCCAAGTTTCCGAGAGTTGATGGAGAATGCGCCCTAACTATCCTAGCAACTCCATCAGCAAAGGTGGCAAAAAGAACGCTTCGAGAAATAAACGCGGTTGTTCTGGGAACCCCGAAATTCTTGAAGTATTCGAATACACCAATCACATGGGATCAGTCTGATCATCCCGGAAATATCCCTGAACCCGGCACACAAGCTCTTATTGTAAGCTCTATTGTCCAGAACACTAGGCTAAAAAGAGTGTTGATGGACGGAGGATCCAGCATCAACATAATGTACTTGGATACGTTGACACATCTGAAAATCTCCGAGACCCAGCTCAATCACAGCAACATACGCTTCCATGGCATTGTTCCCGGCAGGCAAGCACGATCCCTAGGAGAAATTTCCCTAGATGTCACTTTCGGAGAAAAAGATCACTTCCGTCAGGAAAAAGTATCCTTCGAGGTGGTGCCGTTCGAAAGCTTGTATCACGCAATTCTCGGACGACCAGCTTTCGCCAAATTTATGGCAAGATCTTGTTATATTTATAACAAGCTGAAGATGCCAGGGCCGAAAGGAGGGGTAATCACCATAACTGGAGACTTCAAGCTGGCGAACAAGCTGGAAAAAGAAAACGCCCTTTGTGCTGAGAAGATGATAGCAAAGGAAGAGCTGAAGGAGCTGGCTAAGGAGGTATCGCCGACAGAAATGCCGGCAGGAAAAGAAACCCGGAAGCCAGCAGATAGCTTCAAGGCATCCGAGAATACAAGACAGGTAATCCTAGATCCCAAAGATCCGACAAAATTTGTCGTAGTAGGAACTGGGATGACCGACAAATAGGAAGGAGAGCTCATCAAGTTCCTCCGTGAGAACTGAGATATTTTCGCCTGGTGTCCAGCTGACATGCCAGGCGTACCCAGGGAACTTGCTGAGCATCAACTCAAGGTAATTCCAGGCTCCAAACCCGTCAAACAAGGTCTCCGTCGATTTGACGGAAGAAGACGGAAGACTATTGGCAAGGAAATTATCCGGCTTTTAGCAGCAGATTTCATCCAGGAAGTAATCCACACTGAATGGTCTGCAAATCCGGTATTAGTACCAAAGAAAGACACTACTGCTCTTAGAATGTGTATAGATTACACCGGCTTGAACAAATTGTGTCCAAAAGATAGGTTCGCGTTACCGCGAATCGATCAAATAATAGACGCCACCGCAGGCTGTGAGCTTTTATGTTTTTTGGATGCTTATTCCGGGTATCACCAAATACGCATGAAAAAGGAAGATCAAATTAAGACTTCTTTTATAACCCCGTACGGGACGTATTATTACGTAACCATGCCATTTGGCCTGAAGAACGCAGGTGCAACTTACCAGCGTTGCATGCAACGTTGTTTGCATAGTCAGATTGGCAAAAATGTCCACGTTTACGTAGACAAGATTGCTGTCGTAACCAAGGAAAAAGACACACTCCTTGAGGATTTGCGAGAAACCTTCGAAAACTTGCGCACTTATAAGATGAAGTTAAATCCATCAAAGTGCGTATTCGGGGTTCCCTCGGGAAAACTTCTGGGTTTCATCGTTTCTCACAGAGGAATAGAAGTTAACCCGGAAAAGATCAAAGCAATCTTGAACATCTCCAAACCCACGTGTGTGAAAGATGTCCAAAGATTGACGGGTTCCGCCGCTGTCGTCAGCAGATTTATTAGTCGGCTGGGGGATAAAGCCTTACCACTCTACAAGTTGCTGAAAAAATCCGACAAATTCGAGTGGACAGAAGAGGCCGATGCAGCATTAACCCAGTTAAAGGAAACTTTGATGAAAGCTCCGATTTTGGCATCCCCAAAAGACGAAGAACCTATGTTATTATACCTCACGGCTACAAACAGGGTTATTAGTGCAGTAATTGTTGTGGAACGGAAGAAAGACGAACAAAGCATACCAGACCAGCATCCGGTATATTACATAAGTGAAGTTTTCTCCGAGTCCAAGCAAAGGTACCCACACTACCAAAAATTGGCATATGGCGTATTTTTCGCATCTAGAAAGTTACGCCATTACTTCCAAGGACATTCCATAACAGTGGTATGTAAAGCACCATTAGGGGATATAATAAACAATGCGGAGGCAACTGGCCGAGTAGCCAAATGGGGTATCGAGCTAGCAGCCTTCGACATTAAGTATCAGCCAAGGACGGCAATAAAATCCCAGGTTCTGGCAGATTTTGTCGCCGACTGGACGGAAGCAATGGAGAAAACACCAATGCCGGAGTCCGAGTACTGGATCATGCATTTTGACGGATCCAAGATGAAGGAGGGCGCTGGAGCTGGTGTAGTCTTAAAATCCCCTAAAGGAGACACAATGGAGTATGTATTACAAATACACTTCAACGCCAGCAATAACGTGGCAGAATACGAAGCTCTTCTTCATGGCTTGCACATTGCAAAAGAAATAGGGGTTAAACGCATTCTGTGCTACGGCGACTCGGATTTGGTACAGCATCAGTTTAACCAAACCTGGGACGCAAAAAGCCCTATAATGGCCGAATATCGGAGAACGGTGGACGAGTTCGCCATTTGTTTTTTCGGATTCGAAGTACTCCACGTTAAAAGGGAGGAAAATTGGAACGCGGATGCGTTAGCCCGCATGGGGTCAGAAAGGATAAAAATCCTACCACCAGGTGTATTCGTCCAACATTTGTACGAGCCATCCATAAAAGGTGGAGATATCGATTACCCCTGGCTTCCGAATCAATTGAAGTTATGCTCGTTAACCCGGACTGGACAATTCCATATCTAAACTTCTTAGTCAACCAGAAGTACCCGGAAGGAGCAGACGAAGTCTTGCAGAGGCAAATTCAGCGCCGATGCAAAGGATACACGGTAATTGATAACTGCCTGTACAAACGCAGTACTTCCGGAATTTTTCTATGGTGTATTTCACCAGAAGAAGGACGAGAAATCCTGCAAGAAATCCATGCCGGAGATTGCGGACATCATGCTCAATCAAAAAGCATAGTTAAAAAAGCATTCCGTGCCGGGTTTTTCTGGCTAACAACCAAGACAGATGCTGAGCACATAGTCAACACATGTGCAGGGTGTCAATATTACGCCAAGCAGACTAATATGCCGGCCCAAGCACTCAAAACTATCCCAATTACATGGCCGTTTGCGTTCTGGGGGCTAGATATGATGGGACCGTTCAAAACTGCGCGAGGAGGACTTACACATCTACTTGTAGCTGTGGATAAGTATACCAAATGGGTGGAGGCTAAACCCATCAAAAAGCTTGACGGTGTAACTGCCAGAAATTTCATCATTGACATAGTCATGAGATATGGCGTTCCACACAGCATAATAACCGACAACGGGACAAATTTCTCCATTGGAGAGTTGGCAAAATATTGCCGACAAACGGGAATTCGCCTAGATCTTGCATCTGTGGCACACCCGCAATCCAATGGACAGGTTGAGAGAATGAATAGCTCAATCTTGCAAGGAATACGCCCAAGACTCGAATCTCCTCTTCATAGAGCAGCTGGAGCATGGATAGAAGAGCTACCTTTTGTGCTTTGGAGTATTCGAACGACGCCAAACAGGTCAACTGGGCAAACCCCGTTTTTCCTAGTTTATGGTGCGGAAGTGTGACGCCCCGAGATTGGGCACTATGCAGATTTCAGCATTCCCGCCAAAATCCACATAATAACCGATTCCAGGTTGCCACTTGTGATAACATTACAACAGTTCACGAATAATCCACAACAACAACAGAAAAGATATATACAAGATGACTCAAACGAGTCAGGGATACAACTGATACAATACAAAGATCCAAATAACAGCGGAATAAACAACATATCGTCCGTCTACGGACAAGATACAAATTGGACTAAGAGTCCTGGAGATAACCGAGAGCGTCCAATCCCTGCCCAGGCCAAGCCGGAGGGATTCCCAAGCTAACGTCGTCAGACTTCAAACCTGTTGACTGCAATATTGAATATGCAGCCACGAAGAAGATTCGTGGGTCAGTACGGTTAAGTACTGGCAAGTGGATAAACCATACTCACAAGATACCGGCGTAACCAGTCATCACAAGATACAAATACTTTGGGTTCAACGGAAAGGAAGGGATTATTGCAAATAAGCGGCAGCGGGCTGCACTAACCAACTACAGGAACTCACTACAACTTCCGGCTAAAAGAGAGGAATAAGATAGCGTATCGTAACCAACTACAACTACTCACCAAACAAACCCATCCAATGTTACCCCCTACTAAGGAAGCAACCCAAGGATAACTAACACTGGTGGATTAATGATGGATCAAGTTATTGTGTCAATAAGACTATTACTAGTCAAAATTAGCATTAGTTAGGTGTAAGTTGTTCTGAGTACTTGTTAGCCAGTACTTTCACCAAGTCAACCATAATCGCGGAAAACACGGCTTCTCGAGAAGATTTAACCCTGCAGGGATGCACCAATTTGGCCGTACACGTAAGAATAACCCGCCAGACGGGGGATCAACCCACCAAGCGAGGTACTCAACACAACCCAACTCTTCTTCGCATCAAGCCCAAAGAACCACATGTTGTGCGTGTGCGGCTAATCGAGCCCCACGAAGAAAAGGGGACCCTCATAGCACTCTAAGACCACGCCGCCCTAAATGCCGACTACAAAAGTTCCACCCTGGCGCCAAGGGTTCGCACCTGCACATGCATGCATCAAATGGAAAGCCCGAACTAAGTGTGGCGATTTGGACGAGATGCGAATCGAATCAAGTTGAGAGGGGCGCCCATACTCGCTTCCCACATGCGGTTAGTGTGCTCATCATGGATCAGTAGACAAGACCCTTTTCCTAATTAGGGTCGACACTAGCAGGCCTCAAAACCACGCCGGGCCTCCTGCCGGTGCCTTATCATCAAATTATTATTACCCAAAACATTAACATGTTGTTGATTGAATTGAAACCCAACTATCAAACTAAACAGGTGATATGAAAGGAACAACAAGACTTGAGCGCAAACAACACTAAGCATGCAACTACGACACGAGGGCCAACAGGGTAAACAAACAACAGTTAATAGGAAGTGGAAGGAAGGCGATATCATGGCTGCAAGGTAAACATATAATAGGATCGAGACACAAGCATCGAATCAAAAGGCTAGAATAAGAACAACGGAAAGAATCGGTAGAAGTGATGAAAGGCAGCCATTTGGCAGCAAGTGAGTATACTTTCCTGAGATCCAGCAAGTAGAGGTACATCCACAGAACTTGTCGTTGCTCACATCATCTCAACGTCCTATCCGGGAAGAAGCAACGAACCTCGAACAAACACCGGAGGCAACAATTACTACTACGGCAAAAGATCCAGCATGATCAAGATATGGATGCATGACAATTTAATGGATGCATAGAAATAAACTAGTTGACATGATAACATGTTTAAATGGACCCATATGCAATTTGAGTTGCATATGAAAAGCCCATGAATTATGGTTGAAACAATTGTTTTACAGCTAACCAACAGGTGAAAGTGGTTTAGTATGATGCATGGATGAGGAAAACATCAAAATAACAACAATAGAACCAATTGGAAATAAGGTTTACCCATTTTGAAATTCACTTATTAAGTTTTGAAATTTTGGTTACTTAAAGGTGTCACACAAGCATTTGTTGTTTTCATCAAGTTTAATTGTTCAAAACAGATAACAAAGTTCATATTTGATTAGAACACAAAATTTTAGGTGGATTACATGTCTCAATTATTGAAAAAGGAATTACAATGATTTAATTATGAATTAAACAAGATTAACAAGTTTTAATTGAATTTAATTCAAGTTTGAATATTATTTGAATTTTATTTGTTCAAAACATAAATTCAAATTCATATTTGAAAAGGTTATGTTTTTCTGGTTTGAAAACATATTTTATATGTCCAAAAGGAATTTAATTGAGCAAGTTACCAATGTAACAATATTGAATGAATTAAATGAGGAAATAAATGTTGCATCCATTTTAATTGTTCAAAACAGTAAACAAATTTTATATTTGGGTAGAGCATTTAATTTTAATTGGAAAACATATTTTATTTGTTGAAATTGGAGTTAAAATGAATTAGTTATGAATTTGGCAATTTAGATTGCATTAAATAAGAAACAGTTGTTTTCAGCAATTTAAATTATTCAAAACAGAAAACAAATGTTATATTTGGAAAGAGCATGAAATTTTGGTTGGAAAACATATTTTATATGGGCCATTTGAAATATATTTGAATTTGTTATGGATTTAATCAAATTCAAAAGAGTTATTTGAATTTGAAGTTTTGAAAATATTTGGAATGTTCAAAACAGCAAACAAAATACATATTTGAAAAGTTCATGAAATTTTGATTGGGATACATATAAAATTTGTGTCATTTGGATTTGTGGTTTGAGAGTTATTGCCATTTGAAATTTTAGGGTTCAATTTGTAAAAGCAGGGGCTGTGTTGTGAAGAAAAACAGAGGGACAGGGGCTTCTCTGCGAAAACAGCGCCAAAAGAACAGGGTTGCACCACGCCACAATGACCCTGGGTCGTTGTCAAGCGGGCCCAGGCCACGCTGGCGTCCACGTGGGCGTGGGTGCGGATCTGGGTGGCCACAGCGCCAATGACTGGCGGGCCCGCGCGCGAGGTGGACGGAGGTAAAAAATAGGCGCTTTAATCTGCAGCGAGGGGGATCGATCCCTCGCCTGCAGCGCGCGCGCGGAAGGCCCGTGCCACTAGGGTGAAGCGGTGCTTGTGATACCCTATGGGGCTAACTGAACAAGAGGTAAACATCGCGTGTTAACTGAACTTTCAGACGAACAAGCTGCAGGCTTTCTTCTTCAGTTCGCGACAGAGCAGAAAAATAAAAGGGAGGGATCGTTGCGTCGTGAGGGGATCGATCCCAGGTGCTCTCAGCGTGAACACGACGAGCGCTACCACTACGCTACCACCCGATCGGTGATGCACCAAGGGCAAGAGCAAACTTGTACTGCCTCTGCGCGAGGTGGGGTTTTCTGACGAACATGCACAACCGGAAACTGAAAACGGACGACGACAGAGGATGGATCGGCGAGCTGGAGCGGTACCTAGCTAGGTTTTCTTCGGCAGACTTGGCGAGGACGAGGTGGTGGTTCCATTCCCCTAAACAGAGGATCCTCGAGGTGGCCGTGGCGATCCAGCAGCGACCAGCTTCTGACGGCGACGTTCGGTGGTTGTCGGGGTTCAGAAATAAGCAGAGGGGAGGTGGAAGGGGGAGGAGGTCATGGCGGCGGAGGAAGAGGGGAGAGGGGATCTAGGGTGAGCAGAGAGGAGGGGTTGGCGTGGTTTTATGGAGAGATGAGCTCGGTACGGCAGGCATCAGAGGAGGGGGGGGGAGATGATCCTGTGGTGGAGAGGTGGTTCGTACGCGTGACGACAGCGAGGAGGAAGAAAGCGACTGAAGGGGTACCGGGCTTAAGTGGTGGGCTGGCTAGGGTGGGCTGAGGGAAAAAAAGGGAGAGGGCTGGTCTGCCTCTCTCCTTGCTGTTTTAATTTTCCTTTTCTTTTTTTTCTTGTAAGGGATGAAGGAGAGAGAGAGATAGGAAAAGTGTTAGGGTTTTCTTTTATGAAATATTTGTATTAATTTTTCAAACCAGAAATTAAAAGCAATGCTAACATTATTTTCACAAGTTTGAAATTTTAATTTGATTTTAAGTTGTTAGTTGAATTTCAAATAGGGTTTCACTTGGGATTTTTGAAATAAACAATTTTTATTCAATAAATTCAAACAACTATGAAAACATTATTGAATTTAATTTGTTTGCAAGATTTTAATTTTTAAACCCACATTTGAAATATGCCAAGCATGGATGGATTGATTTGAATTTGTTATTTGAATTTACCATTAGGGTTTTAACAAAAGGGAAAATTTTATTAACAAGCAATTTGATTAAAACAACTTCAAACTATTGAAAAACAATTTGAGGTATTTAGTTTGCAATTTTCAATTGGAAATTTTAGGCATGTTTTGAACAATTTAAATTGGTTTGGATTTTTGAGTGGTTTGGAAAACAGGATGCAATGCTTATGTGATGCATGTGATGCAAGCAAAAGAAAACAAACAACTTCCTACTTAGGGTAACACCCCAGGTGTTACAGGAAGCGATCCTTCCAACGGACATGATCCATGATAGCCCAAGAGTGCGGGATTTCGATGACTCGGATGCCGAAGAAGCACGACAGGATGCCGTCGATCTCTTAGAAGAGGAACGAGAGCTTGTGCTTCAAAGATCCGCCATTTACCAGCAAGGTTTATGACGTTATCATAGTCGGAAAATCAGGCATCGATCTTTTAAAGAAGGTGACTTAGTGCTGAGATTGGTGCAGCAAAGAAAGCACAAATTGGCCCCAGTATGGGAAGGACCATTTGTAATCAGCAAAGCTATGAAAAATGGGTCATATTATCTTGTAGATATTCGGGGACACGGAAGATGATCCCGAAAAGCCGAATCGCAAAAGAAAGAGAAAGATAGATGATGAACTAGGAGAGACAAAGAGGCCTTGGAGCATCCAGCAGTTACGTCACTTCTATACTTAGTTCAATTTCTATGTAAACATCTTTGAGATCATGAAATAAAGTTGTCGGAATTCTTATATCCATGTTTTTACAAGTTTATTATAGTACAAAGCATGATTCCACCTTATCTATTTCCTAATGATCTTACAAAATACTCAATGTTAACCCGAATTGTGCCTGCGTGCTCGGTATTTAAAAACTGAATGATTTTCAGCCTGCTAACGGTTAAAGGAAACTCGGATTGTGCCTGCGTGCCTAAGTTTCGAAACATTCCTTACTTTTCTCTAAGTATTATCTGATCGTTTACGTGTTGGGTCACTGGAGCTAGTTAGTAAAAATGCCTTTAGTATGATCCATGTTTCCGAGTTTAAACTGATTGGTTTTAGCCAGTAATTCAGCATGATGATTCATAGTACTATTGAGCCATTTCAAACACTAAGGACAGTTAAAACACATAAGCCAGAGAACTTAGAAGACAAAGGAATATTAAAACCCGAAAACCTTGCAAATAATTTCATAATTAAAACTGCAAAAGGCGGAGTTCTTGTTTATACAAAAGGAATAGAAGCATTACAATATAAATTACATTGTAAAAGTGCAGTAATGCTCCTATTGTCTAGTTCCACCATCCAGAATCAGGACATCCCTTCAAGCATCCGAGTCTTTGTCGCTGCTGTCATTCTCGGGGGCTTCGGGGATCTCCTCTTCCGGATAGGTGATGGAGATGTTTACCATGGAGGCAATCTTGGTGGCATGGCCTTTGATTTCATCAAAGATGGAGGTTCGCTGGTTTTCCGTGTATCCTTGAGGGATACCGGATGCCACGCGCCAAGACTTTGCACCAGGGTAGTGCA
This sequence comes from Alopecurus myosuroides, assembly GCA_028641055.1. Classification (NCBI taxonomy): domain Eukaryota; kingdom Viridiplantae; phylum Streptophyta; class Magnoliopsida; order Poales; family Poaceae; genus Alopecurus; species Alopecurus myosuroides. The sequence goes on along the minus strand of CM054062.1, from coordinate 279,102,028 downwards.
TACGCATAAGGCCGAGTGCCATGCGTGCACCACCCCGTGCAGCGGAGCGTAAGGTGGACTCCCTGGATTCCGCCACCTCCAGGATAGCACCCGGAAGTTTATAAATTTCCGAGAATTCTATGGTACTTGTAGGGAAGAACTTGTTGATCAGTTGCATCCCAACATTTCTGATCGCATTCCATACCTTCCCAAAGGCTCGGATTTTTTCAATATGAGAAAGACCTGGATAATTTCCTGTTTTTTGGGAACAAGCCTCCAAAAAGGTTAGGCGAGAAAACAGAGAAAGAAAGAAAGACATGGATGAATAGGTAAATGAAATAAAACTTACCGAGAACCTTGTCAATTTCGAAACATTCCTTTAGGCGAAGGATTAAGATACTTTCCAAGTCTTGAATAGTGGACTTATCTTTTTCCGCCTGATCAGAAGCCTTGGATTGAGCAATTCCAAGGGCCAGATTACTGGCTTCCAGATCTTGTTGAACCTTCATAAGCTCCTTATGAAGGTCCAAATTCTCCTTGCGGAGACGTTCGGCATTGCCGGCATCTTCAGCTGCTTCCTTGGCCTTAGCCAAAGCAGCTGGAAAGCAAGGAAAAATTCCGAGTTTAGAAATATCTCGAGAAAGTACTTATTGATAATCCGGATAAAACAGAATAAAGCATACCTGTTGTTTCCGATAGCTGTAGCTGAGATGATGCCAGCTCATTATCCTTAAACTTAATAATAGATTGAAGGGTTTTCACCTCTTCATTCTTGACGTTAAGTTTATTAAAAATTTCCAAGTTTATTACATCAGCAGTATGCTGAAATGCGGAAATAAAAGCCAAACGCTTAAGTTAGATCAAGCGTAATAAAGAAGCATTAAGGGGAAAGTATGTTTCCACCTTATTGCTTGGGGGCTAGAGATATTACCTGGCTCATTTCCCGCAAGTCTGACAAAGTCTCGTTGAATTCTTTTGCATATTCAGAAAAAAGAATCCCAACGTGATGAAGGCCATCTTGTATGACCTGACGAGGTGAAAATACGAAATCGTTTCGGATAATCAGCCCGCCCTGTGGCCAAGGACGAATTAAAGGAGCAGGAGCGAAGAATTTCTTAGCTTCTGGATGAATATATCCGAGTTCATCAAATGGTTCTTCCTTTATCCGGATATTCCTGTCCAAATTGGGAATAGGTTCGTCCCCCCAGGCATGGCAAAAGGAGGTAAAGCTGCAGCAGAAGAAGGTTCTTTTTTCATAGCAGCAGCTTTACGTTTCTTCAATTTCTTTATCTTCAAAGGAGTTGGAGCGAGGCTGAAAAGAGAACATCCGAGAAATAAATATCTCGAAGAACTGGAGGGGAATAACGATTAAAAAAGCTCCAGTAGAATACCTGGATGTGGCGACGGGAATCCCGTCAATAGTTATCGTTTCCTCAAAGGTCACTTGCCTTTTACGTTTCTGGTCGCCGCAGAAGCTGGCATGTAATTCGTTAAGCTTGGCGTCGGAAGCAAGATCAGCTCCCTCAAGTTCGTCGAACTAGGGAAGTGGCAACGATGCGTTAAAGGTCAGACAAGGAGGTTAATCCGAGACAAACCCAAAGGCGAGGAAAATATAAATACCTTGCGGGCTGGATTCTCCACGTGATATATTGCCAGACTTTCTGCGTATTGATTGCACGTGGCGACCAGTTGGTGGAGTCTCTTTATGAAATCCTTTTTGGTATAGGACTTGTCCGTCCCCCTCATACTATCTTCTGGCCCTTCATATTCGCAAAGGAGCCGGGAACGAAAGGAAAGAGGTTGAATACGGCGTCCAAACCAACATAAAACAGTATCCTTTCCAGTTAAGGGAGGCTGAGAGGAAGTAAGCTTGGCGATATGCCGTTTTATCTTCATCAAGTTTTCTGGCAATGTCTGCATTGCTTCAACTTCCCAACTCTCTTGAGGAGAGGCGGCAAAATTAACGAATGGAGGAACCCCGTTTTCCTTACTAGGGAATGGGACGTCCTGATGGTAAAAGAAGGAACCCATCCAAGATTTGACGGGTTCCGATGTTTTTATCTTCGGATACCAATCTTCCCTTAACCTCCGAAGAGTGAAAGAAATAGTTCCGCAGATGGGAGGAATACCATCTGTGAGGTTATGCTTCACTTCAAAGCAATATCGCCAGAAATGTAGACTTGGTGCTATTCCTAAATACCCTTCAAAAAGGGCTTGGAAACTAGCTAGATGAAGGATAGAACTGGGAGAAAGATTGTGTGGCTGAACGCCGTAATAGTTAAGGACATCCAAGAAAAAGGCGGAAGGCGGTAAACCCATACCTCTCGCAATGTGAGAGGTAAGGAGGACGCGTTCCCCGTTTTTTGGTATGGGCTCGAGCTCACCTTCCGAGTTCCGCCATTTGCCTTTGATTATTAGCCCTTCCTTTTCCATTTGTGGGAGGAGGAAAGGACGAATGTTGCTCGGACTCCAGTTGCCGATAAATTCTGCTTCTTCGTCAGCTCCGGCGGCGGCGGACGCGGCAGCCTCTACAGCGGCAAGCTCGTCGCCAACGAGTGTAATCTTCTCCTCCGCCGTCTCGGGAGCGAATGGCGGAGTAGGCGCGGAGCTCGAATCCGCAAGATCCGCGGCGGCGGAAGCATTTCCCTCGTCCGCCGCGGTGCCCGCGGTCTTCACCGGCTCGCCGCCGGCGTGCGTTAGGGAGTCCAGCATAGGGTCCATCGTATTGATGATGTCTTCGATGTCCTACGAGACGTTGCGGGCGGGCGAAGACAGCGGAGATGCCATTAGGTGGCGGCGCTGGTTGCCTCCGGTGAGGTTTTCGGCGCGGTGTGCGTTCGGTGCTCTCTCTCTGCTGGAAGCTTGGGCGCTGTAATGGCGTTCGGAGTGGTTGCGAAAGGTTTATCGGGAGGGCGAAGAAGGCTATTTATAGCCGGAAATCCGTCACGATACGTGCTAACGGCTCTTCTGACCGTTGGATGATCAACGCGTGTCGCTCGCCGAAAAATCCGGGAAATGAATCGGCAGGATGATTATGGTTATCTCCTCGTTTCCCGCGAGAATCTGTTAGAGATATGTTTCTGGGTTTCCCGCTTGGAACCCAAACGTCCCTTACGTCAGCACGATTAAAGCGCTGACGTAGGAGGTTCCTTCTCCACGAAGGATCGTGTGAGAAAAGCCGGATTTCCAGAATTCCGAGTTTTACGTTACCATCTCTTTTCAAAGAAGAATAAGAAGAATCAAGACTGCTGGCCAATATTTCTCGGACGATATACGTTTGGCGAAAGACGGCAAATCAGAGTTTTAATCCTTCTTGGGGGCTACTGTCGGATATATACTGAATAGGGGTATATCAGATGGTAGTCAAAAGTGTCGGATTACCAGGGTGGCCCAACTGGTAGTGGGCTATGGTCCATTGGGCGGCCCAGTAAGCTGACGCACAGAAGCCGGATTCTAGAAGGACCCGGATCACGGCACACGTGATCTGGCTTGGAGGAGAAGGCGGATTCCTTACTTTCCAAGTTAATGGCTACCGTAGTCTTCTAGGTTTCCTACTCTGTATGCCCTAACCCAGCTATTATATAAAGCCGGGCGGGAGATATGATAGATAGACACGAAGCTACAGGCTAACTCGCCGGGAAGTTGATCCTCAGCGAATAGCTAAACAGAACCTCACATTGTAATTGTATACACAGGCTTTAGTCCTGATTAGTGAGATTGCAGGAGTAGGAACGCCGTATTATTGCGACGTACCGAACCTGGGTAAATCCTGTGTCTTTGTCCTCAACGCGATCCTGTTTCCCCACGTCTCTACCCGTAGTCTCATGGCACCCCCGTCTATGAAAACTACTACGATGTCTCGACATTGAAAGTTTTCCGGTGATACACGTTTATAGCTAGCTCCCAACCACACACTTGTCAAACGCAAAACTTGTGGCTCCCATTATTGGGTCATGTTTATTAGATGCATAAAAAGTAAAGTGTGCCTTCAAAAGTTCGTGAGAGTCCTATCCCAAGTTCAACCCATGACAATTAATAAAGTGAATATCTTAATTTAGAACATAAATAACACAATAACATGGTGAACATACTCGGAATAGCAATGAAACTAATGGGAAGATATGGTGGACTCACTGGAAATACTTGGCTAAGGAGTGTTGGAAACAAGTTTTTACTTGTTGGAATTTTTAAATTTTTGGGCTAGCAAGAGGGAGATAGTTGACCAGCTACTATGCATGCATATGTCCATAGAACTACTCATTTCATGACAAACGAAATAAACCAGCAATTAACATCAAGGACATGAATAAGAGATAGCTCAAGACAACATTATTGCAGATTTCTACACATAAAAAGCCTATAAATCATGCAAACATATGTAGCTCTTCAAATCAACCATGGCATCCCTATTCCAAGTCATAATACTAGCATCCAATATATTCCAACCCCAAACTCCAGTATCTTAATCTCATATAAAATAATGGTGGTGGTCTTATCAAAACAAAAATAAAAACAAAAACTAGACGCTTCAGGTCTCTACGATAAATGCTTTGCTTAGAAAAACAGAAAGTAGACGTGTGCTAACCAAAATAGTGTAGCTCCAGTGGGGTGTTCATCACATCCCCAAGCTTATGTATTTCACCATTCTTGGATGTCTTGAGGCGCAGCTCCTCTATTCTGTGGGGTGAGATTAGCAAGGACAAACAAATCACATGCTTGTTGTGCAAAATTCCAAATAAAATGCTCCAGTAGATAGACAATAAGGTTCATTATGTTGTATGTTCACTCTCTTGCTTGAAAGAATCATGGAAATTCGATTCCCATGCCCAAAGAGTGCATAAAACAAAAGAAGGCAGAATCTGTCCAGAAAAGCAATAGAAGAAAAACGAACGTTTTTCCCTAAGCTAGACTCATCAAAAAAATAAGACAATTTTTGTGCTTACAGAGGACGAAAAGTTGCAGAACATACTAAAAAATTAGCTCAATCCGACATACCAATAAATAACGTAAAATCATATGGTGAGAAGACTCGTGCTGAAACAGAAATTTCATGCACTAGGATAGCAACTTATAAGTCCAAATGGGTTTGACTTGAATCTTTATTGAAAACTCCAGAATTAAAACAAAAAAACTTATCTCTTGAGAAAGCAATAGGACACTAGGAAAATCCAAACAAAAACAACCGGGTTGCCTCCCGTAAAGCGCTTTTTTATAGCCATATAGCTAGGCTTTACTTACTTGATAATCAAGAGGGATAAAGCTCACGAGGGAGCTTGTTCTTCAGCGTGCCCCTCTTCCTTGGGAAGTGCTCCATGCTTTTCTTGTGAGGGAACTGAAACTTGACATTCCCTTCCTTGGAGTCTATGATTGCACCTGTAGTACGAAGAAAAGGTCTACCCAAAATAATAGGACTAGGGGATTTATCCCCCATATCCATAATAATGAAATCAACGGGTACGAAAGTCATGTGAAATTCAATCATAACATCTTTTACTTGTCCTACAACATGTTTAGTAGAGTTATCAGCAAGGACAAATTCACTTGAGCACTTTTCTAAATTTTCTAGTTCTAGCAATTCATATAATTCTTTAGATAGTACCGATACACTAGAACCTAGATCTAACATAGCATGGTGAATTTTTTTCCAATTGAAACTAGCACCTTGGGGATCCATGCATCCCCAAGCTTAGGAGGTATCATGGCCTCATTCTTGTACCTAGAAATTTTTTCTTGCAAAACATGATTAGCAATATAAGATCCAAAGCCAGGTTGATTAACATTTATAGTGGGATCACTAGCAAATTTTTGTAGTGTAGCAATAAGTTCTTGCAAGCTAGTTTTTTCTAAATCAAGCAATGGATCCTTAATTTCAGTAAGCATCATAATTTCCTCTACTTTACTCTCTAATTTAGCTAGCATGCTTGATTCATGAGGACCAATTTCATCTTTGCTAGCAAGATAAGACATATATGGAAGTAAATATTCAGGGTACTTCACTATTTCATTCAAAGTTTCTTCTAAGCTAGCAGGGACATGCTCACTTGTATTCTCAGCAATATGATCAATATTTTCAATAATAGGAGCAGCAATAGTAATAGAATTCATTCCTACACTAGGTTGTTCTTGTGGCTTTCCTGCTGACATGCTTAATAGAGTTGCTTGATTATCAGCTAATTTTGACAATGCTTTATCCATATTCGAAGATTGAAGTTGCAATCCTTTAATATCACTACTAATGGATGCAATAGACTTATTTAACTCATGTATCATAGCATTGTGACTAGCAACTTGTTCCATAAGCAATTTATTAGATTCAGAAATTTCACTAGAAGGCTTCCACTTATTTTCATTAGCATTAGGATATGGAACAAAAGGTTTATTTGGCACATAAGGAGGGTTACTATAAGAATTGTAAGCATTACCAAAACCATTGCTACCATAATTCCTAACAAAATTAACATCCACACTTTCTGAATTACTACCAACTAGCTCCTGCAAAGGCACATTCTCCATATTTTGTTTATTAATAAAGGCAAGAATAGTGTCCATTTTAGAAGACAAATCATTGGTTTCTTCAATTGAGTTTATTTTCTTAGTGGGATTGGGTGCTCTTTCAGTATTCCATTGACTATAATTTTGCAATATGCTTTCTAATATCCTCTTAGCCTCTCCTACAGTTTTACTCATAAAGGCACCTCCAGCAGCAGAATCAAGTATATTTCTAGACATGTAGTTTAGACCATTATAAAAAGAGTGTAGTATGGTCCATTCATTTACTCCATGTGATGGGCATGTTCTAAGCATTAATTTAATTCTATCCCATGCCATGGCTACATGTTCATTATCATTTTGCCTAAATGAGAGGATATTATTCCTGTTTTGCAAAATTTTAACGGGAGGATAATATTTCTAAATGAAAGCTTCTTTTAAATCATCCCAAGACTTTATACTAGCTGTAGGTAGTGAAAGTAACCATTCTTTAGCCTTTCCTCTAAGTGAAAAAAGAAATAATTTCAGTTTTAAAACACTACTTTCCACATTTTTAAATTTTTGCATATCACATATTTCCATGAAATCATGAAGATGCGTAGAGGCATCCTCCATAGCACTACCACCAAATTGCTCTCTAGTAATTAAATTCAATAAACTAGGACTTACTTCATAGCTTTCAGCTTGTATTTCAGGTGTAGTAATTGGCCTAGCAATGAATTGGTCATTGGGTGTATTTGTGTAGTCACTTAATTTAGTTCTATCACCCATTTTAACAGTTTTTATGTAGTTTTTATTTTTTTATGCAAAACAAAAGTAAAGTAACTAAGAAAATTCAAAATACTAAAATAAACTAGATAACTAAATGCAAAAGTAAAATGCAAACTAAAATAAAATATGCAAGACAAAACAAAAACAAGAACAAAAACAAAAACAAGACAAGAAACAAAACTGTCGTGGGATAATCACGGCAGACGTTACCGGGGGTAACTGATCTTGGGGAAAGACGACACAGGCGTTTGGGAGAGGGTTTAGCTCAGAGAAAAACATGGTGGAAATCGATCTGGTAGCCGGCAATCAAAGTCGCCGAGTCTCCGATCTTGATATAATAACTCAACTCTAGGGTTACACTGGATGCTCGATATCAAGCGATATTGCTAGGGTTCTTAGATTTCAATCAACTACTCCTAGGGGTCGGTTTATAAAGCACCCGTACCCCCTGGCTTACTCTCCAAGGCGCACCCTGGATCCTACCCGGACACGGCGCACAAACCCTATGTCGCACCCGGACTTCTAGAGGATACTCGCAGTTCCGTTGAACAGTAGTGGATTGGATTACGGGGCTTACCGGCACCCGCATCTCTTACGAGTAGGCCAACACACGTATGTGTGACAACCAACCCCTATCTGTTCATCGTCTACGTAAACCATCCCATAGAAATCAGGATACTACCATTGACGTACTTCATACCATACACACAGGGTACGTCAACGGCGTTGAACAAAATGATAACACAACATATCTCTAAGACACAAAAGATGGAAATAAGTTGCAAATAGCTCTCACTAGAGCAGAGATAGCAAATACAATCATCCAGAGGACACATGTCCCAACATAACATCATTACATCACAGCGGAAGCATTCAACAGGTCTGAGTACAGACAAGATCCAAATAGGCTTAAGAAGCCGGAAAACGAAAAGACGGAGCCCATCCACGAAGTCTCGGATCCTGCCCGGGTCCGCTAGCTACTCGTCAACAGCGTCGTCATACTCCACGTAGTAGCCACCATGGAGATCCTCGGAATCGTCGTCTGCGGAAACCACAGCCCCAAAGGGGTCAGTACATAAACGTACTGGCAAGCAAGACTCACAGTTCACCAAAATGTAACCCGTCAACACCAAGCACAGATGCTTTGGGTTCAACGGAAGAAAGGGGATATAAAAGATGCGGCAACTGGCTGCTCTAACCAACTACATAGTTACTACCACTTCCGGCTAACAGAAAGAAGATAAGATAGCGTATCGTAACCAACTATAGCTAACCACCAAACAAACCCATCCTGGATCTCGCCCCTTATCCAAAGAAGCAATCCGAGGATAACTCACACAGTTGGATTAATGATGGTTCAGGTTATTGTGTCAATAAACCTATTACTAGTCAAGTTATCATTAGTTAGGTGTAAGTTGTCTGAGTACTTGTTAGCCAGCACTTTCACCAAGTCGTCACATAACCGCGGACACCACGGCTTCTCGAGAAGATTCATCCCTGCAGGGTGTGCTCCAGTACCCGTACACACTCAAGCCACCAACTAAAACTCAGGTGGACTCGACACGACTCGAACCATCACTACAGCCTGTCCTAGGAGCCACGGAGCTATAAGGTCCCAGCCACGCAGCCGAATACTCAGCGCAGGTGTGTAAAACTCCCGCAGGACACAACACCCCGGCACTACAGGCCTCGCCCTATATGTGTGCGTCATCATCATCATCAGTAACCATGGGAGCGACCCATTCATGCGTATGAGCCAAATGGAACACCCGAACTAAGTGTGGCTCTTCGGACAAACTGCGGATCAGATCAAAGTCGAGGGGGGTTCCATACCACCACCCGGATGCGGTGAGCACGCTCATCATGGATCAGTAGACAAGACCCTTTTCCTAATTAGGTCGACACTAGCAGGCCTCAAAACCACGCCGGGCCTCCTGCCGGTGTCTTATCAGCAAATTATTATTACCCAAGCATTAACAGGTTGTTGTCTAAACATCGAGCCCCAGAACATAACAGAATATGATAACAGAAAGTAACGGGTAACAGACTCGAGCAGAAACAACCCTAAGCATGCTAGTAAGACACGGGCTCAAACAACGGGGTTATAGGACTGGAGGTGAGGCAATATCAAGGTTTCAGGGTATCATGTGATAGGATCGTAACAGAAGCAACGATACATATGGCTAGCAGAAATAGACAACGGAAAAGTATCGGTAACCAATGTTGAAAGGAACACAGTGGTTCATGTGAGTGATAACTTGCCTGCAAACCCAGTAGCCTGGTACTGAGCTAGATCCTCAGAAGGGGTGTCGTAAGGATCGTCGGTCTCAACGTCGTCGTCTAACCGAGAAGAAGCAAACAGACAATGCAGAAAGGGTAGACAATCAATATCATGGCATAGTGCACAATCATGGGGATGATGCATGTCATGTTAATGGTTGCATCAAAATAAACTAGCTAACATGGTAACACAAATTAAATGGACACATATGCAATTTTGAGTTGCATATGAAAAGCCCATGAATTTTGGGTTAGATTATTTGTTTTCCAACTAATCAACGGATGAAGGTGAATTAGTATGATGCATGGATGAGGAAAACAACAAAATAACAACAATAGAACCAATTTAAAATAGGGTTTACCAATTTAGAAATTTATTTATTAATTTAGGGGATTTTTGGTTCCTTAAAGGGATTACACAAAATAGTTGTTGTTTTCACCAATTTAAATTGTGCAAAACAAATAACAAAATTCATATTTGAAAAGTTTATACTTTTCTAGGTTGAAAACATATTTTGCATATTCAAAAATAATTTAATTTGAGCAAGTTATGATTTTATCAAATTTAAATGAATTAAACAAGTATTAAATTATTTAAGCAATTTTAATTATTCAAATCATGAAACAAAATTTATATTTGAATTGGTGGTTCAAAATGGTATGGAAAGCATATTTTATTTGCATGATTTGGATTAATAATGAATTAGTTATGGATTTTAGCAAATTGCAATTGAATTATTTGAATTCAAATTTGAATTGCATTTTGAAAATTCAAAACAGAAAACAAATGCTATAATTAGGTAGATAACTAAATTTGGTGCAGTGTACATATTTTATTTTTATTATTTGGGTTTGTGAAATAAAAGTTATGTGATTTTTGAGTTTAGGGGTTAATCTGAAATAAAAAACTGGACTTAAATTAAAGAAAAGGGCCGAAAAAAACTAGGTGCACCGCGCAGTGGCCAACCCCCAGGCACTGACAGTGGGCCAGGGCCTGCGTGGCGCCTAGGTGGCCTGCAGGGCCACTGACAGTGGGCCCCGCGCGGGTGCGGGCAAGGGAAAAAATTGGGGAGGCAAATGCCTCCCCTGGGATTCGATCCCGGGAGCTTTTCCTTGGGCGCACGGGTCTGTACCAGTTGGGCTGCGAACGACTTGTGACAGGTAAGGGGCAGGGTTGGGGTTATTATTCAGTTCGAATTTTAACTGAATTTTTGTGCGTGCAGGTTTCAGATGCGAGCGACAGGGGCAGTTGGCGCGGCCGGCGGCCACTGCTCGATGCGCTGGCGCGCGGTGGCCGGTGGGGCGGTTGCCGTGCGGGGGCTCGGGCCGGCGTGCGTGCGGACCGCCGGTGCGCTGCGTGGTAAGGGAAAACGGAGGAGAGGGAAGGCAGGGGAAGAGGAGGGCGACGCACCTTGCTGTCGAACAGAGGGAGCAGGGGGCGGAGAGGAGGCGCTCGGTGGTGGAAACGCCGGATGGCGGCGGCGCTCCGGCGGTCCTCGGGGGAACCCGAGGGCACGTGGCGGGAGAGGGGAACGGGGCGGCTCCGTTCCCGGCCCAAACACGTCCGGAGGAACACCGTGGCGGCGGCAATAACCGGCGAGGGCGACGGTGGTGAAGGTGGGTTCGGTGGAGAGCGAGTACAGCGAGAGGGAGCAGCGCGAGAGAGAGGAAGAGAAGGCGGCGCGCGAGGGAAGAGAGGGGTGGAGGAATTAGGGCAGGAGGGGGGAGGTGCTCGAGGTCTTAAGGGGGAGGGGAGCTCGGGATCGCCGTTGCCTGCGTCTGATGTCGACGTGGGCAGCGTGATCTGCCTGCCGTACCAAGGTAGAAGAAGATGGGGGGTACCAGGCCTTCGGGGCAGTTGGCTGGCCCAAATGGGCTGCAGGCCCTATTCCCCCTCTCCCTCACTTTAATTCTTTTTCTTTTATTTTTTTTTGCTGCAAAGGAAATTAGAGAGAAAAAGGAGAGGTTGGTGCTAGGGAAAACTTAGGGAAAAAATTTTAGAGTTTTGTTTTTGGTCACAACATCATAAAACAAACTTTGTTTTCCAAAAAAAAAATATTTTATTTAGTTGATGTTTGGCAACTAAAATAATTGAGCAATGTTGGTATAAAAAGAACAATTGCCACTTAAGCCAAATTAAGTTTTTCGATTCCAATTTTAGTGGAACAATTTGTTTGTAGTTTTTATTTGACACAAAGTAACATAACAAGTATGAACCACAACTGAATTTTTGTTTTGGAATTCAAATAGAAAACAGATGGAAACAAATCAATTCACATGCAAACAAAAGCAATGGTTATGATGACATGATGCAAACATAAATAAACAAGAAACAAACATCTAGGGGGAGATTTTCATACTTGGGATGTTACAAAACGCCCCCCCTTGAAGGAATCGCGCCCCGAGATTCCTACTGAGAAGAGAAAAGGTCCGGATACTTCTTGCAAAGATCCTCTTCAGTCTCCCACGTTGCCTTTTTATCGGAATGATGCGACCACTGCACTTTCAAGAACTTGGTGCTCTTGTTGCGAGTCTTACGCTCGGTCTCATCGATAATACGAACAGGGTGCTCCTCATAAGAGAGATCTTCTTGCAGTTCAATGGAATCATGATCAACTGCACGATCTGGATCTTTGAAACACCTCTTGAGCTGTGACACGTGAAACACATCGTGCACCTTGGATAGTTTTTCTGGAAGTTCAAGACGATAGGCATTTTCCGCACGCCTTGAGTGAATGTTGAAAGGACCAATGTATCTCGGTGCTAGCTTTCCTTTCACACCAAAACGATGAGTGCCTCTGAGGGGAGTTACACGGAGATATGCTTTGTCACCAGGTGCATAGATCATATCCCTGTGCTTGCTGTCATAGTAGCTTTTCTGACGAGACTGAGCAATCTTTAGATTGTCACGAATGATGCGAACTTTCTCCTCGGCTTCCTTAACAATGTCAGGGCCTAAGAGTGAACGTTCACCAGCTCCAGACCAATTGATTGGACTCCTGCATCTGCGGCCATAGAGTGCTTCAAACGGTGCCATGCCTAGGCTTGCCTGGAAGCTGTTGTTGTAGGAGAATTCAGCATATGGAAGGCATTCCTCCCATTTCATGCCAAAGGAGAGACCACATGCTCTGAGCATATCCTCGAGAATCTGATTGACTCTTTCGACTTGCCCTTGAGACTGAGGGTGATAAGCTGTGCTGAACAGAAGTTTGGTGCCCAATGCTTCTTGAAAACTCTTCCAGAAATGAGAAGTGAATATGCTTCCACGATCTGAGCTTATTTCCAATGGAACACCATGAAGAGGAACAATCTTTGTTGTGTAGAGCTCTGCTAACTGGCTAGCTGAGATTGTTTCTTTGACAGCAAAGAAGTGAGCTACCTTAGTGAGACGATCAATAACAACGAAGATTGCATCGTTGCCCCTCTTGGACTTTGGAAAACCAGTGACGAAGTCCATTTCAATCATGTCCCACTTCCACTCAGGAATTTTCAGAGGTTGGAGAAGACCGGCTGTTTTCTGATGAACTGCCTTAACACGTTGACAAACGTCGCATTCAGAAACGTATTGAGCAATTTCACGTTTCATGCCAGACCACAAGTACAGTGTTTTGAGATCCTGGTACATCTTTGTACTTCCAGGGTGTATGGAGAGAGGAGTTTCATGAGCCTCCTTGAGAATGACATCTTTGAGACTTTGAATTTGAGGAACTGCAATGCGTCCTTCGAAGAACACAGTTCCCTTGTCATCAATTGAGAAGCACTCATACTTCACATTGCCTGCTTTGATGTTATTTGCGATCTTCTTGATCTCAGCATCACGAAGTTGTTCAGAACGAATCTTTTCCTCGAGAGTTGGACTGGCTGTCAAGTTTGCAAGATAACCTTGAGGAACAAGACCAAGGTTCAGCTTCTGGAATTCTTCATGAAGTGGAGGTTGGCTTTCCATGATCATGAGATTATTGCAATATGACTTGCGACTGAGAGCATCGGCCATAACATTAGCCTTGCCTGGAGTGTAAGAAATAGTGAGATCAAAGTCTTTGATCTTTTCAATCCATCTCCTTTGCCTGAGGTTTAGATCTGGTTGAGTGAAGATGTATTTCAGACTCTTATGATCGGAAAAGATTTCAGTGCGATTACCCAACAAGTATTGCCTCCATTTCTTGAGGGCAAACACAACTGCTGCAAGTTCAAGGTCATGTGTGGGATAATTGAGCTCATGTGCGTTCAACTGACGTGAAGCATAAGCCACAACTTGACGTTCTTGCATAAGAACTGCACCTAGACCTTGTTGAGAAGCATCACAGAATATCTGGAAGGGTTTGGTAGTATCTGGGCCAACCAGAACTGGTGTAGAAGTGAGTTTAGTCTTCAGGAGATTGAAACTTTCATCACATTGTGGAGACCAAACGAACTTCTTGTCCTTCTTTGTGAGATCAGTGGGAGGTTTGGCAATCTTGGAGAAGTTTTGGACGAAGCGACGACAATAGCTAGCCAAGCCAAGAAAACTTCTGACTTGCTTCACCATCTTAGGAGGTTTCCAATCAACAATTGCCTTAACCTTTTCTGGATCAATGGCTATGCCCTTGGCAGAGATGACATGACCAAGGTAAGCAACTTCTGGAATCCAGAACTCACATTTGGAGAATTTGGCATATAAACGATGCTCGCGAAGTTTCATGAGAGTGAGACGAAGATGTTCTCCATGCTCTTCCTCAGATTTTGCGTAGACAAGAATGTCATCAAGATATACCACAACGAATTTGTCGAGGTATTCATGGAAGACATAATTCATGAGTCTAGAGAATGTCGCCTGTGCATTGGTGAGGCCAAAGGACATGACGGTGTATTCATATAGACCGTAGCGAGTGGTGAAAGCTGTCTTAGGAATATCTTCCTTTCTGATCTTTATCTGATGGTAACCCATCCTCAAATCCAACTTTGAGAATATTGAGGCTCCAGCAAGTTGATCAAAAAGATCATCGATACGAGGAATTGGATACTTGTTTTTGATGGTTTTCTCGTTGAGAGGACGATAGTCAACCACGAGTCTCTTTGTTTGATCCTTCTTCGCAACGAACAGAGTTGGGCAACCCCACGCTGAGGAACTAGGTTGAATGTAACCTTTCTCCATGTACATATCGATTTGCTCCTTCAACAACTTCAGTTCAGGAGGAGCTATCTTGTATGGATGCTTAGAGATTGGAGCAGTACCTGGTTCAAGTTCGATCACGAACTCCACTGCTCTGTCAGGAGGCATTCCTGGCAATTCTTCTGGAAAGACATCGGGGAAATTGCAAACCACCGGAATAGTTTCAATAGATGGTAGAGGATTTGCATTGAGAGTGTAGAGTTGAACAACTGGATTTTCAGCATGGAAGTAGACTATCTGGCCAGAAGGGTGTGTGATTTTGACAGACTTAGCAGGACAATCAATGACTGCTTTGTTGGCTACCAGCCAATCCATCCCAAGGATGACATCAATATCTGAAGAGTGGAGAGCTATCAGAGATGCCTGGAATGGAAGGTTTCCAATTGTGATCTCGATGTTCTGGCTAACTTTATTGCTTTGCCAGCTAGATCCCGGTGATTTCACTAGGAGAGGGATAGACAACTGTTCGAAGTTGATTCCACTGTTGTTTGCAAAGCATTGAGAGATGAAAGAGTGTGAAGCACCAGAATCGAACAAGACTTTAGCACGAAACGAGTTCACACAAAGTGTGCCCATCACAACCTCCGGAGATTCTTCTGCTCCCTGGGCCTTGACATGGTTCACCCTCACAGTTCTCAAGACAGACTTGTTCCTGTTGCGGGGCCTAGGCGAAGGAGTGTGTACCACCACATGATTGACATTAGAGATAGGTAGTGATGGTAGCTTGTTCTGCGGGCACTTGTATGAGTAGTGTCCTGATAGACCGCACTTGAAGCATGTACTAGCAGAACGAGGATCTGTTGGACTTGGCTGAGATGGAGCACCTCCTGAAGATACCACTGGGGTGGGAGGGAGGGCAAGAAATCCTGCCGGGCTTGGCAAGCAGATGGGCGGTGTTGTAGTGGTATATGGAACCCAAACTCTTCGTTTTTGTGGAGGCATGATAGCTTTTGAGAGATTAGCCTGTTCGCGAGAGTGCTTACGAGATTCCTCAACCAACTTGCGCCCATGCTCTTCCTTCAGAGCGATGTTGATGAGGTCCTCAAAATTCTTGGCCTTGACGTTGGTGAGAGCATGCTTGAGTTCCGGGTTGAGACCCCTGCGGAACTTTGCCATCTTTCTCGCTTCCGTGGAGATTTCATCTCCGGCGTAGCGAGCCAGACGATTGAACTCTCTTTGGTATTCGAGAACGTCCAGACTGCCTTGTGTGAAAGAATAGAATTCCTCACGCATTTTCTCCATGAGCCCATCGGGAATGTGATGGCGCACGAAGGCTTTCTTGAAATCCTCCCATGTGATTGCCACACTAGGACCTCTCATTTCTTGGAAATTCTCCCACCAAGACATGGATTGTCCACGGAGAAGGTAGGTCACGTAAGGAACACGGTCCTCGTCAGCCACATGAGCTCCATAAGAGTACGGTCCATTTCACGGAGCCAGTCATCAGCATCCAATGGCTCGGAGGAGGTATCAAACGTGCGCGGATTGAGCTCAAGGAACTCCCGAATAGACACCCGGGTGTTGCCATTACTCCCAAGGTCTTGGTTCTGCTGCATCTGCTTTATAACTTGCGTCATCTGAGACAGCACTTTCCCCATCTCAGGTGGCAGTGTGGGTTCTTCGTCACCACTTTCCATCCTGAAGAGGATACCAAGATTAACACACTAACCGGATAACAAAATCCAATATAAGTGCTTAAAAGGATTACTTCAGACGATAAGAAGGTAGCATAGAACAAGGATGGAGGTAAACAACGGATCAACAGATAAGTTGTTACAACCGAAGAGAAAGATTTGTGAAGGACGATATCGAAGCAACAACTGGGAAACAGGAGACCACAAACACCTGAGGTACTACGGAGAAAACCCATCCGGGCTTCTAAAGGATCAATATCTACTGCTTAAGGAATAGAGGATCTGCTTCCGGGGCTTACACGCCTCCGTTCTCAATCGTGAGTAGGCAACATGATAAATCATGTCACAACCACCTCCATTCCTATGGTCTAGTAGATATAACCATCCTAGAGAAACCAGGATTCGTGAAATCCTAACTTGAAAGTTTAGATAAGAAAGAGAAAACAACGTTGCACTTCCTTACCAGAAAAGGGAGGGTGGGTGGGGAAAGAAATAAAATGGCAGAATTCCTACTCTCACGTTTCATTTTTCCTATATAGCTACAAAATAGTTTCTAGAATCAACTGCGACCAGTAAAAGGGATCCTACGGGTAGACAGGCTCTGATACCATTTGTCGCACCCGGACTTCTAGAGGATACTCGCAGTTCCGTTGAACAGTAGTGGATTGGATTACGGGGCTTACCGGCACCCGCATCTCTTACGAGTAGGCCAACACACGTATGTGTGACAACCAACCCCTATCTGTTCATCGTCTACGTAAACCATCCCATAGAAATCAGGATACTACCATTGACGTACTTCATACCATACACACAGGGTACGTCAACGGCGTTGAACAAAATGATAACACAACATATCTCTAAGACACAAAAGATGGAAATAAGTTGCAAATAGCTCTCACTAGAGCAGAGATAGCAAATACAATCATCCAGAGGACACATGTCCCAACATAACATCATTACATCACAGCGGAAACATTCAACATGTCTGAGTACAGACAAGATCCAAATAGGCTTAAGAAGCCGGAAAACGAAAAGACGGAGCCCATCCACGAAGTCTCGGATCCTGCCCGGGTCCGCTAGCTACTCGTCAACAGCGTCGTCATACTCCACGTAGTAGCCACCATGGAGATCCTCGGAATCGTCGTCTGCGGAAACCACAGCCCCAAAGGGGTCAATACATAAACGTACTGGCAAGCAAGACTCACAGTTCACCAAAATGTAACCCTTCAACACCAAGCACAGATGCTTTGGGTTCAACGGAAGAAAGGGGATATAAAAGATGCGGCAACTGGCTGCTCTAACCAACTACAGAGTTACTACCACTTCCGGCTAACAGAAAGAAGATAAGATAGCGTATCGTAACCAACTATAGCTAACCACCAAAAAAAAAACCATCCTGGATCTCGCCCCTTATCCAAAGAAGCAATCCGAGGATAACTCACACAGTTGGATTAATGATGGTTCAGGTTATTGTGTCAATAAACCTATTACTAGTCAAGTTATCATTAGTTAGGTGTAAGTTGTCTGAGTACTTGTTAGCCAGCACTTTCACCAAGTCGTCACATAACCGCGGACAACACGGCTTCTCGAGAAGATTCATCCCTGCAGGGTGTGCTCCAGTACCCGTACACACTCAAGCCACCAACTAAAACTCAGGTGGACTCGACACGACTCGAACCATCACTACAGCCTGTCCTAGGAGCCACGGAGCTATAAGGTCCCAGCCACGCAGCCGAATACTCAGCGCAGGTGTGTAAAACTCCCGCAGGACACAACACCCCGGCACTACAGGCCTCGCCCTATATGTGTGCGTCATCATCATCATCAGTAACCATGGGAGCGACCCATTCATGCGTATGAGCCAAATGGAACACCCGAACTAAGTGTGGCTCTTCGGACAAACTACGGATCAGATTAAAGTCGAGGGGGGTTCCATACCACCACCCGGATGCGGTGAGCACGCTCATCATGGATCAGTAGACAAGACCCTTTTCCTAATTAGGTCGACACTAGCATGCCTCAAAACCACGCCGGGCCTCCTGCCGGTGTCTTATCAGCAAATTATTATTACCCAAGCATTAACAGGTTGTTGTCTAAACATCGAGCCCCAGAACATAACAGAATATGATAACAGAAAGTAACGGGTAACAGACTCGAGCAGAAACAACCCTAAGCATGCTAGTAAGACACGGGCTCAAACAACGGGGTTATAGGACTGGAGGTGAGGCAATATCAAGGTTTCAGGGTATCATGTGATAGGATCGTAACAGAAGCAACGATACATATGGCTAGCAGAAATAGACAACGAAAAAGTATCGGTAACCAATGTTGAAAGGAACACAGTGGTTCATGTGAGTGATAACTTTCCTGCAAACCCAGTAGCCTGGTACTGAGCTAGATCCTCAGAAGGGGTGTCGTAAGGATCGTCGGTCTCAACGTCGTCGTCTAACCGAGAAGAAGCAAACAGACAATGCAGAAAGGGTAGACAATCAATATCATGGCATAGTGCACAATCATGGGGATGATGCATGTCATGTTAATGGTTGCATCAAAATAAACTAGCTAACATGGTAACACAAATTAAATGGACACATATGCAATTTTGAGTTGCATATGAAAAGCCCATGAATTTTGGGTTAGATTATTTGTTTTCCAACTAATCAACGGATGAAGGTGAATTAGTATGATGCATGGATGAGGAAAACAACAAAATAACAACAATAGAACCAATTTAAAATAGGGTTTACCAATTTAGAAATTTATTTATTAATTTAGGGGATTTTTGGTTCCTTAAAGGGATTACACAAAATAGTTGTTGTTTTCACCAATTTAAATTGTGCAAAACAAATAACAAAATTCATATTTGAAAATTTTATACTTTTCTAGGTTGAAAACATATTTTGCATATTCAAAAATAATTTAATTTGAGCAAGTTATGATTTTATCAAATTTAAATGAATTAAACAAGTATTAAATTATTTAAGCAATTTTAATTATTCAAATCATGAAACAAAATTTATATTTGAATTGGTGGTTCAAAATGGTATGGAAAGCATATTTTATTTGCATGATTTGGATTAATAATGAATTAGTTATGGATTTTAGCAAATTGCAATTGAATTATTTGAATTCAAATTTGAATTGCATTTTGAAAATTCAAAACAGAAAACAAATGCTATAATTAGGTAGATAACTAAATTTGGTGCAGTGTACATATTTTATTTTTATTATTTGGGTTTGTGAAATAAAAGTTATGTGATTTTTGAGTTTAGGGGTTAATCTGAAATAAAAAACTGGACTTAAATTAAAGAAAAGGGCCGAAAAAAACTAGGTGCACCGCGCAGTGGCCAACCCCCAGGCACTGACAGTGGGCCAGGGCCTGCGTGGCGCCTAGGTGGCCTGCAGGGCCACTGACAGTGGGCCCCGCGCGGGTGCGGGCAAGGGAAAAAAATTGGGGAGGCAAATGCCTCCCCTGGGATTCGATCCCGGGAGCTTTTCCTTGGGCGCACGGGTCTGTACCAGTTGGGCTGCGAACGACTTGTGACAGGTAAGGGGCAGGGTTGGGGTTATTATTTAGTTAAGAATTTTAACTGAATTTTTGTGCGTGCAGGTTTCAGATGCGAGCGACAGGGGCAGTTGGCGCGGCCGGCGGCCACGGCTCGATGCGCTGGCGCGCGGTGGCCGGTGGGGCGGTTGCCGTGCGGGGGCTCGGGCCGGCGTGCGTGCGGACCACCGGTGCGCTGCGTGGTAAGGGAAAACGGAGGAGAGGGAAGGCAGGGGAAGAGGAGGGCGACGCACCTTGCTGTCGAACAGAGGGAGCAGGGGGCGGAGAGGAGGCACTCGGTGGCGGAAACGCCGGATGGCGGCGGCGCTCCGGCGGTCCTCGGGGGAACCCGAGGGCACGTGGCGGGAGAGGGGAACGGGGCGGCTCCGTTCCCGGCCCAAACACGTCCGGAGGAACACCGTGGCGGCGGCAATAACCGGCGAGGGCGACGGTGGTGAAGGTGGGTTCGGTGGAGAGCGAGTACAACGAGAGGGAGCAGCGCAAGAGAGAGGAAGAGAAGGCGGCACGCGAGGGAAGAGAGGGGTGGAGGAATTAGGGCAGGAGGGGGGAGGTGCTCGAGGTCTTAAGGGGGAGGGGAGCTCGGGATCGCCGTTGCCTGCGTCTGATGTCGACGTGGGCAGCGTGATCTGCCTGTCGTACCAAGGTAGAAGAAGATGGGGGGGTACCAGGCCTTCGGGGCAGTTGGCTGGCCCAAATGGGCTGCAGGCCCTATTCCCCCTCTCCCTCACTTTAATTCTTTTTCTGTTATTTTTTTTTGCTGCAAAGGAAATTAGAGAGAAAAAGGAGAGGTTGGTGCTAGGGAAAACTTAGGGAAAAAATTTTAGAGTTTTGTTTTTGGTCACAACATCATAAAACAAACTTTGTTTTCCAAAAAAAAAAAAAAATTATTTAGTTGATGTTTGGCAACTAAAATAATTGAGCAATGTTGGTATAAAAAGAACAATTGCCACTTAAGCCAAATTAAGTTTTTTGATTCCAATTTTAGTGGAACAATTTGTTTGTAGTTTTTATTTGACACAAAGTAACATAACAAGTATGAACCACAACTGAATTTTTGTTTTGGAATTCAAATAGAAAACAGATGGAAACAAATCAATTCACATGCAAACAAAAGCAATGGTTATGATGACATGATGCAAACATAAATAAACAAGAAACAAACATCTAGGGGTAGATTTTCATACTTGGGATGTTACACCCTAACTTTCCTTTACCATAACCCACAATCCGGGTTACTGGGCCTACAAACTTGGGCCTTCCAAAAGTTTCTTTATCCTTAGCCGGATCCTGCGCAGCGTCCTTTGGGCCGGGTTATTCCTTGGAGTTGGCCTACCGGGTTATTATCCCTCCATCAGTAGTCCCCAGAATAGCTTGGGCTTCACGGATCCTTCCTTGAAGCGCTCGCTATTCCCTGCAAGGATATCAAATACACAAGTATGTGGAGGCCGGGTTAAGGTGCTTTGATAGATAGCTAGGCCTTACTCCATGGTGGCCATATAGTAACCCGGCTCTTCCCCAAATACCTGACTTACCTTTCCAGGTCTAAACCCTAAAAATGTCAAGATTCTATACTCGATAATTGACCCTGATATCACGGGATGGATCTCTTTCTCCTTTTCGTTCAGATACCTTGCTCAACATTTAAAGCGCATCTCGCAAAAAATCAAATAGATAGCCGTTACTCCGCAACTCCCGGCTCCCGTTCGCTGAATCGGGCTTATCCACTCGCGCTATAAATAGGCTCCTTGGGGGGTAACCCGAACCCTAACGGCTCATTTCCCCCCACTCTTCTTCCTTTCCTCCTCCGCACTCAAGCTCACAGAGCGCCACCACGGAAATCCCTTGCGCACCGCCGGAACCTATTGGCCGCCGGCTGCGTTCAGCCACAACGCACTCTGCACCGCCGCCAAGATCCGCCGCCAAACCCCCAACCAGTCCGTCGGGTATCGCAAAGGGGCATCAATCTTGCGCTATCTGCCTACGTCGAGCTTCGCTTCAACCTCCTCCAGTAAGCCTCCCATACCCATTAACTGGCCTCCGCAATTTTTTGATTTCCTTCAGCTTAGATCTAGGTCAACCCGCCGTTCATTTCCTGGTCATGCCGAATTAAGTTACTTGTACTCACTCTAGTTCATCCAATGGGTTGGATACTACCTCCACTTTATTCCCCTACTGCCCATAACTGTTAATTTTGCCACAAATCCCAAAACGGAACCTCTAGCCTGAGCTCGGGCCGCCCAATTTTTCCGCCTTCACCTCTATTACTCGGAAAATCTTCTCTTTTCCGACTCCCTTTGCTTGTAGTAGATACCTGTGTAACCGTCTATCACCCTCGAATATCCCTTCAATGCATAAGCCTTCATGATTTTCATAATGATACTTGATACCCGGATAGTTTGGGCCTTGCTCCACGAACTGACACCCGGATAATATGCAATCTTCGTATTGTCTCGATGTCACTCATCAATACTCGATCAGTTTATGGTTTCCGGGTCTTATTCCTCGCATCCTTCTACCTTGCGCTTTGCAGGTCAGTCACATGGCTCCCAAAAAGCAGGGAAAAACACCAACCAAGGCCAAGACCACCAACTCCATATCCGCCAACTGGGCGCGATCGTCGGTCACCAAGGCCAAGTTAGAAGAATTGGCCGAGTTAGGGGTTCTACCCCCTCAAAAGGAAATCCACTGGAGGGTGCCGGGCAACGAGACCCGGTCTACCCCGACGAAAGACGAGGTAATCTGTTTCGTGGAACATGTGACCCGGGGCTTCCGTCCGCCGGGTCACCCTTTCTTCCGTGATGTTCTAAGCCATTACGGCCTTCGCGTTTTTGACATCGGGCCTAATTCTGTATTAAATATTTCCCACTTCATCGTCCTCTCCGAGTCATACTTGTGCACTCCGCCAAGTTTGGCTCTTTTTGTCGAGCTCTTCCAGTGCAAACCGTGCCGCGAAAGCGGTGACGGGGCACTTCTTGCTTGCGGCGGGGTTTCTATCCAGCGCTGCAAGAACTCTCTGATGCCACCCCTCACTCTCAACTCCCACGTCAAACACTGGCAGCTCTCGTACTTCTATTGCCGAGACACCTCCCCACCCGGCCAGAAGAAACTGCCGGGTTATTCAGAAGGCCTTCTCGATATCTCCGAGTCTTTTAATGCCTTTGCCCCTGACTCGGACAGGGATGCCATCCGGCCTTTATTAGCCAAAATCTCTGTTCTGTCGGCCCAAGGTCTCATTGGGCTTAACCTGGTGAAAACTTGGGTCGATTTCCGGGTTCAACCCAACTCCATCCGCACTAAGTTGATGTGCGAGTATTCAGGGCACAATACGGACTCGCTTCGGTATTCCACCCACAGCTTCGCAGCTGGAGACACCAACAAAACTATCAAGAGCTTCTTGACAGAAAAGATGGAGGTGATCCGGAACATAGCCGGGTTGGAACCCTTCACTCGGGAAAACCCAGCCCCCAAGGTAAGGACTCGAGTTTCATACTCTTTACTTCACACCTTCCACTCTATATGAATGATAACCCTTACCCTTATTCCTTCCTTCCAGGCTGATGATCCCTTTTGGAAGATTGAAACTCCTCCTAGCTCCGAAACCCCAGAGGAGCCAGAGGAGGGCACTAACTCAGATGAAGGTACGTTTCGAACTTCACGTAATTCCCCTGAGTTCATCGTGTCCCGTTCCTCATTTTCCAACTGTGACCTTGATAACTTCCAGAATCAGAAGACAAAGGCGAAGAAGAAGAGACTGACGGCAAAGTAGAATCCGCCAGCGACGAGGAGGAATTGGAGCCGACAGCCAAAGTCGGATCTAAGAGAAAACCCCAAGAGGCCATCCCCAAGGTTTCATATCACCTCCTTGCATTCAATTCTTATTCCTTTAATGATATACATGAGCTACCTTGACGTTGTTCCACTGGCCATACTTGAAGGAGTCGCCCATGACCAAGCGCAGGTCAACTCGAAATCACCCGGGTGATGGTGCTCTTAACCCGGGTATTTCATCGACTCCGACTCGGCGGGCTGGTATTTACCCTATCCTTTCTCGGACGAAACATTCTTCTTGAACCATTCCCTTATGAAATCTTACTTGATACTTTCCAGCCTCTCCCGGGTCCAGCGACGGATTCCCTTCGGACTTCGCGGTGAATACCGGGTAAAATCCCCTTCCTGACACTCTACCACGTTTTCATCACCCTTTCCTGATTGTACACTAGCTGCTCACTCATAATATCTATAGGGCCACGGTCGTTACCAGCGACCAAGAGGATATGGAGACCGAGGGCCCGGGTAAGGGGAGCCTGGCGGATAAGACGACAGCCGCGTCTAGCGGCGAAGGACAACCGTCACCGATAAACCCGGACACACAAGAAGCCGAGTATCCGATTGCCTCCCACGCAAGCAAGAAGAACAGAGTCACAACCTTGGGTGCAGAAGAAGGAGCATCGGATTCCGACATACAAATGACCCGGGTGCCGCCTCTCACTAAGAAGAAAACTCCTTCTCGGAATTTCCAAGGCCCCGGGTCCTCTGATACAGGTAAAGACACTTTTGATCAATTGATGAACACTCTCCTCACTATGAAGACTTCAGAGAGCAATATCTTGGAGTGCATGGCCGCAGAGCACCAGGTAATAACACTTGATATCTCGTAGTGCATGCCTAGTCCCCAAGTTCCGAGCATGACATGCTAAAGTTATGTTTGGTACTTTACGCAATACTCAGCTTACCATAATATCCAACTGATACTTGTGTTCCTTGCTACTTACAGGCGCAGATAACCCGGTCTGACGAAATTTTACTCAAGACCGAACAACTTCTTCTTGCCGAGGTAAAGCGGAGGGAAACCCTTGAGGATGACATGAAAACTTTGAAGAAGGATGTTTCTAAATACAAGAAGAAGTGCAATACCGCTTAGACCGCACTGAAGAAACTATCGGACCAGGTCGCCGATACTTATCAGATCTTGCTTAGTAAGTTTTTGCTGCCGATTGACTTCATGTCTTTGCTTTATTATATGATACTCGGGATTACTGATACGTTCTTTCTTTTGTTTCAACTGTAGGTGCCAACCTTGCGACCCCAAAGGAGGATGCCATTATCAAGGCTAGAACCCTAAAGACTGTGCTCCGGACTTTCTTTGCCGGCACAAAATTTATACTGGATGCCGTGAAGTGGCCTACGGAGGTATATCCGGGTGAAGAAAATCTCATTCAAGCATGCTCCACTGTGCCCGGCTGGATTGAAATCTGGAAACGCTCGTCATGCCGGATTGGTATGACCCGGGCCTTTACCCTGGCCAAGGCTTTCTTTCTGAAGCTTGACCCGGCAAAGGTAATATCCGGGTTTCCAGAATTCAAGGCGGACGGTTCCAAATTTACACCCAAGGATTTCAAGGCCATACAGTCCGCAGTGCGTCCCTCGGCTACCACTTTGGCCGATAGTTTGGATCTAAACACGATTATGAGTGCATACGATGCTGAAGGCAAAATTGTTACGGAGGAAGCACCCCCGCCCTTTGATATCTTGGAGAAATGGGTTGCTAATTCGGCCAGGAAGAGGGAAGCAACTGCGAAGAGAGAGGCCGAGTTAGGATCAGGGCCATCCACCTCTACACCAGCTGTTCCTCCGCCTGTCCGCCCTGCCGCAAGGAATCCGGGTGATGATGCCGAAAGAGCTAAAGAGCAAGTCCAGGAGCAAGACCCGGAGGGAAAGGGTAAAGATGTAGACCCTACTCAGGAAGCCGAATAGGCGAACGCCATAAAAATACTTCGATCATTTGATGTTTTTACTCAAGACAAGTATTCTTTTGACGGTGCGCCTGTGCACTCTTGATACTAGTGTCGCAACTTGTAACGCACTTTAATTCTGTGATACACCTCGTGCCTTTCTAGGCCTTTTGATGAATTTGATACTTGTCTATTTTTGGACTTATTCTTGATATCCGACTTTTTTATTTCCTTCTTTATTTCCGAGTATCGTGGGTTTTGACAGGTGGACTTTTCTTTAAGTCCCCAAGTCCCCACGACTCGGACGTTGGGGTCTTTCGAGCCTAGCAACGAAACAGCTTGATTCTGTTTCGAAACCCACAGTCCCCAAGGCCCGAATATCCGAGTCTGTGGTGTGTGGTTTTTTCGAAGAGAACAAACTTGTTGTCGCTAAGTCGAAACCCGGAATTGTTTCATATAGATGATGAAGTCATGCTTGATAATCGTTGAGTTTCCAGCTATTAGCCTTGTACTCTGCATAACTTGTGGTTTAGATGACCCTTTTGACTATCTTGTACTGTAAGCCGGCTTTCGCGTGGATACCATGTTGTTACATCTATACGAAAACAGGGTCAGACAAGTCCCATTGGGCTTCATGGCTTATTGTAATCGTAAGCGAGCAAATCATGCCACTTTAGTGCGAGTCACATCGAGCTTAAGTAAGAAAAGTCAAGAAAATTTGGCTCCTTTGTCCAGTTATAAGATTGCAGCCGTACTCGTTTGCGAATAATCGGCCCTTATAACTTATAGGCATCAAGGCCGGGTCTTTGGGTTTGTGGCTGCGCTATTTGAGCAACCAGCCCCCGAGACCTATATATACTCAACATTCTTAATGATACTGATGTATTGATGTCACATGGATGCTACTTACTTGTAATCGGAGTAAAGGCTGTAACAAGACGGGACTTGATAACCATCTCTTTATTGATGCGAGAAAGTTTGGATCAGCAGGCCGCCTCATTAAAAACCTTCCAGTCCCCTTAGGTACCCTGGGTAGGAAAAGAGCGCGTCTGAAACCTGCTGCCCGTTACATTGTTTAGTTCTTCTTGGGCACCGGTCCCGGGCTGACGTGACCGATACACATTCTCCACATGTTTGACTTTTTCATGATGAGTACCGGGTTTAATAGCCAACCCGGGTGAGGTGTTTCCATACCGTGGCTGGTTGTAAGCGGCCGTGCCGTTTCTTCTCTTATAGAGGATTGTTTGGGGGAGTCATCCTTGATAAAAGCTACCATTTTAGTATCTTGTGCTACCTTGGACTTTGCTCTTTCGCCTTCAGTACTCGGCCTTTTTGATGTGGTTCTGTCCTCCGGGTCTGCTTGAGACCGATAGTGCTTGAGTTCTTCTTTTCTACAGGCTTGCTCGGCCATCGCTGCGTCTCCTTCATCGCATTCAGCTGCTATGTCTCGATTTCCATGTATGGTAATGGTCTTCTTGGGACCCGGGATTTTAGCTGTAGATACACGTAACACGGCCTAGCCATGAATTTGGCATAAGCCGGCCTTCCGAATAACGCGTGATAAGGACTGCGCAATTTGACTACCTCAAAGGTGAGCCACTCAACTCGATAGTTATCCTTTGACTCCCCAAAAGCTACCTCCAATGCGATTTTTCCCTCGGGGCACGCTGAATGACCCGGCACTATCCCATGAAAAATTGTTGAGCTTTTTTGTAGCTGGGACTCCTTGAGGCCCATGCGTAGTGATGGAGGGATAATAACCCGGTAGGCCAACTCCAAGGTGTAACCTGGCCCAAAGGACGCTGCGCAAGATCCGGCTAAGGATAGAGAAACTTCTGGAAGGCCCAAGTTTGTAGGCCTCGTAACCCGGATTGTGGGTTACGGTAAAGGAAAGTTAGGGTTTGTATGCGGTGTCCGGGTAGGATTCAGGGTGTGTCTTGGAGGGTAAGCCAGGGGGTACGGGTGCTATATAAAACGACCCCTAGGTTTAGTTGAGAGAGATCTAAGAACCCTAGGAATATCGCTTGATATCGAGCATCTAGTGTAATCCCAGAGTTGAGTTATTATATCAAGATCGGAGACTCGGCGACTTTGATTGCCGGCTACCAGATCGAGTTGCATCATGTTTTCCTCTGAGCTAAACCCTCTCCCAAACGCCTGTGTCGTCTTGCCCCAAGATCAGTTACCCCCGGTAACGTCTGCCGTGATTATCCCACGACAGTTGGCGCCCACCGTGGGGCCTGCGTCCAAAGGTGTTTACATCACGGGAGAAGCTCGGAAGAACATGGAGAATCTGGTCGTCGGCGAGATCTAAATCGACCACAAAGGAGAAAAGACGGTGGACAATTCCGGCTGGGGGCCAGAATCGGATCACCTCGAATCCGGATCCGTCGTGACAATCGGCCGGATCAGCGTCTTCATTGGTATGGTATGTACTTCCGGTTCGATCCCTGACAATATTGGATCTGATTCTGTGCCAGGAGAAGCCACTTCTATCCGATCAGATGATGAAGAATCGATTGGAACGACACATCCGGCAGAAGAACCCATCGCGAAGTGGGAACAGCCGGAGGAGCCGGCATGGACCCCGCGCGACCGGGTCGAAAGAGAAGATGATACCGGGTCTATCCTGGATCTGCTGGAAAACCGGTATGAGGAGGATAACGGCGAGGAAGAACAGCATGAATTTACACTGGGTATCGTACGCCGAGTTGCAGTCTATGCGGCTCCCGCGGCCAATCTCAACCAAGGGAACGCAACCGTGGCAGCAGTCGGGGCGGCTCAGGCATTGGCCCAGCAGTAGGGCGCGGCTAACGGAGACCCGGTTCTGGCCCGGGTTGATGGAGAGTCGGCATCGGTGACCAGCCGCACAGCAGACGAGGAGTTGCATGCAAATACGTTCGGATTCCTGGGAAACCGGACACCAGGGGCGGGTCCTTCGAACCCGCGCCACCAGGCCCTATTCGATAATAATCTGATTCTGGACCCCACGGTTCTTGCAACGGTTATCACTCCAGAAAACGCAGCGGAACGTGTCAGGGATCTGGATGTGGCTCGTCGTGCGCTGGAACAGCAAAGAAGGCAAGTAGAGGCAGAAAGGCAAGGGATGGCCACGCGGCAGCGTGAGCTGGATGCGCTGGAAACTCGGCTCCGGGAGGAAACATCTAGAGTACATCAAAGGCATCAAACTAGGTTACCAGCAACGGGCGGGGTGATTAATCCGACTACTTTATTTGTCACACCTCAGGATCAGCCGATACCAGTGGTGAACCAGGGAACCGCACCCAATCGGCGACAGCAGGGACACATCCGGCAAATGAACGGGCCGGGTTACCCCCACCACAGACTAGAGTGACAACCGGCAACGATCTACCACCACCGCCACCATCACGATTTCGCACACCAGCCGGTCACTATAATAATCCCATGGACAATGTGTATGCGGCGACACTCGCGTTAAATCAAATCCCTGTGGGAGAGTCACCCCATGCAGAGAAGACCCGGCAAGCCATCGATCTGTTGCACACTGCGGTGGCACAGCAAGACAATTATCCGGATCATAGAAGCGGTATGCACGGGACGCCATATGTCGGATATATACTGAATAGGGGTATAGAAGATGGTAGACAAAGACCCGGACTACCAGGGTGGCCTACATGGTAATGGGCTTAGGTCCATTGGGCGGCCCAGTAGTCCGACGCGCAGAAGCCGGATTCTAGAAGAACCCGGATCACGGCCCGCGTGATCTGGCTTGGAGGAGAAGACGGATTCCTTGCTTTCCAAGTTACAAGTTAAACGTAGTCTTCTAGGTTTCTTATTCTGTAAGCCCTAATCCGGCTATTATATAAAGCCGGACGGGAGATAGATTAAAACAAGTTCAAGCTCTACGCAACTCGCCGAGAAGCTCATCCTCGCCGAGAAGCTAGATCTTCACCCTCACATTGTAACCCTGATAAACGGGCTTTAGTCCCAATTAGTGAGAAGTGCAGGAGTAGGTACGCCGTACTGTCGCGACGTACCGAACCTGGGTAAAATCCCGTGTTCTATAGTACTACGCTATCCCGTTACCCCACGTCTCTACCGTAGTCTCATGGCACCCCCGTCTATGAAAACTACTACGATGTCTCGACAGTTGGCGCCCACCGTGGGGCAAACGACGTCAGGCGTGAAATTCCGATCTGGGATACTTGGCGGAATTGGAAGATCGATCACTGTCGGAAGCTTGGAGTTCGACGACGACGTCGGCCGCTTCCTCGACAACGGATCCTATACACCGGCGCAAAACCACCTGGTAAGTGCCTGCGTGTTACCGATTGGATCTGCTAACATCTTTATCGGACTAACTGCAGAGGCAATGGGGTTTTGCGGTGGAAGCAAATTTATCCCACCCGCCCTATACCCAGTCGAAGACGACTATGATACCGGATTCTGCTCAGATCGCCGACAAAAAAGTGATACACACTTTATCGGCATGGTGCAATCCGAAATCGCTGAAAACACGGATGATGGAAATCCCGTGCAAGAGGCAGATAACAACCTACCCGTCATAGAGACGAAAGAAGAAACACCCGTCACAGAGGCGGAAGATCCGACATCCGTCAACAAGACGATGAACTCGGAAGCAGAGTCCGTGCTTGCCGCCATTGAGGCGAGGTTGGAGTCGGAAACCGGATCGGATAACTTCGACTCCGAAGACGAAGACGAGGATGCCTTCGTAAGAAAGGTTAAGTCCTTTCAAGAGGGATTCCATGAAGTGCTAATGGCAAAACCAGCTGATACAACGGGCGCCGGCAGCCAGGAAAGCCCTAAAACCCCTCCGCCGGTGGAAGAGAGAGAAGACGGAGAAACTTCTCCGATATTCCCCAATGTTAAGGAGATGACAGAAGATGAGCCTGTCAAAAAACCTCCCTCTTCCAAGAAAAAGCACCGTGCTTCTAAAAAACTCCAATACAAAATCCGGAAGAAAAAATCAGCTGATCTCGCTGATGAAAACCTGGAAGTTGGAGATGTTAGCGGCACAAAGCCAGCGGAAAAGAAATCTAAGGAAATCTCTGCTCTGCCAATGACGGAACAGGAAGAGCAAGATCTATTACAAACACCAGTGGGACCAGATGAACCCCCTGAGATGCTGGAAGCCAGGAGACAAGCTTTCCAACGGCAACAGCAACATCTGCTTAGATCTCGGCAACATCTCCAACAAACCCATAATGACATCAAAGTCATGAAGGAAGAAATAGAGGAGTACGAGAGAAAGCATAGATCCGCGTTAAAACCTACTAGGTTACCCGGAATCGCAAAACCGGAAGAACTGACGCCAAAAGAAAGGTTCTATAACCCATCTTGGCAAAAGCAGTTAAACGGCAAAGATGCCAAGGGAGAACCAATATACAAAACCGCAGCGGAAAACGCGGAAGCAGCATTCGCCATCCTAAACAACGACCTGTACTCCAACGGGGAAAAACTCCAAGGGGTGTATGCTTTCCTAGGAAAAGCATTACAGCAGCAACATCGAGGCCAAGAACGATCAGGGAGGCTGCACGATAATTCCGCCCTCTGCAAAACAGCTACTTGCGCCGCTGGAGCACCTGGACCGGAAGAACCCGGAGATTCGGATAAAAAAGAGGATCCGAGAAAAGACAGGAAAAACCCAGATAACCGGGACGCAGCGTCTAGAACCGGACCTCATCTCCCGAAAGATGGATATAAACCACATGATCGGGAAGACAAACACCGGAATGACGGCAAAATAATGCCACCTCCGAGAAACCCAGCTGAAAAAGCTGGAAGATATGATATGCCTCACAGACGTGAAAGATCCCGGACACCTCCTAAGGATAAGGAAAGGCACAGAAGCAGAACTCCGCCTAACCCAAAAGGACGTGAACACGGAAGAGATAGAGATAACCTCGGAAAAGCGCGTCCGCGTAACAATGGAAAAGAAAGGAGCAGATCCCCTTCTGTCCATTCAGCCGGAAGATATTCTGCACACATTGATAGAGCAGAAAAGGATGATCTATACTTTGGTCCTAAGTGTTTTACTGACAGGATCCGAAGGATAACCCTGCATTCTGGCTTCGCCAAAGTTGGTCCAACCTACCAAAAATATACCGGCAGCACAAACCCGGATACCTGGCTCTCAGATTACTATACAGCCGTCCAAATCAACAATGGGACAGACCTGGAAGCTGTCAAGTTTCTTCCCCTAATGTTGCTAGACGGAGCCAGAGATTGGATCAATGGTTTACCATCAAGAACTGTCGACAGCTGGGATGATATGGCTAGAGTATTCACTCAGCATTTTCGGGGAACATACAAACGCCCAAATAGCATCAACCAGCTGAACCGTTGCACCCAATTTGAGGACGAACCATACGTGGATTTCATCTCCAGATGGACTGCAATGAAGAATAGTTGTTCTGGAGTAACTGACGTACAAGCAATGCATGCTTTCGTCAATGGCCTAAAACCCAGACTCGTACCGTTCATGGTTGGTTCTAAACAGCACAAGGATCTCGGATCTATGCTTACAACCGCTAATGAGCACGCTGCAGCCGAAGATGATATCAGAGCAAGAGGAGGCAATATTGAGTCACTAATACTCGCCAAGAAAACCCCTCGTTCTGACAAAAAAGGAACTCCAGAATCAACGACAAAGCCCAAGGAGGTCAACATAGCCTTTGGAGGAGATAAGGGAAATAAGTGGAAAGGTCGCAGCCCAGATCCAATCAATTACACTCCCGAAGAATGGGAGAGAATTAAGTCGGAACCCTGCGTCCACCACTCGCAATTTGGGAAACCAACCCACACAAACGCGCACTGCCGGCTAAACAAGCATATGAAAGGGAATGCAGGATCCGGAAATAAAGGGAAGGGTTCCAAAAGGAAACCTGCCAAACAAAAGCCAGAAGCTGAAAAAGAAGACAGTGAATCGGACACTGATGACAAAATCCAGGAACAACAGCGAAAGGGCGAACCCAAATTTCCGAGAGTTGACGGAGAAGCAATGTTAACTTTCTTAGCAACCCCGTCAGCAAAGGTGGCCAAAAGAACACTTCGAGAAATAAACGCGGTTGTTCCGGCAACCCCGAAATTCTTGAAGTACTCCAACACACCGATAATCTGGGATCAGTCTGATCATCCCGGAAATATCCCTGAACCTGGCACACAAGCTCTTGTTGTCAGCCCTATTGTTCAAAACACTAGGCTAAGAAGAGTGCTGATGGACGGAGGATCCAGCATTAATATAATGTACCTGGATACACTGAAGCACTTGAAGATCTCCGAGTCCCAGCTCAACTACAGCAATATACGCTTCCATGGCATTGTTCCTGGCAGGCAAGCACGATCCCTAGGAGAAATTTCCCTAGATGTCACCTTCGGAGATAAAGATCACTTCCGGCAGGAAAAAGTATCCTTCGAAGTAGTGCCGTTCGAAAGCGTGTATCACGCAATACTCGGACGTCCAGCTTTCGCCAAATTCATGGCAAGATCCTGTTATATCTACAACAAGTTGAAAATGCCAGGACCCAAAGGAGGAGTAATCACCATAGCCGGTGATTTCAAGCTGGCAAACGAGTTGGAGAAAGAAAACGCCCTTTGCACTCAGAGAGTTATAGCAAAGGAGGAACTGAAGGAATTAGCCAAGGAGGTATCGCCGAAAGAAATGCCGGCAGGAAAAGAAACTCGGAAGCCAACAGATAGCTTCAAGGCGTCCGAGAATACAAGACAGGTAATCCTAGATCCCAAAGATCCGACAAAATTTGTCATCGTAGGGACTGGGATGACCGACAAATAGGAAGGCGAGCTCATCAAGTTCCTCCGTGAGAACTGGGATATTTTTGCCTGGTGTCCAGCTGACATGCCAGGCGTACCCAGGGAACTTGCTGAGCACCAACTCAAGGTTATTCCTGGATCAAAACCCGTCAAACAAGGTCTCCGTCGATTTGACGGAAGAAGACGGAAGGCTATTGGCAAGGAAATTATCCGGCTTTTAGCAGCGGATTTCATCAAGGAAGTAATCCATACTGATTGGTCCGCAAATCCGGTATTAGTGCCGAAGAAAGACACCACTGCTCTTAGAATGTGTATAGATTACACATGATTGAACAAGTTGTGTCCGAAAGATAGGTTCGCATTACCACGGATCGATCAAATAATAGATGCCACTGCAGGCTCCGAGCTTTTATGCTTTTTAGATGCATACTCCGGGTACCACCAAATACGCATGAAAAAGGAAGATCAAATCAAGACTTCTTTTATAACCCCGTATGGGACGTACTATTACATAACCATGCCTTTTGGCCTGAAGAACGCAGGTGCAACCTACCAGCGTTGCATGCAACGCTGTTTGCATAGTCAGATTGGCAGAAACGTCCATGTTTATGTGGACGATATCGCCGTCGTAACCAAGGAAAAAGATACACTCCTTGAGGATTTGCGAGAAACTTTCGAAAACTTACGCACTTACAAGATGAAGTTGAATCCATCTAAGTGCGTATTCGGGGTTCCCTCAGGAAAACTTCTGGGTTTCATTGTTTCCCACAGAGGAATAGAAGTTAACCCGGAAAAGATCAAGGCAATCTTGAACATCTCAAAACCTACATGTGTAAAAGATGTCCAAAGATTGACGGGTTCCGCTGCAGCCGTCAGCAGATTTATCAGTCGGCTGGGGGATAAAGCCTTACCACTCTACAAGCTGCTGAAGAAATCCGACAAGTTCGAATGGACAGAAGAGGCTGATGCAGTGTTGGCCCAGTTGAAGGAAACCTTGATGAACGCTCCCATCTTGGCATCTCCAAAAGACGAAGAACCCATGTTATTATACCTTACGGCTACAAGTCGGGTTATTAGTGCGGTAATCGTTGTGGAGCGGACAAAGGAAGAGCAAAGCATACCAGATCAACATCCGGTATATTACATAAGCGAAGTTTTTTCCGAATCCAAACAAAGGTATCCGCACTACCAGAAACTGGCATATGGCGTATTTTTTGCATCCAGAAAACTGCGCCATTACTTCCAAGGGCATTCCATAACAGTGGTATGTAAAGCACCACTAGGGGATATTATAAACAATGCGGAGGCAACCGGCCGAGTAGCTAAATGGGGCATCGAGCTGGCAGCCTTCGACATTAAGTACCAGCCAAGGACGGCAATAAAATCCCAAGTTTTGGCAGATTTCGTCGCTGACTGGACAGAAGCAATGGAAAAAACACCGATGCCAGAATCCGAGTACTGGATCATGCACTTTGATGGATCCAAGATGAAGGAAGGAGCTGGGGCTGGCGTAGTCCTAAAATCTCCCAAGGGAGACACAATGGAGTACGTATTACAAATACACTTCAACGCCAGTAATAACGTGGCAGAATACGAAGCTCTGCTTCATGGCTTGCATATTGCAAAAGAAATAGGGGTAAAACGCATCTTATGCTATGGAGACTCGGATTTGGTACAGCATCAGCTCAACCAAACCTGGGACGCGAAAAGCCCTATAATGGCCGAATATCGGAGGACGGTGGATGAGTTCGCCATCTGTTTCTTCGGGTTCGAAGTCCTTCACATAAAAAGGGAGGAAAATTTGAATGCGGATGCGTTAGCCCGCATGGGATCAGAGAGAGTAAAAACTTTACCACCAGGGGTATTCGTCCAGCACTTGCATGAACCATCCATAAAAGGTGGAGACGTTGATTACCCTCTGGCATCTGAAACAATCGAGGTCATGCTCGTTAAACCGGATTGGACAATTCCATACTTAAACTTCTTAGTAAATCAGAAGTACCCGGAAGGAGCAGATGAAGTCTTGCAAAGGCAAATACAGCGTCGGTGCAAAGGATACGTGGTGATCAACGACCACTTGTATAAACGCAGTACTTCCGGAATCTTTCAACGGTGTATTTCACCAGAAGAAGGAAGAGAAATACTGGAAGAAATCCATGCCGGCGATTGCGGACATCATGCTCAATCAAAAAGCATAGTCAAAAAAGCATTCCGGGCGGGGTTTTTCTGGCTAACAGCCAAGTCAGACGCCGAACGCATAGTGAATACGTGCGAAGGATGTCAATATTACGCCAAGCAGACCAATTTGCCGGCCCAAGCACTTAAAACTATCCCTATCACATGGCCGTTTGCGGTCTGGGGGCTAGATATGATGGGACCGTTCAAAACTGCAAGAGGTGGACTTACACATCTACTCGTAGCGGTAGATAAGTATACAAAATGGGTGGAGGCTAAACCCATCAACTGGATGGCGCAACTGCCAGAAATTTCATTATTGATTTAGTAATGAGGTATGGCGTCCCACATAGCATAATAACTGATAACGGGACAAATTTCTCCATTGGAGAGTTGGCAAAATACTGCCAACAAATGGGAATCCGCTTAGATCTTGCATCTGTGGCACACCCGCAATCTAATGGACAGGTTGAAAGAATGAACAGTTCAATCCTGCAATGAATACGCCCAAGACTCGAATCTCCTCTCCATAGAGCAGCTGGAGCGTGGGTAGAAGAGCTACCTTCCGTGTTGTGGAGTATTCGAACGACGCCAAATAGGTCAACTGAGCAAACCCCGTTTTTCCTAGTTTATGGTGCGGAAGCTATTCTTCCAACGGACATGATCCATGATAGCCCAAGAGTGCAGAATTTTGACGACTTGGATGCCGAAGAAGCACGACAGGATGCCGTCGATCTCTTAGAAGAGGAACGAGAACTTGTGCTTCAAAGATCTGCCATCTATCAGCAAGGTTTACGACGTTATCATAGTCGGAAAATCAGGCATCGTTCTTTTAAAGAAGGTGACTTAGTGCTGATATTGGTGCAGCAAAGGAAGCACAAATTGGCCCCAGTATGGGAAGGACCATTTGTCATCAGTAAAGCCATGAAGAATGGATCATACTATCTTGTTGACATTCGAGATACGGAGGACGATCCCGAGAAGCCGAATCGCAAAAGAAAGAGAAAAATAGATGATGAACTAGGAGAGAAAAACAGGCCTTGGAGTATCTAGCAATTACGTCCCTTCTATACTTAGTTCAATTTCTATGTAAACATCTTTGAGACCATGAAATAAAGTTGTCGGAATGTTGTCATTCATATTCATTATAAGTACAAAATATTTCCGCCTCATCTATTTCCCAATGATCTCACAAATACTCAATGTTAACCCGAATTGTGCCTGCGTGCTCGGTGTTTAAAAGCTGAATGATTCGGCCTGTTAAAGGTTAAAGGAAACTCGGATTGTGCATACGTGCCCAAGTTTCAAAACAGCTCCTTGTTTTCTCTAAATTTTATCTGATTGTGTATGTGTTGGGTTACTGAAACTAGTCAGTAAAAATGCTTTTAGCATGATCCATGTTTCCGAGTTTCAAAACTGTTTGGTTCGTCCCCAGTTACTCGACATGACGATACATATTGCTAGTTGAGCCATTTTTAAACACTAGAGCAGTTAAAACACATTTGCCAGATTACTTAGAAGATAAAGGAACAGTCAAACCCGGAAAAACTTTGCAAGAAACTTGAAATTGCAAAAGGCGGAGTTCTTGTTTCGACAAACGATATAGAAGCATTACAATATGAATTGCATTGTAAAAATGCTCTTATACACATCCATCATTCGGGTCAAGTGTATTCCCTCAAGCATCCTAGTCTTCATCACTGCTATCATTCTCGGGGGCTGCGGGCACTTCTTCTTCCGGATAAGTAATGGAAATGTTAACCATAGAGGCAATCTTGGAAGCGTGCCCTTTAACTTCATCAAAAATCGCATTTCGTTGCGCTTCTGTATATTCTTGAGGGATACCGGATGCTACGCGCCAAGATTTGGCATTAGGGTAATGTAGACGCATAAGGCCAAGTGCCATGCGTGCACCACCTCGTGCGGCAGAGCGAAGGATGGATTCTTTCGACTCTGCTACTTCTGTGATGGCACCCGGAAGTCGGTAGACTTCCGAAAAGCGTACAGTACTTGTGGGAAGGAATTTATTAATCAGTTGCATTCCTGCATTCCTGATTGAATTCCACACTTCCCCAAAGACCCGGATCTTTTCAGTCCGAGAAATTCCTGGAAAATTTCCTGCTTTTTCGACAAAAGCAAAGGTTACATGAAAAGATACAAGAAATAAGACATGAAGACATTGGTAAAAAGAAGTTAACTTACCAAGAACCTTGTCAATTTCGTCGCCTTCTTTCATGCGCGGGAGTAGCATACTTTCCAAATCATTGATAACAGATTTATCTTCCGCTGCCTGCAAAGAAGCCTTGGATTGAGCAATCCCAAGGGCCAGATTACTGGCTTCTAGGTCTTCTTGAGCTTTCAGAAGTTCCTTTCGGAGGTTTGAGTTTTCCTCACGAAGCCGAGAAACATGGACAGCGTTTTCTGCTAATTTGTTGGCTTTGTTTAAAGCAGCTTGAGGGCAATAATTAATTTGAGTTTACAAAACAATTCCGCAAGAATTCTCCAGAAAAAACAAATGGCACAAAATAAAATACCGGTGGTTTTTGATAGTTGCCGCTGAGATGACGCAAGTTCGTTGCTTTTCGACTCAATAACAGATTGAAGGGTTTTTACTTCTCTGCTCTTGAGACTAAGCTTCTTAAAAACTTCCAAGTTTATGGCGTCTGCGGAATGCTAAAACATGGAAATGAAAGCCAGATGCTTAAGTTTGAACAGGCATACGAAGAAACATTAAGAAGAATTCATATTTCAACTTAATGCTTGGGGCTAGAAGTATTACCTGGCTCATTTCTCGCAAATCGGTCAAGACCTCGTTGAATTCTTTGGCATATTCCGCGAAGAGAATTCCAACGTGATGAAGGCCATCGTGTATAACCTGACGAGGTGAAAATGCGATATCATTGCGAACAACCAATCCATTTTGTGGCCAAGGGCGAATCAGAGGCGCAGGAGCAAAGAATTTCTTTGCCTCTGGACGAATATATCCGAGTTCGTCGAATGGTTCTTCTTTTATCCGGATATCGTCCAGGTTGGGAATAGATTCCTCTTCGATAGCTGATTGCCTTTTGCGCTTCCGATTGTTGTGAAACTCGGCATGTAATTTGTTGAGTTCAGCGTCGGAAGCAAGATCATTTTCTCCAAGTTCATCAAACTAGGAAGGAGTTAACAATATGTTAAAAAGCGGAGAGAGAAGATAATCTGAAGAAAAACGCGGAAACAAGGAAAGATAAATACCTTAGGGACCAGATTTTCCACGTGATAAATCGCCAGACTTTCCTCAATCTGACTACTGACGGCGACCAGTTCGTGAAGTCGTCCTATAAAATCCTTTTTGGTAAAGGCCTTATCTGTTCCTCTCATG
This sequence comes from Alopecurus myosuroides, assembly GCA_028641055.1. Classification (NCBI taxonomy): domain Eukaryota; kingdom Viridiplantae; phylum Streptophyta; class Magnoliopsida; order Poales; family Poaceae; genus Alopecurus; species Alopecurus myosuroides. The sequence continues at coordinate 279,063,114 of CM054062.1, read as the reverse complement.
CTATCTTCTGGCCCTTGGTATTCGCAAAGAAGTCGGGAACGAAAAGAGAGAGGTTGGATACGGCGTCCAAACCAGCACATAACGGTATCCTTCCCAACCAAAGAAGGTTGAGAGGAAGAAAGTTTGGCGATGCGCCGCTTTATCTTCATCAGGTTTTTTTGGCAAATTTTCCCCTACTGCGGCTGTCCAACTCTCGCGAGGAGTAGCGGCAGAATTAACAAAGGGAGGAACCCAGGTTTCCCTGCCTGGGAATGGAATGTCCTGATGCTAAAAGAAAGAACCTAGCCAAGATTGGTCAGGTTCCGGCATTTCTATTTTTGGATACCATTCCTCCCGAAATTTTCTGAGGATGACAGATACGGTTCCGCAAATGGGCGAAGTGCCATTTGTGATGTTATGCTTTACCTCAAAACAATATTGCCAGAAATTTAGGTCAGGTGTTATCCCGAGATATCCTTCGAAAAGGGCTTGGAAACTGGCTAAGTAGAGGATGGAATTCGGAGAAATATTGTGTGGTTGAACGCCATAAAAGTTAAGGACGTCTAGAAAAAAGGCGGAAGGGGGAAAACCCATACCTCTCGCAACATGAGAGGTAAGGATGACGCGTTCTCCGACTTTTGGCTTGGGCTCGGGTTCATCTTTCGAGATTCGCCATTTGCCTTTAACTATGGATCCCTCCTTTGACATCCGACGAAGAAGGACGAGAAAAGTATTACTCGGACTCCAATTGCCGACAATTTCTGTTTCGTTGTTGGCTCCAGTGGCAAAGCGCTCATCGCCACGGGAATGGATCTTGACCCTCGCCGTCGTTGGGACGAACGGAGGGGGTGCTGCGGAGCTCGATCCCGCTATGTCCGCGATGGCGGAAGTGTTTTCTCCGCCCGCCGCGGAAGCCGTGGTCTTCTCCGGCTCGCCGCCGGTGTGCTTTTGCGATCCCGGCTGTGGATCCAGGTCGCCGATGAGCTCGTCGATGGCGGCGCGAGTGGGCGAGGACGGCGAGGAGGCCATCTTTTGGTGGCGCGTTGCGTTCTGCGTGCTTGGAAGCTAAGTGCGCCTGGGACAAAGGACTTGCTCTCGAGCTCGCGTTCGCGTCAATGGCGTGGGCAGTGAGGGAGTGAGGAAAGTTTCTGATGAGGACGATGATGGCTATTTATAGCCGGAAAACCGTTTAGATACGTGCCAACGGCTCTTTCGACCGTTGGATGCTCGACGCGTGTCGCTCGCCGGAAAATACGGGAAATAAAACGGCAGGGGAATGATGGCTATCTCCTCGTTTCCCGTGAGAATCTGTCAGAGATACGCTGAGGGGTTTCCCGCGTGGAACCAAGCGACGCTTGCGTCAGCATGTTTAAGACGCTGACGTTAGAAGTTCCTTTTCCGCGAAGGATCGCGAGAAGAAAAGCCGGATTTTCATGGTTCCGAGTTTTATGTTACCATCTCCTTCAAAAGGAAAGTAGAAAGAATCAAGACTGCTGAATCAAGATTTCCCGGACAAAATGTATTTGACGAAAGACGGAGAATCAGAGTTTTGATCCTTCCTGGGGGCTACTGTCGGATATATACTGAATAGGGGTATAGAAGATGGTAGAAAAAGACCCGGACTACCAGGGTGGCCTACATGGTAATGGGCTTAGGTCCATTGGGCGGCCCAGTAGTCCGACGCGCAGAAGCCGGATTCTAGAAGAACCCGGATCACGGCCCGCGTGATCTGGCTTGGAGGAGAAGACGGATTCCTTGCTTTCCAAGTTACAAGTTAAACGTAGTCTTCTAGGTTTCTTATTCTGTAAGCCCTAATCCGGCTATTATATAAAGCCGGACGGGAGATAGATTAAAACAAGTTCAAGCTCTACGCAACTCGCCGAGAAGCTCATCCTCGCCGAGAAGCTAGATCTTCACCCTCACATTGTAACCCTGATAAACGGGCTTTAGTCCCAATTAGTGAGAAGTGCAGGAGTAGGTACGCCGTACTGTCGCGACGTACCGAACCTGGGTAAAATCCCGTGTTCTATAGTACTACGCTATCCCGTTACCCCACGTCTCTACCGTAGTCTCATGGCACCCCCGTCTATGAAAACTACTACGATGTCTCGACACCATACGTCAGTCAACAACAAGGGAATATCCAAACAAGTTCAGCACGGCGGAGGGAAGAGCAGCAGAAAATGCCGCCTCCTCCCCGCGTTCAGGCAGCATCAGCAGCACAGGCTGTTGTGGACAGTTCCAGAGCTCGGAGGGCCGCGGCCGGGTCTGCAGCGCATGGACTTCCCGCAGCACCGCGCCCAGCCGCGCCCCCCGCTGTATCACACGTTTCTAGAACAAGGCCGGCCTCGACCGTTCTTGCGGGACCCAAGTGTCTCTCGGACAATATCAGAGCTGAACCTTACCCGGAAAAATTCAAAGAGCCAGGGAAAGTAGTGAATTACGAGCCAACTATGGATCCAGAAACATGGCTAAGTAGTTATGAGATGGCAATGTCGATTCGCAACGCATCCGAGAATCTCCAAGCCAAGTTCATGTACTTGATGATGTCAGAAGGAGCAGCAAAGTTGTGGTTCACCAATTTGCCGGAAGGATCGATCAAGTCCTGGGAGGAATTGAAGACCGCGTTTGTCAAGCACTTTCATGGGACGTGCAGGAAATTGTTCACTATTGATGATCTAGAGCGATGCGTCCAGAAGAAGGGAGAATCGGCGCGCAGTTGGGTGCGCCGGGTTATGGAGATAGTTCACTCGTCCACGGATATTCAGCCCAAGGATGCACTACAAGCCATGGCAAAAACATGCAAGTATATACCTTTAGTGCAAAAGTTAACTCGCATGAAGTCTAGTCGAAATGCGTCGGAAGTTACAATGGGAGAATTGATGGATGCGTGCAACAAACACGCTGCGACAGATACTACAGAAGAGGAAGTTGATGACAAGAAGGTAAAAGCAAACACAAGTAATAACGGAAGAACCGGCAATGGATCAGCACCGGGTAATAACGGAAATAGCCAGAACAAGCGCCCGTTTGAAGGAGGTTCCGAGTTTGTCGCCAACACAGAAGCCGGGTCTTCGAGGCCCAGAGCAGAAGGAAATTTCAACGGAGGTAATCACAATGGAGGAAACTACCAAGGACCACCAAGGCCGGGTAACAATTGGGACATATTCAGGATGGCATGCCCGAAGCACAGCAGGCCAGCTAACCACTCCTTGGAGCAGTGCGCCGACTTACACAGATGGAAAAATGAGGAAGTGAACAGAGCTATGCGAGGTGCAGGACGGGGAGGAGGACCGGGTCCAGGGGGAAACCCGGGCAACGGCCCACCCCCAGCTGGTAACCCGGCGGCTGGAAATCAAGGTAATAACCAAGGGGGGGCAGGAGGTTTCCAGGCTAACCCCAAACAATTGGGTCAATATCATGTGCATACCACAGGAGGCTCTAACAAAGACAAAAAGATACTGAAGCAAGCGGTCAACTCAGTTTCGTCAGCTGTCCCGAGATACTTGTGATGGTCAGAACAGGAGGTAACATGGAGCAGAAGGGATCACCCAGAAAGAGTGGAACACCCGGGAGTCTTGGCATTAGTAGTCGCACCGCAGGTCAATGGGTATGAGCTGAAAAAGGTTTTGATGGATGGTGGAAGCAGCATCAATATACTGTATTGGGAAACCTTCCTACGCATGGGCCTCAAGGAGTCTCAGCTACAAAAAAGCTCAACAGTTTTTCATGGGATAGTGCCGGGTCATTCAGCGTGCCCCGAGGGAAAAATCGCATTGGAGGTAGCCTTTGGGGAGTCAAAGGATAACTATCGAGTTGAGTGGCTTACCTTTGAGGTAGTCAAATTGCGCAGCCCTTATCACGCGTTATTTGGAAGGCCGGCTTACGCCAAATTCATGGCTAGGCCGTGTTACGTGTATCTACAGCTAAAAATGCCGGGTCCCAAGAAGACCATTACCATACATGGAAATCGAGACATAGCAGCTGAATGCGATGAAGGAGACGCAGCAATGGCCGAGCAGGCCTGTAGAAAAGAAGAACTCAAGCACTACCGGTCTCAAGCAGACCCGGAGGACAGAACCACATCAAAAAGGCCGAGTACTGAAGGCGAAAGAGCAAAATCCAAGGTAGCACAAGATGCTAAAATGGTGGCTTTTATCGAGGATGACTCCCCCAAGCAATCCGCTATAAAGGAAGAAACTGCACGGCCGCTCACAACCAGCCACGTCATGGAAACACCTCACCCGGGTTGGCTAGTAAACCCGGTACTCATCATGAAAAAGTCCAACATGTGGAGAATGTGCATCGGTTACGCCAGTCCGGGACCGGTGCCCATGAAGAACTAAACAATGTAACAGGCAGCAGGTTTCAGACGCGCTCTTTTCCTACCCAGGGTACCTAAGGGGACTGGAAGGTTTTTAATGAGGCGGCCTGCTGATCCAAACTTTCTCGCATCAATAAAGAGATGGTTATCAAGTCCTATTTCGTTACAGCCTGATTACAAGTAAGTAGTATCCATGTGACATCAATATTTCAGTATCATTAAGAACGTTGAGTATATATAGGTCTCGGGGGCTGGTTGCTCAAGTAGCCCAGCCACAAACCCGAAAGACCCGGCCTTGATGCCTGTAAGTTATAAGGGCCGATTATTCGCAAACGAGTACGGCTGCAATCTTATAACTGGACAAAGGAGCCAAATTTTCTTGACTTTTCTTACTTAAGCTCGATGTGACTCGCACTAAAGTGGCATGATTTGTTCGCTTACGATTACAATCAGCCATGAAGTCCAATGGGACTTGCCTGACCCTGTTTTCGTATAGATGTAACAACATGGTATCCACGCGAAAGCCGGCTTACAGTACAAGATAGTCAAAAGGTTCATCTAAACCACAAGTTTATGCAGAGTACAAGGCTAATAGCCGGAAACTCAACGACCATCAAGCATAACTTCAGTACCTACACAGAATGGCTTTAGGTTTTCGACTCGGTAAAAAACAATTTGTTCTCTGAGAAAGGCCACACCCCCATGACTCGGACTTTGGGTCATGGGGACTGGGGACTTCGAAACAGAAACAAACTACTTGGCTATCGAAGTTCGAAAGACCCTACCATCCGAGTCTTGGGGACTTAAAGAAAAGTCCACTTATCAAAGCCCCTGGCACTCGGAAAACCGAGTCTTACGAAGGGAGCCAAAAAGAGAGTCGGGTATCGAGAACAAGTTCAAAGAATAGACAAGTAGCACGATTATCAAAAGGCCAGGAAAGCCGCAAAGCATATCACGGACTAAAAGTACGTTGCAAGTTACGACATCAGTATCAGGGGTGCACAGGCGCACCATCAAAAGCATAATAGTTTGAATACAAAGCATCACGTGACCAAGGTATTATGATGGTACTGCCCTATTCGGCCTCCTGAGTACGGTCTTCCGGGTCTTGGTCCTGGGCTTGCTGCTTAGCTTTCCCGGCAGCATTACCCGGACTCACCGCACCAGGGCGGACAGGTGGAGGGACAGCTGGTGTAGAGGCAGACGGCCCTGATCCTAACTCGGCCTCTCTCTTCACAGTTGCCTCCCTCTTCCTGGCCGAGTTAGCAACCCACTTCTCCAAGATATCAAAGGGCGGGGGTGCTTCCTCCGTAACAATTTTGCCATCAGCGTCGTATGCACTCATAATCGTGTTTAGATCCAAACTATCGGCCAAAGTGGTAGCCGAGGGACGCACTGCGGATTGTATGGCCTTGAAATCCTTGGGTGTAAATTTGGAACCGTCCGCCTTGAATTCGGGAAACCCGGATATTACCTTTGCCGGGTCAAGCTTCGGAAAGAAAGCCTTGGCCAGGGTAAAGGCCTGGGTCATACCAATCCGGCATGACGAGCGTTTCCAGATTTCAATCCAGCCAGGCACAGTGGAGCAGACTTGAATGAGATTTTCTTCACCCGGATATACTTCCGTAGGCCACTTTACGGCATCTAGTATAAATTTTGTGCCGGCAAAGAAAGTCCGGAGCACGGTCTTTAGGGTTCTAGCCCTGACAATGGCATCCTCCTCTGGGGCCGCGAGGTTGGCACCTACAGTTGAAACAAAAGAAAGAACGTATCAGTAATCCCGAGTATCATATAATAAAGCAAAGACATGAAGCCAATCGGCAGCAAAAACTTACTAAGCAAGATCTGATAAGTATCGGCGACTTGGTCCGATAGTTTCTTCAGTGCGGTCTGAGCGGCATTGCACTTCTTCTTGTATTTAGAAACATCCTTCTTCAAAGTTTTCATGTCATCTTCAAGGGTTTCCCTTCGTTTTACCTCGGCAAGAAGAAGTTGTTCGGTCTTATGTAAAATTTCATCAGACCGGGTTATCTGCGCCTGTAAGTAGCAAGGAACACAAGTGTCAGTTGGATTTTATGGTAAGCTGAATATTGCGTAAAGTACCAAGCATAACTTTAGCAAGTCATGCTCGGAACTTGGGGACTAGGTATGCACTATGAGATATCAAGTGTCACTACCTGGTGCTCTGCAGCCATGCGCTCCAAGATTTTGCTCTCCGAAGTCTTCATAGTGAGGAGAGTGTTCATCAATTGATCAAAAGTGTCTTTACCCGTATCAGAGGACCCGGGGCCTTGGAAATTCCGAGAAGGAGCTTTCTTCTTAGTGGGAGGCGGCACCCGGGTCATTTGTATGTCGGAATCCGATGCTCCTTCTTCTGCACCCAAGGTTGTGGCTCTGTTCTTCTTGCTTGCATGGGAGGCAATCGGATACTCGGCTTCTTGTATGTCCGGGTTTATCGGCGACGCTTGCCCTTCGCCGCTAGACGCGGCTGTAGTCTTATCAGCCGGGCTCCCCTTACCCGGGCCCTCGGTTTCCATGTCCTCTTGGTCGCTGGTAACGACCGTGGCCCTATGGGTGTTATGAGTGAGCAGCTAGTATACAATCAGGAAAGGGTGATGAAGCGTGGTAGAGTATCAGGAAAGGGATTTTACCCGGTATTCACCGCGAAATCCACAGGAAATCCGTCGCTGGACCCGGGAGAGGCTGGAAACTATCAAGTAAGATTTCATAAGGGAATGGTTCAAGGAGAATGTTTCGTCCGAGAAAGGATAGGGTAAATACCAGCCCGCCGAGTTGGAGTCGATGAAATACCCGGGTTAAGAGCACCATCGCCCGGGTGATTTCGAGTTGACCTGCGTTTGGTCATGGGCGACTCCTTCAAGCATGGCCAGTGGAACAACGTCAAGGTAGCTCATGTATATCATTAAAGGAATACGAATTGAATGCGAGGAGGTGATATGAAACCTTGGAGGTGGCCTCTTGGGATTTTCTCTTTGATCCGACTTTGACTATCGGCTCCAGTTCCTCCTCGTCGCTGGCGGATTCTACTTTGCCGTCGGAGTTTTCTTCTTCGTCATCTTCTTGTTCTGGATATCATCAAAGTTATAGTTGGAAAATGAAGGGGTTATGATGAGCTTAAGGGAACCAAGTAAAATCCGGAGAGCACCTTCGTCCGAATTAACGGCTTCTTCTTGCTCCTCTGGACTTTTGGAGCTAGGAGAAGTGTTGGTCTTCCAAAAATCATCATCAGCCTGAAAAGTATCAGTATAAGGGTCATCAACTGTATCGAGTGGAAAGAGCAAAGGTAAAGACATCAAAATTAGGTTTTCACCTTGGGGGTTGGGTTCTCGAGTGTGAAGGGCTCTAATCCGGATATGTTCCGGATTACCTCAAGCTTTTCCGTCAGATAACCCTTGATAGTTTTATGAGTGTCACCAGCCGCGAAGATGTTGTCAGAGTACCGGAGTGGGTCTGTAGATTGCCCTGAATACTCGCACATCAGCTTTGTGCGGATGGAATTGGGTTGGATCCGGAAGTCGACCCAAGTCTTCACCAGGTTGAGCCCGATGAGACCTTGGGCCGTGAGAGTGGTGATTTTGGCTAGCAGAGGTTGAATTGCCTCCTTGTCCGAGTCAGGGGAAAAGGCACTAAATTTTTCGGAGATGTCAAGATGGCCGTCTGAGTAACCCGGCAGTTTCTTTTGGCCGGGTGGGGAGGTGTCTTGGCAGTAAAAGTATGAGAGCTGCCAGTGCTTGACATGGGAGTTAAGAGTGAGGGGTGGCATCAGAGAATTCTTGCGGCGCTGGATAGAAACCCCGCCGCAAGCGAGAAGCGCCCCGTCACCGCTTTCGCGGCACGGTTTGCACTGAAAAAGCTCAACGAAAAGAGCCAGACTTGGCGGAGTGCACAAGTATGACTCGGAAAGGACGATGAAATGGGAAATATTTAAAATAGAATTAGGCCCGATGTCAAAAACGTGAAGGCCGTAATGGCTTAGGACATCACGGAAGAAAGGGTGACCCGGCGGACGGAAGCCCCGGGTCACATGTTCCACGAAACAGATTACCTCGTCTTTCGTCGGGGTAGGCCGGGTCTCCTTGCCCGGCACCCTCCACTGAATATCCTCTTGAGGAGGAAGAACTCCCAGCTCGACCAGCTCCTCCAACTTGGCCTTGGTGACCGTAGACCGCACCCAGTTGGCGGATATGGAGTTGGTGGCTTTGGCTTTAGTCGGAGTTTTCCCCTGCTTGTTGGGAGCCATGTGGTTGACCTGCAAAGCACAAGGTAAAAGGATAAAAGGAATAAGACACGGAAGCTGTGAGCCGGCCAAGTATCGGCAGGGTAATATTGAAGACACGAAAATTGCGTATTATCCGGATGTCTGTTTGCGGAGTGAGGTTCGAATTATCCGGGTGTCAAGTATTATAGCAAAAATTATGGGGATCTAAGTGTTGAAGGAGCTTTTGAGGATGATGGATGGCTGCACGGGCACTTAGCGCGAATAAAAGGAACTGGAAAGGGGAAGACTAGCCGGGTGATTGAGGCAAAGGCGGAAATTTTGAGTGGTTCGAGCCCAGATTGGAAATTCCATCTTCAGATTTGTGGCGAAATTAATAATTGCAGGTGGTAGGAGAGTGGATTGGATTCTATATCTTATCTATTGGGCGAGCTAGAAAGAATACTAGCAACCTAATTCGGCATGGCCGAGAAATCATTGGCGGGTTGATTTGGATCTAATCTGAGGTGAAATCAAGAAATTGCAAGGGCAAATTAATGGGTGCAAAAGGCTTACTGGAGGAGATCTGAGTGAAGCCTTGCGGAGGCAGATGGCGCAAGCCTGGTGTCCTTTCGCGGTTCCTGACGGGCCGGATGGAGATTTGCCGGTGGATCTTGGCGGCGGCGCGGGGTGAGCTGTGGCGGAGCGCAGCCTCCGGCCGATGGGCTCCGGTGATGCGCGCGGGATTTCCGTGGTGGCGTTCAGTGAGGATGAGCGCGGAGGGAGAAAGGAAGCAGAGTGGGGGGAAATGAGCCGTTAGGGTTCGGGTTACCCCCAAGGAGCCTATTTATAGCGGGTGTGGGTAAGCCCGGTTCAGCGAGCGGGAGCCGGGAATTGCGGAGTAAACGGCTATCTATTTGATTTTTTGCGAGATGCGCTTTAAGTGTTGAGCAAGGTGTCTGAACGAAAAGGAGAAAGAGATCCATCCCGTGATATCGGGGACAATTATCAAGTATAGAATCTTGACATTTTGGGGTTCAGATCTGGAGAGCTAAGCCAAGTACTTGGAGAAAAGCCGGGTTACTATATGGCCACCATGGAGCTAGGCCTAGCTATTTATCAAAGCACTTTAACCCGGCCTCCATACACTTGTACGTTTGATATTTTTGCAGGGAATAGCAGGCGCTTCAAGGACGGATCCGTGAAGCCCAAGCTATTCTGGGGACTACTGATGGAGGGATAATAACCCGGTAGGCCAACTCCAAGGTGTAACCTGGCCCAAAGGACGCTGCGCAAGATCCGGCTAAGGATAGAGAAACTTCTGGAAGGCCCAAGTTTGTAGGCCTCGTAACCCGGATTGTGGGTTACGGTAAAGGAAAGTTAGGGTTTGTATGCGGTGTCCGGGTAGGATTCAGGGTGTGTCTTGGAGGGTAAGCCAGGGGGTACGGGTGCTATATAAACCGACCCCTAGGTTTAGTTGAGAGAGATCTAAGAACCCTAGCAATATCGCTTGATATCGAGCATCTAGTGTAATCCCAGAGTTGAGTTATTATATCAAGATCGGAGACTCGACGACTTTGATTGCCGGCTACCAGATCGAGTTGCATCATGTTTTCCTCTGAGCTAAACCCTCTCCCAAACGCCTGTGTCGTCTTGCCCCAAGATAAGTTACCCCCGGTAACGTCTGCCGTGATTATCCCACGACACGTAGGAAGGTTTCCCAATACAGTATATTGATGCTACTTCCACCATCCATCAAAACCTTTTTCAGCTCATACCCATTGACCTGTGGTGCGACTACTAATGCCAAGACTCCCGGGTGTTCTACTCTTTCTGGGTGATCCCTTCTGCTCCATGTTACATCCTGTTCTGACCATCTCAGGTATCTCGGGACAGCCGACGAAACTGAGTTGACCGCTTGCTTCAGTATCTTTTTGTCCTTGTTAGAACCTCCTGTGGTATGCACATGATATTGACCCAATTGTTTGGGGTTAGCCTGGAAACCTCCTGCCCCCCTTGGTTATTACTTTGATTTCCAGCCGCCGGGTTACCGGCTGGGGGTGGACCGTTGCCCGGGTTTCCCCCTGGACCCGGTCCTCCTCCCCGTCCTGCACCTCGCATAGCTCTGTTCACTTCCTCATTTTTCCATCTTTGTAAGTCGGCGCACTGCTCCAAGGAGTGGTTAGCTGGCCTGCCGTTCCTGCTGTGCTTCGGGCATGCCATTCTGAATATGTCCCAATTATTACTCGGCCTTGGTGGTCCTTGATAGTTTCCTCCATTGTGATTACCTCCATTGAAATTTCCTTCTACTCTGGGTCTCTAAGACCCGGCCTCTGTGTTGGCGACAAACTCGGAGCCTCCTTCAAACGGGCGCTTGTTCTGGCTATTTCCGTTATTACCCGGTGCTGATCCATTGCCGGTTCTTCCGCTATTACTTGTGTTTGCTTTTACCTTCTTGTCATCAACTTCCTCCTCTGTAGTATCTGTTGCAGCGTGTTTGTTGCACGCATCCATCAATTCTCCCATTGTAACCTCCGACGCATTCCGACTTGATTTCATGCGAGTTAACTTTTGCACTAAAGGTATATACTTGCATGTTTTTGCCATAGCTTGTAGTGCATCCTTGGGCTGAATATCTGTGGACGAGTGAAGTATCTCCATAACCCGGCGCACCCAACTGCGTGCCGACTCTCCCTTCTTCTGAACGCATCGCTCTAGATCATCAATAGTGAACAATTTTCTGCACGTCCCATGAAAGTGCTTGACAAACGCGGTCTTCAATTCCTCCCAGGACTTGATCGATCCTTCCGGCAAATTGGTGAACCACAACTTTGCTGCTCCTTCTGACATCATCAAGTACATGAACTTGGCTTGGAGATTCTCGGATGCGTTGCGAATCGACATTGCCATCTCATAACTGCTTAGCCATGTTTCTGGATCCATAGTTGGCTCGTAATTCACTACTTTTCCTGGTTCTTTGAATTTTTCCGGGTAAGGTTCAGCTCTGATATTGTCCGAGAGACACTTGGGTCCCGCAAGAACGGTCGAGGCCGGCCTTGCTCGAGAAACGTGTGATACAGCGGGGGGCGCGGCTGGGCGCGGCGCTGCGGGTAGTCCATGCGCTGCAGACCCGGCCGCGGCCCTCCGAGCCCTGGAACTGTCCACAACAGCATGTGCTGCTGATGCTGCCTGAATGCGGGGAGGAGGCGGCATTTGCTGCTGCTCTTCCCTCCGCCGTGCTGAACTTGTTTGGATATTCCCTTGTTGTTGACTGACGTATGGCGTCCCGTGCATCCCGCTTCTATGATCCGGATAATTGGCTTGCTGCGCCACCGCAGTGTGCAACAGATCGATTGCTTGCCGGGTCTTCTCTGCATGGGGTGACTCTCCCACGGGGATTTGATTTAATGCGAGTGTCGCCGCATACACATTGTCCATGGGATTATTGTAGTGACCTGCTGGTGTGCAAAATCGTGATGGTGGCGGTGGTGGTAGATCGTTGCCAGTTGTGACTCTAGTCTGTGGTAGGGGTAACCCGGCCCGCTCATTTGCCGGATGTGCCCCCGCTGTTGCCGGTTGGGGTGCGGTCCCCTGGTTCACCACTGGTATCGGCTGATCCTGAGGTGTGATAAATAAAGCAGCCGGATTAATAACCCCGCCCGTTGCTGGTAACCTGGTTTGATGCCTTTGATGTACTCTAGATGTTTCCTCTCGGAGCCGAGTTTCCAGCGCATCCAGCTCACGTTGCCGCGTGGCCATCCCTTGCCTTTCTGCCTCTACTTGCCTTCTTTGCTGTTCCAACGCACGACGAACCACATCCAGATCCCTGACACGTTCCGCTGCGTTTTCTGGAGTGATAACCGTAGCAAGAACCGTGGGGTCTAGGATCAGATTATTATCGAATAAGGCCGGGTGACGCGGGTTCGAAGGACCCGCCCCTGGTGTCCGGTTTCCCAGGAATCCGAACGTATTTGCGTGCAACTCCTCGTCTGCTGCACGGCTGGTCACTGATGCCGATTCTCCGTCAACCCGAGCCAGAACCGGGTCTCCGTTAGCTGCGCCCTGGTGCTGGGCCAATGCCTGAGCCGCCCCGACTGCTGCCGCGGTTGCGTTCTCTTGGTTGAGATTGGCCGCGGGAGCCGTGTAGACCGCAACTCGGCGTACGATACTTGGTGTAAATTCATGCTGTTCTTCTTCGCCGTTATTCTCCTCATAACGATTCTCCAGCAGATCCAGGATAGACTCGGTATCATCCTCTCTCTCTCGACCCGGTCGCGCGGGGTCCATGCCGGCTCCTCCGGCTGTTCCCACTCCGCGATGGGTTCTTCCGCCGGATATGTCGTTCCAATTGATTCTTCATCTTCTGATTGGATAGAAGTGGCTTCCCCTGACACAGAATCAGATCCAAAATTGTCAGGGATCGAACCGGAAGTACATACCATACCAATGAAGACGCTGATCCGGCCGATTGTCACGACAGATCCGGATTCGAGGTGATCCGATTCTGGCCCCCAGCCGGAATCGTCCACCGTCTTTTCTCCTTTGTGGTCGATGTAGATCTCGCCGACGACAAGATTCTCCATGTTCTTCCGAGCTTCTCCCGTGATGTAAACACCTTTGGACGCAGGCCCCACGGTGGGCGCCAACTGTCGTGGGATAATCACGGCAGACGTTACCGGGGGTAACTGATCTTGGGGCAAGACGACACAGACGTTTGGGAGAGGGTTTAGCTCAGAGGAAAACATGGTGGAAATCGATCTGGTAGCCGGCAATCAAAGTCGCCGAGTCTCCGATCTTGATATAATAACTCAACTCTGGGGTTACACTGGATGCTCGATATCAAGTGATCTTGCTAGGGTTCTTAGATTTCAATCAACTACTCCTAGGGGTCGGTTTATAAAGCACCCGTACCCCCTGGCTTACCCTCCAAGGCGCACCCTGGATCCTACCCGGACACGGCGCACAAACCCTAACTTTCCTTTACCATAACCCACAATCCGGGTTACTGGGCCTACAAACTTGGGCCTTCCAAAAGTTTCCTTATCCTTAGCCGGATCCTGCGCAGCGTCCTTTGGGCCGGGTTATTCCTTGGAGTTGGCCTACCGGGTTATTATCCCTCCATCAAAAACAATCTACTTGAAAGAAGGTGGAGATAGAAAGGACGATACTCACGTAGGTGCAACCTCCCCAAGATTAGGTGTTTGCACACCTTGTTGGTGATGAAGACTTCTTGTGAGCTCCCTTGGACAACTCCTTCACCTATGGCTCCCCGGCAACGGCGCCAGAAAAACGCTTGATGGCTAGGTTGAGACTCCAAGTGCAGAGTGTGTAGCTAGTGGCAAGCCTTCTTCCCCACGAGGGTGACTCGAGGGTTTATATCGAACTCTTGGGGAGCCAGTATTTCAGCAGTTGTCTTCCAAGCTTCCTCCAGGATCCTGCAAACAAGTAGAGAATTTTGTGCCCTCAACCTCACCAAGTGGTTGTCAAGCACAAGGTGTGAGACTTCTAAATTGCAATGCAAAACTAAAAGTAAATGTGCAATAATTAAATCTACTACTAAATGCAAATGAGAAAATAAATATGCAATGGATTGTTTTTGTATTTTTCGGATGCAAGTGGTGATGGAGATAATGTAAATTCGAATTGGAGATGCAAGTAAACTAAATTGCAGCAAAGTAACTAGAGTGTTTTCTTATAATTAAAATAGGACCTGGGTTAATGGTTTCACACTTGCATTCTCTCAAATAAAGTAGTAGACGGTGGACATAAAGAATTACATGTGAGATTACAATAACATGTTTAACATTGAGTACTTTCATATGGGCATCACGTCCTAGCATAGAGATCTCTATGGTCATATTGATCCCTCTTATACTCCACCAAGATGCGTAATAAATCATAACACCTTGATAATTAAGGAAAAAACAGAGTATAGCTTTAAGCAATGTGACATGAAGTTGAAGTAAGAAGTCGCTAGATCTAGTCATGGAGATTGATTAGTGTCACTTCAAATCCCCGGTAACAAGGTACTCCTTTTTATCCCTAGTGAGGTAACTAAGAAAGGTTTAACAAAACCTAAGTGGATCGCTGAACTTCTGTCACTTTCACAGCACTAACCACCCCCCGTTACTCCAACTAATGCACCCATCACCCCACACACGCTCTCAAGAACTAGATTGATCAAAGCTAGCAAATAAGAACGGGGTACATAAGATACATCTACTCAAATAACTCAAGAGAAACAATTGCAATCTCAGATTCAATAACTCATAGAAAAGATCCACCACATAGGAATTACAACGGTGCCCGTAATCATGTGAGGCAGCTCATACGGATCTAATTAGTGAAGCACATAGAGAGAGAGAGATACAAGTGCTACTTCCACAAGCCCATAGCCCTGGGGTGGACTACTCTCTCTTCATGGAGATGTCGATGGAGATGACGTTGGAGGAGTAGGAGATCACACCGGCGGCGCCCCGACGGAGTTTTCCCCCTCCAATCTGGAACTTCTGGTCTCTGTTTTGGTGTTTCGGTGTTTCGGCGGCGCTCTCCTCCGTAAGGGTACGGGGGACCCTTTTTATAGTCGGTTTTAGGTCAAGACGGAGTCGGTAAGTCGAAGATGGAAGGAATTGGGGCCACAGGGGCCAAAGGGGGGCCTCTCAGGCGGCCAAGGAATCTGGGCGCGTGGAGGGTCCTTTTTTGGGCCTCCTTTCCCAATTCTCGTGGATCCTTCGCCCGCAAGTCTTCTCCTTCCAAGAAAATGACCCCGCAGATTTTCAGGTGATTTCACGCAAGTTTGCCCCCTGAAACGTCAAAAATATAGAAAACGGGGTTTCTGACAGGCAGGGTTAATTCCATAAAAGTTGGGGGACTTTTTAATTTAACCCCAAAATACTATAAAACATTGAATTATACCCTTATATGATGCAATATGTAATAGAAAACCATGTGAAAATATGCAAAATTCATCTATGTATTTTACATGCATCAGGTGTGTTGGGGACACAAGAGACTTCTTGTATCGTGATTGCAGGGTGGCTTGAGAGGGATATCTTTGACCTCTTCCTCCGTGAGTTCTATAAACCTTGGGTAATCCACTTAAGGGAAACTTGATGATGTTCTACAAACCTCTGCACTTGGAGGCCCAACACTGTTTCAAGAATAGAAGCGTTCGTAGACATCGGTGAGGCCTACAGTTCCTAGATGTTGATGCATGCTACTGGGTCTACCTCAGCTTAATAGGGTATCTTCACGATGTTCTACATAGCGACAGTGCTTCAAATGTGGCGTCCGTGAATTCTTAGGCTAGAGTCAGTTACCTCATGCACATGCTCACCGCCATTGTCGCTAAGTCGTACTAGGCAGAATAAAATATGGTGTTATTTGGCATCTTCATTTTTGTAATTGTAAGTGTTGAATACTATACTCTACACTAGCATCATGAGCACTCAGATTCCCTAATGAACCAATCAGAATTAGCACAAAGGTTGTTACAAAGAAATAAACTCGGGTCTAGAAATAACTGAGGCACGCAGAGACAAAATTGTATTGTAATGTTCCCTTCCAAGATAAAAGGTAGTCAAGTTTGGTGACCTTCTTATCCAAGACCTCCACACGAGGTAAGGGCCCTTTTCCTTAGGGTAGATTTTCCTTCACTGCTGAGATGGCAAGATCCACAGCAAATTCACAATCCCCACGAAGTAGAAACCCGGACCTCTTCACAATCTTCAACGAAGAGATCATTGCAGTCACAACCAAACCGTCTAGGAGGTCACACTCCATGAGTAACAAGCACACATGATCTTAGTTGAACCGGAGAGCTTAAAACTATGCAACATATAAAAAACAAGAACACAAGAGGTGCTCAAATTATTCTCTCTCAAATTCCACTAGAGAAATAAATGATAGGGAGGAATTGGAGAGGAAGAACAAAGGAGGAGATCAACCAATGACTCCAAGATCTATATCCAAAGGGGTTACCTTAACTAAGAAGGGATTTGATTGTTGGAGATGTTGATCTATATATCCTCTCTATTTTACCTCAGAAACAAGCAAGAATCATGGGAGGTAAGTCTAGTTTTCACTCTTATTGCTTTGTGAGTATTCGGTTTTTACTACTGCTGTTTTTAGCTCTTGTTTTCCTGGTTAATTTTGTGCATAGCTTGTTAGTTTGCTATATTTAGATATGATTATCTCTCTGGTCTTATTGATTATATTTTAAGAGAGTTGTTTCAAACAAGTTGGTTGGTGTTTTGATGGAAGAAAAATATTTCATGACTATAGTGGTGCAAAGAAAGCTTGTTTAGATGGTGGCTAGGCTTTGACATGTCATGTTAGATGTTATTTTAATTGTGTTCTTAGTGATTTATGATGCATCATGACTAGTCTTAAATAACTAAGAGTGCTTAATGTGCTATTGGAATTAAATCATGTGTTATTCTTAATTATAATGAAGCATGTTATTGTAGTATTCTCCTTTGAATATTTATTTCATTGACTTGGCGCATGCTCACACCATGTTATGACTATAAACAAAGTCACCTTTAGCCTTGATGATCATTTATTTTTAGACTCATAAGATCACTTTATGCTTTTATCAATGATGTTTTGTCGGTATGCATGATTATGGCCGTTATTGCTCTCTTAGTTGGTCACTCCCGGTCTCTTGCTAGCCTTCACTTGTACTGAGTATGAGCTCTACTCGTTCATCCAACTCCCTTAAACCAAAGTTATTCCAATGTGTCCACCATACCTACCCATATATGGTATTATATCCATTCTAAGTAAATTGCTAGTGTGCTACCTTTAAAACTTTGAAAATAATTAAACCTTGTTTTGTGTTCCTGTTTTAGCTCACGGGGAAGTATTAAATAGTTTATTATTTCTTCATGTTGGATGGCTTCACCTCTTTACTTGCATGCATAATGTGCTTGTCCTTAATACTGCAAAAAGAGCTGGCAAACGGGTTCCCAGCCCACAAAATATAAATTACAACAATAACAATCAATATCCTCACATTTTGTTTCTGAGAAATCAGTTCAAACATAGTTTGTGTAAACAAAGAAGAAGAGGAATGTTATCGTTCCTCAATGGTAGATGCTCTTAGAAGCCATTTGACATGAAAGGTAATAAAATATTTATTAGCATTCATTGACATAGACATACACCTCTCTCAAAATTATATTTTCAATATGCTTTGTTTTATAAAATAAAAAGCTCTAGCACATGAGTGATCCCTGCTTCCCTCTGCGAAGTGCCTTTCTTTTAGATATAGGATGAGTCTTCACCTTCTTACTTTATGTACCGATTAAGAGAGCACAGTTGTCATTCTGACTGTAATGTGCGTAGTCCCAAAATTTATTGTTGATTGGAATATGATTATGGTATTGCTTGTCTAAAATTATTTATATCTATTCACCACTTGAACTTTGAAGGTGACCTAGCAATTATGTTTTGCTATTCCATGAAGGACAAGCGGGATACCGCTTTATCATGTTTTTATTATGATCGAACAAATGTGTCACTTTCAATGCATTATTGCTCATTGTCAATTGTTTGTGTTACTTTTCATGTGCAACATAGTTGCTAAGTTTTCATTGTTCAAATAACATTTATTATGCCTTTGTTAAAGTGCTTTGATCTCAGGTTACAATAATTTTACATATTGATTGATCAAGTTTGTGTTGGCATCATGTCACCTCAAAAATTATCTTTGTTATCACTTACATACTCGAGAACAAGCAGGAGTTAAGTTTAGGGATGCTGATATGTCCTAAACGTATCTATAATTTTTTATACTCCATGCTTGTTTTCTACCAATTGCACCATGTTTTCCCTATGTCTTCTAACATTTATTGGAATAACCTATTAATCCAGTCTCTAGCGCCAGTTTCTGTTT
Source organism: Alopecurus myosuroides (assembly GCA_028641055.1). Lineage (NCBI taxonomy): Eukaryota > Viridiplantae > Streptophyta > Magnoliopsida > Poales > Poaceae > Alopecurus > Alopecurus myosuroides. The sequence goes on along the minus strand of CM054062.1, from coordinate 279,044,697 downwards.
ATTTTGTCTGTGTATTGCAGAAAAGGTCCAAACATCAAAGTGCTCAGAAAAATCTAAAAACATTACAGAAATTCTAACTTACCGGGACCCACAGCCAGGCGCGGCCTGGTTAAACCCGCACCTAGGGGTCACCTGGTGGTGTGAGACCACTCCCATGGATCTCTTTTGGTACATATGTCGCTTCGTCCTCGAAACGGAGAATCCCCAAAGGATTTTCCCAAATACGATACACAGCTCCGTTGTCACCCAAAACCATAGTTCGGGAAACAAAAGTTCATGTTCTGCCACCCTGCCGGGATGGGGATTCGGGGGAGATCGTCGCCATCGAGATCACCAACGTCTCTCCATCAACCATCCATGATTCCCCCTTCGATATGTGAGTAATTCCCTGTTGTAGGCAGAGGGGATGGTAGGGATTGGATGTGATTGATCATGTAATAGTTCATGAGATTGATACAACATGATGCTTAGTATCCCACTATTGTTGTGAATTATCGTTGTTGCAACTTGGAGTGCTTAATTCTTGTCACTTAGGGCCTGAGTGTCATGATTTCAGATATGAACATGTTATGTTTTCATGAATATATTAGTGCTTTGATTTGGTACTTGGTTAAACAAGTACCTTAATTACCATTAGTTCCAAATTGGCCCCGCGGCAACGAGACGGTTGGACAAAAGATGTTGTCAAGTTCTTATTGCAAGCACATACAACTATTTTTGGCATACATTCCTACGATTGTTAGTGACTTGGATGCTCTCTTATATATTTGTGCTTCCCTATGTTAAGTCTATTACATGGTTTATCTCATTCTTGAAACGCCCATACATTTATCCCTATTCCTATGTTGTTTTTAGCACTTCTGCCCACTCCGTTTACATTCGTTGTTACTATTGCTACTATTATTTTACTGCTACTGTTACTATCACACTACTCCTGCCACCATTTCACCGTTACTACTAATAAATTGTGTCAAGCAAGTTATTTTCCAAGTGCAGCCAAATTGCCAACTCGGTTGTTAAGTCTTAAAAGTATTCTTTGGCTCCCCTTGTGCCAAATCAATAAATTGGGCTATATTTACCCTCGAAGACTGTTGCGATCTCCTACACTTGTGGGTCATTGATGGCTAGGTTGAGACTCCAAGTGCAGAGTGTGTAGCTAGTGGCAAGCCTTCTTCCCCACGAGGGTGACTCGAGGGTTTATATCGAACTCTTGGGGAGCCAGTATTTCAACAGTTGTCTTCCAAGCTTCCTTCAGGATCCTGCAAACAAGTACAGAATTTTGTGCCCTCAACCTCACCAAGTGGTTGTCAAGCACAAGGTGTGAGACTTCTAAATTGCAATGCAAAACTGAAAGTAAATGTGCAATAATTAAATCTACTACTAAATGCAAATGAGAAAATAAATATGCAATGGATTGTTTTTGTATTTTTGTGATGCAAGTGGTGATGGAGATAATGTAAATTCGAATTGGAGATGCAAGTAAAGTAAAGTGCAAGTAAAGTAAATTGCAGCAAAGTAACTAGAGTGTTTTCTTATATTTAAAATAGGACCGGGGTTCATGGTTTCACACTTGCATTCTCTCAAATAAAGTGGTAGACGGTGGACATAAAGAATTACATGTGAGATTACAATAACATGTTTAACATTGAGTACTTTCATATGGGCATCACGTCCTAGCATAGATATCTCTACGGTCATATTGATCCCTCTTATACTCCACCAAGATGCGAAATAAATCATAACACCTCGATAATTAAGGAAAAAATCAGAGTATAGCTTTAAGCAATGTGACATGAAGTTGAAGTAAGAACTTGCTAGATCTAGTCATGGAGATTGATTAGTGTCACTTCAAATCCCCGGTAACAAGGTACTCCTTTTTATCCCTAGTGAGGTAACTAAGAAAGGTTTAACAAAACCTAAGTGGATCGCTAAACTTCTGTCACTTTCTCAGCACTAGCCACCCCCCGTTACTCCAACTAATGCACCCATCACCCCACACACGCTCTCAAGAACTAGATTGATCAAAGCTAGAAAATAAGAACGGGGTACATAAGATACATCTACTCAAATAACTCAAGAGAAACAATTGCAATCTCAGATTCAATAACTCATAGAAAAGATCCACCACATAGGAATTACAACGGTGCCTGTAATCATGTGAGGAAGCTCATACGGATCTAATTAGTGAAGCACATAGAGAGAGAGATACAAGTGCTACTTCCACAAACCCATAGCCCTGGGGTGGACTACTCCCTCTTCATGGAGATGTCGATGGAGATGACGTTGGAGGGGTAGGAGATCACACCGGCGGCGCCCCGCCGGAGTTTTCCCCCTCCAATATGGAACTTCTGGTCTCTGTTTTGGTGTTTCGGTGTTTTGGCGGCGCTCTTCTCCGTAAGGGTACGGGGGACCCTTTTTATAGTCGGTTTTAGGTCAAGACGGAGTCGGTAAGTCGAAGATGGAAGGAATTGGGGCCACAGGGGCCAAAAGGGGGCCTCTCACACGGCCAAGGAATCTGGCCGCGTGGAGGGTCCTCTTTTGGGCCTCCTTGCCCAATTCTCGTGGATCCTTCGCCCGCAAGTCTTCTCCTTCCAAGAAAATGACCCCCGCAGATTTTCAGGTGATTTCACGGAAGTTTGCCCCCTGAAACGTCAAAAATATAGAAAACGGGGTTTTTGACAGGCAGGGTTAATTCCATAAAAGTTGGGGGAAATTGTAATTTAACCCCAAAATACTATAAAACATTGAATTATACCCTTATATGATGCAATATGTAAAATAAAATCATGTGAAAATATGCAAAATTCATCTATGCATTTTACATGCATCAACATCCACAGGCTTAACCCATACTCGTCCTCGAGTATGAAGGTGATAAAACTAAGATGTGTTTTGCATATTGAAACAATCATGGGATATCAAGGAGGATTATTCATGCTACATATAATCAAATGATTAATACTAGAAATGAGTAGCAATATACAATTCATGTTGTAAGAAATATCAAATATGCAAGCAAAGATGCTTCATGAAAGTTCACAAAGTGTATAATGAAATAAAAGCACTATGGACCAAATGCATACACAAAATGAAAAATAAAATCATATATTGGTCAAAGAATAGCATAATGGAGAATAGAAAATATGGTGGACACTTTGGAGAAAATTGAGTAGAGGTAAAACATGATCAAGTCTTATTTAGCCTCTAAATTATTCAACTAAAATTACTAATTGAAATGTGGTATCCATTGATCTAGGAATCTCATTGCCCCTTTATCACTAGCATCTTAAAATTGTGAGTATTGAAGTAATGAGAATGACAAGGTGGTTGAAAGCCTCATGCCCCGTGAGTATGAAAACCTACTCCATGATTACTCAACTTAAGATTCCTAATAAGCTTTGTACAATCATAATAAGTATTAATGACATCATAGAGAACCGCAAAGAGGTACCTCTTGCCCCATGACATGGAAACAAGCCCATGTTACAATGACAAGATGAACAAACGGAGTAGACTCATCATCCTTTTTATTTTCATTCACTATTATGCATAGCTTCTTATTTTATTATAGGATGTGCTGTAGAGTCACTCAAGATGTAAGTAAATTTCCACCATGATAAAGCATGGCTTGGGTTAGCGACCCAATGCGTTTCTCTAGTCATATAGATACTTACTCATCAAAACTTACTATTCCTCTATTTCATTTCGGCATGGCAGGAGTCCAAAAACAAAAGTAAATGATATCAACCAAATGTAAATTTTTTGTGCAATGTTGAAAGTATTCCGGTGATACACGTTTATAGCTAGCTCCCAACCACACACTTGTCAAACGCAAAACTTGTGGCTCCCATTATTGGGTCATGTTTATTAGATGCATAAAAAGTAAAGTGTGCCTTCAAAAGTTCGTGAGAGTCCTATCCCAAGTTCAACCCATGACAATTAATAAAGTGAATATCTTAATTTAGAACATAAATAACACAATAACATGGTGAACATACTCGGAATAGCAATGAAGCTAATGGGAAGATATGGTGGACTCACTGGAAATACTTGGCTAAGGAGTGTTGGAAACAAGTTTTTACTTGTTGGAATTTTTAAATTTTTGGGCTAGCAAGATGGAGATAGTTGACCAGATACTATGCATGCATATGTCCATAGAACTACTCATTTCATGACAAACTAAATAAACCAGCAATTAACATCAAGGACATGAATAAGAGATAGCTCAAGACAACATTATTGCAAATTTCTACACATAAAAAGCCTATAAATCATGCAAACATATGTAGCTCTTCAAATCAACCATGGCATCCCTATTCCAAGTCATAATACTAGCATCCAATACATTCCAACCCCAAACTCCAGTAGCTCAATCTCATATAAAATGACGGTGGTCTTATCAAAACAGAAATAAAAACAAAAACTAGACGCTTCAAGTCTCTACGATAAATGCTTTGCTTAGAAAAACAGAAAGTAGACGTGTGCTAACCAAAATAGTGTAGCTCCAGTGGGGTGTTCATCACATCCCCAAGCTTATGGATTTCACCATTCTTGGATGTCTTGAGGCGCAGCTCCTCTATTCCCTGTGAAAAAAACTTCACAAAACATGTTTCTCCCGTTCTTTTTCTGTGGGGTGAGATTAGCAAGGACAAACAAATCACATGCTTGTTGTGCAAAATTCCAAATCAAATGCTCCAGTAGATAGACAATGAGTTTCATTATGTTGTATGTTCACTCTCTTGCTTGAAATAATCATGGAAATTCGATTCCCAAGCCCAAAGAGTGCATAAAACAAAAGAAGGCAGAATCTGTCCATAAAAGCAACAGAAGCAAAACGAACGTTTTTCCCTAAGCTAGACTCGTCAAAAAAATAAGCCAATTTTTGTGCTTACAGAGGACGAAAAGTTGCAGAATATACTAAAAAATTACCTCAATCCGACATACCAATAAATAACGTAAAATCATACGGTGAGCAGACTCGTGCTGAAACAGAAATTTCATGCACTAGGATAGCAACTTATAAGTCCAAATGGGTTTGACTTGACTCTTTATTGAAAAATCCAGAATTAAAACAAAAAACTAATCTCTTGAGACAGAAAGAGGACACTAGGAAAATCCAAACAAAAACAACCGGGTTGCCTCCCGTAAAGCGCTTTCTTTATAGCCATATAGCTAGGCTTTACTTACTTGATAATCAAGAGGGATAAAGCTCATGAGGGAGCTTGTTCTTCAGCGTGCCCCTCTTCCTTGGGAAGTGCTCCATGCTTTTCTTGTGAGGGAACTGAAACTTGACATTCCCTTCCATGGAGTCTATGATTCCACCTGTAGTACGAAGAAAATGTCTACCCAAAATAATAGGACTAGGGGATTTATCCCCCATATCCATAATAATGAAATCAACGGGCACGAAAGTCATGTGCAATTCAATCGTAACATCTTTACTTGTCCTACAGAATGTTTAGTAGAGTTATCAGCAAGGACAAATTCACTTGAGCACTTTTCTAAATTTTCTAGTTCTAGCAATTCATATAATTCTTTAGAGAGTACCGATACACTAGAACCTAGATCTAACATAGCATGGTGAATTTCTTTTCCAATTGAAACTAACACCTTGGGGATCCATGCATCCCCAAGATTAGGAGGTATCATGGCCTCATTTTTGTACCTAGAAATTTTTTCTTGCAAGACATGTTAGCAATATAAGATCCAAAGCCAGGTTGATTAACATTTATAGTGGGATCACTAGCAAATTTTTGTAGAGTAGCAATAAGTTCTTGCAAGCTACTTTTTTCTAAATCAAGCAATGGATCCTTAATTTCAGTAAGCATCATAATGTCCTCTACTTTACTCTCTAATTTAGATAGCATGCTTTATTCATGAGGACTAATTTCATCTTTGCTAGCAAGATAAGACATATATGGAAGTAAATATTCAGGGTACTTCACTATTTCATTCAAAGTTTCTTCTAAGCTAGTAGGGACATGTTCACTTGTATTCTCAGCAATATGATCAATATTTTAAATAATAGGAGCAGCAATAGTAATAGAATTCATTCCTACACTAGGTTGTGCTTGTGGCTTTCCTGCTGACATGCTTAATAGAGTTGCTTGATTATCAGCTAATTTTGACAATGCTTTATCTAAATTCAAAGATTGAAGTTGCAATCCTTTAATATCACTACTAATGGATGCAATAGACTTATTTAACTCATGTATCATAGCATTGTGACTAGCAACTTGTTCCATAAGCAATTTATTAGATTCAGAAATTTCACTAGAAGGCTTCCACTTATTTTCATTAGCATTAGGATATGGAACAAAAGGTTTATTTGGCACATAAGGAGGTTTACTATATGAATTGTAAGCATTACCAAGACCATTTCTACCATAATTCCTAACAAAATTAACATCTACACTTTCAGAATTACTACCAACTAGCACCTGCAAAGGCACATTCTCCATATTTTGTTTATTAATAAAAGCAAGAATAGTGTCCATTTTAGAAGACAAATCATTGGTTTCTTCAATTGAGTTTATTTTCTTAGTGGGATTGGGTGCTCTTTCAATATTCCATTGAATATAATTTTGCAATATGCTTTCTAATATGCTCTTAGCCTCACCTACAGTTTTACTCATAAAGGCACCTCCAGCAGCAGAATCAAGTATATTTCTAGACATGTAGTTTAGACCATTATAAAAAGAGTGTAGTATGGTCCATTCATTTACTCCATGTGATGGGAATGTTCTAAGCATTAATTTAATTCTATCCCATGCCATGGCTACATGTTCATTATCATTTTGCCTAAATGAGAGGATATTATTCCTATTTTGCAAAATTTTAACGGGAGTATAATATTTCTTAATGAAATCTTCTTTTAAATCATCCCAAGACTTTATACTAGCTGTAGGTAGTGAAAGTAACCATTCTTTAGCCTTTCCTCTAAGTGAATGTAACATCCCTGATTTTTGGAAAGTGCAAAAATCACAAAAATTTAAAACTTTTTGTTTTCATACAAACAAATTCACAAAAAACCAAATGAGATGCAAGAAACAAAATAAAACAATATGTAATTGGAATAAAGAATCCAAATTACCTTAATTACATAAACCCTAAAGCCTATTTCCAAAATAAAACATGTCCCCTCATGAGAATAAAATATTTTCTTAGCAAACATCTTTACCAAACATGTTTTCAACTCAACTAATATATGAAAATGTTTATGATAATTAAAAAACCAGAGAGTTACTATCTCTAATGTTTTCTCCTTGTCTTCAAGAATTTATGTTACTATTATTATTAACCTCAAATGGATAAAAGTTGGTTATTTGTTTTCCAAGTATTTTGTTAATCAATAAAACAATAAGGTGTTATATAAATTATTCAGTTACGAAAACAAGTAAAGTACTTTAGAAAACACAATGTTTTAAATTGGGAAAACAACATCTTCATTTGAGAAAACCTCATAATTTTTATTAAACCCCAATTCAAATAATAAAAATTTTCTATTAAGTGACTATTCATGTTTTCATCATATTTTAAAATTATAAAAAGATGAAAACATTTTGAAATGGTTTTAGAAATTAGTATTTGATCTTTATAAAGCCACTGAAATTTTATCAACTTCATTTCTATCTTATTTGACATTTTTTTCATTTAATTGGAATAATAAGGCATTTATGAATTATTTTAAATTTGTTATTTGAAAAATTCAAAAACATGAAAACCCCACAAAAGTGGTACTGTTGGAAACTATTTGGAATAATATGAATTTAGATTTTTGTTTCATGTTAATTGGAGTTATTAAACAGAAGATATAAAATAAAGAAGAAAACAGGGGAAAAAATTGCTGACGTCATGGGTGACGTCACATGTCTTCTTTCTCTGGAAAACTGAATAACGGCAGTTTCTCCCGAATTGAATCCCTTGATTGCGGGCCAATTAAGCCATATCAATTCTGTCCGAGCCATTCCTTTTAATCCCCTCTTCTCCCTCTTCATTTCTCCTATCGTATCGCCCTCTCTCTCGCCACCAATCCAGTGTAATAGCTCGTCGGAGTTCTTCGTTTCCGCCGCCGTGCGTCATTGATTCCGGCCAGGTGAGACCAAGAGGGAGCTAGGGACCAGCTCCATTCGATTCCCCGTAACCTATCACACCCATTGATGCCCGTGGTTCATGCTTATATGCCTAGGTAACGCCGCGCCGTGCTCGCCAGAGTTGCGCCGCCTCGGATCTGCACCGCGCCACCTCAGGAGGCCACTCCAACTATTACCGAGGATGTCGTCGAGTTCGCCGTGTCGAACTGCCCCTCGTGGACCCCTTCGCGGTGCCCGGAACCCCCTGGATCATCGCCGCCGTCAACTTCCGCGCCGTCAGCCGCCGTCGCTCCATTTCCCGGTGACCTAAGTCCTCCCCGTCGGTGAGAACATTTTTCTTTAGATCTCGTCCGTTAGATGCAGAACCAAAGGCTAGGATAGAATTACTTAAACGAACCGGTATCGTCCAATCGTAGTGCGCCACGTGGCATGCCGAGTCAACGAGCGTTAAGTTCTTTATCTGCTGCTCGAGCAGCGCGTAGCCGGCCCAGGCCTACTCCCTGTCTGCCGCACCGCGCGGTAAATAACCAAATCTGAGCCCAATTGCTTTCTGTTATTTTTTCGAATAAATTAAAAATGGCAATTTTGCAGATTAGTACCTAGACTTTTGAAACCTCATAACTTTTTAACCACTTGGCCAAATTTGATAAACTTGGACTTTTTGAAATCCCCACAATGTGTAGAATCTATTAGTACTGTTAAAATTCAAATTTGACAAACTTAAATTGGTTCAAATTTAAATATGTTTGTTTGATGAATTTTGGCATAATTCAAATTCTACAAATCCAAAAATTGCAAATAAAATATATTTGGAAAGCTTAGGATGTGTAATTTCATACCCTCTGTCCCAAAATAATTTTTGATCAAATTAAAATTGAATTTAGAATTAAGTTGTCTATTTGAGTAATTTTTTTTACATAGAATTAATTCTATAAATAATTAGAATATAGTTCCTTTTGCAAAGTTGATCCTTTTGGTAACCTTGAACTAGAAACAACCTTACACAACCATTTTTGACACCCTTGGACCATGACCATGTGTTGTTGACCAAAAAACCCAACCTAGTGATTCATCCATCTTTACCATGTCTTAGAATTTGTTTTCAACTGTTATTCTTTGATGTTATGTCCATTTGGAGCCAAGCCAAGTCCTTAGAATGTGTCAATCACATATAGTACCAAGTAGTGAACCTTAGTTTTCTATCTACTTCTCCACTCCTCCATTCTTGCTTCAAGAATTCACCAAGTCAGCAAAATGGAGATCAAGACTCAAGCACAAGAAGGAAACTTCATTATCACCTTGGTGACAACATGAAGAGCTACAAGGAGGATCAATGAAGAAATTTTGAAGAAAAGACTCCACCACTAGAAGCAACTCAAGGAAGTACAAGTGTGAAGAAATCCAGAAGAAAACATCTCCCTCTCTCTTTCTATCCTTCTTCCTATTTTCTTTCTCCTGGCTTAGTGGTATTTTGTGCCCATCCCATACCCAAACCAAATTAGTGAAGTGATAGCCATGAAGAAATCTATCAAGAACAAGAGAAGAATCCATCCAAGGAGGAGACTACAATATAAGCATGAAGCTGGACTCCAAGAAGACAAGCATGTGAAGGCTTGGAGCAATCCACACAAGTTGAAGAATAACAAGTTGTTTTTATCCAGCCCTTGACCCAAATGGAAAAGACCAAGACTTTAACTTGTTATCTCCTTTGTTATGAAGTTAGTTGAACCTAGACCTAGCCTAAAACAAAATGGAAGGACTAACTTAGATCACTCAAATGTTTTGATGAAAACAACTAAGTGTTACACATGATTATGTGTTACTTTAGTTAAAGTAGTGAGATCACCTTGGTGAACTCTTGGAACTTCTTAGATAAATATGTTTCCAATAAAGTTGATCACTACAAACTCAACCTAGTCCATCCCAAGTAAACCCTTGGAATTTCCTTAACAAGTATTGAACTCAAACCTTGACCTTGTCCTAGCCAACTGATTAAACCCCTTTGGATATGTTAGTTGCTCTGTATGTTTTCTAAACTTGTATGTTTGTTTGCTAGGATGCATGTTTATTTTGTTATTATGTTTTCAATGAATAGATTGTACGGAGCGCAACGATCTTTTGTGAAGAGAGTGTGATATCTTCACCAACTTCAACAAGGCAAGTAACACACCATCAACTACCTATTATTTTTATATGCATTATAGAGTTTTGAGTAGTATGCATGATAGGAAATTTTACTAAGTTATATTATGCTATGCTAAATATCCCAAGTAGTGTGTAGCCATCCTTCTATATCCTTCTAGTATAGAAGACACTGAACTTAGTGGAATTGCTATGCTCTTCAAATGTTTATTTGGATGTTAAGGATAAAACTACTAAGTTTAATGAATCACCTGGGTGGAAGTGGTAAGACTGGTTTATGTTGAGTGTTTCCTCAGGGCCCTTGTCTAAGGGTTATTCCACTTGAGGTTGTCACTTGAGGATGGCCACCCAGGAACAAAGAGATTACCATGTCCCTCTAAGTTTAGTAGCTTCCCGTGCAGCCTTTGGTCATATGGGCTCTGTCTTGATCAACTAAGTTGAATGAACTCACCAGTGCTTGACTAGCAGATGTAGGGGGTGTAGGTTGGAACGGGTCAAGCCTGACGGTGGTGGAATTTCTTCTGAAAGATCTCTTCTCAATCTTCTCCTTTCCTTAATGCACTCAGGGTGTATAGGATGTTTGGGCTGATTTGAGTCTAAAGGTGAAAGTGCACAAACTCTGCAGAGTCAACAAACTAAGATCTTAGCCGTGTCCCCGGTCATGGACAATTTGAGCAGCTGGACAAGGAATGACGGAAGAATCTCATCATGCCAACTTCATAATAAAATTTTGATGGGTGGACAAGGGTAGGAGTTTACCTTGATTTCTCTCAGACGTACTCCTTAATTTAGTTAAGGTTCACTGGTTTCTATCAGTGATATCTGTTATAGATGAAATTGTTTTATGATAAAAGATAGGAGAAAACTGGCTTTATGCAAACTTAGCCAAAACTCCACTCAGCCAAATAAGCATGTAGTATTAGTCTTGCCATTTATATCTACCATAGTGTTACTTGCCAATACATTAAATTGTATTGACTCCCTTGTGGCTGCATATTCCATATTGCAGATGTTTCCAAAGACGAGTGAGGATTTCGCTTAGGATCTCGAGACTATCGCCAACATGTTTTGCCTGTGGCACATGAAGAAGATGGGCTCACTGTGTACTATGTCTTCCGTTGTATATCTTAGTTTTATGCTAGTCTTCTAAGACTATGCAAGTTGTAATCCTATTTTGTAAAGACTGGATCATGCGATGTAATAGAATTTGATACATTTGCATGATATTTCATCTTGTATTGTGGTGCTAGCAATTGATCCAGGGACTAGCACAATAACACAGATGTTCTTACATTATTTAAATGTGGGAACGCTACAAAATGGTATCAGAGCATTGTGTTGCCTGTAGGATTCGAGACCCTTAGGTTGGAAGCCATTTTTGATCATGTTGTTATCTCCTTAGAGTATTCTGGATCCTAGCGGCATAGTGAGATGAAGCGGCCCGGACAACTTTACGTGTCCACGGACACGAGACCGTTCCCTGATTGGCTTGCGGGTGCATGTCCTTCTCACATAGTTAATATCCAATTTACAACAAGTTGTTAATAACCCATTGATCACCCTAGAATTGAAAATTTGCTATGTTCAAACTTTCTAGAAACAAAACAATCATCTTAATTCTTCTCATATCATCTCATCTATTATTCACCTTCAAAATTTCCTAGATGACTTCCTCCTCAATACACTCAAGGCAAGATTGTTGATGACCATACCATGAAGTGCAAGAAGTGTTTTCACCACATGAAGAATTACACTCAAGACAATTGAAGAAACTTGGAGATATACCCAGACTTCACAACAATCAAGAACACCTCAAGGCATTGAGAGAAGAATCTGAAGAAAACTCAAGAAGATATAGATGAGACCACCAATCTAGCTTGTTAGAACAACGTTAACGTGTTAGTGTATTGATCATACCAATGAGTGTGGTATGAAAATATTAGTGTTTTCTAAAAACCATGTTGTTTGGTGTGATGAATGTGTTGCTATATGTTTGTTATGTGTTGTTTGCAAGATGAGTTTCCTTCTTCTGATGTGTTGGGGTAGGAATTTCTTTAGTCTCTTTCTAATCTCTACTCTTTCATGCTTAGCCAAACCAAAACCCATACCCATTTACCAACCATATTGGGCTACCATATGAAGTGGAACAAGAAACCTTTCACCCAAGAATGTCATGACCAGTTCTCTATTGAGACACATGCCATCCCATTTGAGGAATTCTAGTATCAAAATGTTTTTTTTTCTTTCTGTGTGAAGGAACAATCACATCCATGGTCAATGCCAACTACATCATAAGGAGAAGCAAGCAAATCAACAAGTGAAGAAAGACAAGTGAACCCCAAGTTGCATGAGCTATGAAGATTTTAGAGCCAACTACACAAAGAGAAGAAGCAATGAAGAAACACAACTATCCGGTTTGTGTTACATAAGAGTTTTACGCAACCCACTAGTTGAGAAATGATAGTTTAGCTCAGCTTTGTCTTACAGACTGGAAACTTTCTGTTAGACAAGTGAGGTGACCTAGTGTTATTGACAAGATTCATCAATCCAAGTACAAGGTAATGATTGAGTGCAACATGGATTGGCCCCCATGGTGACTACTCACATTATTTACTTTTGCTATGAGGAATGTTAAATCTGAGTGACATACCTATTAGAGAGACGACGATGTTAAGCCTGAACCATAGAATGGTAGAATACAATAATGACCCTATGATAGTGATGCTGAAAATGTACTATTTTCGGTGAGGATCAAACCAACCTTGGAGCTATGAGTCAATGGAATATTTTTCCTACCATGAGAGTTCCTTAGAAATAGCATGGAGTTTGCCTTCAAGAAGGACAACAAGAAGATGGAAGATTTCCAAGGACATCAAAAGACCAAGTTGAGAGTGACCCAAGGACTTTTGTTTGACCCAAAGAGTGACCCCTCGGTGTCAAAGGTAGTTCAACATACCAATGTTGGTCTGCAGCTCTACCATGAAGGAAATTTCTACTCAAGCCAATCTCAAATCAATCTACACTCCAATCTAATGAAAATAGACTACCCACAAAAGTTTATTTTAAGGGTGGTAGCCCACCCAGTTGTTTTGGAACACAGTTACCCAAAACCATCTTTCTTTCTAGCCTTCCCAAATCTCGGGACGAGATTTCTTTTAAGGGTGGTAGTCTGTAACATCCCTAATTTTTGGAAAGTGCAAAAATCACAAAAATTTAAAACTTTTTGTTTTCATACAAACAAAGTCACCAAAAACCAAATGAGATGCAAGAAACAAAAGAAAACAATATGTAATTGGAATAAAGAATCCAAATTACCTTAATTACATAAACCCTAAAGCCTATTTCCAAAATAAAACATGTCCCCTCATGAGAATAAAATATTTTCTTAGCAAACATCTTTACCAAACATGTTTTCAACTCAACTAATATATGAAAATGTTTATGATAATTAAAAAACCAGAGAGTTGCTATCTCTAATGTTTTCTCCTTGTCTTCAAGAATTTATGTCACTATTATTATTAACCTCAAATGGATAAAAGTTGGTTATTTGTTTTCCAAGTATTTTTTTAATCAACAAAACAATAAGGTGTTATATAAATTATTCAGTTATGAAAACAAGTAAAGTACTTTAGAAAACACAATGTTTTCAATTGGGAAAACAACATCTTCATTTGAGAAAACCTCATAATTTTTATTAAACCCCAATTCAAATAATGAAAATTTTCTATTAAGTGACTATTCATGTTTTCATCATATTTTAAAATTATAAAAAGATGAAAACATTTTGAAATGGTTTTAGAAATTAGTATTTGATCTTTATAAAGCCACTGAAATTTTATCAACTTCATTTCTATCTTATTTGACATTTTTTTTTTCATTTAATTGGAATAATAAGGCATTTATGAATTCTTTTAAATTTGTTATTTGAAAAATTCAAAAACATGACAACCCCACAAAAGTGGTACTGTTGGAAACTATTTGGAATAATATGAACTTAGATTTTATTTCATGTTAATTGGAGTTATTAAACAGAAGATATAAAATAAAGAAGAAAACAGGGGGGAAAAATTGCTGACGTCATGGGTGACGTCACGTGTCTTCTTTCTCTGGAAAACTGAATAACGACAGTTTCTCCCGAATTGAATCCCTTGATTGCGGGCCAATTAAGCCATATCAATTCTGTCCGAGCCATTCCTTTTAATCCCCTCTTCTCCCTCTTCATTTCCCCTATCGTATCGCCCTCTCTCTCGCCACCAATCCAGTGTAATAGCTCGTCGGAGTTCTTCGTTTCCGCCGTCGTGCGTCATTGATTCCGGCCAGGTGAGACCAAGAGGGAGCTAGGGACAAGCTCCATTCGATTCCCCGTAACCTATCACACCCATTGATGCCCGTGGTTCATGCTTATGTGCCCAGGTAACGCCGCGCCGTGCTCGCCGGAGTTGCGCCGCCTCGGATCTGCACCGCGCCACCTCAGGAGGCCACTCCAACTATTACCGAGGATGTCATCGAGTTTGCCGTGTCGAACTGCCCCTCGTGGACCCCTTCGCGGTGCCCGGAACCCCCTGGATCATCGCCGCCGTCAACTTCCGCGCCGCCAGCCGCCGTCGCTCCATTTCCCGGTGACCTAAGTCCTCCCCGTCGGTGAGAACATTTTTCTTTAGATCTCGTCCGTTAGATGCAGAACCAAAGGCTAGGATAGAATTACTTAAACGAACCGGTATCGTCCAATCGTAGTGCGCCACGTGGCATGCCGAGTCAACGAGCGTTAAGTTCTTTATCTGCTGCTCGAGCAGCGCTTAGCCGGCCCAGGCCTACTCCCTGTCTGCCGCACCGCGCGGTAAATAACCAAATCTGAGCCCAATTGCTTTCTGTTATTTTTTTCGAATAAATTAAAAATGGCAATTTTGCAGATTAGTACCTAGACTTTTGAAACCTCATAACTTTTTAACCACTTGGCCAAATTTGATAAACTTGGACTTTTTGAAATCCCCACAATGTGTAGAATCTATTAGTACTGTTAAAATTCAAATTTGACAAACTTAAATTGGTTCAAATTTAAATATGTTTGTTTGATGAATTTTGGCATAATTCAAATTCTACAAATCCAAAAATTGCAAATAAAATATATTTGGAAACCTTAGGATGTGTAATTTCATACCCTCTGTCCCAAAATAATTTTTGATCAAATTAAAATTGAATTTAGAATTAAGTTGTCTATTTGAGTATTTTTTTTACATAGAATTAATTCTATAAATAATTAGAATATAGTTCCTTTGGCAAAGTTGATCCTTTTGGTAACCTTGAACTAGAAACAACCTTACACAACCATTTTTGACACCCTTGGACCATGACCATGTGTTGTTGACCAAAAAACCCAACCTAGTGATTCATCCATCTTTACCATGTCTTAGAATTTGTTTTCAACTGTTATTCTTTGATGTTATGTCCATTTGGAGCCAAGCCAAGTCCTTAGAATGTGTCAATCACATATAGTACCAAGTAGTGAACCTTAGTTTTCTATCTACTTCTCCACTCCTCCATTCTTGCTTCAAGAATTCACCAAGTCAGCAAAATGGAGATCAAGACTCAAGCACAAGAAGGAAACTTCATTATCACCTTGGTGACAACATGAAGAGCTACAAGGAGGATCAATGAATAAATTTTGAAGAAAAGACTCCACCACTAGAAGCAACTCAAGGAAGTACAAGTGTGAAGAAATCCAGAAGAAAACATCTCCCTCTCTCTTTCTATCTTTCTTCCTATTTTCTTTCTCCTGGCTTAGTGGTATTTTGTGCCCATCCCATACCCAAACCAAATTAGTGAAGTGATAGCCATGAAGAAATCTATCAAGAACAAGAGAAGAATCCATCCAAGGAGGAAACTACAATATAAGCATGAAGATGGACTCCAAGAAGACAAGCATGTGAAGGCTTGGAGCAATCCACACAAGTTGAAGAATAACAAGTTGTTTTTATCCAGCCCTTGACCCAAATGGAAAAGACCAAGACTTTAACTTGTTATCTCCTTTGTTATGAAGTTAGTTGAACCTAGACCTAGCCTAAACCAAAATGGAAGGACTAACTTAGATCACTCAAATGTTTTGATGAAAACAACTAAGTGTTACACATGATTATGTGTTACTTTAGTTAAAGTAGTGAGATCACCTTGGTGAACTCTTGGAACTTCTTAGATAAATATGTTTCCAATAAAGTTGATCACTACAAACTCAACCTAGTCCATCCCAAGTAAACCCTTGGAATTTCCTTAACAAGTATTGAACTCAAACCTTGACCTTGTCCTAGCCAACTGATTAAACCCCTTTGGATATGTTAGTTGCTCTGTATGTTTTCTAAACTTGTATGTTTGTTTGCTAGGATGCATGTTTATTTTGTTATTATGTTTTCAATGAATAGATTGTACGGAGCGCAACGATCTTTTGTGAAGAGAGTGTGATATCTTCACCAACTTCAACAAGGCAAGTAACACACCATCAACTACCTATTATTTTTATATGCATTATAGAGTTTTGAGTTGTATGCATGATAGGAAATTTTACTAAGTTATATTATGCTATGATAAATATCCCAAGTAGTGTGTAGCCATCCTTCTATATCCTTCTAGTATAGAAGACACTGAACTTAGTGGAATTGCTATGCTCTTCAAATGTTTATTTGGATGTTAAGGATAAAACTACTAAGTTTAATGAATCACCTGGGTGGAAGTGGTAAGACTGGTTTATGTTGAGTGTTTCCTCAGGGCCCTTGTCTAAGGGTTATTCCACTTGAGGTTGTCACTTGAGGATGGCCACCCAGGAACAAAGAGATTACCATGTCCCTCTAAGTTTAGTAGCTTCCCGTGCAGCCTTTGGTCATATGGGCTCTGTCTTGATCAACTAAGTTGAATAAACTCACCAGTGCTTGACTAGCAGATGTAGGGGGTATAGGTTGGAACGGGTCAAGCCTGAGGGTGGTGGAATTTCTTCTGAAAGATCTCGTCTCAATCTTCTCCTTTCCTTAATGCACTCAGGGTGTATAGGATGTTTGGGCTGATTTGAGTCTAAAGGTGAAAGTGCACAAACTCTGCAGAGTCAACAAACTAAGATCTTAGCCGTGTCCCCGGTCATGGAAAATTTGAGCAGCTGGACAAGGAATGACGGAAGAATCTCATCATGCCAACTTCATAATAAAATTTTGATGAGTGGACAAGGGTAGGAGTTTACCTTGATTTCTATCAGACGTACTCCTTAATTTAGTTAAGGTTCACTGGTTTCTATCAGTGATACCTGTTATAGATGAAATTTTTTTATGATAAAAGATAGGAGAAAAATGGCTTTATGCAAACTTAGCCAAAACTCCACTCAGCCAAATAAGCATGTAGTATTAGTCTTGCCATTTATATCCACCATAGTGTTACTTGCCAATACATTAAATTGTATTGACTCCCTTGTGGCTGCATATTCTATATTGCAGATATTTCCGAAGACGAATGAGGATTTCGCTTAGGATCTCGAGACTATCGCCAACATGTTTTGCCTGTGGCACATGAAGAAGATGGGCTCAATGTATACTATGTCTTCCGTTTTATATCTTAGTTTTCTGCTAGTCTTCTAAGACTATGCAAGTTGTAATCTTATTTTGTAAAGACTGGATCATGCGATGCAATAGAATTTGATACATTTGCATGATATTTCATCTTGTACTGTGGTGCTAGCAATTGATCCAGGGACTAGCACAATAACACAGATGTTCTTACATTATTTAAATGTGGGAACGCTACAAAATGGTATCAGAGCATTGTGTTGCCTGTAGGATTCGAGACCCTTAGGTTGGAAGCCATTTTTGATCATGTTGTTATCTCCTTAGAGTATTTTGGATCCTAGCGGCATAGTGAGATGAAGCGGCCCGGACAACTTTACGTGTCCACGGACACGAGACCGTTCCCTGATTGGCTTGCGGGTGCATGTCCTTCTCACTATAGTGAATATCCAATTTACAACAAGTTGTTAATAACCCATTGATCACCCTAGAATTGAAAATTTGCTATGTTCAAACTTTCTAGAAACAAAACAATCATCTTAATTCTTCTCATATCATCTCATCTATTATTCACCTTCAAAATTTCCTAGATGACCTCCTCCTCAATACACTCAAGGCAAGATTGTTGATGACCATACCATGAAGTGCAAGAAGTGTTTTCACCACATGAAGACTTACACTCAAGACAATTGAAGAAACTTGGAGATATACCCAGACTTCACAACAATCAAGAACACCTCAAGGCATTGAGAGAAGAATCTGAAGAAAACTCAAGAGATATAGATGATACCACCAATCTAGCTTGTTAGAACAACGTTAACGTGTTAGTGTATTGATCATACCAATGAGTGTGGTATGAAAATATTAGTGTATTGATTAAGAACAACGTTAACGTGTTAGTGTATTGATCATACCAATGAGTGTGGTATTGATCATATCAATCTAGCTTGTCACTTTCACAGCACTAGCCACCCCCCGTTACTCCAACTAATGCACCCATCACCCCAGACACGCACTCAAGAACTAGATTGATCAAAACTAGCAAATAAGAACGGGTACATAAGATACATCTACTCAAATAACTCAAGAGAAACAATTGCAATCTCAGATTCAATAACTCATAGAAAAGATCCACCACATAGGAATTACAACGGTGCCCGTAATCATGTGAGGCAGCTCATACGGATCTAATTAGTGAAGCACATAGAGAGAGAGATACAAGTGCTACTTCCACAAACCCATAGCCCTCGGGTGGACTACTCCCTCTTCATGGAGATGTCGATGGAGATGACGTTGGAGGGGTAGGAGATCACACCGGCGGCGCCCCGCCGGAGTTTTCCCCCTCCAATCTGGAACTCCAGGTCTCTGTTTCGATGTTTCGGTGTTTCGGAGGCGCCCCCTCCGTAAGGGTACGGGGGACCCTTTTTATAGTCGGTTTTAGGTCAAGACGGAGTCGGTAAGTCGAAGATGGAAGGAATTGGGGCCACAGGGGCCAAAAGGGGGCCTCTCACGCGGCCAAGGAATCTAGCCACGTGGAGGGTCCTCTTTTGGGCCTCCTTGCCCAATTCTCGTGGATCCTTCGCCCGCAAGTCTTCACCTTCCAAGAAAATGACCCCCGCAGATTTTCAGGTGATTTCGCGGAAGTTTGCCCCCTGAAACGTCAAAAATATAGAAAAAACGGGGTTTCTGACAGGCAGGGTTAATTCCATAAAAGTTGGGGGACTTTGTAATTTAGCCCCAAAATTCTATAAAACACTGAATTATACCCTTATATGATGCAATATGTAATAGAAAACCATGTGAAAATATGCAAAATTCATCTATGCATTTTACATGCATCAGTCATCACCTCCCAACCCTTATATGAGGGGATGTGTCTTAGGGTTTCCATAATTCGCACATACAGATAGAGTTTGTTTCAAAGTAGATGATGCGCATGTAACACACGTTCGTTGGGAGACCCCAAGAGGAAGGTATGAAGAGCACAGTAGAAAATTTCCCTCAGAAAGAAACCAAGGTTGAATCGACCAGTAGGAGAAAGAATCAACTTCCGAAGGTTGATGCAGCTGAGATGGCAGGACGCACTACCGGTTCAGCAGCAACGTGGAACCTACACAACACAATCATTTCACTTTGCCCCAACGAAGCAGTGAGGTTGTCAATCTCACCGGATTTGCTGAACACAAAGAGGTTAAACATATGGTGTGGAAAATAATATGAGAACAATATGAAAACAACAGTAGGAGTGTGAAAACAGTGGAAGCAACAGTGTATTATCAGTATGAGAAAATGGACCGGGCTCCACAGTTCACTAGAGGTGTCTCCCCATAAAAGATAGCTAACATGCGCGGTGAACAAGTTACAGCTGGGCAATTGATAGATAAATAAACATGTATTACATGATGATTACTATGAGATTCATGAGGGCATTACAACAAAATACATAGACCGCCATCCAACTGCATCTATGACTAATAATCCACCCTTTGAATATCATCCGAAAAAACGTTGGGTATTAAGTTGCAAGCAACAGATTATCGCAGTAAGCAAAGTGTGTAATGTAAACAATGTAAACAAAGTAAACATCGTTGTTTTCTCCCTAATGGCAACAAGACATCCTCCATCCGTCACGTTTCTGTCACTCAAGCACAGATGCAAAGGATGCATGAACCCAGTATCGAGCATAAATACTACCTCTTAGAGTCACTAGCATCTACTTGGCCAGAGCATCTACTAACAACGAAGAGCAAGCAAGATCATAAATAACATACACATGAAGATAACATGATAGATTGATAATCAAAAGACATAGCATTCAATAATCATCGGATCCCAGCAAACACAACATGTAGCATTACAATAAGATGATCTCGATCATGTGAGGCAGCTCACGAGATCTAGACATGAGGCATAAAAAGGAGAGGACAACCATCTAGCTATTTCTATGGACCCGTAGTCCAAGGATGAACTACTCACGCATCACTCTGGAGGCAGGCATGGTGGTGTAGACCCCTCCGGTGATGATTTTCCCTCCCGGCAGGGTGCCGGGGAGAACTCTAGATCCCTCCCAATCTCGGGTTGACGATGACGGCGGCCTCGGGTGTTTTTCGTGGAAAAGTGATATCTTTCTAGGGTTAACTATCCGAGGGGGTAATATAGGAGAAAGCCGATGGCGGTGGGCACCCGAGGGGCACACACCACCCCCCCGGTGGCCGGGGGCGCCCCGTCCTATGGTGTGGCTCCCCTTTGGGCCTCTTCAGGACTCCGTGGAACCTTCGGGAATTCTAAGACTTCCGGGCTTAGAATTTTCCAATTCCAAGAATATTTCTAGAACCACTTTTCTGAAACTAAAAACATCAGAAAACAGGAACTGGCTCTATGGCATGTTGTCAATACGTTAGTCCCGGGAAACGATTAAAATGACATAAAGTGTATGGAAAACATGTAGCATATGGCATGAAAATAACATGGAACATCAGAAATTAAGGATACGTTTATGATGTATCAACATCCCCAAGCTTAGTTCCTACTCGTCCTCAAGTAGGTAAACGATAAAAACACACACAATTTATGAGGTGACATGCTACCAACATAAACTTGATCGTCTAAATTGTAAAAGCATAAGCATAGCTGAGATCATAGAAGTTTAACAAAAGCATGATAAATATAATTCTAACAATAAAACATAGTGATCACCTTGCATCATGAAAAGTAACACAAACAAAAGATCATGAGTAATAATGCACTCGAAAGTTATACATTCGTTTCAAGCATAATGATAACATAGCAATGTGATATTTAGCTTGTCCTTAAGAGTGGGGAAAAACATAAATGTCAGGACACCTTCAAAGTTTAAGAAGAAGACTACAACAAATAATTTGAGAAAAAATAATAACACATCATGAATAAATTAATAATGTTTCTGGGACAAATGCACATGAAACTCAGAATGGCAACCATGCTCTCTCAACTGTGTATAAAGTTAGAAGATGGAGACTTGACATAAAAGTAAAAGAAAGGCCATTTGCAGAGGGAAGCAGGGATCACTCATGTGCTAGAGCTTTTATTTTGTTAAACAGAGGTATTGAAAACATTTTTTTGTAGAGAGGTGTATGCTTATGTCAACGAATAGTAAACATAAAATACAGTATGTCACAAGCCAGCTAGACTTCACAAGAGCGGATCCTATAGAAGGACGCATCTGGGTAGAAGGTCATCCCTCTTTCTCTTTTGTTTACACAATTATGCTTTGACTGATAAATCAGGGGCAAAAATAGTGAAGAGAATTTGTTGTATTAATTTGGGGCTGGGCACCCCGCTGCCAGCTCTTCTATCAATTGGATAAGCGGATGAAGCCACTAGTCGAGGGTGTGAAAGTCCAATCAACAAGTGAGATAAATATTCTCTATTTACGTTCTCATGAGCTAAAACAGGAGCACAAAACAGGAGTAATTTTGAAGGTTTTAAAGGTAACACATGTGCAATTTACTTTGGAGTGGCAGTTAAATACCACATGTAGGTAGGTATGGTGGACACATTTGGAAAACTTTGGTTTTTGGGAGTTGGATGCACGAGTAGAGCTCATACTCAGTACATGTGGAGGCTAGCAAAAGACTAGGAGCGACAAATCAAGAGAGCAATAATGGCCATAATCATGCATAGCGACAAAAACATCATTAATCAAAGCATAAGTGGTACTACAAGTTCAAAAACTAAATGATCATGGAGTCTATAAGTGACTGGTTTGTAGTCATAAATATGGTGTGAGCATGCGCCAAGTCAACCAAATAAAACATTCAAAGGAGAACACCACAAATTTATGCTTCAATATGACAAGAACAACTCATGATTCTTTCAAAGGCACATTAAACACTCTTAGATATTTGAGACAAATCATGCTACAAAATAATTACTAGGCTTTAGAATTAAAATAACATCTAGCATGACATGAAAAAGTCTAGCCATAGTCTATATAAGCTTCTAATTGCACCGTTATAAGCACGAAAACTATACTACTGCTTTCCAACACCAAGCATTTCATAATAAACAAAAACTCTCCAAGATATGAAGAAATGTAACTAGAGAGTACTAACACAAATATACTAAAACTAACAACTCTGAATAAGATATGCAAGAAAAACATGAGCTAAATAGGAATTTTGCAGCAGCTAGAAGAAAACTAAGAATATAAGCATAACGAGTATTCAAATGAAAAAAAGGAGTGTGTCTCTCTCCCACACAAATAATGCTAGGTTCCAACTATATTATTTCATCAATGAAAACAAAAGAAAACAAAAGAAAAACAAAGAGACGCTCCAAGTAAACTTCATATGATGTGACCGAATAAAAATATAGTTTCACTAGAAGTCACCTGATAAATTGTTGATGAAGAAGGGGATGCCTTGGGAATCCCCAATCTTAGATGCTTGAGTCTTCTTAGAATTTTATGGGATGAACCACGGGAGCATCCCCAAGCTTTGACCTTGCACTCTTCTTGATCACATTATATCACCCTCTTCTCTCGACCCTTGAAAACTTAATTCACAACACACTCAAAGTAATTCGCATTAGAGGGTTAGTGCAACAATTAAAAATCCATGGGTTCTGCATGGGCATAAGTTCTATTGATACTTTTAAACATTATCTACAGCCACCAATGTTTCGTGAAGCAAAGAAATCCACTTGATAGCGTAAAAGAGCAAATGCAAGAAAAACGACAGAATCTGTCAAAACCAAAACAGTATGTAAATACGAATTTTTTATAGGCACTTACATTGCTCAGATAGAAAAACATAAAGAACAAAAAGGTTTTGGAATTAGCTGAGGAATAAGAAAAAAAATTCAGGTCATTTTGATCTTTTTGGAATTTATACGATTTTTTACGGTGGACAGCAGAAATCTGTTTCCTGCGCAGAAATCCAAAACCAACTCCAACTTTTGCTAGAAACTTTACTTGGCACAACTAAAACATTAAAATAAATATAGAAAGGAGTTACTACATAAGTATACAACCCCTTGACTCAAATAAAATAGAGAAAAACAAGCAAAAATAAAACCATGGGTTATCTCCCGAGAAGTGTTTTTCTTTAATGCCTTTTAGCTAGGCCCAGAAAAATGGAATCAAGTGTTTTCAAATGAAGAAGCATCCAAATCAATAATTTCCTACAAAACACCACTTGTAGCAATGGGTACCTTAGACACCCCTGAAGATGATTCAACATGCAAATCAATTTTTAGTTTCACTAAAAGTTTTATTAATTTTAGGCATCTTGGGGACATACATTTTTTTATCTTTTCCCATAGAAGGTTTCTCCCTCTTAAACTTAAGAGAAGAAAAAGTTGAGCTTTAAGTTTTCATAGCCTCCTCTAATTTACCAATCCTCATATGTTGACTATCATGGATATTGCTAGCTTCTAAAACAGTAATTCTCTTGTTGATACTTACTATTGATTCATTAACTTTGCTAGCATTGTCAAGGAAATTTGGCAAATTTCTCTCCATAGAGTTTAGCTTTTTAATAACATCATCCGAAGTGATCTCAGTTTTAACAACCTTTGTAGGTTGTGTTCCAACTAAACTTTCAATCAAACTACAGGCTTGCAAAGCAGGTGTTCCCAAAAAATTACTGCATGTAAGAGTGTCTAGAACATACCTATACCAGCTAGTAATGCCAACATAAAAGTTCCTAAGGAGGATTAAAGTGGAATATTTCTTAGTGCATCTATGATGAGCATCACTTATTCTATACCAAGCATCTTTCAAACTTTCTCTCCCTTGTTGTTTACAAGAACGAACCTCAACTTCAGGAATACTCATTTTAGCAAGATTAAAAACAGGATAAAAACAACAACTAGAATAAGAACTATTTTTTTGTGTTTTTGATAAAGAGAAGCAAACAAGACAAAATAAAATAAACCAAGCAAAAAAAAAGTAAATAGACTGGAAGTGAGAGACTCCCCTTGCAGAAATTCTTATCCTCCCCGGCAACGGCGTCAGAAATTTAGGTTGATGTGCGTGTAACACACATTCGTTGGGAGACCCCAAGAAGAAGGTATGAAGAACACAGTAGCAAGTTTCCCTCAGAAAGAAACCAAGGTTGAATCGACCAGTGGAGAAAGAAGCAACTTCCAAAGGTTGATGCAGCTGAGATGGCAGGGCGCACTACCGGTTTAGCAGCAACGTGGAACCTACACAACACAATCAATTCACTTTGCCCCAACGAAGCAGTGAGGTTGTCAATCTCACCGGTTTTGCTGAACACAAAGAGGTTAAACAGTATGGTGTGGAAAATAGTATGAGAACAGTATGAAAACAGCAGTAGCAGTGTGAAAACCGTGGAAGCAGTGGGTGAATTATCAGTATGAGAAAATAGACCGGGGTCCACAGTTCACTAGAGGTGTCTCTCCATAAAAAATAGCTAACATGTGTGGTGAACAAACTATAGCTGGGAGATTGATAGATAAAGAAACATGCATGACATGATGATTACTATGAGATTCATGCGGGCATTACAACAAGATACATAGACTGTCATCCAAGTGCATCTATGAATAATAATCCACCCTTCGAATATCATCCGAACAAATGTTGGGTATGTAAACAATGTAAACGAAGTAAACATCTTTGTTTTCTCCCTAATGGCAACAACACATCCTCCATCTGTCACGTTTCTGTCACTCAAGCACAGATGCAAAGAAGGCATGAACCCACTATCGGTCATAAATACTCCCTCTTGGAGTCATTAGCATCTACTTGGCCAGAGCATCTACTAACAACGGAGAGCATGCAAGATCATAAATAACATACACGTGAAAATAAACATGATAGATTGATAATCAAAAGACATTTTATTCAATAATCATCGGATCCCAGTAAATACAACATGTAGCATTACAATAATATGATCTTGATCATGTGAGGTAGCTCACGAGATCTAAACATGAGGCATAAAGAGGAGAGGAGAACCATCTAGCTACTGCTATGGACCCGTAGTCCAAGGATGAACTACTCACGCATCACTCCGGAGGCGGGCATGGTGGTGTAGACCCCTCCGGTGATGATTTTCCCTCCCGGCAGGGTGCCGGGGAGAACTCCAGAACCCTCCCGATCTCGGGTTGACGATGACGGCGGCCTCGGGTGTTTTTCATGGAAAAGTGATATCTTTCTAGGGTTAACTATCCGAGGGGGTAATATAGGCGAAAGGGCGATGGTGGTGGGCGCCCGAGGGGCCCACACCACCCCCAGGCGCGGCTAGGGGGTGCGCCGCCCTATGGTGTGGCCCCCCTCCGGGCCTCTTCGGGACTCTGTGGAACCTTCGGGAATTCTAAGACTTCCGGGCTTAGAATTTTCCGATTCGAAGAATATTTCCAGAACAAGTTTTCTGAAACTAAAAACAGCAGAAAACAGGAACTGACTCTATGGCATCTTGTCAATAGGTTAGTCCCAGGAAATCGATAAAAATGACATAAAGTGTAAGGAAAACATGTAGCATATGGCATGAAAACAACATAGAACATCAGAAATTAAGGATACGTTTATGATGTATCACTAAACTTCAGTCGTAGGCTTGCCTTGCACGGCAATGTAGTAAGTCGGTTCCCCAGGCCCGATGGGCTCGATTCTTGAACTACAAATAGGCCTTCGAGTGGGCTCCGACTTAGTATGACACCCAATAGCCCAATAGTGGGGACGTAGTAGGTGTGTCCATGTTAGTTTTATAGATTCTAAATCATCTATGGTTTGCACGATTTCATGTTCAGTATTAGTTTCTACTAAAATTTAAGGTGGCCTCCCATGTGTAGGGCAAAGCTACAAGCGTGTGAGTGATTTTAGTATATAATTCTCAATTTTGGAAAAACTGAATATGTTTATATTATACACTGAGGCATCAAACTTGATCCTATGGTTGAGCTTGAAATTATGATTGGTTTTTCGAAGGTTTGAGTGTGTTATTTGTGGTATTGTGTGTACGAGTGATGCTACATATTTTTTATACCATGGACTCAAAGGGTGTACAAACTGTTGTTTTCTACTTAGTCCAAGCCTTATAACTTACATATTTCCGTGGAGTCTATTTATGCATTTGTAAGGGGTTTCGTGGCAATGATGAAATGAATAGTGTAATTATATAATCAAGATACTTGATGTAGATGTTGTGAAATGTATATTATATCTCAAACTTCTAAAATGAAGCACATGCTATGTGTGTGTATAAGAAAGGACTAGAATCCAAGTATATTTCCATTCTCAGTTGTACTCAACTATACACTTACACCTTGTTTTTATTATATTTTTTCTCTTTGTGGTATTCTAGAATCATTTCTATGTTGGTTTGTGGTCGAATGTTAATATATGATACCAATATCATTTATTAAGCAATGCACAACTGAAGTATAGTGAGTATTAGAGACTTTGTACAATTCACCAAAAGAAATAAGCCCATAATTCATAAGCCGAAAAGAAGGGAAACAACCATTTTGATGACCTTCTCTCCACTGAATCATAAGCCAACTTCTCCATAATATTAAGCCTAAAATAAGTGACCCTCATTGATCTTATACATACCATCTATTTGACTCATTTAACTGCATTTTCACCAAAAAGATTGTGTCAGATTGACTATGTGCATCAATCAATACAGATGGACGGATTATACTATTCCTAAAGAAGAAAAAAGACATAACACATGATAGCATGAACCATGAAAGAACACATATTGGGTTTTGAGTCGTGATAATGTACGCAATCTGAAATCTATGAGCTATTTCAAACTCACTAAGGAGTTGTGCTCCAAATTAAAGACAATTGCATCTAAATATTGGTGGAGTGGTTCTCTTGATAAAATAGGTATGAGTTGGTAGTCACAGGATAAGATGGTGTTCGAAAATGTGCTGGTGGAATAGGTTCCTGGGACTTTGAACTATTTAATGATGTCATGTTGGGTAAACAATCTTGGTGTATATTGGAAAATCCAAATAACCTTTGTGATCAATTTCTTCAAGGAAGATAGTATCCAAATGGTGATATCCTTTCAGCTGGTTATCCAAAAAGTTCTTGTAAAGTCTAGAAGGTCATTATAGTTAGAAGGAATATTCTTTAAAAAGTTTAATCATATGAGTTGCAATGGTAAATCTACATCCATTTGGGATGATAGACGGATTCCGAGTACACCTTCTTCAAAACCTATTGTAAGGAGAAATAATGATGTTGAAACACCAATGGTGGTTGCAGACCTCATTGATACATCAGATAATTGGGATGAAATTTAAATTAAATAATTATCTATTTTCTCGTGATGCTGATGTAATATTATGTATACCGAGACCGAGAGGTAGCCACAATTACATAAGGTATTTGGGTGAAGAGAAGATGGGGTTGGTTCTGCTAGGTTCGCTTAGATATTGCTTGTTATAAACCTAGATCTAGCATCATAGAAAGCTGGGTGTTGGTTGTTGAAATGGATAAAGAGAAAACGAGATTGACAATGAATGAATCAACCCAATTTTATTAATGGTTACAGATTCCTCATATAAATTAGGGAGAGGTGCGTCGATTCCTAGAGGCGATGCAGATATTCCTAGAGGCCGGTCTAAGTGTTTTCCACACTCAATGATAGTCCTTGGATACCTGCTACAATTTCAAACACTCAAATACTTCCATTAAAAAGAGTATTTGAAATTGTAGCAGAAAAAAAAGTGTCGACAATCATACACTTACGGCTGAATGATTCTCCAGAATCGATATAGTTGGTTGATATCTGCTGCACCCTTGGTGACTCTTCGTGTAATATCCTAGCATTTAGGAACTAACGATGGGTAGAAATAGGATTATGTGCATCTTCATGCATGCATTTGAAAAGGTTGAACCAATTTTTTGCAAACTAAAACCCTGGAGTTTATTCATCTTCATGAATTAGGGTTTAGTTCAAATAGGTGAAGGTGAATGAATTTTGGACATGGCCTCTAGGTATCTACTTGTTGTGGGAATATTGGATTCAAAATATAATACTCAAATAATATTGAACAAGTATAAGAATTCAAATCAAACAATAAAGTTGTAGATATAACAAATAAATAAATAAATTATAATTACTTAATAATTCAAGTATCTACACAATATAATAC
The DNA here is from genome assembly GCA_028641055.1 of Alopecurus myosuroides. Classification (NCBI taxonomy): domain Eukaryota; kingdom Viridiplantae; phylum Streptophyta; class Magnoliopsida; order Poales; family Poaceae; genus Alopecurus; species Alopecurus myosuroides. The sequence goes on along the minus strand of CM054062.1, from coordinate 279,015,803 downwards.
AATTCATGGAATTCATAAAACCAAATTGAATAAATTTATTTATTTAACATAATAATAAATTGTATTTACAATCAATGGAATTACAAAGGAATAATTACAATTATGTTCGTAAACTAAATACTTGTATTCTTTTATCTTCAAGTATTTCCATATTCAAACTTGATTCCTGCAAAAGGTTAGTGTTAGTTGGACTCTCAGATTAGTAGAGTGATGCTCTGCTAGTCTCATCATCGAGTTTATTAAAAGATGAAGTGTAGTATATATTTCAGTTTAGTATTAGGTCTTAGTACAATATCGTAGGCATGCATCACTAAATCCACTTGGGAAGTGAAAAGAAAGCAACCACTGGGGATAATACCAAACCAACCGAAGCCAAGCTCTCTGGGCAAAAGATCTGGAGCAGCTCACAAACACACAAGTGACACACCCATGCATTTCCATGAGTTGTCAACACCACAACCAGATTAGATAAAGGAACCGTAGAAGCAAGGGTTCAAAGCACAAATTCACTTCCAACATCATCAGCTCGAGCTCTCAGCACATAACGACACGGCAAAACACATTAGATACCATAAACCACTTCCAATCCATCCAACCACAACATCAAATCTCTGTTGAGAGAACATATCAACATGGGATAGACCTGGACATGAACAAGTGGATGCCTGGAGCAAAATGGGCAGGGAGTAGGCCAACAGGCAGAGCAAGAGGACCTCCACAAGTGCAGATTTATCTAGAAGCCACAAGATCCACAAGCACACCACACAACCACATTATCAACACATCTCAAGGTTGATTCCTCAACATTTTCTAGCAAAGAAATTGCTAAATATGCAAAACGATTGAGCTGGGGTAATTTCCCTCAGCTAAGCATAAAAGTGTTATGCTAAAATCATCACAAGGAAGTTAAAGCAAGTATTTATCTAACCTTTGCATCACAATCTAGGGCTATTAAATCAAGTATTAACCTGTTCCTCTCAGTTTAAAAAACCAAAATGGCAAAGTAGCACATCTTTAAATCACACAGGCATCACTAATCATGCTAAGCATAAAGAACACATGGGCACATCCAAATAGGAGAACCACAGAGATAATTCATGCTCAGACAGACTAGCACATGGGAACAAGTCATGAGAAATTGATTAACAGAGATTACTAAGATCACAAGCACATTCAACATAGGAGTTGTTGGGCACTAGTCCTGCTGGACATAGCACCTTAAGCGCAACCCACACACAAAATAGCATTACCAAATTCAGGAGCAACTGAAGTAAAAGGACCATGTCATTTTATAGTTAATTGAACAACCCATTGGTCCAGTAGTTGCACATCTCTGAATTAAGGATTCAGAGTAGCACACACACATATGAAACTGTCAGGTGAAAAGAACTGAAACTATCAAATTGACAGAAGCAACAGGGCAACGTCACAACCTTAGCTACTAGCTGCAAGAACAACATGAGCATATTGCATAATCTAGTGCGCATAAAAGGAGCCACGGAAGGGCTTAAATCCTAATCACAGAAACCTAAATATCACCATGGGTCACCTAACATCACATAGCATGGCACGAAGGACAAGGAGAAAGAAGAACAAAGGAGGAGGCGAAGATCTTACTGAACACCCATGGATGATGCTCCACGGTGACAAGGCAGTGTCGTGTGGTCGTTGAAGCAGGGCCAAGGGAGACGCGAGTACCACCACCACGGCGGAACATGGGTCGCAACCCTACGCCAAGCTAGGCGTAGGCGCTAGTTATCGGGACCCTAACCCTAGGGTTAGGTTAGGCACGGCCGCCATAGAAGGGGAAACACGAATCGACCCGGAGGAGATGGTAGAAGATCGCGGGATGAGTCGTTTGCGCCCTAGCACGGCGGCGGAAAACGCCGAATTTGACCGAGATCGAGAGGCGATGAAGACAACGATTTGAGATCACGTGAGAGAGAGAAGGAGCGAGGAGATAGGGGAGCAGAGGGGTGATGATGACGTGATCTCATGCTTGTTGGGAGACCCCATGTGGAAGGTATGATGCATTCTAGAGTAAGTTTTCCCCAAGTAAAGAACCAGAGTTATCGAACTAGTAGGACTTCGTAGTCTTGAAGAAGGTTTCTTTATGAACAGTGCCAGCAAAGTACTCGTGTGTAGTTGACGGGAGCGTGGAACCTGCACACAAACACAAACTCACTCTTGCCCGAACATTCCAGAAGGTTGAAAATCTTCCGGTCTTTCTGAAAATAGGAGAATTAAACGTATAGAGTCTTGGAAAACAATAAAAGTAAAAACGGGACAGAAAGAAAAAAATTATGGAAGTTATTTAAAGGTTTGCAATATGAGGAAAATAGGACCGGGGCCATAGGTTCACTAGTGGTGTCTCTTCAAAGAAAAAAAACATGCTAGGTGAACAAATTACAGCTGGGCAATTGACAAATCATGAATGTATAACAATACTATTATGACGAGATAAAGTTCACGGGTTCTAACATCGTATGCATTACGTCAAGGCATGTGAACCGATATCCAGCATGCATCCATATATAAAAGTCCCCCTCAAGAAAGCTATCCAGCAAATCCCTTGGTATTAAGTTGCAGCAACGAAGTGATTGCTATGTGTGCAACAAACAAATGCATTAATATCAATACGTAATGTAAGCAGTGGTTCTCATCCATAGACAAGAGCATCGTTGTTTTCCCCCTAGTGGCAACAACACATCCCCCCCCACACACACACACGTTTCTGTCACTCGAGCGCAGGCAACAAAGAGGCATGAACCCACTATCTAGCATATAAACCCTCTCTTGGAGGTGAAAAGAACTATGCGGCCAAGGTAATCATAAACGCCGGAGAGAATTGCAAGACAAGATTAAAACTCACTACAAATATAAGTGAAGCGTCTCACATTGACATGAACAAAATAATCATAATCTCATCGTTCATCGAATCCTAGCAAACACAACATGCACAGTTATATAAAAGTGGTCTGGATCATGTGAGGATGCTCACGAGACTCTAAACATGGAGTCATAGGGGAGAGAACAGCCATCTTGATACTGCTATGGACTCGTAGTCCCGAGATGAGCTACTCACACATCTGTCAGGAGGCGATCATGGCGATGTAGACGCCTCCGATGACAATCCCCCTCTCCGGCAGGGTGCCGGAGCAGGACTCCAGAAGCACTAGATTGGACTATCGAGGTGACGGCGCCTCTCTGTATGTTTCATGGAAAATAACTCTATCCATCATGGTTTTAGGGTTAAAGGGAATTTACAAGCGAATGGGAGGGACGTGAGGCAGTGCTCGGGGCACCCAGGGGACCACCAGGCGCGGCCTAGGGGGCGCGCCTGGCACCCTCCTGCTGCCCCCTGACTCCCCTCTTGCTCCCCTTTGGATTTCATCTTCGTTCTAGGTAAAAATTGATCTCCGTGGATTTTCAGCCCTTTCCGAGAATATTTCCTTAAGAACTTTTCTGAAATAGAAAAACCGTAGAAAAAAACAACTAGCCTGGGGCATCTTGTTAATAGTATAGTCCATGGAAACATCCATAAATCGAAAGAAAACATGTGGAAAACAAAAGGTATTGGGTAGAAAACAAGAATGGATCATAAAAAATTATAGATATGTTTGCAACGTATCAACATCCCCAAGATTAACTCCTTCTCATCCTCGATTAGGTAAGTGAAAACAAAATAATTGTTGAGGTAACATGAAGCCAACACAAATCTTGATCAATGTTATTTAATAGCATTGCAAAGCTAAGATCAAAGTACTTTAAGAAAGGCATGATAAATATTATTTCAACTAATGTAAACTTAGCAACCATGTTGCACATGAAAAGAAACACAAACAAAAGAAAATGAATAATGAAACATTGAAAATGATACGGTGGTTCAAATCATAAAGAAAAAACATAATAAACCAGCTAGTCCTTCGTGTGGTAGAAAAACATAAATGCCAGGACACATTCAAAGTTTAAATGGCGACTAGATACAATTAATTTGAGATCAAGCAATACCACAAATAATGAATCAATCAATAATAAATTTTGGGACTATGCACATTATACTTAGAATGACAACTATGCTCTCTTAGCTGGTGCATAACATAAGTAGATGAAGTCTCGGCATAAAAGTAAAATAAGGGCCCTTCGTAGAGGGAAGCAGGGATTACTCATGTGCTAGAGCTTTTTATTTGATAAAACTGAGATACTGAAAACAATTTTGAGAGAGGTGTATGTCTATGTCAACAAATGGTAATGAAAAACTTATCAAAATCCATGTCAAGTAATGTGTTTAGACTTTTGAGAGTGGTTTCCGTTGTTTATTAGTTTGGCACTTCTCCCACCTTTCTTTCACAAACAAGGGCTAGCCGTGTTTACGGTTACCCACAGCTTTCATCAAACCATGGGGAAGTGCATTTTTGTTATTATTTGGCACAAGCTCTCTGCAAATTGAAATGAGCACAGATTCCATACTAATCGAGTGAAAGAAGGAATAAGAACTTTGCTTGACACAAACCATAATAAACTTTAAACTACTTCCTTATGAGCTAAAACAAGAACACAAAACAAGTTATAATTTTGAAGATTTAAAGGTATCACACGAGAAATTTACTTGGAGTGGCGGTTAAATACCACATATAGGTAGATATGGTGGACACATCTTGAATACTTTGGTTTTTGGTTGGATGCACGAGTAGGCTCATACTCAGTACATGTGTAGGCTATAACAAGAGTGGGAGCGACCAACTAAGAGAACAATAACAACCCTAATCATGCATAGAGACAAAACACCATTAATCAAAGCATGAAGTGATATTACAAGTCAAAAACTAAATGATCATCAAGGCTAGAAGTGACTTTGTTTGTAGTCATAACATGGTGTGAGCATGCGCCAAGTCAATTCAGATAAAGCATTCAAAGGTGAAATACCACAATACCATGCTTCAATATGAGAGAACAACACATTATTAAATTCAATGGCACATTAAGCACTCTCAGCTAGACTAGTCATGATACATAATAAATAACTAAGGACATAATTAAAATAACATCTAACATGACATGCCAAAGCCTATGCCACAGTCAAAACAAGCTTCCTATTGCACCACTATAAGCATGAAACAATTTACTCCTCTCCAACACCAATCAACTTATTCGAAACAACTCTCAAATCAAATAATCATCAAAGACCAGAGAGCTAATAAAATATATATGAATAAAACCAACAAGCTCTAAACAAAATTCGAGTGAAAAACAAGAGCTAAACGCAGTACTAGCAAGAACTGTGCTAGGATCCAACCAAAAGCTATAGCAAAGAAAACAAAACAAGCTGAAAGCAAAATAAAATGACACTCCAAGAATAACATATATCATGTGAAGCAATAAAGATATAGTGTTTTGAAAGTAACCTGCTATTTTTGTTGATGAAGAAGAGGATGCCTTGGGCATCCCCAAGATTTGATGCTTGTACTTCTTGGATATGTTTTGGCGTGACATGGGCATCCCTAAGCTTGAGATTTTGTCCATCCTTCATCTCATCATATCATACTTCTCTCACTACACTTAAAACTTCCTCCACCTAAAACTTCCCTCACAATATTCATTAGCAATGTTAGTGTAATCAAAATAATAAATCCACTTGATTCGGTTTCAACACAAGCCTCACACTTCAATTAAAAAATTAGCTACTGTCACAACTTCTTTTAAAGTTCTCCCTCACAAAAGAACACCAAAAGAAGAGATTAAGACGCAAATGCAAATATTGGCAGGAATCTGTCAAAACAAAATAGTGTGTAAAGATGATTTTTTTAAAAGATCTTATGTTGCTCAAACTAAAACGTGGTAAACTAACGTAAGTTAGATACAACTTGGGGCATGTGTATATTTTATTATTTTTGTCAAAGCAATACTATGTTCTGGTGAGAGGTATGAATTTTTTTGGTGACGGCCCAGAAATCTGTTTCAGAACATCAACTTCCCCAAACCGCACTACCTCTCAATTAGAGGTTACTCTTGGCACAAAAAAGAAATAAAAAGGACAATGAGAGGTTGCTATAGAGTTAACAACTTCCAAAATGTAAAAATAACAAAAGAAAACAAAAGGATAACGAAGGAAACAAAAGTGGGTTTCCTCCGACAAGCGGTTTTCTTTAACGCCTTTTAGATAGGCATCAAGAAAGAATCAAGTATTATCATTTAATTTGAGGAGCTCGAACTCATCATAGAGGCATTGAATTTTCCACACACAAGGTTTAGAATATCCTCTCTCTTTTCTTATAGGTTTACTATTTTCATCAAAGAGATTCTCAGGAACAACCCAGCCAAAATTATCATCTAATGCCTCAGACATTGCTAAAAGTTTGAATGGTATAGGGATATTAATTTATTTTTCACATTCAGTTCCTACCTCAAATTTCATTGTATCAATATCTAAAGTTTTCAAAGTATGGTTGATATCAAGACCATAACCAAGCATCTTATAACGAGCAAAAAGTTTTCTAGATTCTATAGCAATGTCATTAAATTCTAGGAGTAAAGCATTCAACACAAAATCTATTTCTTTTCCTGGTTCCATTCTATCAAGTTTAAGAAACATTTTTTGTATAATAGGATTGAGATTAACAAACCTAGCTTCTATCATGGCAACCAAAGAGGCTAAAACGTCTCGTAGCTATGGCAAGTTTAACTACAGGTTTATCATTAAAATCATGAACCCCGTTAACATGATTAAAGAATTCTTCAATATTATTTCTCCCAATAATAAATCCACTTCCTACTTTAAGATCTTTCATAGAAAAATTAGGAGAAGACATCTTAGCAAAAAAAAAAACTAACACGAAGACGAAAACCAAATAACAAGGAAAATAAAAGGCTAGAAGCTAGAGAACTAATTTTTTGGGGGGTTTTGATATAGAGAAAACAAGCCTAAACAAAAGTAAACCAAGCAAGAACAAAACAAAAGAAAGTGAGTGGAAGTGTGATATTCCCCTTGCAGTAAGCTAGAAATCCCCGGCAACAGCGCCAAAAAAAGTACTTGTTGATGACGTGATCACACGCTCGTTGAGAGACCCCAAGAGGAAGGTATGATGCAGTCTAGAGTAAGTTTTCCCCTAGTAAAGAACCAGACTTATCAAACCAATAGGACTTCATAGTCATGAATAAGGTTACTTTATCAACAACGCTAGAAAAGTATTGGTGTGTAGTTGACGGGAGCGTGGAACTGATACATCATAAACGTATCCTTAATTTCTGATGTTCCATGTTGTTTTCATGCCATATGCTACATGTTTTCCTTACACTTTATGTCATTTTTATCGATTTCCCGGGACTAACCTATTGACAAGATGCCACAGAGCCATTTCCTGTTTTCTACTGTTTTTAGTATCATAAAAGTTGTTCTGGAAATATTCTCGGAATTGGACGATTCAAAAACCAGAAGTCTTAGAAGTCCTGGAGGGTCAAGGAAGTCCAAAGGAGACCCGGAGGGGGCCCCGGAGCCCCCACACCATGTCTGGGCGCAGGTGGATCCCTGGCCGCATCCGGGGGTGGTGTGGGCCCCTCGGGCACCAACCACCATCGTCCTTTCGCCTATATATGCCCCCCCGATGCATAAACACTAAAAAATCAGCCTTTTTCCACGAAAAGTTCCGTAGCTCCGCCGTCGCCCCACAAGTTTCGGGGGATAGAAATCTCTGTTCCGGCACCCTTTCGGGTTGGGGACCCGGAGCCATCTCCATCGACTCCACCGCCATTACTGTCTCCTATGATGAGGAGGGAGTAGTTCTCCCCTGGGGATGAGGGATCTACCGGTAGTTGTGTGTCTCGTCTCTCTCTCCCATGGTGTGATCTTTATGTGATCATGAGCTTTGTTATCTAGTCGAATAAGTAGATTTTTCTCTTCATCTGTTATGCTACTCAAGTGGTTTTGTTATGAGATCTCCGTAGACACTTTGATCACGGTGTAAAGGTGATAGTGTGTGCACCGTGTGGTTTAGCATCATATTTATATCTTGTGTTGGATGACCCTATGAAATTGTGGTGTTTGTCTAGTACCTTTTAGGGCGCTCAAGTTGACAATGTGGGGTTAACTAGACATGGGAATGCGACTTTAAGGTGTGCTTTGTATCCCTACGCCATGAATTCATGTTTGTTATTCGACTGGAGAGTGGTTCGGAGTAGCATAGTGAAGAGAGGATATTTATGCGTTCAATTATGTTATCTTTGTTGAGAGTGTCCACTAGTGAAAGTATGATCCCTAGTCCTTGTTTCTAAGCATTGAAACACCGTTTACACCCAGTTCTGCTACATGTTTGCTTGCTGCCGTTTTTATTTCATATCGTTATTATCACTTATAACCAACCATATCACTTGTATTTTACTCTCTCTTCGCCGAACTAGTGCACATATACAACTGACAATTGTATTAGGTGTGTTGGGGACACAAGAGACTTCTTGTATCGTATTTGCAGGGTTGCTTGAGAGGGATACCTTTGACCTCTTCCTCCGTGAGTTCGATAAACCTTGGGTAATCCACTTAAGGGAAACTTGCTGCTATTCTACAAACCTCTGCACTTGGAGGCCCAACACTGTCTACAAGAATAGAAGCGTGCGTAGACATCAGGAACCTACACAAAAACACAAGCTCTCTCTTGCCCCAATTTTCTGAAAGGTTGTCAATCTTCCGGTCTTCCTGAAAATAGGAGAATTAAACATATAGAGTCTTGGAAAATGATAAAAGTAAAAAACGGAACAACAAGGAAACAAGATTAAAGTGCTTAAGAGAAGGTTTGCAATATGATGAAAATAGGACCGAGGGCCATAGGTTTACTAGTGGTGTCTCTCCAAAGAAAAAAAACATGTTGGGTGAACAAATTACAGCTGGACAATTGACAAATCATGAACGTATAACAATACTATTATGACGAGATAAAGTTCACGGGTTCTAACATTGTAGGCATTACGTCAAGGCATACCGACCGCTATCTAGCATGCATGCATATCTAAAAGGCCACGTCAAGAAAGATGTCCAACAAATGCCTTGGTATTAACTTGCAGCAACGAAGTGATTGCTATGTGTGCAACATACAAATGCATTAAGATGAATACGTAATGTAAACAGTGGCTCCCATCCGTAGACAAGAGCACCTATGTTTTCTCCCTAGTGGAAACAACACATCCTCCCCCCGCACGTTTCCGTCAATCGAGTGCAGGCAACAAGGAGGCATGAACCCACTATCTAGCATATAAACCCTCTCTTGGAGCTGAAAACGACTACGTGACCAAGGTAATCATAAACATTGGAGATCATTGCAAGACAAGATTAAAACTCTCTACAAATATAAGTGAAGCATCTCAGATTGACATGAACAAAATAATCATAATATCATGGTTCATCGAATCCCAGCAAAAACAACATGCAGAATTACATAACGGTGGTCTCGATCATGTGGAGAAGCTCACAAGACTCCAAAAATGGAGGCATAGGGGAGAAAACAACCATCTAGCTACTGCTATGGACCCGTAGTCCCGAGATGAACTACTCACACATCTCTCTAGAGGCGATCATAGCGATGTAGAGGCCTCCGACAACGACCCCCCCTCTCCTGCAGGGTGCTGGAGCAGGACTCCAAAAGCCCTAGACTGGACTTTCGAGGTGACGGCGCCTCTCTGTATGTTTCGTGGAAAATAACTCCGTCCCCGATGGTTTTAGGGTTAAAGGAAATTTATAAGCGAAGAGGGAACGTGAGGCAATGCTCGGGGCCCAACAGGCACGGCCTAGGGAGCGCGCGTGGCACCCTCCTGGTGGTCCCCTGGCTCCCCTCTAGTTCCCCTTTGGACTCCGTCTTCGTTCCGGGTAAAAATTGATCTCCGTGGATTTTTAGCCCTTTCCGAGAATATTTCCTTAAGAACTTTTCTGAAATAGAAAAACACCAGAAAATAGCAACTGGCCCAGGGCATCTTGTTAATAGGTTAGTCTTTGAAAATATCCGGAAAACGAAAGAAAACATGTGGAAAACAAAAGGTATTGGGTAGGAAACAAGCATGTAGCATAAAAAAATATAGATACTTTTGCAACGTATCAGGGGGTGAATGTGTGGGGAGGGTAGAAGAGTCTTTTGACCGAAATAATAAAAAGAATAAAATAAAATCCTAAATAAAATTCATTAAAATTAATAATTAATATTCAAAATGAGTAAATAATAAATTTAAATAACTAAACCATTTAGAAAATCATAAGTAATTTTACCATACCTTATTTTGACTTAGTATTCTATTTTTTATAAATTAATATTAACCAAGTTTGGTAATACAAGTAAATTAAGAAATTAAATATGTGATTAATTAATAGTAAACCTATATAATTTAAATAAATATTTCTTTACTCCAAATTTAAAGTGTATTATTTAACTATTCCATGTTATGTATCAATTCATTACTTAAGAGAAATAAAATAAAATTAAATATTATTTAAAATCCAAAAATAATTAAATTCACACATATTTCTTAAGTACTATAAATAAATCAAAGAAAATTCATGCATATCATTATTATACATAATAGCATCAATTGCTTGTTTAAACATTATCCTTAACAGACTATGATGATATTTTGTAGAACTAGGAAGTCTGGAGCCACGTCCAGTATCATACTCCACTACCTTTCAGTCGCAAGGCAAGTTCATCACTTGCTCATATACTTTTGAATAATTGCTAAGAACTATTTGAAAAAACCTATTATACTACCACCTATATCCAAAAGGAATCATAAATCCTACTTTTATAATAATATGGCTATTTGAATATCTACCTGAGTGGTGATATTCTCTTATGGCTGTCAAGTGGAACCACGGTAAGACATCTTTGGTGGAGATTCCATCTGCACCGAAAAGTATTACCTATGACTTAATAACCAATGTCATTCGAGTTCTTGGGCCGTAAATGACGCGTTAACCATAAGATTTGGCTGGGACGAGAAATCATGTGTGACCTTGTTTCGTTCACATGTCAACATGCAGCTATTGTCGTACGTTGTAGGTCTTGCGGGACTACATGCACATGGGTGGTATCCCTTAATTCCCATGGGCTCTGGTGTCTATGACGATCTGCAAGAGGAGCTTAGGTAGTTCTACCTTGCGGGGTAGAATATCAGGGGTAAGTCTTCTATGCATGAATTGGGTGGAAATGTGGGGTGGTGGAGAAGCACGGTGAAGGTTTGGATCAACAGTCGGGTCCCACACCAAAGAGAGTGTGGACAGGAAATATCGCTTGGTTGTGCAACAAGATCTTGATCTCTTATGGGTAAAGTAATGCACCTCTGCAAAGTGTAAAAAAAGTGTGACATGTTACTCCCTGTTCTGGGAAGGAGCTGCGAACGCTGCTGGAAAGGAACCCCATGAAGTTCTAGCACCTGTGAATTATTGACGGGAATGGTTTTCAATATAAAATCAATCTCTTGAAGAAATGTTTACAGAAAAAATTGCATTAGTTCGAGACTCTTTAGAGTCTAGGGCTGTAGATAGTGCATCAAACTACCCACCGTACATAATAAACTTGTTGAGTAACGCTGATTACTCATTCCTTCCTTTTGAACCCCTGCTTAGACTATGAAGACCTAGATGATGCATCACTGAACACCATCGGAGGGCAAGAAGGCATCTACTATGAGGAGCCGGACCTTCAGGCGGAGTTGAAGGTGTGGCCTACGTCATCCAATATGGAGCCAATAATGAGGAGGCAGAGTCCGACTAGGGTTAGCTTGGACGAGTAGCCCAATACATAAGCATGGTCGAATCGAGCAGTTTGGAACTTTTATAATAGGAGATTGAGTTCCTATGTACGCACCAATTTGCTTCTTGTTCGTTGTTGTATAACTTTAATAATGAGGTGACCTCCTCCTGAGATCATCTTCTCGTCTGCACGACTTTGTTTTGTAATAAATGGTTGTATGGAATTTGGACCCGCAATGGTTCTTTTGTACCACCCTAAGGGATGTACTATTTGAGGAACAATGTTCTGTAAGTGTTATGTCAATGACTTGCGTACTACAACATGCAGTGGTATGATGGGTCACCGCACTTTGTGATTTGCCAATACGCGTGATTCTGGATGTTCCGATGTCCCAGCCAGTCTGTGTAAACTAGATCCGGGTTGTGGAGGTTTCCCTTCCACTAGGTGTATACTACCCATCAGATGTTTGTCAACATTGATTTGACTTGCATTTCTTGTCTTTGAGGAGTTTCTCCTCTCTCTCCTGTGCTGCTTACGAGAAGCAGGATCCGAGACAAAGGTCGTACTACTCCCCCTCTTTTTGGGAACGGGGATTTGAGTGTCTTTAGTTGGTACCTCCAATATTTTGGGTGCGTTTCTGGCTAGATTCAAGGATTTTGTAACACCTTTTAGATCGGTAAATGAATCTAGCAGATTATTTGCAAGATCTTGAAAATTTATGGTTTTTCGAACTTGGAGTTTGGTCTCTTGGGTATGTGGATCAGAGGCTTAAATGGCAAGAGCATTCCAATCAATTTCCGGGTGTTCTTTCTGGCACTTGAAATCCCCCTAATGCCGGTAAGTGTTCCTCCTCAAATATACAATCAGTGTGGCGGGCTGTGAACAGATCCCCAGTAAGGGGTTCTAGGTACTTAATAATCAATGACGATTTGTACCCAACATAGATCCCCAACTTTTTGTGTGGACCCATGGATGTCCACCGAGATGGTGAGATCGGGACGTACATAGCACATCCGAACTTACACATATGGGAAATACCGGGAGGATTTCTGCGTACCAATTGCAGAGGGAAAGTACTATGGTATGTAGTAGGTCGCAATTGTAATAAGTCAGCAGCGTGTAAGACCTTGTAACCCCACGAGGTCGACAAGTTGCTATTCACCAACAAAGGTTTGGCAATGAGTTTAACCCTCTTAATTAGAGATTCAACCAAACCATTTTAAGTGTGGACATATGGAACAAAGTGATGAACTTCAATACCCAGAGCCATGTAATAGTCATTGAAAGCATGTGAGGAGAATTCTGCAGCATTGTCCAAGCAAATTGTTTTAATTCGATTTTTTAGATAATTGGCATGTAATTTAATTACTTCCCGCATTATCTTGGCAAATGCATGGTTTCGTGTGGACAAAAAGCACACATGTGACCATCATGTAAATGCATAAATTCGAACCATGAAATATTTGAATGGTGCAAAAAATGGTTGGATGAGACCACAAATGTCTCTTCGCATTCAAGGAACGGAAGTGGTTCAGCTTGTATCTTGAGGCGCGAGAATCCGATGCTTGAGGGAATTTTGAGTAAAGAAAATTGTGACCAATGAAATTGTTAGTAATCTTTTTCATCATCTTCATATTAGGATGGCCTAGGAGATCATGTCAGGTTTGGAATGTGTTAACATTCTGAAAAATTACCTTCTAAGCAACATGTTCTACGGGATTTATGCACGTTAATACAATCCAGACAATAGACAAGGATTTTTTTTTCAAAAACTTGCTTGCCATATCCATAATACTTTATGAAGAGTAGATACTCCTCTTTGTTGTCATCATGGGTTCCAATCTGAAAACCATTCTTACGGATATCTCGAAAACTGATTAGAATATGTGAAGAAACGGGATACAATAAAGCATTCTCAATTATCACCTATGTACCATCTGGGAGGGTAAATATAGCACGACCGGTGCCAACAATTATCGTATCGTGTCCAACGATCATTAAAATATCACCATTCATCTTTTTCAAAGCATAAAAATATTTCTAATCCCTCAGTATGAAGTTTGTGGTAGCACTATCCATAAAGCATAATTCCTCTTCCATCGGATTGTTCCCATAGAGAGCTTCTGCCTTTAGATTTTTAGTTTTGGCGATTGTCGGTGAGTTTTTGGCTCTACTGGCTCTCTCAATGGCGAGCATGTTGATAACGCCTTGAAATATATCGAGAGAAAACGAGATTGACAATGAGTGAAACGAACTGATTTCAATGATGGTTACAGATTCATTATATACATTAGGGAGAGACGCGACGGTTGCCAGAGGAGGTGCTCCGGGAAACAACCGCCGCGATAGTTCCCCACAACGGGGAATTACAAGGGGGAGAGCGGGGACTTATCCACTGATTGTGCCGCATATCGCCGCCGATATTGCCCGATAAATGTGGACGTGGGGTTGGTCGTGCGGTTGGTCGCGGCGGTGCAGCTCCTCGCAAACCCCGCGGGCGCCCGCCCAATATGACTGATGAGCAGTGGGCGGAGGAGTAAGCTCGACGTTCGGCGATGACGGTGGATCGAAAAGCTCGCCGCGCCAAACAGACCATCAGGAAGGTATACCTTGGCGTTGACATTGCCGCTTCTGCATTTCCAAGGCGGCGGTGCAAGTCAAGGGAGCACCAATGCGCCGGTGTGTGGATCGCCTTCGGACCCAGTCTTCTTCGACCAAGGCGCTGGTACTCCACGTTTAGGAACAAAGATCTCCCCTGTGTTCGATGAGAGCGAGGCGGCGGATGGCAGTGGGTTAGGTGGCCTGGGCGTCGACCTCAACCACTCCTACTTGGAGTAGCCGGCGCTATAGAGGGGCCGAGTCCCAGACGTCGATCTCACATGTGGGAGAGGACGCAACCTTTTCGCCAATAGTGCCGACACAGACCGACACATGTTCGACGGAATGCGTGCCGACGGGAACAAGGTATGATCGGCGTTCCCACTCCTGTGTATGTGCGTCGTGAATTGCATGAATTGTGCGATCAATTTGCGTGTTCGACGCTGCATGATTAGCTTCAAGGGTTGGAGATCCTAGAAAAAATTATACGGGGCCACGACGCCTATTGTGGGGTCACACATTGGTCCAGAACACCAGATGAAGAAGCGGACGAGGTAGAGGACAAGGACGACGTCGAGGTGGAAGAGCCCGAGGTGCAAGATGTTGAGACTAGGGCGATGACGAAGATCGTCAAGACGTGGAAGAAGGGCACTAAAAGTAAGAGGTGGAAAACCATCGAGCATGAGTGCCTGTGCGATGCATAGAAGCTGGTCACCAACGACGCCACCTTTGGCGCCAACCAAACATACAATCGGCATTGGAAAAGGATTCACGACCAATTCCATGAGACGAAGTAATACGACGACTATGCCAAGGTGACGATGGACCGCAACGCCAACATCATGTCGCATAGATGGCCGCCCATACAAACCTAGTGCAACACCTTCCACGATGCGCTAGAAAAGATCCAGGCGAGAAAGGAGAGCGACAAGACGACAGACGAGTTGAAGACGCACTCCGCCTTTTTTCGCGGCAACAACGATGATAAGGAATTCAAATTCATGTATTGCTTCACCAGGATTCAAAGCTCCAAGAAGTAGGAGTTCACCCGGCTCGATCTCAACGACCACTGCTCCAGTGAGCAGTGGCCAGATCACCACGCCGACACCTCGGAAGAACGACCAATTGGGAACAAGAAGTCCAAGGTCGAGAAGCACGGCGGACCCGTTCCTTTGATTTCTGCGTCTGAACTCATCGGATTTGGCAACTCTCTCAGGACGTGTGATCGCTGGACGGGTCGATGAACTTGGGCCGAAGGCCGTCTTTTGTTTAATTTAAAACCCAACTAATTTTGCTGCCGTCTATTGGGACGCACGGGTGAGGCGACAACACTTGCCGGACGTTCTATTGGGGTTGCCAATGGAGATGCTCTTACAAGCAAATTGCAAGCCTAAACTTTCTGTTTAAATACTTCCACCGTTTTAAAATAATTGACTCAACTTTGTTTAATTATGTATATATATGTATACACTAAAATACGTCTATATACATTTATATTTAGATAAATCTAATTAAATTATTTCGAAACAGAGGGAGTATACAAGTTTAAAAAAAATGAAAGGGGAAATCCACCGGGGAGAGGCAGATCCATGGCACTGCGACTCAGAGTTTTCTTCCTGGGGAAGGCGACTGCTTTGAGGCTGGCGCTCGCCGGGATGCTCCTCTCTAGCTAGTCCATGCTCGACGGTGTAGGGGTGCGGCGTGCTCGGTCGATGGCGCCGGAGGGCGTCGGACTGCTGGAAGGCCTCGACCAGGCGCGGGTCGCCGACATCCGAGGTCGCCGGTGGGCGGATGTCGCGGACGAAGCAGACGAGGCGGAGGAGGCGCGTCTGGAGGCTGAGCTTCGTTGCTCGCCACCGGCGCCCCCGACCCTGGGGGAGTTCCTTGCCCTTGCGACCTGGTCGCCGTCGCGCCGCCGGCGGGCTGGTCCGTCCGCCCGGGCCTCGGTGTTGGCCGCGCCCAAGGGTGCCCTCGAGAGGTTGGTGGAGGGTGTAGAGACTAGGGTTACAGCGCGCGCAGGTGAGGTGGGCGACGCTGCTGCGAGGAGCTCCCTCCTGGCGGCGCGCTCACCGGAGTCCTCGCCGTTGGCCCTTGGCTCCGCGCCGCCGCCGATTTCGGGGCGGAACCCTGCGCTGGTGCGGGTGACTCCGAACGGTCAGCTGGGCCACGCCGGGGTGGGCCAGCCTACAAACGGCCCGGTTGGCCAGCCCATTTTGGGCTGGCGGAGCCAGGACATCCGCGCGCGTGGTAGCTTTCCCCCGCCTCCGCTTTCGCCGCTGGGCCCGGGCCCAGGCCGGCCCGCTCCGACTGCTGGGGCCTGGATCTGGCTGAGAAAGGGAGAGCGGGATCTGACGCTTGGATTCGCGGCACGGACGGACCAGATCTCACGGTTTTCGGCATCGGCCCGCAGAGTAATCCCTAACCCGCCGCCGCCAGTCCAGACTCGATCGTACGCAGAGGTCGCCGCTTCTCCCGCGATGAAACGGCGCCGGTCGCGCTCTCCTTCCCCGCCCCGCCGCACCGACTCCCCGCCCCGCCGCGCGGCTTCCCCGCCCCGCCGTGCGGCTTCCCCTCCCCGCCGTCTGCCTCAATCCTCTCCGCCTCGCAGGAGCCCGACGCACCGCGCCATGGAGGGCGTGTACCGGCCGCCGGGCCGGCGCTCGCCGCCGGGCGTGCTCCCGGTCGGGCCACGCAGGCAGCCTCCCGCCTCGACGGGGCGCGGTGGCCGTGGGCCATCGCCCAGGCGCGGTGAAGACCGGCACAGGTCGCCTCCTCGGGTGCCATCCCCGGGCGCGCTCCACCGTGAGCGTGATCTTCGCGGGTCCCTCGAAGCCCGTCGTGGGCGGCAACAGGCAGGCCGGGGCGCTACTGCGGGTGCCCGAGAGAGTGGTCGGACGGGCAGGAGGTCTCCCCCGCGTACCGACCGGGGGCGGTTGGGCCGTGCCTCGTCACCGTTGCGCGTGCCTCAACCTGCCGAGCGTGCGGTGGTGGTGGCGACGGGGTCTCGTTTGCTAGAGGGTGACGCCAAGAAGAAAAAGAAGAATAAGAGGAGGAAGAAGAAGCCCGCCGCCGATGTGTCCGGGTCGCAGTCCCTAGGAGCCCCCCGTCCCGAGGTGACCTCCGCGACACCGACTCTGGAGGGGGTTGGAGTGTGTGGATGTGGGGGACAGGGGACTTTGCAGCTTTTGGGCCAGGGCATCGACACGGGGTTCTTCTACCTCGACATGGGTGGCCTTGAGATTGCTGCGCCGGAGCACATGGCTACCATCTCTGTTCTACCTACCCAGGATGTAGAGCACTCGTTTGAGATCACGAGCGAGATCATTCGTGAGGAGCTCGTGCGTCTCGATGCAGTGGCCCCCTGGGTGGTGAGGGAGATCTCAGCTTCGGTGTTTGCGGTTGCCTTCCCGTCCCTTGGCCTCCTCAACGCCGTGTCCTGGGCGTCCACGACCACTCTGCCTGTGCACAACATCAAGGTCGCCATCACCAAGTCCGCCTTCGACCCGGACACGGTCGCCACTCTCTCCTCAGTCTGGATCAGACTCTTCGGACTTCCTCGGGAGACGCGGACACACCAGTTTGTGGCTAGGATCTCACAGGCGGTCGGAGTGTTCCAGGAGGTGGATCCTCTGTCCTTACCTGGGGATGGTCCGGTTCGCATTCGGCTCCTCGTTCCAGATGTTGACAGGTTACCAGGTACTCTTCCGCCATTCTTCTTTGGCAGGCAGGGCAGATCCCTGGAGGTGGAGGTGGAGACTGCTTCGGGCCAGACTGACCCCTCTCTCTCCGCCCGCCTGCCGCCGTCCCCTAACCACGGCCACTCGGCGGAGGACCGGTCTGGCAAGGAGGATGATTCCTCCTCCGATGACGGCCACTCCGACGGACACGAGGACGGGGGGGGGGGGTGCTCAGCCCTCTCTTGGGGGGCGGGAGATCTCTCCGCCGCCTCCGCCGCAGGGGTTGGAGGCGAGGGTGGAGGCATTGTGTCAGGCATCTTCGCCAGGACAGTTCCAGGGCCCAGCTTTGGGCGCTCAGCTCTCTCAGTACGGCTCCAACTTCAGTGGGGGTCCAGGATCCTTGGTGCTTGGGGGCCGGAGTGACACGGCTCAGGCTCCTCCCGAGTCCCCACAGCAGCCGACGGAGGGAGAGGAGGACTCCACGAGCGTGGGTCTGGTGGTGCAGGCCCCCGACTCCCCGCGCTCGCCTGGGGTCGTCTGCTACGTCCGCTCGCCTGGGACCCCCCCGTCCCCGCCCCAGGGGTCCCCGTCGCTCGTACCGGCTACGCCTGCCGCGGTTTCCCAGGACACAGTCCCGGTCTTCCCCGACACTCCCGTGGCTGATCCTGGGGACCGCCCGTCCCGGCGGTCGAGGCCCCCTCCCCCCCCCCCCCCGCCCACCCGCGCTAGTGCGAGGCTTGCCTCGAAGGCAGGGGGTGAGCTGACGGTGCCGACGGTGGAGGTGGTGGCCTCCCGCCGTCGGGCGGCTCGCGACCTCGACACTGGTATGCCTCGGTCCTCCTCCTCCCGCCCCCTCTTCCCCCCCCCCCCCCCCCCACGCTCCTCCCCTCCTTCTGGCTCTCGGTTCTCGGTGCTAGACTCGGTCCATCTGGACCACTTGGCTCAGGTGGCTGCCGACTGTGATATCGTGTTTCGCGGTGAAAAGGGTCCAAGATGTGAACAGATTGAAGCTATTAGAGCAAAGGAGATCCTTGAGGGCGCCCTTGCGGCCGCGCGAGCGCAGGCTGAGCGTGTGCAGCAGGGGCCCCTGGATCCTACTAGACCCGTGCAGGAGCAACAGGGGTCAGGTAGTGGATCCGCTCCTTCGCAGGCTCCAGCGGTGACTCCTGCTGCCTCCTCCCAACCTGGGAGGAAGCGCGGGAGACCCGCCAAGTCGTCGTCCCGGTCCTCGACCTCTGGTAGGGCCCGATCTGTCCCCCGTAAGGGGACAAACCCGGCTAGTTCTCAATGAATGTTTCCCAATTCATTTGGAATATGCGGGGGTTTGGGCAGGACGGCCGACGGCGCCAGCTGATTAGTTACCTTCGTGACGAAGACCCGGATATAGTTGGCATTCAGGAGACGATCCGTCAGGATTTCTCCATCCCGGAACTGGAAAGCTTGAGCCGCCATAAATTTGCGTGGCAATGGCTTCCGGCTACGGGTCGCTCGGGTGGGATTCTCCTTGGCGCCAAGGAGGATACCTTCGAGGTAGAGGATATGGACCGCGGGGAGTTCTTTTTGAGCATGTCCCTGACCCACAGACGCACTCACTTTCAATGGGAGGTGATTATCGTTTATGGCCCTGCGGACCATAGTAGGTCTCCCGAGTTTCTGGAGGAACTGAGGGGTAAGGTGGACCGCTGCACTACCCCGGTGGTGGTGGCGGGAGACTTTAACCTGATCCGCTGTCCGGAGGAGAAGAGTTCGGAGAATGTAGACTTCCCTAGGATGCATATGTTTAATGACTTCATCGCGGATATGGCGTTTATTGAGATTGAGCGGGTGGGGGCGAGATACACCTGGTCCAATAACCAGGCGGACCCTATCCGCAGTGTGTTGGATCGGGTGCTTGTCTCGGTGGAGTGGGAGGCGGCCTTCCCGTTGTGCTCCTTACGGGCCATTACGCGGGTAGGTTCCGACCACTCCCCCTTGATCCTGACTTCGGGGGGGACAGCAGCGCCGAGGCAGAACCACTTCCACTTCGAGGAGTTCTGGCTTGGTCAACCAGGCTTTGTGGAAGCAGTTCGGGCTAAGTGGCTGGAGGCTGCTGCCTCCCCCCCTCGCATGTATAATGCGATAGATGTGTGGCACTTTTGTGCCAAAAGCATCCATCAATACATGCGGGGCTGGGGGGCTAATCTAGGTGCAGAGATACGTAGGAACCAAGCTGCACTCCTTGGCCAGATTCAATCTTTAGATCTGGCCGCAGACGCGGTGGGTCTGACCGTTGAAGAGTGGTCCCTAAGGTACACCCTGGAGGCCTCCCTTATGGAGATCTACAAGGGTGAGGAGGTTTTCTGGCGGCAACGGAGTCGCCAGAACTGGATCATGAAAGGGGATTCCAACACGGCGTATTTCCATGCTATTGCCAATGGAAGGCGGCGGCGGTGTTCCATCCCCCTCCTCTGGGATGACGGGGCGCTCCTGGAGACAGAGGCGGCCTTATCCTCCCATATTTACTCCTTCTGCAAGGAGTTGTTTACCGCCTCCCCCAGATCGGGGGTGGCCTTGGCAGAGGAGACTTGGTCCCTTGGGGCTATTGTCTCGCCGGAGGAAAACGCACAATTGCTTTTGCCGTTTCTTCCGGAGGAGGTTCGACGGGCAGTGAGGGAGATGAGAGTTAATTCGGCCCCAGGGCCGGATGGGCTCCCAGTGGCATTCTTCCAGACCTTCTGGGAGACCTTGCAAGAGGTGATCATGCCGATGTTCCAGGAATTCTATACTGGTACTCTTGTCATGTCGCGACTAAATTATGGTGTGGTGACCCTGATCCCGAAAGTAGTAGGGGCCACGGACATCCGCCAGTTTAGACCCATCACGGTGATAAATGTCATCCAGAGGATCTTCTCGAAGGTGTGTGCGATGCGCCTGGCACCAGTTGCTGAGCGTATTACCCACCCCTTTCAGTTTGCATTCCTCAAGGGACGCTTTATCCACGATGGGATCCTTGCGCTTCATGAGATTGTTCATGAGGTCAAGGCCCGACACCACAAAGGGGTATTTCTGAAGCTAGATTTCCAGAAGGCTTATGATCGTCTAGACTGGTCTTTCCTTCGTCAGGTACTCCAACGGCGTGGCTTTGATGGTCGCTTCATCACGTGGATTATGCAACTCGTCATGAGTGGCAATACTGCGATCAACATAAACGGGACTATTGGCCCATATTTCAGTTCCTCCTGTGGGGTGAGGCAGGGGGATCCTATATCCCCCATCCCGTTCGACCTAGCCGTTGATGCCCTGGCAGCTATCCTAGATAAAGCCAGGATGGCCGGGCACATTTCAGGGGTCGTCGGTCACCTCATCCCAGGGGGAGGGGTCACCCACCTGCAGTATGCAGATGACACTATGATCATGGTGGAGGGCTCGGAAATGGATATCATTAACCTCAAGTTCCTGCTACTGTGCTTTGAGGCCATGTCCGGCTTAAAGATTAACTTCGAGAAGAGCGAGGTGGTAGTCCTCGGATATCCCCCGGAAGAACAACAGCGGATAGCAGACAACCTCAATTGTAGGTTGACCGCCTTCCCTGTTAACTATCTGGGGGTGCCTTTGAGCGACTCAAGGATCCTCATCAGGGACCTCGAGCCCACGATGGAGAGGGTGAGACACAAGGCAGAACCTTGGCGCGGACGCTTTACCTCTAAGGGAAGCAAGTCCACCCTTATAGGGGCCTGCCTGGCTAGTATCCCCTCCTATATGATGGGGATTTACTCACTGCCTGAGGGAGTTCACACCGCCTTTGACAAGGAGCTCTCGCGCTTCTTCTGGCAGGATGCTAAAGGTCACCAGAAATATCACATGGTAAAGTGGGCAGATGTGTGCGCCCCCAAAGATTTTGGGGGCATAGGTCTCCTCGCGTCCCGGAAGATGAATGTGGCTCTTATGCTGAAATGGGTCTGGCGCATCCTACGAGAGGAGGGGGGCCTTTGGCTTCAGCTTGTTAAAGCCAAGTACCTTCAGGGCCGACCCCTCTTAGCTTGCGATCGTCAGGAGGGATCTCTGTTCTGGAGATCCATCCAAGCGATTAAACAGAACATTCGGAAGGGCGCTAGGTTCACCCTTGGTGATGGCAGAGGGACCATGTTCTGGTTGGACCCCTGGCTTCGGGAGCGGGCGTTGCAGCTGGAGTTTCCACGACTCTTCGCCATCTGCGCTGAGCCCACCCAGTTGGTAGCGGCGGCATTCCAGAATGGCGGGTGGAACGTCTTGTTCCGTCGCACTTTTGGACCGGCCGAGACCGCTGAGTGGGCAGCGCTTAGGGAGGAGTTGCCTGAGGCCCTCCTGGGGGGGCCTGATCAGGTAACCTGGTCTTTGGCCCCCTCGGGGGCCTTCTCGGTCAAATCGGCGTATAGGGCCCAGTTCGCTGGGCCAACTAGTGTTTGGGCGGTACCACTTTGGAAAGCCCCTCTCCCGCTGAAGATTAAGATCTTCGTCTGACAGCTGTTACGGGATAGATTGCCGTCTGGGCTGGAAGTGGCGAAGCGTCACGGCCCTAGGGATGGGCTTTGCCCCCTCTGTAGGTGTCCAGAGTCTAGTACTCACATCTTCTTTGTGTGTCCCGCTGCCCGATTTGTATGGAACTTCGCCTATGAGGCGCTGGGGCCGGCGTGGCAGGCCTCGGACCTTGGCGAGTTCCTGGAGGATCGGGCACACCAGACCGGCGGGGGCTCCCGCCTCTTCTGGTTGGTGTTCGCGGCGATGATGTGGTCCCTGTGGACGACGCGCAATAAGATGGTGATTGAGAAGATTTTCCTGCGACGTGCATCTGACTCCTTGTTTAAATGTTTGGCTTTGTTGCAGCAGTGGTACCCGCTCTGTAGGCAGCGGGACAGGGCGCGGCTAGATGGCTTCATCGACAGACTGCTTGCTACCGCGCGCCGCATCGCTTCCCCGGTGCCCTCCTGAGGTGTCCTCCTTCCGCGACGCCCCCCCCCCCCGCCGCCTGTAGGGCGGTTCTCTCTTTTCTCTACCCACACCACCCCCCCCCTCCGCCCTTTTCTTTCTTTCTTTGTCTTCCTTTTGGGCATTGTTTTGGCTGTTGCCCCAGCGGTTTGTACTTGAGTTGGCTTAGACTGTTGGTTGTGGTACTCTGTATGGATGTTGTGTGGTTGCTTTATTTATAAATCGGGGCGAAAGCCTATTTCGAGAATCCACCGGGGTCGACTGGTAAGGCTGGTGCCAACCGGGGCGGTAGCGCGGGGCGGTAGGGGCGCTACCGCCCGGTGGCGGGCGAGAGGAGGCGGTAGGGGCGGGCGGTAGGCGGCGGCGGGCGGTGGCGCTGCCGCCCGGGCTATAGCCCGTGTCGCCCGGCCTACCGCCCGCGCTAGCGAGGCGATAGCGCCCGCGCCGGGCGAGAGTGAGGGACGATAGCAGGACGACGCGGTGCCAATGGGGGCGATAGGCCGGGCGATAGTGGGGAGAGAGAATCTTATTCACGGGCTATAGCCCGTGCACTGGCACCGTGCCCGTGAGAGTGGCGTGAGAGTGGTGAGAGAAGGTGACGTGGCGGGGGTTATAGCCCGTGAATAGTGGGCGGTGCATTGGCACCGGCCTAAGCGATGGCTACACTAGACCAGCCGGGATCGGCGGAATCTCCTGCTCTGGCGTCGTATCCCCGTGCAGTTTTGCCTAATAATCAACACATCCCGTGTCACCACGCCAGCATCCACCCAACTCACGAACTCCACCGATTCCTGCTCCCGTGGCCGCACGTCAGTGACACGAGCACGCGGCACCTGCATCGTTATCGGAATCTGGACCATTTCCACGTCAGTGCCAACTACGGGAGTCAGTCACTGGCCGCCATTGCCACTATCACACCCGTGCTAATCCCACACTCCTCTCCTATCTCCTCCTCCTCCTTCCCCTCAACCACCCCCGCGCTAATCCAGCTACGTCCACGGTTATCCGCTCTACACTCCTACTGCTCCTCTGACTAACCGATCCATGGCCGCCTCACTGCTTCGCCGCGCGGCCGCCGGCCGCGGGCGGTGTCCGTCGCCGGTGGAGGCGCTGCGGAGGCTGGTGTCCTCGGAGGTGGCGCCGGAGCAGGTCCTGCCGCGGTCGCCGCCCGAGATGCCGCCTTTCGAGCACCGGCCCACCCCGTACGCCGGGATGGGCGGCGCCGAGATCCTCGAGAAGCGGAAGAAGTTCCTCGGCCCCTCCCTCTTCTACTACTACCAGAAGCCGGTACGATTCACGAACCCGTATCCGTTCTGCTTGCTTCGTCGATCGTGGCGATTGCGACTTTGCGTCTGATGATTCCTGATACCCATGCCATGAACCACGACAAGGTTCTGCCCTGAAATGTTGATGCAAAAGTAGTATCCGATCGATCAGCGTGCGTGAAACCTGTCCATTTAGTAAAGATGATCTTTCTTTAATAGAAGTAGGTGAACAAATTTGATGTAGAAGAAGAAGAGGATGTTTC
Organism: Alopecurus myosuroides; assembly: GCA_028641055.1. Taxonomy (NCBI): domain Eukaryota; kingdom Viridiplantae; phylum Streptophyta; class Magnoliopsida; order Poales; family Poaceae; genus Alopecurus; species Alopecurus myosuroides. Next base: position 278,991,333 of record CM054062.1, on the reverse strand, counting down.
AACCTCATGTCCGAAGATTCCGTTCCAATTTTCCATGTACTGCCACTCCCGTCACTGTCTCGCTCACAAGTCGTCACAAGACTCTTTTGTCAGTGAAACATCAAGCGACAGATAAGAAAACGACTGAGGACTAAGCAAATTCCTAGAAAAAAAATCCGATCAGAATTATTATTAATGCTAAAAACAGCGTTGAAGATGTTACATTAGATGTCCGACATTATTTAACACCCTCTTAATTTCACTGTATCTATATTCACAGCTCAACATCGTGGAAGGGAAGATGCAGTACCTGTATGATGAACAAGGCAAGAGATACCTCGACTGCTTCGGAGGCATCGTCACGGTGTCATGCGGCCATTGCCATCCTGATATCGTGAACGCGGTGTTGGAGCAGACCAAGTTGCTCCAGCACACCACCACCATATACTTGCATCACGCCATCGTGGAGTTTGCTGAAGCACTTGCCTCCAAAATGCCAGGCAACCTCAAGGTAAGAAAGATAATTCCTCACTTCGGTGGAATTACAATTTACGACGCGAATGGATTCGAAGTAGAGTGAGAATACAGGTATCTAATATTTTGGGATTGTATGTAGGTTGTGTACTTTGTCAATTCTGGGACTGAAGCAAATGAATTGGCAATGTTGATGGCTCGGCTGTACAGCGGGAATCTCAGTATGATTGCATTGAGGAATGGATATCACGGTGGGAGTGCTGGAACAATAGGACTGACCGGTTTGCAGACATGGAAGTATCCGATTCCTCAGGTGCCTGCCCTACTATTATAAGTATCACGTCAACAGCGGTTCACTTTTTCCCAGTTGAATCAATATACTTGAAAATATAGTCCTATTATTTGTATTATTTCATAGTGTAAAACTAATGCTAAAGAATACTCAAGCACATATGAGCTTCATCTCGGCTAGTTAATTTGCCTTTGTTATGTGCAGTGTAATGTTTTAAATAGCGGGCTATCCCATATAGCAGCAACCTTTAGAAACAGCTATAGCGGGGCTATAGCGAGGATATGGCGGCAAATTGTACACGGAATCATTTAGCGGCAACATGCTCAAACTGCTATAGCGATGCTATAGCGGGCTATTTAAAACTATGCCAGCGTGTCAGTGATATAATCAGAAGGCGTAGTGCAATTTTGCACAAGTTTTGTTTCATCATTGTGAGACCTAACCTTAGTTACTGAAGCTGTTTCTTACTTATGAGCCTTTTACTTTTCATTAGCAAAACTAGTCTTCAGCAAGCTGTCAAATGGGTCATAGCCTAATCTCAACTTTTGCAGGGTGAGATTCATCATGTCATGAACCCAGATCCTTACCGTGGAGCTTTCGGGTCTGATGCCGCAGCTTATGCCAAGGAAGTTGAAGAACATATAAATTATGGCAGTTCAGGAAGGGTTGGAGGTTTCATCGCAGAAACTTTCCAAGTATGACCAATTTCAAGTTGTGCAATATTGTTAAGAAATTGAATAATTAATATGGATATTATCCAGATGAACTTACTCATATAGCAGTCTTCTTGATCGATGAACATGGCTGTAGGGTGTAGGTGGTGCTGTTGAACTAGCTCCTGGGTACCTGAAGTCGGTCTATGAAACTGTGAGGAAGGCTGGTGGTGTCTGTATAGCTGATGAAGTCCAAAGTGGTTTTGGTCGTACCGGAAGTAACTACTGGGGATTCCAGACGCAAGATGTCATCCCCGACATTGTAACAATGGCAAAGGTTCGTGGATACTGGGAAAAGCTCTACCTTGAAAGTTTAATTTTGTTGACAGTATCATTCAGTATCAATATTTTCCTTTGTTTCCAGGGAATTGGCAACGGTCTACCCTTGGGTGCAGTTGTAACAACTCCTGAGATTGCAAGCGTGATGGCTCAGAAGATCCAATTTAACACATTTGGTGGCAATCCTGTTTGTTCTGCTGGTGGACTTGCTGTGCTTAATGTTCTCGACAAGGAGAAAAGACAGGCACACTGCGCAGATATTGGCGCTCACTTGGTGGAGCGTCTGAAAACGCTTCAGCAGAAGCATGAAAGTAAATGTTACCACATCCTATGATAAATTTATTTAAACTGACCTTTTTGTTCTTGACTTCCAGTTAATCTAACGAAGCTAAACTCATCTGTGGTCATGATTCTGTTCAGTCATAGGAGATGTCAGAGGAAGGGGACTGATGCTTGGGGTGGAGCTCGTAACCGACAGAACAGAGAAGACACCGGCCAAGGCCGAGACCGCCCTACTGTTTGAGAAACTCAAGGGTGATAACCCTTGTTCCCTACCCCCAATATCTCGAAAAAATCATTCATACAACAGTCTAATTCATTTACTTTTTCAACCAGATCTCGGCGTTCTAGTTGGAAAAGGCGGTCTGCACGGCAACGTCTTCAGGATAAAACCACCGATGTGCTTCTCAAAGGACGATGCAGGTCCGTGCCTCAACAAGACCTACATTACTTTCTGCATTGCTCGTAGGGACTAACAGAACACTGGTTGCTGCAGATTTCTTGGTGGACGCCATGGACTACGCCATGTCAGGGTTCTGAGGACCCTGGAGGCCTGGGCGTGCTTCTGCTCCTGAACCATCACCAGCGGCGACGACGTGAAGTGCATGGATGCCCCTGCGCTGGTGTGGTAGTCTGATACCTACCGATACCGATAGCCTGGGCTGCATGTTTACATGTGCTATGTTCCCGGGTTCGTGATGGTGAAACAGACCCCTACCCAGGGATGAATAAATGAACGGGGAGGAAAATATCAGGAATGTGGAATTGGTTGTCCGGCTTGCGTGCTGTTTTCTCTGGCATATCTGAAATCCATTAGGCAAGGAAAACAGCACACTGAAAAATACACCAACTAGGAATGGAAATTGCCAAAAAGATAAATCATTAAATGGTCTTATAGGTTGCTTAGGACAAGGATTCTCTTGGATTATCGAACGAATTTAGGGCATGTACAATGGTTGATAAGACAGTCTTATCTTATGCCTGCCATGTATTAACATATGACAATAAATATGATGTACAATGGGTTATATCTTAGTCTTAGGCTGGTGCCAACGCGGTCGGGTAGGGGGGCGATATCGCCGACGACAGGGCGAGAGCGGGGCGGGAGAGCGGCGAGAGGCTAGCGCGGGGCGGTGGCAGTGTCGCCTGGCGTTAGCGGGCGCTACCGCCCGCGCTGGCGGGGCGAGAGGGGCGGGAGGGGGGCGAGAAGGGGGCGAGAGGAGCGCGGCGCGGTGGCAGGCGCGGGCGAGAGGGGGGAGTGGGGGGTGGACACGTAGGTGCTCTCCGTTCAGAGGTAGAAGACAAAGGAGTTTTCTCCATAACCCCCTGCCCTCTCGGGAATTTTACAACAAGGTCCTTTTCCTTTGAAAACTGAAGAGAAAACAATGTTTTCGGGCCTTTTTGCAAAGTAAAATTTTGGCAAAAATATGTTTTGAAAACCTTGTGAAATTTCCAACAAAACCATGTGTTTCTTTAGTCAATTTGAATTATTTTTCAATACAAGATTTTGGAAACCAAAATAAGTACTATTTGTGAGATTTTCTCAAACCATTGAAATTCACAGTTTAAATTGTTTCAACAAGGAACAGTTGAATAAAAAAAATTCGTTGCATTATTTTGAATGTTTTCATCTCAAAATATATGTTGATGTGGAGGAGAGAGAAAAGCTGATGTGACGGAGAGAGAAGTGAGAGTGGGGACTATAGCCCGGGCACTGGCACCGTGCCGTGCGAGTGGCGTAAGAGTGAGGTGATAGTGAGGGGAAAAGCTGACGTGGCGGGACTATAGCCCGTGATAGCGGGTGATGCACTGGCACCAGCCTTATCTCTGTTAATTAGATATCCCTAAATTTGTGGTGAGACAAATTGTGCTAAGAAATGATCTCTAAGCTAAGATAAGACTAGACTCGTTTTTCATTTCTCCCTCCTCCACCTCGGCAATAATAAGGCTAAGATATAACCATTATACATGCCCTTAGTACCACATAAGATATGGAAGAAAAATAGCACTTTCCGGTTTATTCTTTTTTTTAGGGAAACTATCCGTCTTATTCGGGATGGGAGCGTGCTATTTTCTGAGCCTCGGGAAACATATTTTATAATTTGCCACACTTTTCTCAAATCCTTTATAATTTACCACACTGACCACCACCTGTCAGTAACACATGCTGTGACAAATTATAAAAGTGAAAAAAAAAGTGTGGCAAATAATAAAATGCCCCGGAAACCCGGTGGCACATTTAAGGCCGTGTACGAGTTGGTTTTGCATTGTGCCTCACCACATCCTGGCCCAGGCCCATTGAGAACGTGATTTGGACCAATTTTTACACCTCATTTGGTTGGCCGGTTTTTTGAAAACGCATACACTGTTGTATAAACGTGCGACCATTTATACCCACCTCTTGTGGGTAGGACTAGAAAAAGACTTCCCCTCGAAAGGAAACGGAAGGGGATAATGAGCTCACGCGAGAGCGCCACGTGGCAGTCTTGTACGCGAGGAACCGGACAGAGGGAGTGCACGCATTTATTTTAAAATTCGTTTTTTGAAATGAAATAACTCGAGAATCGTATTTCGAAATTACGAACCGTTTTCATATTTGAGATCCTTGCCTCGAGATTTTCAAAACTAGATCCCATATTGATAGTTTCGAAAAAAAAAATTCCCATACTTTATACTCCCTGTTGTATATAGTTTATACTTTCGGTAGCATACGCGTGTGTGTACATCATGTACACCATGTATATCTAGTAGCAGTGATGTTCGGCTTCGCCACGATATTTTTACGGCTTGGCTTTGCCTCGATAACCATTTATAAAGATCTTGAAAGGGTACATAGGTCGTTGTGCACATTGGTCGAAGCGTGCATTGGTCGTAGTGCGTGGTACGACTCGGCGTTGCCTCGTACTACCGCTCGGTTTCGCCTCGAACAAAACGCCTACAGAGCTTCATCTAAAAAGTACACACATGTTGTATCTCAAAAGTATTAAAAAAATTCTACTGAAAGTATACGGACATTGTTTCTGAAAGTGTACATGTTGTATCTAAAAGTATAAAAAAATTGACACTAAAAGTATATAAACACTGTTTCTGAAAGTATACGGGTGGTGTACCTGGGTGTACATCCGCCTGGGTGTACGTCGGCCCTTAATTGGGTGTACGTCGGCTCTTCACTGGGTGTACAACCGCCTGGATGTACATCCGCCTGCAACTAGGTGTACAACCCTGGGCGTACATCCGTGGTGCACGTGGGTGTATGTCAGCACATGCACTTGGAGATGTACTTCGGTCACTGTTACTGGGCGTACATCTGTGTGTAACTTGGCGTACATCTGTGTTGATTCTGGGTGTTGATGCAAACGTTGGTAAACCCCAAGTGGAAGGCTGTGAAGAGTGCAGCGGCAAGTTTTCCCTCAAAAAAGAAACGAAGGTTGAATCGACCACTAGGAGGACAAGCAATCTCTGAAGGTTGATGCAGCTGAGGTGGCAGGGCGCACTATCGGTTCAGCAACAACGTGGAACCTACACGACACAATCAAATCACTATGCACCAACGTAGCAGTGAGGTTGTAAATCCCACCGGTTTTGCTGAACACAAAGAGGTTAAACGTATGATGTGGAAAACAGCAGAAAAATAGTATGAAAGCAGTAGCAGCAGTACGAAAGCAGTGTGAAAGCAGTAAGTGTTTTATCAGTATGAGGAAAATGGACCCGGGTCCACAGTTCACTAGTGGTTTCTCTCCGTGAAAGATAAATAACATGTGTGGTGAAAAAAATTACAGCTGTGCAATTGACAGAAATGAAGGCTCCACCGTAGTGCATATGCAAGACATAAAGATTACTATGTGATTCATGCGGGCATTTGATGCTATGCATCATTGATGCCTTGATAGCGTGTTGGGAACCCCAAGAGGAGGGTATGATGAGTGCAGCAGTAAGAATTTCCCTAAGTTAAGAACCAAGGTTATCAATCCAGTAGAAGAAAGAGGATCTTCGGAAGGTTGATGCCAGTGGCGGTTGTGATGGCTCACCGGTGTCAGCAACAACGTGGAACCTGCACACAACACAACCAAAATACTTTGTCCCAACGGTACAGTGAGGTTGTCAATCTCTCCGGTTTTTCTGAAAACAAAGATTAGACGTATAGTGTGGAAAATAATGTATGCTTGCAGTAAGTAAAGAAAGTAGGAAATTGTAGTGGTTTATTTAACAGTGTAGGAAAATGGACCGGGGTTCATAGGTTCACTAGTGGTGTCTCTCTATAAAAGACAGCATGCTGGGTGAACAAATTACAGCTAGGCAATTGACAAATAAAGGTTGCACCATAGTGCACATCATTGACATGATGACTACTATGATATTTAGTGCGGGCATTACAACAATATACATAGACCGTAATCCAACTGCATCTAGGACTAATAATCCACCCCCAGGTTATCATCCGAACCCCTTAGGTATTAAGTTGCAAGCAAAAAATAATTGCATTAAACAATGTGTGTAATGTAAGCAATGATTGTGCACGCGGGCACTCACACCGTTGTTTTGTCCCTAGTGGCAACAGCGCATCCTCCCCCGTCACGTTTCTGTCACTCGAGCACAGGCGAAAAGGATGCATGAACCCACTATCAAGCATAAATACTCCCTCTTGGAGTCACTAGCAACTACTTGGCCAGAGCAACCACTAGCAACAGAAAGCATGCAAGATCATAAATAACATATGCAATAAAAGACTATAATCAACTTGGCATAAGTTCAATATTCATCAGATCCCAGCAACCACATCACATAGAGTTACATAAGAACAATATCGATCATGTTAGGCGGCTCACGAGATCTAAACATTGAGGCATAGGAGGAGAAGACAACCATCTAGCTACTGCTATGGACCCGTAGTCCAAGGATGGACTACTCACGCATCACTCCGGAGGCGGGCGTGGTGACGAAGAGGCCTCCGGTGATGATCTCCTCTCCGCCAGGGTGCCGGGAGACAGCTTCAGAACCCCCCTGGTCTACGCTTGACGACGACGGTGGCTGTGGAACTTTTCGGGGATATTTGATCAGGTGTCTAGGATTTTCCATCCAGGGGGCCCCTTGGCCGCGCCAGGGGTGGTGTGGGCCCCCCAAGGCTCCACCTCCTTTGCCCCATGGTGTGCCCCCCCCCGGTGCCCCTCTTCGACTCCTCTTCGGTCTTCTGGATGCTTCTGGGGAAAATAGGACTTCCGGGCTTCGAATTTTCCAATTCCGAGAATATTTCCAGAACAACTTTTCTGAAACTAAAAACAGCAGAAAACAGGCTCTTTGGCATGTTGTCAATACGTTAGTCAGGAAAATCGATAAAAATGACATAAAGAAGGGAGAAAACATGTAGGAATTAACATAATAGTATCATGGAGCATAAGAAATTATAGATGCGTTGGAGACATATGATACGTCTCAAACGTATCTATAATTTCTGATGTTCCATGTTGATATTATGCCAATTGCTACATGTTTTTCTACGTTTTCTTATGTTTTCCGGGACTAACCTATTAACAAGATGCCATAGAGCCAGTTCCCTGTTTTCTTCTATTTTTAGTTTCAGAAAAGTTGTTCTGGAAATATTCTCGGAATTGGAAAATTCGAAAGCCAGAAGTCCTAAAAGTCCCGGAAGCATCCAGAAGTCCCGAAGAGCCCCGGAGGGGGGCCATAGGGTAGCCACACCATAGGGTGGTGCCACCACCCCTCTGGCCGCGCCACCTAGGGGTGTGGGCCCCCTGGCCACCTCCCAGCATCGCCTTTTTGCCCATATATACTCCCCGAGGTATAAACCCTAGAAGAATCGACCTTTTCCGCAAAATACATCCGTACCTCCGTCGTCGCCGCCGATAAGTTTTGGGGGACAGATCTCTGTTCTCGCATCCTGCCGGGACAGGAAGGGCCCTCGGAAGTCATCTCCATCGACTCCACCTCCATCTCCATCGTCGTTGCTGTCTCCTATGATGAGGAGGGAGTAGTTCTCCCCCGAGGCTGAGGGCTCTACCATTAGCTATGTGGTTCATCTCTCACTTCCATGGTGTGATCTTTAAGTGATCATGAGCTTTGTAGTCTAGTTGAATATGTAGATTGATCTTCATCTGTTATGCTACTCAAGTGGTTTTGTTGTCTCCGTAAACACTTTGATCCCGGGGCAAAGGTGACAATGTGTGCTCCTTGTGGTTTAGCATGATATTTATATCTTGTGTTGGAAGGTGAACCTATGAATTTCTGGCGTTTGTTTACTAATTTATGGCGCTCGTAGTGACATTGGGGTGCCCTAGAGAGGGAATATAGACTTGAGGAGTGATGTTAAAGCCCTACGCAATGATTAGTGTTTGTTATTCGACCGAGAGTGGTTTGGAGTAGCATAGTGAAAAAAATGATATTTATGCATTCAATTATGTGAGCATTGTTGAGAGTGTACACTAGTGAAAGTAGGAGCCCTATGCCTTATTTCCAAGCATTGAAACACCGTTTTCCGCCTGTTCTACTACATGTTTGCTTGCTGCCATTTTTATTTCAGATTGCTATTATCACTTATTATCATCCATATTATTTGCATTTTACTCTCTCTTCGCCGAACTAGTGCACCTATATACGTGACAAGTATCTTGGGTGTGTTAGGGACACAAGAGACTTCTTGTATCTTGATTGCAGGGTTGCTTGAGAGGGATATCTTTGACCTCTACCTCCTTGAGTTCGATAAACCTTGGGTAATCCACTTAAGGGAAACTTGCTGATGTTCTACAAACCTCTGCACTTGGAGGCCCAACACTGTCTACAAGAATAGAAGCGTGCGTAGACATCAAGCTCTTTTCTGGCGCCGTTGCCGGGGAGGTAAGATAAAAGGTACTCACATCCTCGGGTGTGAGTGCTCGAAGTTATTTCCTTTAGATTCTGCAATTATATATTTTTGTTTCTTGTTTTCACTAGTTAGGCTTATTTTTAGTTGTTACTTGTTTTTATCTTTATGCTTAAATGGAAACAACGAAAATATGAGAGAGCTTTATAATCTTTATATTGAGTTAGGACATGAAGTGTTTGAAGAGAAAATTAAAAAAACCTATGGAACTTTATTTGCATGCTAGTGGCAATGTTATTAGTATGAATTCTTTGAACACCATTATTGCTAATGTCATGGAAAAGTCTAAGCTTGGGGAAGCTAGTTTATATGAAAATGATATTTTTAGTTCCCCAAGCACTGAGGAGGAAATTTTCTTTGATGAGTACTTTGCCTCCAATATATGATGATTATAATGTAGTGGTATTCTAGATCCACCTGTTTACAATGATGAATATGATATTTTCAGTCCACCTACTGTTGAGAAGAAAATTAATTATGATTGCAATATTCCTCCTATATTTGATGATTATGGTGATGAGAATAATAATGATAGCTATTTTGTTGAATTTGCTCCCACTACTATTAATAAGAATGACTATGCTTATGTGGAGAGTAATAATTCTTTTATGCATGTGGCTCATGATAAGAATGTTATATCTGGTAGTTATATTGTTAATTTTATTCATGATGCTACTGAAAGTTATTATGAGAGAGGGAAACATGGTTTTATGCATCTCAACAATATTAAGTTTCCTCTCTTTTTGTTTAAAATTTTGAAGTTGCACTTATTTTGCTTTCCTATGCTTGTTGCTTTGTGTTTTCATGACTTGTTTTTCTACAAGATTATTTTTCATAGGAAGTGGGTTAGACTTAAATGTGCTTTATATTTTCTTATCGATGCTCTATTACTGTGCTTCAACTCTTGTTCTTATGTGAGCATCTTTTAAAAATCACTATGCCTAGCTGAAAGGCGTTAAAGAAAAGCGTTACCGGGAGACAACCCGTCTTATTTCTCCGTTTTCAACCCGTTTTCCTTCTTTTTATTTTGTGTGCTTTGCACCTGGGTGTTTTATATTTCCTGAGCAACCCTGATGTATCTTTTCATTTGAGTTTTTGTTGAGCCAAGTAAAGCCTCTAGTGGAAAGTTGAGCCTATATTTCGGATTTCTGCGCAGGAAACAAATTTCTGTTGTCCACTGTTAATTCTGTTAAAAAACCCAGAAAATTCAAAATGACCTGAGATTTTTTGGCTTAATACTGAGTTACATACGCAACTTTTCTTAGAATACTACCTTTTGATTTTAGTAACATAGGATTTTTGAAAACATAGATATTTACGTGTTGTTCTGTTTTGATAGATTTCTGCCATTTATCGCAGTTGCATCTTAATCTATTTCTTTTGGTGTTCTTTTGAGAAAAAGAGTTTTTAAAGAAGTTTTTGCAGTAGCTAATGTGTTTTTAAGTGTTATACTTGTGTTGAAACTGAACCATTTGAATTTATTATTTCAATTGCACTAATGTTGCTAATGAAGATTGTAAGAATTTTGGTGTGAAGGAAGTTTTCAAGGGTCAACAGAAGAGGATGATATGATGTGATCAAGAAGAGTGAAAATCCTAAGCTTGGGGATGCCCCGGTGGTACATCCAAGAAAATTCCAAGAAGACTCAAGCCTCTAAGCTTGGGGATGCCCAAGGCGTCCCCTTCTTCATCAACAAATTATCAGGTCACTTCTAGTGAAACTATATTTTTATTCAGTCACATCTTATGTGCTTTACTTGGAGCGTCTTTTATTTTTGTTTTCAGTTTGTTTGGTTTTTTTTGCGGTAATAAATGGTTTTTTCTTATCATACTTGTGTGGGAGAGAGACACGCTCTGTTTTCATTGCGTAGAACACTCTAGTTTTCATTCTTATTATTCTGTGAGTGTTCACTTTTTGCTAGTACTGCGTTTAGCCTTTGTGTTCATGCATCTCTTATTCAGAGCTATTAGCTTTTGTAGTTAGGTGGTTCTCATATATGTGCTTGGTTGGGAATAGAAATGCTTATGTTATAGTTGGTTTAGTGTAAAAATTCACATGGTCTTGTCAATCACTAAACTGCTTCACTTGAATCACTGTTGTTGTTTTGAGATATTAATTTGCTTAATGGATAAACGGGAAGGACTAGTAAGTATAAACTTTTAATGGTTGGTCTAAGAAACTTGAAACTGTGCCACACTTAAATTACCAGCTGATAGAAACTATGGTATATGGTTGCTACGAGTGATACATTTCTGATCGGCATTTTGTTACGCGCTACGGTCGGGGTAGCTAACAGTGACTTGTCACTGCCACGGACCCTCTTGGAGTGATTTGCATTGTTCCTTGTAAGATGATTTGATTGCTGCAATCTTTTAACTTGTGAGTCTATGTTGCGTTTCCTGACACTTCCACCATCCATATTTGCTCGGTACTGTGCATTGCCCTTTCTCACATTGAGAGTTGGTGCAAACTTTGCCAGTGCATCCAAATCCCGTGGGAGGACTTTGTTCTCCTACACATAAGCCCATATATATTCCTCAAAACAGCCACCATACCTACCTATCATGGCATTTCCATAGCCATTCCGAGATATATTGCTGCACAACATCCACCTCCATTATGTTACTTGATGATGAGCTTCATGGTTATTTATGCATACTGCTACACTGGCAGGAGCATGCAGTTAGAGACATCAGAGATATTTATTTATGAGTGATGAGTACTAAAAGTGTGATGATTGATTGTAATATAGGATGTTGCCCCTACCGGTGAGGATATATAAAATAAAGAAATAAAAAAAATGAAAAAGCCCTAAAAGAAAAAAGAAAGGGCCAAAGATAGAATAAAGAGAGAAGGGGCGCATCACTATCCTTTATACCACACTTGTGCTTCATGTTTAGCACCATTACTTCAGTTTGGAGAGATTTTTCATGTTATCATTCATTCATAACTATGTGGGGAACTTTACATTATAGAACTTGGCTTGTATATTCCAATGATGAGCCTCCTCAAATGAGCTCTAGGTCTTCGTGAGCAAGCAAGGTCGATGCACCCCCACTAGTTCCATTGGAGAGGTTTCATGCACTTATAACTCTATGTGCATCCGTTGTGTGGCAATCCCTACTCCTTGCATATCTTCGGTTGTAAGACTTTCTCTTGTCTAATGACCACTTTCAGCTTTGTGAGCCTTTCTTCCATTGACCTTCCAACCCCCCCATAATGTTCTCTTAGCCATAACATCCCGGTGCCAGGGAACAACGCAGAACACTTGCTTGTTTTTAGTGCGCAAATAGTTTAAGATTCAAGCATTGCATCGTGTGGAAAGCTTGACTTGATCCTAACAGGGGTTGTCAACACCGTTTGACGTGCATGATATTGTTGTTCTTGAAAGCTTAAATCATCTCTAATAAAATTTGCACGGTTGATAGTCTTTTAGTATTGATTCATTAAAAGTTTTGCTTCTTTCCTCTAATTTGTTTATGAATTACTTGTTGATATCAAATGTAGATCACAACTTTAGTTCATTTTATCCTAGTTTACATGCTCTACTTTACATATTATGATCAAGATTGTGTGGTAGCATGTCACCTCAAAAATTATTTTGTTTTATCGTTTACCTACTCGAGGAAGAGTAGGAACTAAGCTTGGGGATGCTTGATACGTCTCAAACGTATCTATAATTTCTGATGTTCCATGTTGATATTATGCCAATTGCTACATGTTTTTCGTATGTTTTCCTACGTTTTCTTATGTTTTCCGGGACTAACCTATTAACAAGATGCCACAGAGCCAGTTTCTGTTTTCTGCTATTTTTACTTTCAGAAAAGTTGTTCTGGAAATATTCTCGGAATTGGATAATTCGAAAGCCAGAAGTCCTAAAAGTCCCGGAAACATCCAGAAGTCCCGAAGAGCCCCAGAGGGGGGCCACAGGGTGGCCACACCGTAGGGCGGCGCCACCACCCCCTGGCCGCACCACCTAGGGGTGTGGCCCCCCTGGCCACCTCCCGGCATCGCCCTTTCGCCCATATATACTCCCCGACGCATAAACCCTAGAAGAATCGACCTTTTCCGCAAAATACATCCGTAGCTCCGCCGCCACCGCCGACAAGTTTTGGGGGACAGATCTCTGTTCTGGCACCCTACCGGGACGGGGAAGTGCCCCCGGAAGTCTCCATCGACTCCACCGCCATCTCCATCGCCGTTGTTGTCTCCTATGATGAGGAGGGAGTAGTTCCCCCCGAGGCTGAGGCTCTACCAGTAGCTATGTGGTTCATCTCTCTCTCCCATGGTGTGATCTTTATGTGATCATGAGCTTTGTAGTATAGTTGAATATGTAGATTGATCTTCATCTATTATGATACTTAAGTGGTTTTGTTGTCTCCGTAAACACTTTGATCACGGGGTAAAGGTGACAGTGTGTGCTCCGTGTGGTTTAGCATGATATTTATATCTTGTGTTGGAAGGTGAACCTATGAAATTGTGGCGTTTGTTTACTAATTTATGGCGCTCGTAGTGACATTGGGGTGCCCTAGAGAGGGAATATAGACTTGAGGAGTGATGTTAAAGCCCTACGCAATGATTAGTGTTTGTTATTCGACTGGAGAGTGGTTCGGAGTAGCATAGTGAAGAAATGATATTTATGCATTCAATTATGTGAGCATTGTTGAGAGTGTCCACTAGTGAAAGTAGGATCCCTGGTCCTTATTTACAAACATTGAAACACCGTTTTCCGCTTGTTCTGCTACATGTTTGCTTTCTGCCATTTTTATTTCAGATTGCTATTATCACTTATTATCATCCATATTACTTGCATTTTACTCTATCTTCGCCGAACTAGTGCACCTATATACCTGAAAAGTATATTGGGTGTGTTGGGGGCACAAGAGACTTCTTGTATCTTGATTGCAGGGTTGCTTGAGAGGGATATATTTGACCTCTACCTCCCTGAGTTCGATAAACCTTGGGTAATCCACTTAAGGGAAATTTGCTGATGTTCTACAAACCTCTGCACTTGGAGGCCCAACACCGTCTACAAGAATAGAAGCGTGCGTAGACATCAACATATCAAGCATCCCCAAGCTTAGTTCCTACTCGTCCTCGAGTACGTAAATGATAAAACAATAATTTCTGAGGTGACATGCTACTAACATAAACTTGATCATAAAAATGTAAAAGCGTATGTAAGCTAAGATCATAGAACTTTTAACACGAACATGATAAATAGAACTTTAATAATAAAGCATAGCAATCACATTTCATCATGAGAAGTATCTCAAATAAAAGATCATGAATAACATGTAAAGAAATATATATGTTTGTTTAAGGTATAGAGAAAGCATGGCAAAGTGATATTTCTCTAGTCCTTAAGAGTGGGGCAAAACATAAATGCGAGGACACCTTCAAAGTTCATGAGGAAGACTAGAGCAAATAATTTCAGAACAAGCAATAACACATCATGAATCAATTAATAACGTTTTTGGGACAAATGCACATAAAACTCAGAATGGCAAAAAATGCTCTCTCAACTGTGCATAAAGTTAGAAGATGGAGACTCAACATAAAAGTAAAAGAAAGGCCCTTCGCAGAGGGAAGCAGGGATCACTCATGTTCTAGAGCTTTTTATTTTATTAAACAGAGGTATTAAAAGTTTGACACTCCCCCATCCATCTTTCACAAACCATGGCTAACCGAATCCTCGGGTGCCTGCCAACAATCACATACCATGGAGGAGTGTCTATATTTTGAGAGATGTATGCTAATGTCAACGAATGGTAAACAGAAAATACAGTACGTCACGAGCCAACTGGATTCGCAAGAGCGGCTCCCATATGAAGGACGCATCTGGGTAAAAGGTCATCCGTCTTTCTCTTTTGTTTACACAATTATGCTTTGACTGATAAATCAGGGGCAAAAATAGTGAAGAGATTTTGTGTGTATTAATTTGGGGTTGGGCACCCCGCTGCGAGCTCTTCTTTCATTTGGATAAGCGGATGAAGCCACTAGTCCAGGGTGTGAAATGCAATCAACAAGTGAGATAAAAATTCTCTATTTACGTCCTCATGAGCAAAAATAGGAACACAAAGCAATAGTTATTTTGAAGATTTTAAAGGTAACACATGAGCAATTTACTTGGAGTGGCAGTTAAATACCACATGTAGGTAGGTATGGTGGACACAATGGAAAAACTTGATTTTAGGGAGTTGGATGCATGAGTAGAGCTCATACTCAGTACAAGTGGAGGCTAGCAGAAGACTGGGAGCGACAAATCAAGAGTGCATAAGAGCCATAATAATACATAGCGACATAAACGTCATTAATTAAAGCATAAGTGGTATCATAAATTCAAAAATAAATGATCATACAGGCTATTAGTGACTGGTTCATAGTCATAAACATGGTGTGAGCATGCGCCAAGTCAACCAAATAAAACATTCGAAAGAGAATACCATAAATTTATGCTTCATTATGACGAACAACTCATGAATCTTTCAATGACACATTAAACACTCTCAGCTATTTGAGGCGAATCATGATACTCAATAATCCACAAGGATTTAAAACTAAAATAACATCTAGCATGATATGAAAAGTTCTAGCCACGATCTATACAAGCTTCTACTTGCACCATTAAAAATTCTACTTTAAGAAGCAGTTTATTCTCCCAACAAGCACCATACACGATATGTTTTAACAAAAATACTATTCATGACACAACAAGAAAAAATGAGAGTACTCACATAACACTACTAAAACTAACAGCTCTGATAAGAGATGCATGCAAAACAAGAGCTAAATAAATGCAGCAGCCACACAAAGATTAAGAATACAAAGTATTCCCATGGAAAAGGGGGGCGTGTCACTCTACAATAAAAGAATGCTGCGGTCCAACCAAGCTTATTGCAAAAATAAAAACAAACTGAAAGAAAAAAAAAGACGCTCCAAGTAAAGCACATAAGATGTGATCGAATAAAAATATAGTTTCACTAGAAGTGACCTGATAATTTGTCGATGGAGAAGGGGAGGCCTTGGGCATCCCCAAGCTTAACGCTTGAGTCTTCTTGGAATTTTGTGGGATGTACCACTGGGGCATCCCCAATCTTAGGCTTTTCACTCTTCTTGATCACGTCATATCATCCTCTTCTCTTGACCCTTGAAAACTTCCTTCACACCAAACTTCTCACAATCTTCATTAGCAACGTTAGTGCAATCGAAATAATAAATTCACATGGTTCAGTTTCAACACAAGCCTAACACTCAAAAACACATTAGCTAATGTCACAACTTCTTTTAAACTCTTTTTCTCAAAAGAACACCAAAATAAAGAGATTAAGATGCAAATGCAATTATTGGTAGAAATCTGTCAAAACAGGACAGCAGGTAAAGATGATTTTTTTTTTTGAAAATCTTCTGTTGCTCAAATCAAAAAGTGGACAACAAAGAAAAGTTGGGTATATATCCCAGGATTACGCACAAAAAACTCAGTTCATTTTGAATTTTCTATGATTTTATACGGATTTAACAGTGGAGAGAAGATCTGTTTCCCGCGCAGAAATCCGAAATATAGCCTCAACTTTCCACTAGAGGCTTTACTTGACTAAAAAAACACAAAAGAAAAGATACAGCGAGGTTGCTAAGGAAATAGAAAACACCCAGGTACAAAGAAAACAAAAGAAAACGAAGGAAAACGGGTTGAAAATGGAGAAATAAAACGGGTTGGCTCCCGGTAGCGCTTTTCTTTAACGCCTTTCAGCTAGGCATAGAAAGCAACTCAAGTATTTTCAAGTGAAGAAGCATCAACATCACAACTTGCTCTAATAATATAGTCAAAAGGTAGCTTCATTCTCTTTCTAGGAAAGTGTTCCATACCTTTCTTGAGTGGGAATTGATATTTAATACTCCCTTCTTTCATATCAATAACAGCACCAACAGTTCTAAGAAAAGGTCTTCCCAAAACAATAGGACAAGAAGCATTGCGTTCAATGTTCATAACAACAAAATCAACATGGACAAGGTTAATGTTAACCATAATAAGAACATCATCAATTCTCCCTAAAGGTTTCTTCTTAGCATTATCAGCAAGATGAACATCCAAATAACAGTGTTCCAACGGTGGTAGATCAAGAATATCATAAAGCTGTTTAGGCATAACAGAGATACTAACACCAAGATCACACAAAGCATTGCAATCAAAATAATTTACTTTTATCTTAATAATGGGTTCCCAACCATCATCTAATTTCCTAGGAATAAATGTTTCAAGTTTCAGCGTTTCCTCTCTAACTTTCATGAGAGCATTGGTAATATGTTTAGTAAAGGCCATATTCATGGCACTAGCATTGGGACTTCTAGCAAGCTTTTGTAGGAACATAATAACTTCAGAGATGTTGCAATCATCAAAATCAATATTATTATCATCAAAAGTAATGAGACCATTATCTCCCACATCTCTAAATTTTTTAGCACTTTTATCAGAAGCAATTTCAGCAATTTGAGGCAATTTAGCACGTTTCACTGAAGGGGTGGATACTTTGTTAACACCAACTACTTTACCATTGATAGTAGGAAGTTTACTAGCACTTGGAGCTTCAGTTTTACTAGTGGTGGTGATAGTGCAAACTTTAACAATATTATTCTTTCTAGCCAATTCATCTTCTCTTTCCCACCTAGCACGTAATTCAGCCATCAACCTAACATTGTCATCAATTCGAACTTGAATGGCATTGGTTGCAGCAAAGGGATTATCTTCAATGGTTTCAGTTTTAGCAGCCATTTTATTGATCAAAGAAAAGTGTGCCTCTGACAGGGCCGAAATACTAATCTCAGCACTTGAAATTTTACCTTGCAAACCAGAGATTTCTCTATTTAAATTCCCAATTTGTTGGCTAATAGTTCTCAACATAGCAGATTGTTCTTCCATAGTTTTAGTAAACAATTATTTTGTTAATATTGCATTTGCATAAAGTTCTGAGTTGCTTTTTCAACTTCTACAATCGTTTCCTCACTAGGCATTCCAGATCTACCATAAGAATAACCACTACCACTATTAGGAGGATAGGGCTTATAATTGTTTCCACCAAAGTTATTTCTATAAGCATTGTTGTTAAAATTATTATTTCTAATAAAGTTCACATGAACATGCTCTTCTTGAACAACCAAAGAGGCTAAAGGAACATTATTTGGATCAACTTGATCTTTACCATTAACAAGCATAGACATAATAGCATCAAGACTTTCACTCAAATAGGAGGTTTCCTCAACGGAATTTACCTTCTTACCTTGTGGAGCTCTCTCAATGTGCCACTCTGAATAATTTATCATCATATCATCAAGAAACTTTGTTGCATTTCCCAAAGTGATGGACATAAAGGTACCTCCAGCAGCTGAATCAAATAGGTTCCTCGAGGAGAAATCCAGTCCTGCAAAAGGTTTGTATAATCATCCAAGTAGTCAGTCCATGAGTGGGACAATTCTTCACCATAGTTTTCATTCTTTCCCAAGCTTTAGCAACATGTTAATTATCATATTGTTTAAAATTAATTATGTCACTTCTCAGGGATATAATCTAAGCAGGAGGATAATATTTTCCAATGAAAGCATCTTTACACTTAGTCCATGAATAAATACTATTTCTAGGCAAAGATAGCAACCATTCTTTAGCTCTTCCTCTCAAAGAGAAAGGAAATAATTTCAGTTTAATAATATCTCCATCCACATCTTTATATTTTTGCATCTCACATAGTTCAACAAAATTATTAAGGTGAGCAGCAACATCATCAGTACTAACACCAGAAAGTTGCTCTTTCATAACAAGATTTAATAAAGCAGGTTTAATTTCATAGAAAGCAGCAGTAGGAGCAGGTGGAGCAATAGGTGTGCAAATAAAATCATTGTTGTTTGTGCTAGTGAAGTCACACAACTTAGTATTCTCAGAGGAACTCATTTTAGCAAAATAAAAGCAAGCAATTAAATAACAGCTATGAAGTAAACTAATTTTTTTGTGTTTTTAATATAAAGAAGAAAAACAAGACAAAAATAAAAACAAGACAATAAACAAAATAAAGATGTTGAGAGTGAGATACTCCCCTTGCCAGAAGACTTCTTTCTCCCCGGCAACGGCGCCAGAAATTTCCTTGATAATGCCTTGATAACATGTTGGGAACCCCAAGAGGAGGGTATGATGAGTGCAGCAGTAAGAAATTCCCTCAGTTAAGAACCAAGGTTATCAATCTAGTAGGAGAAAGAGGATCTTCGGAAGGTTGATGCCACTGATGGTGGTGATGGCTCACCGGTGTCAGCAACAACGCGGAACCTGCACACAACACAACCAAAATACTTTGTCCCAACGGTACAGTGAGGTTGCCAATCTCACCGGTCTTGCTGAAAACAAAGATTAGACGTAGAGCGTGGAAATAATGTATGCTTGCAGTAAGTAAAGAAAGTAGGAAATTGTAGTGGTTTGTTTAACAGTGTAGGAAAATGGACCGGGGTTCATAGGTTCACTAGTGGTGTCTCTCTATAAAAGATAGCATGCTGGGTGAACAAATTACAGCTAGGCAATTGACAAATAAAGGTTGCACCGTAGTGCACATCCATGACATGATGACTACTATGATATTTAGTGCGGGCATTACAACAATATACATAGACCATATTCCAACTACATCTATGACTAATAATCCACCCTCAGGTTATCATCCGAAACCCCTTAGGTATTAAGTTGTAAGCAATAGATAATTGCATTAAACAATGTGTGTAATGTAAGCAATTATTGTGCACGCGGGCACTCACACCGCTGTTTTCTCCCTAGTGACAACATCACATCCTCCCCTGTCACATTTCTGTCACTCGAGCACAGGCGAAAAGGAGGCATGAACCCACTATCAAGCATAAATACTCCCTCTTGGAGTCACTAGCAACTACCTGGCCAGAACAACCACTAGCAACGGAAAGCATGCAAGATCACAAATAACATATGCAATAAAAGACTATAATCAACTTGACATAAGTTCAATATTCATCGGATCCCAGCAAACACAGCACATAGAGTTACATAAGAACAATCTCGATCATGTTAGGCAGCTCACGAGATCTAAACATTGAGGCATAGGAGGAGAAGACAACCATCTAGCTACTGCTATGGACCCGTAGTCCAAGGATGAACTACTAACGCATCACTCCGGAGGCGGGCATGGTGATGAAGAGGCCTCCGGTGAGGATCTCCTCTCTGGCAGAGTGCCGGGAGATAGCTTCAGAACCCCCCTGATCTAGGGTTGACGACGATGGCGGCTACGGAACTTTTTGGGGATATTTGATCAGGTGTCTAGGGTTTTCCATCCGGGGGGAATATATAGGCGAAAGGGCAAAGGCGATGGAGCCCTGGGGGCTCCACACCACCCCCTGGCGCGGCCAAGGAGGGGCGCGCCACCCCATGGTGTGGGCCCCCCGGTGCCCCTCTTCGACTCCTCTTTGGTCTTCTGGATGCTTCCGGGGAAAATAGGACTTCTGGGCTTCGAATTTTCTAATTCCTAGAATATTTCCAGAACAACTTTTCTGAAACTAAAAACAGCAGAAAACAGGGAAGTGGATCTCTGGCATCTTGTCAATAGGTTAGTCCGGAAAATCGATAAAAATGACATAAAGAAGAGAGAAAACATGTAGAAATTGGCATAATATTATCATGGAGCATCAGAAATTATAGATACGTTGGAGACGTATCAACATTACAACAAAATACATAGACAGTCATCCAACTGCACCTATGTCTAATAATCCACCCTCCTAATATCATCCGAACAAACGTTGGGTATTAAGTTGCTATCAAAGTGTGTAATGTAAACAATGAAACTAGGTAAACACCGTTGTTTTCTCCCTAAGGGCAACAATACATCCTCCATCCGTCACGTTTTTGTCACTCGAGCACATATGCAAAGGAGGCATGAACCCACTATCGAGCATAAATATTCCCTCTTGGAGTTACTAGCATCCACTTGGTCAGAGCATCTACTAATAACGGAGGGCATGCAAGATCATAAATAAAATAAGCATGAAGATAACATTATAGATTGATTATAAGAAGAGATAGCATTCAACATTCATCAGATCCCAGCAAACACAACATGTATCATTACATAAAGATGATCTCGACCATGTGAGGCAGCTCACGAGATCTAAACATGAGGTACAAAGTGGAGAAGACAACCATCTAGCTACTGCTATGGACCCGTAGTCCAGGGATGAACTACTCACTCATCACTTTCAAGGAGGGCATGGTGGTGTAGACACTTCCGATGATGAATTCCCCTCCCAACAGGGTGCCGGGGAGAGCTCCAGAACCCTCCCGATCTCGGGATGATGATGACGGCGTGCTCGGGTGTTTCTCGGGACGAAGTGGTATATATTTAGGGTTTACGTCTCGGGGGGTATAAATAGGCGAATGGGCAAAGGCGGTGGAGGCCGGGAGGGCCCACACCACCCAATGGCGCGGCCAGGGGGCGCACCGCCCTATGGTGTGGACCCCTGTGGGCCCTCTTGGGGGTCCCTTCAGGACTCCGTTGAATTTTCGGGAGTTCTAAGACTTCCAGGCTTCGGATTTTCCAATTCCGAGAATATTCCAGAACAACTTTTCTGAAACTAAAAACAGGAGAAAAACAGGGAACTGGCTATGTGGCATCTTGTTAATAGGTTAGTCCAGAAAATCGATAAAAATGACATAAAGTGTATAACAAACATGTGGGAAACAATAAGAAAACAACATGGAACATCCGAAATTAAGGATACGTTTATGACGTATCAACATCCCCAAACTTAGTTCCTACTCGTCCTCGAATAGGTAAACAATAAAAACACATAATTTCTGAGCTGACATGCTACCAACATAAACATGATCATCAATAATGTAAAAGCATAAGTAAGCTGAGATCATAGAACTTCAACACAAGTATGATAAATAGAATTTTACCAATAAAGCATATCAATCACCTTGCATCATGAGAAGTAACACAAATAAAAAATGATGAATAACAATGCAACAAAAGATATACTTTTGTTTCAAGTATAGAGAAAACACGTCAAAGTGATATTTTGCTAGTCCTTAAGAGTGAGGCAAAACATAAATGCCAGGACACCTTCAAAGTTCACGAGGAAGACTAGAACAAATAATTAGAGAACAAGCAATAACACATCATGAATCAATTAATAATGTTCCCGGGACAAATGCACATAAAACTCAGAATGGCAACTATGCTCTCTCAACCGTGTATAAAGTTAGAAGATGGAGACTCGACATAAAAGTAAAAGAAAGGCCCTTCGCAGAGGGAAGCATGGATCACTCATGTGCTAGAGATTTTATTTTATTAAAAAGAGGTGTAAAAGCTTGACACTACTCCCATCCATCTTACACAAACCATGGCTAACCGAATTCTCGGGTGCCTGCCAACAATCACATACCGTGGAGGAGTGTCTATATTTTAAGAGAGGTGTATGCTTATGTCAATGAATGGTAAACATAAAATACAGTACGTCACAAGCCAACTAGACTTCACAAGAGAGGCTCCCATAGAAGGACGCATCTGGGTAGAAGGCCATCCCTCTTTCTCTTTTGTTTACACAATTATGCTTTGACTGATAAATCAGAGGCAAAAATAGTGAAGATAATTTGTGTTATTAATTTGGGGTTGGGAATCCCGCTGCCAGCTCTTCTATGAATTGGATAAGAGGATGAAGCCACTAGTCCAGGGTGTGAAAGTCCAATCAACAAGTGGGATAAATATTCTCTATTTACGTCCTCATGAGCTAAAACAGAAGCACAAAACAAGAGTAATTTTGAAAGTTTTAAAGGTAACACATGAGCAATTTACTTTGGAGTGGCGGTTAAATACCACATGTAGGTAGGTATGGTGGACACAAAAGGCAAACTTTGGTTTTGGGGAGTTTGATGCACGAGTAGAGCTCATACTCGGTACAAGTGGAGGCTAGCAAAATACTGGGAGCGACAAATCAAGAGAGCATAAGAGGCATAATCATGCATAGCGACATAAACATCATTAATCAAAGCATAATTGGTACCACAAGTTCAAAAACTAAATGATCATGGAGGCTATAAGTGACTGGTTCATAGTCATAAACATGGTGTGAGCATGCGCCAAGTCAACCAAATAAAACATTCAAAGGAGAACACCACAAATTTATGCTTCAATATGACAAGAACAACTCATGATTCTTTCAATGGCACATTAAACACTCTCAGATATTTAAGGCTAATCATGATACTAAATAAACAAAAGGATTTAGAACTAAAATAACATCTAGCATGATATGAAAAAGTCTAGCCATAGTCTATACAAGGTTCTACTTGCATCGTTAAAAATTCTACTTCAAGCAGCAGTTTATTTTCCCAACAAGCACCATACAAAACATGCTTTAACAAAAACTCTATAAATGCTACAGCAATAAAACAGGAGAGTAATCACATAACACTACTAAAACTAACAGCTCTGAACAAGAGATTCAATGAAAACAAGAGCTAAACAGGAATTTTTGCAGCAACTAGAAGAAAAACTAAGAATACTAGCATAGCAAGTATTCAAACGAAAAAGCGGAGCGTGTCTCTCTCCCAAACAAGGAATGATAGGGTCCAACTATATTATTGAAGCAAGTAAAACAAAAGAAAACATAGGAAAACAAAAGAAAACAAAAGAAAAACAAACATACACTCCAAGTAACCTTCATATGATGTGACCGAATAAAAATATAGTTTCACTAGAAGTGACCTTATAGATTGTTGATGAAGAAGAGGATGCCTTGGGCATCCTCAAGATTAGATGCTTGAGTCTTCTAAAAATATGCTTGGATGAACCACAGGGGAATCCCCAAGCTTTGACCTTGCACTCTTCTTGATCACATATATCACCCTCTTCTCTTGACCCTTGAAAACTTCTTCACACCACACTCAAAGAGTAATTCACATTAGAGGGTTAGCGAAACAATTAAAAATCCAATGGTTCTGTATGGAATAAGTGCTATTGATAGTTTTAAACATAAACTACAACCACTGCTGTTTCGTGAAGAAAAGAAATCCACTTGACATCACAAAAGAGAAAATTCAAGAAAAATGGCAGAATCTGTCAAAACCAGAACAGTCTGTAAAGACGAATTTATTCGACGCACTTATGTTGCTCAGATCTAAAAACTTAAAAAACAAGAAAGTTGAGGAATTAGCCGAGGTATAAGCACAAGAAATTTCAGGTCATTCTAATATTTCTGTGATTTTTACGATTTTTTACGGTGGACAGTAGAAATCTGTTTCCTGCGCATAAATCCGAGAACCAACTCCAACTCTCGTCAGAAACCTTACTTCGCACTACTAAAACATGAAAAGAAAGATACAAAGGAGTTTCTACAGAAGTATAAAACCCCCTGACTCAAAGAAAACAGAGAAAAACAAAGCAAAAATAAAACCATGGGTTATCTCCCAAGAAGTGTTTTTCTTTAACGCCTTTTAGCTAGGCCCAGAAAAGTGGAATCAAGTATTTTCAAGTGAAGAAGCATACAAATTGAGATTTGGCAATTCCTTAATAATGCATTATATTTTACCTAAGTGACTTTCAGAGGCTCCTCTCTTAGAACTTTTAGGCTTACTATTCTCATCAAATAAATTCTCAGGAACAATTCAATCAAAATTCTTTTCTTGGGCTTCATGCAGTGCTACCAGTTTAAAGGGGGTTGGTATTTTATCCTCCTTTTCATTATTAGATTCAGTTTTTTCAAGAGTACCAACGATATCTACACATGAGCCTAGAACATTGAAATGATCAAAGATTTTTCTAGCTTCAATAGCAACATCTCCAAATTCTTTAAGCATGGTTTCTAAGATAAAGTTCCTTTTCTCGGTATCTTCAATGTTATTCAAGTTGAGGAACATATGTTGTAATATGGGATGAAGGTTAACAAACCTAGATTCTAACATGTGAACTAAAGAAGTTGCAGTAGTCTCATAATTTGGAGCAAGTTCTACTATGTATTTTTCCTTAAAATTATCATGCTTACTAACATGATCAAAGAATTCTTTAATGGTATCCTTTCCAAGTATAGAACCACTTCCTACTGGGAGATCTTTCAGGGTAAACTTAGGGAACAACATGATGAGTAACAAAAGTAACAACTAGAATAAGAACTATTTTTTTGTGTGTTTTTGATAAAGAGAAGCAAACAAGACAAAATAAAATAAACTAAGCAAAAATAAAACAAAGAAAAGAGATTGGAAGTGAGAGACTGCCCTTGCAGAAATTCTCTTCCTCCCCGGCAACGGCGCTAGAAAACTTTGATGAAAACGTTGGTAAACCCCAAGTGGAAGGTTGTGAAGAGTGCAACGGCAAGTTTTCCCTCAGAAAAGAAACCAAGGTTGAATCGACCAGTAGGAGGACAAGCAATCTCTGAAGGTTGATGCAGCTGAGGTGGCAAGGCGCACTACCGATTCAGCAGCAACGTGGAACCTACACAACACAATCAAATCACTTTGCCCCAACGTATCTCACCGGTTTTGCTAAACACAAAGAGGTTAAACGTATGGTATGGAAAACATCAGGAAAACAATATGAAAGCAGTAGCAGCTGTATGAAAGCAGTGTGAAAGCGGTAGGTGTTTTATCAGTATGAGGAAAATGGACCGGGGTCCACAGTTCACTAGTGGTGTCTCTTCGTGAAAGATAAATAACATGTGTGGTGAACAAATTACAGTTGTGAAATTGAAAGAAATGAAGGCTGCACCGTAGTGCATATGCAAGACATAAAGATTACTATGTGATTCATGCGGGCATTACAACAAAATACATAGACCGTCATCCAACTGCATCTATGTCTAATAATCCACCCTACGAATATCATCCGAACAAACGTTGGGTATTAAGTTGCTAGCAACAGATTATCGCCGTAAGCAAAGTGTGTAATGTAAACAATGTAAACTAGGTAAGCACCGTTGTTTTCTCCCTAATGGCAACAACACATCCTCCATCTGTCACGTTTCTATCACTCGAGCACAGATGCAAACAAGGCATGAACCCACTATCGAGCATAAATACTCCCGCTTAGAGTTACTAGCATCTACTTGTCCAGAGCATCTACTAATAACGTAGAGCATGTAAGATCATAAATAACATAAGCATGAAGATAACAAGATAGATTGATAATCAGAAGACATAGCATTCAACATTCATTAGATCCCAGCAAACACAACATGTAGCATTACATAAACATGATCTCGATCATGTGAGGCAGCTCACGAGATCTAAACATGAGGTACAAAGTGGAGAAGACAACCATCTAGCTACTGCTATGGACCCGTAGTCCAGGGATGAACTACTCACGCATCACTTCGGAGGAGGGCATGGTGGTGTAGAACCCTCCGGTGATGAATTCCCCTCCCGGTAGGGAGCTCCAGAACCCTCCCGATCTCAGGATGACGATGACAGAGGCCTTGGGTGTTTCTCGGGACGAAGTGGTATATATTTAGGGTTTACATCTCGGGGGTATAAATAGGCGAAAGGGCAAAGGCGGTGCAGGCCGGGGTGCCCCACACCACCCCATGGCGCGGCCAGGGGGCGCGCCACCCTATGTTGTGGGCCCCTTGTGGCTCCCCTCCGGGTCTATTCGGGACTCCGTAGAACCTTCGGGAATTCTAAGACTTTCGGTCTTCGAATTTTCCAATTCCGAGAATATTTCCAGAACAACTCTTCTGAAAAGAAAAACATCAGATAACAAGGAATTGGCTCTGTGGCATCTTGTCAATAGGCTAGTCCGTAAAATCGATAAAAATGACATAGAGTGTATAGCAAACATGTGGGAAACAATAAGAAAACAACATGGAACATCAGAAATTATGGATACGTTTATGATGTATCAGGTGTACAAAAAATAAAGTTTCTCGAAACCTATCAACATGAGATCTAGTTTTGAAGATCTCGACGCGAGGATCTCAAATATGAAAACGGTTCGTAATTTTGAAAAATGGTTCGCCAGATATTTTTTTTTGATGAAACAAATCACGAAATAAATGCATACCCATCCATCCTCCCATACGCGCGTGGGAAAAGGAAAACCCACCAAAATTCTCTCATGGTGACACTTGGCACGCATGCGAGCACCCGTGGGAGGCTGGGAGGAAGGAGAAGACGACACTTGTCGCACGCACAGCGCGCGTGAGTGACCTTGCGGAAGGCTTCCCTTTTTTTAGTGATTTTGACCTCTTGTACTTTTGGTGAACTTACCTCATACCACAACATCTACGCGATAGCCATATGAGGAGCAGCGAGCAAGATAATGGCGGAGCAGAGGAGGTGGCAGTAGTAATTGGCCGGTGCCGATGAAGTAGTCCACTGTAGAAGCTAGCAGTGGTAGTTGCGTCGGTGTCATGATGTTTACATGGTGCAACAATGAATGAAGCGACAGGAGCTGCGCCGGCACCGGCGAAATAGCACACGATGAACACGTACAGTAAATAGGTATGTACACATATTATAAGATCTATGTGTATATGTGCGTCGAAACGAAAAATGTACAACACGAAAGTCGTGCGCAACATTGAGATTAACCTGCTAACCGAAGGATATTTCAAACAGTCAACCGAGTACAACAAATTTGACAAAATTTGTCAAAATGGTTCTAAACATCGGTTTGAAATTGAGAAGTTACAGTCGATAAAACTCGAAACCGAGCACGAGAATGTAACCTACTCGTCAACGCGATAATTTTTCATTCATGTACGCTTTATTTTGAATTGAGGTACAGTTATGTAGATTAGAGAGTCACTAAGCGGTAGAGTTTAAGGGAGGGGAGAAGGAATAGAGGTTATGTGGCCAGCGAGTCGCTCCACCTGCAAGCTCAAACTGGCCCAAGAGGAATGGCCAAATCGAGCGTTCCTACCGTGACTGGCTGAGCACTGGTTTAAGGTTCATGCAGGCCAAAAATCTAGGCTCAGCCACGTAACCAAACGAGAGAAATTTGAGCCAGCGGGCCTGGCTGAGCACTGCTTTAAGGTTCGTGCATGCCAAAAATCTAGGTTGGCCACGTAATGAAAACGTGCGGAATTTTTTGAGCCAACGGGTATGGCTAAGGCTCTCACAGCCAACCAAATGCACCCTAAGAGTTTCTTTGCTCACCTCGAGAGGCCGAGGAGGGGGCCTCCATCTCCCATCTTGATTGGGCGACATGTTTAGTAACTACTCCCTCTTGTAGAGATTACAATACCTCCTCGATGTTTGACCTAACTTTGACCATAAAATTGACCAAGTAAAAGTAGTTTGTCACAAAATTGTGCCATTGGAAACTTTTTTCGATCCAATGGTATGATCTATGTAACATAAAATTTATACTTTATACGTTCGATTTATCGTCCATGTTTGGCTCAAATTTAGAGGGGGCATTATAACCCCTAACGAAGAGAGTACCTTCTTGTTGAGGGAGCTCGAGGAAGCGGACTTCACATCTAAATCGGACACAACCCCTGGACATGCAGGTTTCCAGGTTATGTTCTTACAAATTCTAACCCATAATAAATGTCCAAATGTTCCACCTCCTCAATTTCTTTGACAGAGGGTTGATCAAAATTAAGAGAATCGACTTTGGCGTGTTGATGCTGCCCCCAAACAACCCATGAGTCGATCAAATAAAGCACTTTAGACCAATGCCTCTCACCTAGTGCATCTTGGAGTTATGATCAACGTTTTCGCAACAAGATCGTGTCTAGTACCTCACTTAGTCATTTACTCGAATCAAACTACTTTCACTGGAGGATGTAGTACCCTATACATGATTGTGGTCATTCATGAGGTGGTTCATGAAGTACACAAGACCACACGAAGGACAAACTGGATACCACTTTATTATGTATTTTCTTTACGATTGAAACAAACGTATCACTTTCAATGCTTCGTCATTCATTTTCCTTTGTTTGTGTTACTTTTCATGTGCAACATAGTTGCTAAGTTTACATTTGTTCAAAAAATATTTATCATGCCTTTGTTAAAATACTTTGGTCTCAGTTTGCAATGCTTTTACATAACGTTGATCAAGATTTGTGTTGGCTTCATGTCACCTCAAAAATTATTTTGTAATCACTTGCCTACTCGAGGACGAGTGATGCGTCCATTTTGCATCACTATTTTATTTAATAATTTTCCCTTATCCATTGATATTTTCTTTATTATAGCACTATACTTATGTTATTTCGTTAGTTTCTCTATGTTTTACAGTTTTGCTGAATTATTTATCAAAGACATAAATCAGCTGGAAAAGTACCTGTCAGAAGGGATATTTTCTGGACTTCAGAAAAATCGGGAAAACCAGAAAACATTTTTTTGTTAGAAATCATGGGAGAGAGCCCGAAGGGCTGCCAGAGAGGATCCAGGGGGCAGCCAAGTGCCTCCTAGGCGCGGGGCCCCTCTTGTCCTCGCCTGATGGGGCCCAGGCCTCCCTCCGGTTCTCCTTCAGGGTACATAGCCCCCCGTGACCTAAAAATATTGAGGCACTTCGTAGAATTTTTCCGCCGCCTCTTCACGACAAAAACGATAGAGAAGAAACACCTTCCTAGAGGGGAGATTCCGACGGGGAAATTCCTCCTGGAGGGGGGAATCGTCACCACCGTCACTGTCATCGCACCGGGAATCATCAAGATCACCATCATCATCGTCGTCACCATCATCCTCACATCCACCTCCGTCCCGATGTAACAATTAGCGTTATATATCGTTGTTTTCCACTAGATCTCTCTCCCGGTGTGAATTACTTGTTTGTAGTTGATGCTTATGCTTTTTATCGGTGTTTCCACTTTCTGACCAGATTGTTATTCATCCATTTATCACCTCTGATCATGTACCATATGATGTGTTGTGAGTAGATCATTTAGTTCTTGAGGACATGGGAGAAGTCTAATAACTAGTTGTCATGTTTCGTTGATTAATATTTACCGGTTTGATATTTAGCTATGTTGTTATTTCCCTAGTGGTGTTATATGAACGTAGACTACATATCAATTCACCTTTTAAGGGACTAGAGGAATGCATTGTGTGTCGGATTGCTTGTGGTGGGTTGCTGGAGTGACAAAAACCTAAACCCCAGCTTGCAATACTTAACACAAGGGACTAATATATACCAGGAGTTTATTGCTACGGTTAGATTTATTTCTTAATTATTTTCTTGTATTTGTAGACGCTTGCAAGTAGTGTAATCATAAGTGTGCATTAGTCTTGGATAGTATGGTGCACTAGCATAGTTCTACCCACATAACACGTACCAAAATGATAAATATTAATCAACGGCGTGTGATGAAAATAACTAGACGAAACCTCCCGTGTGTCCCCAGGAACCTTTTACCATTATAAGAAGTACCATCGGCTTGTACTTTGTGCTAAAAAGGATTGGGCCACTTCTAGCAACTATTTATTTTCTTTGTTATTTACTTGTTATCGTTTTATTACTATTACAAAAATCCCTAAACAATTGTTCTCTATTGTTTACAGTGAAACCTTGCTCGAAACTATTTATCAATACCTTCTGCTCCTTGTTGTGTTTGACTCTTATTTACCGAAAAATCTACGATCGATCCCCTAAACTTGTGGGTCATCAACGAGCAGGAGTTAAGTTTAGGGATGTTGATACGTAGCAAACGTATCTATAATTTTTGATGCTCCATGCTTGTTTTCTACCCAATGCCTTTTGTTTTACACATGTTTTCCATCATTTTCTGGATGTGTTCACAGGCTAACCTATTAACAAGATGCCCCTGGCCAATTGTTGTTTTCTGTTGTTTTTCTATTTTAGAAAAGTTCTTAAAGAAATATTATCTGAAAGGGCTGAAAATACACGGATATCAATTTTTAGCCGGAAAGTAGACGGGGTCCAAAGAAGAATTGGAGGGGGCCAGGGGCCGGGGGGTGCCAGGTGCGGCCCCATCCTAGGCCGCACCTGGTGGGCCCCTGGCCACCGCCTCTTAGTGCCTCTTCGCCCATAAATCGCCTTCAACCCTAAAAACGTTTGGACAAAGTTATTTTCCACGAAACAAATGGAGAGGCGAAGTCACCTCGAAAGTCCAGTCTGGGGCTTCTGGAGTCCTCCTCCAGCATCCTACCGGAGGGGGGTATCGTCATCGGAGGCCTCTACATCACCATGATCACCTCCGGACAGATGTGCGACTAGTTCATCTCGGGACTACGGGTCCATAGCAGCAGCTAGATGGTTGTTCTCTCCCCTATTCCTGCATGTTTAGAGTCTCGTGAGCTGCCTCACATGATCGAGACCATCGCTATATAATTGTGCATGTTGTGTTTGTTGGGATCCGATGAACCATGAGATTATGATTATTTTGTTCATGCCAATCTGAGATGCTTCACTTATATTCGTAGAGAGTTTTAATCTTGTCTTGCAATGCTCTCCGGTGTTTATGATTACCTTCGTCACGTAGTTTTTTCACCTCCAAGAGAGGGTTTATATGCTTGATGGTAGGTTCATGACTCCCTTACATCTGTGCTCGAGTGACAAAGACGTGACAGATGGGGGATGTGTTATTGCTACTAGGGACAAAACAACAGTGCTCTTGTCTACGAACGAGGACAACTGCTTACATTACATACTTGTTCTTAATGCATTTGTCTGATGCACACAAAGCAATTACTTTGTTGCTGCAACTTAATACCAGAGAAATTTGTTGGATAGTTTTCTTGAGGTGGACTTTTAGATATGGATGCATACTGGATAGCGGTCCATATGCCTTGACGTAATGCCTAAAATTTTAGAACCCGTGAACTATATCTCGTCATAATAGTATTGTTATACATTCATGATTTGTCAATTGCCCACCTGTAATTTGTTCACCCAGCATGTTTGTTTTATTTAGAGAGACACCACTAGTGAACCTATGGCCCCCGGTCCTATATTCCTCATATTTGCGACCTTCGTTTAAGCACTTTCATAATTGTTTGCTCGTTGTTCCGTTTTTACTTTTATTGTTTTCCAAGACTCTATACGTTTAGTTCTCTCGTTTTCACACCAGAAGATTGACAACTTCCGGAAAGTTGGGGCAAGAGAGAGTTTGTGTTTTGTGTGCAGGTCCACGCTTGTTGACGCGCCATACAACAAGCAACCTTCTCCAAGACTATGAAGTTCTACTGGTTCGATAAACCCTGATTCCACACTTGGGGGAAAATTTCCGCTAGAATACATCGTATCTTCCACTTGGGGTCTCCCAACGAGCGTGTGATCACGTCAACATCAATATGGTATCACAACGCTTCATTCTTGGTGTCTAGATCCGACTGCTTAATTCAAACCACCGATTCGAAAAACCTCCCTGCGTTGATCACCGTTAGAACCTAGACATCGAATGCCACCGATTGTTTTTACTGTCGATGAACCCTTACTCTGTCAATACCTATGATCTGATCTAATGGCTTCTTCTCGTCGGCCATGTAAATTCTAGCGTTTTCCCTTTTGGATCGCCCCCAACCGAAAAAACTGACCCGAGAGAATCATCTCTTCTGGAAGGTGTAGGTACTCCCTGCTCTACGAGGTGCGCAAGTTATGGGACTGCTTCAAAGCTCCGACATCGCCCCCACAAAAACATTGGAGGTCGAGGATGAAAAACACAATAGGGAGGTCGTGCCCAATCCGACTTATGGAGCCTGGATTGCGTGATCAACAATTTCTGAATTACCTAGTCATGTCTATACATCCAGATCTGCTCACTCAAGTCATTGGTCTAGAGCACACATCCTAGGTATGGGTTGTTATTGAAGAAATATTTTCCTCCCGGTCCAAAGAAAGGCTACGATGTTGTGTGGTGCTCTTATTATAACCAATGAAAATGACATAACTGCTGCCCAATATTATGCCAAGATGAAGAGCTTTGATTCTAAACTCGCTGCGGCAGGGAAGAAAATTCATGATGATGAGTTGAAGTGATATATTCTCAACAGTTTTGATGTTGATTACAATGCACTAGTTACATTGATTAATGTTGTCCTTAGTACCACTCTTAATGATATGTGCGCGCAGCTCCAAGACGATGACTACCACCAAACCATGTTGTCCGAGACCGGACAAAACTCTAGCTCTTTCGAGTCTTCAGCCAATTCAGTAGCTCTCCGTCCTAACTCCTAACTGTCCTAACTAGGGACAAGGGATCGCCATACCGATGTTGCTCGCTCGCACTCAAAAAACAAATGCTTGATATCTTCAGCACCTCTCTTACGAATATCGCACTAGCACAGCCCTCATATGTCTATCAGACATAATACAATAACAGGGTATTGAGCCATTCAAACAACGGCACATAAATATTTTAACTTTTGATGGAACTCTAAAATTCCAAAGACTTTTCTAAACAGGGTTTGGACCGGAGCCTTGGCCAACACCACGTCTCAATTTATCACCATATTGAGAATTCCATTCGACATGGTACGCTGACTTGACAGAGAATATACCATTCTTATTGAAGTGACATGCTACAAAATCTTTAGTATCTTGGGCCGGTATTGGAACCTGTAAAATTATCTAGACATCGTTAGTAAAAAAAAATACACGAAGCAGCTCCTCAACATGATAACCATAGACCGGATCAATTATCTCACGGACCTTTGTTAAAAGAGAATTCCTACGCGGAGTAATGATTTTTCGACTAGGGCTGCTCGGAATCCAATTGTCCTCCCAAATATCAATATCCATGCCACCACCCACATGCCAGATACGTCCCTTTTTAAAGTTTGAACACTTTCCCATATACTTTTCCAAACATAAGATGTACCTTTGTTTAAAGATAATGATAGAATATCTCCAGATGCATAGTATTTTACCCTTAAAACTTTGGCACACAACGAATCTTGTTGCTCAATCAGTCTCCAACATTGTTTAGCTAGCAAAGCTAAGTTAAAGCAATGAATATCTCTAAATCCCATTCCTCCTTGTCCTTTAGGATCACACATTTTCTACCAAGAAGACCAATGCATTCTTCTCTCGTTTTCTGCGTCGCTCCACCAATCATGCGACATTATGTTAATTATTTCCTTGCAAAATATTTTTTGCAAATTTAAACATACTCATCGCGTAAGTTGGTATACCTTGGGCCACCTCCTTGATAAGCGAGTCTTTTCCTCCAAAACTTCGGAATCTTTCCGTCCAATGAATCACTACTTTAGCAATTCTTTCATTAAGATGTTTAAAACAATCCGTCATATCCATTCCAATCATAGATGGTAGCCCCAAATATTTATCAGATAAAAACTCTCTAAGAATGTTCAGAATTTAGCATACCTCCATCTTATCTTCCACTTTAGTATTTGTACTAAAGTAAATGGAAGATTTTGCTTCATTAACCATATGGCCCGACACCAAGCAATAGTCATCCAATATTTATTTGAATTTTGAGAATTCGCTTGCATCAACATGAGATATTCATCCACAAACAGGAGATTAGAAATAATCGGGACATTCCGACATAATTGGGCACCTTTTAAATTACCTTGTTCCTCCTCGTGCTTCAATAAATATGATAGTCCCGCGGTACAGAAGTAAAAAGATGTAGGTCGACAATAGATCCCCTTGCCTTAATCCCCTGGTCGGTAGAAAAGTCTATGTTTCGTTTTAGTTAATTCTTACTTTATATTCAACCGATGTGACACAATACATGATCAAATAAATCCATTGAGAAGCAAAACCTAGCCATGTTAGGATTGCTCGCAAGAACATCCACTCAACCCGGTTATACGCCTTATGCATATCGAAATTGATGACACAGACGCCCGCCTTTCCACTCCTCTTCTTCTTCTTCATGGTATGCAAATATTCATATGCCACAATCACATTATCCGTTAGAACAAAGGCGGCTTGATTCTCACTAATGATTTCTGGGAGTAAACATTTCAGTCTAGCTGCCAACATTTTTGAAATAACTTTGTAAATTACATTACAAAGACTAATTGGCCTGAATTGTGTGATATTCTATGGACTATCAGACTTTGGAATCAACACAATAGTTGTTAAGTTCCAACACTCCAGTATAGATCATTGATTGACAGCTTCAAGGACAGTTTTTGTTAGGTCCTCTCCCACCAACACCCCGGGGCTTTTATATCGCCAATTCAAACGGTGCCCTGTTCACTTCTTCTTTAGAGTACGATGATGTTAGTGACTCATTCATATACTTATAATTTTAGGTTTTACTTATTCTAAAACCTTCGACATCAGGGCACAAACACTTGATGTAAATAAATCTTTAAACTAATCTACACCAGGGGATCCGATTTGATCATCACCCTCTCTCCAAACTCCATCATTATCCTTAAGCTTTGTGATGACATTCCGGTTCTTCCTGCCATTGCAAATTTGTGAAAGAAACTTGTGTTTCTGTCCCCGTGTTTCAACCAGTTGGCACAACTTGTTTGAACCCAATAGACTTCTTCCTTCTCCAGTAAAACCTCAATCAAAACTTGCAACCCTCTTTGGGCAATCAAAGCCTACATACGATATTGGTCCTGACCTTAGATCCTCCAGCTCCTTCCTTAGTTCCTTCAGTTTAATATGAGGGTCTTTAAGCAATGTATTGTCCCAACTATGTAGCTCACCATGTACAACTACTACACGTCTAGCAAAATCTGGTTCTGTATGTGTATTATCCCACTCATCTTTTGTGGTCTCATAAACATTATTTTCCTGTAACCATTAGGCTTCAAAAGGTTTTGACTTGATAGACCGTTGAAATTTAAACGCCTCTTCTCCTTATGTATCAATCAAAAGCGGGTTGTTTTCCGATTTTTCATGCTCAACATTAATCACCTTTGATCTTGGAAATAAATCTTGGAAATCACCATTACAAACAGCCCTATGTAGCTTTTCTCTTATTCGACGTATTCTCCAAGTGAACTGATCTCCCTCATACCCCCTCTTCCAACCCGCAATCAGACAGGGCATCCCAATTTCTTTCCATCATACGTAGAGGCC